>JAEHOD010000066.1:0-590476 GCA_016834595.1 Chlamydomonas schloesseri | reverse complement strand
CCGGCGGGTGGTGTTCGGTGGGCGGCAGCCCACACAGCGCGCCACATGCGGGCCGCCGCAGCTGCAAACTCGAACATGGCCCACCGCGCCGCGCCGCCCAGGCGCCCTGGCATTCCATACACACCCATACGCATATCGAAGCGTGACCCGGCAGGCGGTGAGCGAATGAGCGAGTGAGCACAGGGGCACGCCGGCGGGGTGTTCGGTGGCGGCAGCCCACACAGGCGGCCACATGCGGGCCGCCGCAGCTGCAAACTCGAACATGGCCCACCGCGCCGCGCCGCCCAGGCGCCCTGGCATTCCATACACACCCAATACGCATATTGGAAGCGTGACCCGGCAGGCGTTGACCGAATGAGCGAGTGAGCACAGGCGGGCACGCCGGCGGGGGTGTTCGGTGGGCGGCAGCCCAACAGCAGCGGCCACATGCGGGCCGCCGCAGCTGCAAACTCGAACATGGCCCACCGCGCCGCGCCGCCCAGGCGCCCTGGCATTCCATACACACCCAATACGCATATCGGAAGCGTGACCCGGCAGGCGGTGAGCGAATGAGCGAGTGAGCACAGGGGGGCACGCCGGCGGGGGTGTTCGGTGGGCGGCAGCCCACACAGCGGCCACATGCGGGCCGCCGCAGCTGCAAAACTCGAACATGGCCCACCGCGCCGCGCCCCCAGGCGCCCTGGCATTCCATACACACCCAATACGCATATTGGAAGCGTGACCCGGCAGGCGGTGAGCGAATGAGCGAGTGAGCACAGGCGGGCACGCCGGCGGGGGTGTTCGGTGGGCGGCAGCCCACACAGCGCGCCACATGCGGGCCGCCGCAGCTGCAAACTCGAACATGGCCCACCGCGCCGCGCCGCCCAGGCGCCCTGGCATTCCATACACACCCAATACGCATATGGAAGCGTGACCCGGCAGGCGGTGAGCGAATGAGCGAGTGAGCACAGGCGGGCACGCCGGCGGGGGTGTTCGGTGGGCGGCAGCCCACACAGCAGCGGCCACATGCGGGCCGCCGCAGCTGCAAACTCGAACATGGCCCACCGCGCCGCGCCGCCCAGGCGCCCTGGCATTCCATACACACCCAATACGCATATCGGAAGCGTGACCCGGCAGGCGGTGAGCGAATGAGCGAGTGAGCACAGGCGGGCACGCCGGCGGGGTGTTCGGTGGGCGGCAGCCCACACAGCAGCGGCCACATGCGGCCGCCGCAGCTGCAAACTCGAAACATGGCCCACCGCGCCGCGCCGCCCAGGCGCCCTGGCATTCCATACACACCCAATACGCATATCGGAAGCGTGACCCGGCAGGCGGTGAGCGAATGAGCGAGTGAGCACAGGCGGGCACGCCGGCGGGGGTGTTCGGTGGGCGGCAGCCCACACAGCAGCGGCCACATGCGGGCCGCCGCAGCTGCAAACTCGAACATGGCCCACCGCGCCGCGCCGCCCAGGCGCCCTGGCATTCCATACACACCCAATACGCATATTGGAAGCGTGACCCGGCAGGCGGTGAGCGAATGAGCGAGTGAGCACAGGGGGCACGCCGGCGGGGGTGTTCGGTGGGCGGCAGCCCACACAGCAGCGGCCACATGCGGGCCGCCGCAGCTGCAAACTCGAACATGGCCCACCGCGCCGCGCCGCCCAGGCGCCCTGGCATTCCATACACACCCAATACGCATATTGGAAGCGTGACCCGGCAGGCGGTGAGCGAATGAGCGAGTGAGCACAGGCGGGCACGCCGGCGGGGGTGTTCGGTGGGCGGCAGCCCACACAGCAGCGGCCACATGCGGGCCGCCGCAGCTGCAAACTCGAACATGGCCCACCGCGCCGCGCCGCCCAGGCGCCCTGGCATTCCATACACACCCAATACGCATATTGGAAGCGTGACCCGGCAGGCGGTGAGCGAATGAGCGAGTGAGCACAGGCGGGCACGCCGGCGGGGGTGTTCGGTGGGCGGCAGCCCACACAGCGGCCACATGCGGGCCGCCGCAGCTGCAAACTCGAACATGGCCCACCGCGCCGCGCCGCCCAGGCGCCCTGGCATTCCATACACACCCAATACGCATATTGGAAGCGTGACCCGGCAGGCGGTGAGCGAATGAGCGAGTGAGCACAGGGGGCACGCCGGCGGGGGTGTTCGGTGGGCGGCAGCCCACAAGCAGCGGCCACATGCGGGCCGCCGCAGCTGCAAACTCGAACATGGCCCACCGCGCCGCGCCGCCCAGGCGCCCTGGCATTCCATACACACCCAATACGCATATTCGGAAGCGTGACCCGGCAGGCGGTGAGCGAATGAGCGAGTGAGCACAGGGGGGCACGCCGGCGGGGGTGTTCGGTGGGCGGCAGCCCACACAGCGGCCACATGCGGGCCGCCGCAGCTGCAAACTCGAACATGGCCCACCGCGCCGCGCCGCCCAGGCGCCCTGGCATTCCATACACACCCAATACGCATATTGGAAGCGTGACCCGGCAGGCGGTGAGCGAATGAGCGAGTGAGCACAGGCGGGCACGCCGGCGGGGGTGTTCGGTGGGCGGCAGCCCACACAGCAGCGGCCACATGCGGGCCGCCGCAGCTGCAAACTCGAACATGGCCCACCGCGCCGCGCCGCCCAGGCGCCCTGGCATTCCATACACACCCAATACGCATATTGGAAGCGTGACCCGGCAGGCGGTGAGCGAATGAGCGAGTGAGCACAGGCGGGCACGCCGGCGGGGGTGTTCGGTGGGCGGCAGCCCACACAGCAGCGGCCACATGCGGGCCGCCGCAGCTGCAAACTCGAACATGGCCCACCGCGCCGCGCCGCCCAGGCGCCCTGGCATTCCATACACACCCCAATACGCATATTGGAAGCGTTGACCCGGCAGGCGGTGACGAATGAGCGATGAGCACAGGGGCCACGCCGGCGGGGGGTGTTCGGTGGGCGGCAGCCACAGCAGCGGCCACATGCGGGCCGCCGCAGCTGCAAAACTCGAACATGGGCCCACCGCGCCGCGCCGCCCAGGCGCCCTGGCATTCCATACACACCCAATACGCATATCGGAAGCGTGACCCGGCAGGCGGTGAGCGAATGAGCGAGTGAGCACAGGCGGGCACGCCGGCGGGGGTGTTCGGTGGGCGGGCAGCCCACACAGCGGCCACATGAGGGCCGCCGCAGCTGCAAAACTTGAACATGGCCACCGCGCCGCGCCGCCCAGGCGCCCTGGCATTCCATACAACCCCAATACGCATATTGGAAGCGTGACCCGGCAGGCGGTGAGCGAAATTGAGCGAGTGAGCACAGGCGGGCACGCCGGCGGGGGGTGTTCGGGGTGGGCGGCAGCCCACACAAGCAGCGGCCACATGCGGGCCGCCGCAGCTGCAAACTCGAACATGGCCCACCGCGGCCGCGCCGCCCAGGCGCCTGTGCATTCCATACACACCCAATAACGCATATTGGAAGCGTGACCCGGCAGGCGGTGAGTCGAATGAGCGAGTGAGCACAGGGGGGCACGCCGGCGGGGGTGTTCGGTGGGCGGGCAGCCCACACAGCAGCGGCCACATGCGGGCCGCCGCAGCTGCAAACTCGAACATGGCCCACCGCGCCGCGCCGCCCAGGCGCCCCTGGCATTCCATACACACCCAATACGCATATCGGAAGCGTGACCCGGCAGGCGTTGAGCGAATGAGCGAGTGAGCACAGGCGGGCACGCCGGCGGGGGTGTTCGGTGGGCGGCAGCCCACACAGCAGCGGACACATGCGGGCCGCCGCAGCTGCAAACTTGAACATGGCCCACCGCGCCGCCCCGCCCAGGCGCCCTGGCATTCCATACACACCCAATACGCATATTGGAAGCGTGACCCGGCAGGCGGTGAGCGAATGAGCGAGTGAGCACAGGGGGCACGCCGGCGGGGGTGTTCGGTGGGCGGCAGCCCACACAGCAGCGGCCACATGCGGGCCGCCGCAGCTGCAAACTCGAACATGGCCCACCGCGCCGCGCCGCCCAGGCGCCCTGGCATTCCATACACACCCAATACGCATATCGGAAGCGTGACCCGGCAGGCGGTGAGCGAATGAGCGAGTGAGCACAGGGGGCACGCCGGCGGGGTTGTTCGGTGGGCGGCCGCCCACACAGCGGCCACATGCGGGCCGCCGCAGCTGCAAACTCGAACATGTGCCCACCCGCCGCCGCGCCGCCCAGGCGCCCTGGCATTCCATACACACCCAATACGCATATTGGAAGCGTGACCCGGCAGGCGGTGAGCGAATGAGCGAGTGAGCACAGGCGGGCACGCCGGCGGGGGTGTTCGGTGGGCGGCAGCCCACACAGCGGCCACATGCGGGCCGCCGCAGCTGCAAACTTGAACATGGCCCACTGCGCCGCGCCGCCCAGGCGCCCTGGCATTCATACACACCCAATACGCATATTGGAAGCGTGACCCGGCAGGCGGTGAGCGAATGAGCGAGTGAGCCACAGGCGGGCACGCCGGCGGGGGTGTTCGGTGGGCGCAGCCCACACAGCAGCGGCCACATGCGGGCCGCCGCAGCTGCAAACTCGAACATGGCCCACCGCGCCGCGCCGCCAGGCGCCCTGGCATTCCATACACACCCAATACGCATATTGGAAGCGTGACCCGGCAGGCGGTGAGCGAATGAGCGAGTGAGCACAGGGGGCACGCCGGCGGGGGTGTTCGGTGGGCGGCAGCCCACACAGCAGCGGCCACATGCGGGCCGCCGCAGCTGCAAACTTGAACATGGCCCACCGCGCCGCGCCGCCCAGGCGCCCTGGCATTCCATACACACCCAATACGGCATATCGGAAGCGTGACCCGGCAGGCGGTGAGCGAGTGAGCGAGTGAGCACAGGGGGCACGCCGGCGGGGGTGTTCGGTGGGCGGCAGCCCACACAGCAGCGGCCACATGCGGGCCGCCGCAGCTGCAAACTCGAACATGGCCCACCGCGCCGCGCCGCCCAGGCGCCCTGGCATTCCATACACACCCAATACGCATATCGGAAGCGTGACCCGGCAGGCGGTGAGCGAGTGAGCGAGTGAGCACAGGGGGCACGCCGGCGGGGGTGTTCGGTGGGCGGCAGCCCAGACAGCGGCCACATGAGGGCCGCCGCAGCTGCAAACTCGAACATGGCCCACCGCGCCGCGCCGCCCAGGCGCCCTGGCATTCCATACACACCCAATACGCATATGGAAGCGTGACCCGGCAGGCGGTGAGCGAATGAGCGAGTGAGCACAGGGGGCACGCCGGCGGGGGTGTTCGGTGGGCGGCAGCCCACACAGCAGCGGCCACATGCGGGCCGCCGCAGCTGCAAACTTGAACATGGCCCACCGCGCCGCGCCGCCCAGGCGCCCTGGCATTCCATACACACCCAATACGCATATCGGAAGCGTGACCCGGCAGGCGGTGAGCGAATGAGCGAGTGAGCACAGGGGGCACGCCGGCGGGGGTGTTCGGTGGGCGGCAGCCCACACAGCGGCCACATGCGGGCCGCCGCAGCTGCAAACTCGAACATGGCCCACCGCGCCGCGCCGCCCAGGCGCCCTGGCATTCCATACACACCCAATACGCATATCGGAAGCGTGACCCGGCAGGCGTTGAGCGAATGAGCGAGTGAGCACAGGGGGCACGCCGGCGGGGGTGTTCGGTGGGCGGCAGCCCACACAGCAGCGGCCACATGCGGGCCGCCGCAGCTGCAAAACTCGA
Organism: Chlamydomonas schloesseri; assembly: GCA_016834595.1. Lineage (NCBI taxonomy): Eukaryota > Viridiplantae > Chlorophyta > Chlorophyceae > Chlamydomonadales > Chlamydomonadaceae > Chlamydomonas > Chlamydomonas schloesseri. Next base: position 584,782 of record JAEHOD010000066.1, on the reverse strand, counting down.
ACATGGCCCACCGCGCCGCGCCGCCCAGGCGCCCTGGCATTCCATACACACCCAATACGCATATTGGAAGCGTGACCCGGCAGGCGGTGAGCGAATGAGCGAGTGAGCACAGGGGGCACGCCGGCGGGGGTGTTCGGTGGGCGGCAGCCCACACAGCAGCGGCCACATGCGGGCCGCCGCAGCTGCAAACTTGAACATGGCCCACCGCGCCGCGCCGCCCAGGCGCCCTGGCATTCCATACACACCCAATACGCATATCGGAAGCGTGACCCGGCAGGCGGTGAGCGAATGAGCGAGTGAGCACAGGGGGCACGCCGGCGGGGGTGTTCGGTGGGCGGCAGCCCACACAGCGGCCACATGCGGGCCGCCGCAGCTGCAAACTCGAACATGGCCCACCGCGCCGCGCCGCCCAGGCGCCCTGGCATTCCATACACACCCAATACGCATATCGGAAGCGTGACCCGGCAGGCGGTGAGCGAATGAGCGAGTGAGCACAGGGGGCACGCCGGCGGGGGTGTTCGGTGGGCGGCAGCCCACACAGCAGCGGCCACATGCGGGCCGCCGCAGCTGCAAACTTGAACATGGCCCACCGCGCCGCGCCGCCCAGGCGCCCTGGCATTCCATACACACCCAATACGCATATCGGAAGCGTGACCCGGCAGGCGGTGAGCGAATGAGCGAGTGAGCACAGGGGGCACGCCGGCGGGGGTGTTCGGTGGGCGGCAGCCCACACAGCAGCGGCCACATGCGGGCCGCCGCAGCTGCAAACTTGAACATGGCCCACCGCGCCGCGCCGCCCAGGCGCCCTGGCATTCCATACACACCCAATACGCATATCGGAAGCGTGACCCGGCAGGCGGTGAGCGAATGAGCGAGTGAGCACAGGGGGCACGCCGGCGGGGTTGTTCGGTGGGCGGCCGCCCACACAGCGGCCACATGCGGGCCGCCGCAGCTGCAAACTCGAACATGGCCCACCGCGCCGCGCCGCCCAGGCGCCCTGGCATTCCATACACACCCAATACGCATATTGGAAGCGTGACCCGGCAGGCGTTGACCGAATGAGCGAGTGAGCACAGGCGGGCACGCCGGCGGGGGTGTTCGGTGGGCGGCAGCCCACACAGCAGCGGCCACATGCGGGCCGCCGCAGCTGCAAACTTGAACATGGCCCACCGCGCCGCGCCGCCCAGGCGCCCTGGCATTCCATACACACCCAATACGCATATCGGAAGCGTGACCCGGCAGGCGGTGAGCGAGTGCGCGAGTGAGCACAGGGGGCACGCCGGCGGGGGTGTTCGGTGGGCGGCAGCCCACACAGCAGCGGCCACATGCGGGCCGCCGCAGCTGCAAACTCGAACATGGCCCACCGCGCCGCGCCGCCCAGGCGCCCTGGCATTCCATACACACCCAATACGCATATCGGAAGCGTGACCCGGCAGGCGGTGAGCGAATGAGCGAGTGAGCACAGGGGGCACGCCGGCGGGGGTGTTCGGTGGGCGGCAGCCCACACAGCAGCGGCCACATGCGGGCCGCCGCAGCTGCAAACTTGAACATGGCCCACCGCGCCGCGCCGCCCAGGCGCCCTGGCATTCCATACACACCCAATACGCATATCGGAAGCGTGACCCGGCAGGCGGTGAGCGAATGAGCGAGTGAGCACAGGGGGCACGCCGGCGGGGTTGTTCGGTGGGCGGCCGCCCACACAGCGGCCACATGCGGGCCGCCGCAGCTGCAAACTCGAACATGGCCCACCGCGCCGCGCCGCCCAGGCGCCCTGGCATTCCATACACACCCAATACGCATATTGGAAGCGTGACCCGGCAGGCGTTGACCGAATGAGCGAGTGAGCACAGGCGGGCACGCCGGCGGGGGTGTTCGGTGGGCGGCAGCCCACACAGCAGCGGCCACATGCGGGCCGCCGCAGCTGCAAACTTGAACATGGCCCACCGCGCCGCGCCGCCCAGGCGCCCTGGCATTCCATACACACCCAATACGCATATCGGAAGCGTGACCCGGCAGGCGGTGAGCGAGTGCGCGAGTGAGCACAGGGGGCACGCCGGCGGGGGTGTTCGGTGGGCGGCAGCCCACACAGCAGCGGCCACATGCGGGCCGCCGCAGCTGCAAACTCGAACATGGCCCACCGCGCCGCGCCGCCCAGGCGCCCTGGCATTCCATACACACCCAATACGCATATCGGAAGCGTGACCCGGCAGGCGGTGAGCGAGTGAGCGAGTGAGCACAGGGGGCACGCCGGCGGGGGTGTTCGGTGGGCGGCAGCCCAGACAGCGGCCACATGAGGGCCGCCGCAGCTGCAAACTCGAACATGGCCCACCGCGCCGCGCCGCCCAGGCGCCCTGGCATTCCATACACACCCAATACGCATATTGGAAGCGTGACCCGGCAGGCGGTGAGCGAATGAGCGAGTGAGCACAGGGGGCACGCCGGCGGGGTTGTTCGGTGGGCGGCAGCCCACACAGCAGCGGCCACATGCGGGCCGCCGCAGCTGCAAACTCGAACATGGCCCACCGCGCCGCGCCGCCCAGGCGCCCTGGCATTCCATACACACCCAATACGCATATCGGAAGCGTGACCCGGCAGGCGGTGAGCGAATGAGCGAGTGAGCACAGGGGGCACGCCGGCGGGGTTGTTCGGTGAGCGGCCGCCCACACAGCGGCCACATGCGGGCCGCCGCAGCTGCAAACTCGAACATGGCCCACCGCGCCGCGCCGCCCAGGCGCCCTGGCATTCCATACACACCCAATACGCATATTGGAAGCGTGACCCGGCAGGCGTTGACCGAATGAGCGAGTGAGCACAGGCGGGCACGCCGGCGGGGGTGTTCGGTGGGCGGCAGCCCACACAGCAGCGGCCACATGCGGGCCGCCGCAGCTGCAAACTCGAACATGGCCCACCGCGCCGCGCCGCCCAGGCGCCCTGGCATTCCATACACACCCAATACGCATATCGGAAGCGTGACCCGGCAGGCGGTGAGCGAATGAGCGAGTGAGCACAGGGGGCACGCCGGCGGGGGTGTTCGGTGGGCGGCAGCCCACACAGCGGCCACATGCGGGCCGCCGCAGCTGCAAACTCGAACATGGCCCACCGCGCCGCGCCGCCCAGGCGCCCTGGCATTCCATACACACCCAATACGCATATCGGAAGCGTGACCCGGCAGGCGGTGAGCGAATGAGCGAGTGAGCACAGGCGGGCACGCCGGCGGGGGTGTTCGGTGGGCGGCAGCCCACACAGCGGCCACATGCGGGCCGCCGCAGCTGCAAACTTGAACATGGCCCACCGCGCCGCGCCGCCCAGGCGCCCTGGCATTCCATACACACCCAATACGCATATTGGAAGCGTGACCCGGCAGGCGGTGAGCGAATGAGCGAGTGAGCACAGGCGGGCACGCCGGCGGGGGTGTTCGGTGGGCGGCAGCCCACACAGCAGCGGCCACATGCGGGCCGCCGCAGCTGCAAACTCGAACATGGCCCACCGCGCCGCGCCGCCCAGGCGCCCTGGCATTCCATACACACCCAATACGCATATTGGAAGCGTGACCCGGCAGGCGGTGAGCGAATGAGCGAGTGAGCACAGGGGGCACGCCGGCGGGGGTGTTCGGTGGGCGGCAGCCCACACAGCAGCGGCCACATGCGGGCCGCCGCAGCTGCAAACTCGAACATGGCCCACCGCGCCGCGCCGCCCAGGCGCCCTGGCATTCCATACACACCCAATACGCATATCGGAAGCGTGACCCGGCAGGCGTTGAGCGAATGAGCGAGTGAGCACAGGCGGGCACGCCGGCGGGGGTGTTCGGTGGGCGGCAGCCCACACAGCAGCGGCCACATGCGGGCCGCCGCAGCTGCAAACTCGAACATGGCCCACCGCGCCGCGCCGCCCAGGCGCCCTGGCATTCCATACACACCCAATACGCATATTGGAAGCGTGACCCGGCAGGCGGTGAGCGAATGAGCGAGTGAGCACAGGGGGCACGCCGGCGGGGGTGTTCGGTGGGCGGCAGCCCACACAGCAGCGGCCACATGCGGGCCGCCGCAGCTGCAAACTCGAACATGGCCCACCGCGCCGCGCCGCCCAGGCGCCCTGGCATTCCATACACACCCAATACGCATATCGGAAGCGTGACCCGGCAGGCGGTGAGCGAATGAGCGAGTGAGCACAGGGGGCACGCCGGCGGGGGTGTTCGGTGGGCGGCAGCCCACACAGCGGCCACATGCGGGCCGCCGCAGCTGCAAACTCGAACATGGCCCACCGCGCCGCGCCGCCCAGGCGCCCTGGCATTCCATACACACCCAATACGCATATTGGAAGCGTGACCCGGCAGGCGGTGAGCGAATGAGCGAGTGAGCACAGGCGGGCACGCCGGCGGGGGTGTTCGGTGGGCGGCAGCCCACACAGCGGCCACATGCGGGCCGCCGCAGCTGCAAACTTGAACATGGCCCACTGCGCCGCGCCGCCCAGGCGCCCTGGCATTCCATACACACCCAATATGCATATTGGAAGCGTGACCCGGCAGGCGGTGAGCGAATGAGCGAGTGAGCACAGGCGGGCACGCCGGCGGGGGTGTTCGGTGGGCGGCAGCCCACACAGCAGCGGCCACATGCGGGCCGCCGCAGCTGCAAACTCGAACATGGCCCACCGCGCCGCGCCGCCCAGGCGCCCTGGCATTCCATACACACCCAATACGCATATTGGAAGCGTGACCCGGCAGGCGGTGAGCGAATGAGCGAGTGAGCACAGGGGGCACGCCGGCGGGGGTGTTCGGTGGGCGGCAGCCCACACAGCAGCGGCCACATGCGGGCCGCCGCAGCTGCAAACTTGAACATGGCCCACCGCGCCGCGCCGCCCAGGCGCCCTGGCATTCCATACACACCCAATACGCATATCGGAAGCGTGACCCGGCAGGCGGTGAGCGAGTGAGCGAGTGAGCACAGGGGGCACGCCGGCGGGGGTGTTCGGTGGGCGGCAGCCCACACAGCGGCCACATGAGGGCCGCCGCAGCTGCAAACTCGAACATGGCCCACCGCGCCGCGCCGCCCAGGCGCCCTGGCATTCCATACACACCCAATACGCATATCGGAAGCGTGACCCGGCAGGCGGTGAGCGAGCGATGGAGCGCAAGTTTGCTGCGAACTTGATAGGTAATGTTGTACTTTGTGAGTGCTAGTTATGTCAGCACAACTTGAACCGTATTTACAAGATCAATGGAACTCTGAAACACCATCCTTTTCCTGCTGTTCCTCTGCTGCTCCTGCTCCTGCCAGCAGTGCGGTTTCCCAATGTTTCTATGTTTCGGATAGCAGATATTTAGAAAGCAGCAATTTGAAGCTCTAAACCTGCACTAGAAGAAACCAGATGGGAGGTACCTACCTACCCCCCGACTTTGGCGGCCCAAAACTTCTTCACTAGACTTCCCCTGAGAATTTAAGAGAACCTGCGTGATGCTCTCATTTCGCTCTACACTCTCACGATCACGCAGTTACCACTTTGAGTGGTATTGTGCGTGCGCACGCGGCGACGCCAAACGCGCCTGGTTGCCTGGTCCCTTGCCCTGGAACGTCCTGCGTTGAAAAAACGAGGGATCCCCCCAACACCTATGGACTCCAGATAACCGGCCCCGAACCGGGCGCCATGTCCGTACCTGTAGCATTTATTTACTATTTAGCACGGCAGCAGACGCTCCTACAGACGAGCTGCTGGCCCTGCTCACCGCGTCGACTCCCTTAGTCCAAACCATAACTTACGGAAAGGCGTATGCATATGGGCATTGCTAATATAATTCATCGCACTTTATCTTACTCATGTCAGGGCCGTCCTACGCCTATCACCACCTTATCTTCAGCAACAGCTAAAATCAGTCATTGACGTCGATACCTATTCTGCGTTATCATACTCCAATAACTGCAGTCCCCGTCCTGCCACAGCAATGGCTACTTGATCTTCCACGTGGCGTGCGACCCCTGCAATGCTCTCGCCCGCCTCAACGCCGTTCTTCATTACTTCACGAGCAGCCCAGGCACCTGCTGTCGTGCTCCGGCCATCAGCGGCTAAGAGTAGCCATACCATGCATACACACGCTGGCTCTGGTACGTCCACCAGCGCTGCTGCACGTGGCTTCAGCTCAAGCAGCCTTGAACCTGCCTGCAGGCTGCCCCCGCTGCCAGTCGCCTTCTTGCAGCGACCCGCCGCCGCCTCCACCGCCCATGCAGACCCAGTTGCCTCCGAGCGCACCGCCGCAACGTCACCATCCCCAGCAGCTGCAGCGGCAGCCACACTTGGCATAATTGGCGACTGCAACCGCACCTCCGCAACTCGAGGCAGAGTGCCGGCCTGTCCGCTTGTGTATTGGATGGCTAGGCTGTTGCGGCTGCTGGTGCCGCTGCTACTGCCAACTGCAACTTCCGGCTGCGTCAACTGGCCCACCCGCCACACGCGAAGCACCTGGTCAAGACCCACGCTGCAGGCCAGGCCTAAGTCAGGGGCCGCGGTGCCTCCGTCAGCCCGGCCCGTGTGATTCTGTCCGCCTGCATTTTGTGGCTGCAGCTGCACCTGAGACTGTGGCAGAAGCTGCGACTGCAGCCGGCGTGTGTACAAGTCCACGCCCCTCAGCGCCGATGCGTGTGCCAGCGGCCGCACACACACGCCCACCAGCTCTGCGCTCGGCAGCTGCGTCTCACAGCTGTCGCCTCCGCCAGGCCCGGTGGTGCTTGCCGTGGCTAAGGAGCTGGGGGCAGCGCCGGTGACGCCGACCGTCGCCAAAGCCATGGCCTGGTCGTCGCCTCCACTGGCCAGCAGCAGCTCGAAGGCGCAGCCACCGCTGCTGTCAGCAGTGCTTCCAGCTCTACTGGAGTGGTCGGTACTCTGGAGCTCCTGTCCGCAACGAGCATCTGCGGTTGCGTCACTGCATCGGGCAGCGCCCGACGATGGCGGCGGCTGTCGTGGCGGCAGAAGAGCCAAAGCCAAGGTGTTGACGCCCGACTGATGCAACCCGCGCACAACCAGCACTGGAACCAGCTCCACAAGTGGTGGTGGAGGCTGCGATGGTGGCGGCTGGGCAACCGCACCGGTGCCGCCGCCATAGCTACCAGCACCCTGGTGGTGAAGTGAGGCGGCCAGCCACCAAAGCGCCACATCTCCGGCCGTGTCGCCGCTAGCGAGCCAGTAGCCCATCACCTCCACCTCCGCCGCTCCGCCAGCACCCCTACCCCTGCTGCCTGAGGTACCACGATCCGCAGCGCTCTCTCCACCCGCGCCTGACGCACTTGTACCCAGGCCACCGCTGTCCCCGTGACACTGCTCCTTGCAATGCATAGAGCTGTGCGGCAGGTGCGCCAGCGACAGCACGGGGTGTTGGTGCCAGCCCAGGGTCGCGACCGGGGTCCAGGCGCGCGAGCGCAGACCCCACGTCAGCACTCGCGCGGTGGCGTCAGAGGAGGACACCGCCAGCAGTGCCGTCGGCTCTGCACCGGCGCCATCGCCACCGATGGCGTTGGCAGTGCCGGCGCCAGCGCTCTCGTTAGCCGCTGCGCGGTTAACCTGCTCACCAAGGCTGCCACCAGCGCTGGTGGTGGCGGTGGTTGTGGTAGTGTTGGTGTTGGTGGAGCCGCAAGAGACCCCCAGGAGGGCCAACGCCAGGTACCGCCTGGGCAGCAAGGAGGGACGGTCCGAGGAAGGAACGTGTCATGGATGGCGTGGCAGCCAACAGGAAGGATGAGCCGCTTTGCCGCCGCAGTCGCCTTGCATCTGCAGTCCAAGCCACCAGGAACTCTGGCCCATGTGACGGAGCATCAACTGCCAAACCTGTGCTTACCTGTCGCCTGAAGGCGCCGGCTCCGCCACACGCAGCGACTTGGGCCTGAGGCCCTGACGCGGCTGCCGCGTGCTCAGCCAGCGGCTCCACACCCGCAGCCCCGCGCCGCCATCGCCATCTCTACCGCCATTGCCATCGGCGCATTGGGGCGTGACCGCTGTGTGGGATACAGCTCCAGCCGCCACCCCCTGCTGCTGCTGCTGCTGCTGCGCCTCCAGGCTCACCAGCCAGGCCATCATGACCTCCTTCACGCCCGCAGACACCACCAGATAGCACGTCGTCGCTTGACGGCTACTGCTGCTGCTGCTGCTGCTGCTGCTGCTGCTGCTGCCGTTGCTGCTGCCTGTGGCACCGACGTCTTCATCGCCGTGCGCGCTGTTGCCATCGGTGCTGCCGCCCACTGTTCCCACGCCCAGCGCCTTGGCAGCAGCGGGGGGCAGCGCGCAGGCCTCCAGGCAGCGCACGGCTGTGCCGGCCGCGTGCTCGCCCACCACAGCGCCGTCCTCAAAGCACAGCTCGTAGCGGCGGCCGCTGTCCACGGTCGCGCCAACAGGCCTTGTCAGCTCGTGGGACGCAGCCTCCATGTCGCCGTTTGCACCAGAGCTCCGTGGTACTGCGGTCACACGGCGAATGCTGCCGTCCTCAGCTCCGGTCAGGACCACCAGGGGCGGCGGCGGTGCCGCCGAGGCCTCAGTTGCAAGAACGCAGCCACTGCTGCCGCCTTTGGGAGCCCCAGGAGCAGCTGCGGACGCCGTTGTCGCTTCCGGTGCGCTCAGCCGGAGCACGCAGCTACACAGCACCTCCCGGCCGTGGTGGCCCACGTGCAGCGAGCGCGGCAGCACCGTCCGATGAAGGCCTCCCACCGGTGTGGCTGGCGATGGTGCTGGTTCTGCTATACCTGCTGGCAAACCCGTATCGGCACCAGCGTCACGCCGCCCCGCTTCTGTAGCCTGAGCAGATTGCAACGTAGGGACGGCATGGCCCTGCTCGGGGGGCCTGGGAGGCCCCTTGTGCACCACGTGCACCTCGCTGTCAGGCCCCAGGTATGCAAACGTCAGCCCTACACCGTCACCCACGCCTCCACTGCCGCTGATGCTGCCACTGATTCTGCTGCTACTGCAGCAGCTGCGTCTGCTCCCAGCTGCCTGCAGGTGGAGCGCGTGTGTGCGCCGCCACCCGCCGCAGCCCGGCACGCGCATCAGCTCCAGTGGGTCGGGGCAAAGCCCCACCATTAGGAAGTCGGAACCTCGGAACCCCGCCACCAGCGTCGTGGCTGCTCCGCTGCTACTGCCACTGCCACTGCCGCTGACGCCGACTGCGTCCCAGCCGTTGGCGCTCCTGGTGTTGCCCCCAGCGCCGGTGACTGACGGGGCAGTGCCTGCGCCATAGACGTCCACTCCATCCGCCTGCTCCCACACCATCTCAATGGAGGTCACGGAGGTGCGGCTTTGGGTGCCCAGGCTTTCCACTGCAAGCCCATAAGAGCTAGTGCTCGCGAGCAGGCCTGATGCAGCTTCCGGGTCTGCCGCCGTACGCGTTGTGGCAGTCGAGGTCGCTGCGCGGCACAAGCGCAGGCGCGCCAGCACGCCCTCCCTCCCCGCCGCTACGAAGTCTCCTAGACTGCCAGTGCCCGGCGCCGGCGCCTGCGCACGCACCCAGCTGGCGGCCGCCGGCCCCAGTGCGCCGCGGAACACTGCAAGCACCGGCAGCTGTGCCGGCTCCTGTGGCGTGGCGCTGACGTCCGCATTGGCCGTTGGGGCTCCTGCAGACTTTGGGAGTGCTGGTTCCACAGCAGGTCCTGGGACTGCAGCTGATGATGTGTCTGTGGCGGTGCTAGCGGGCTGCAGCTGCCTCCACACGTGAGGCGGGATGAGGAATGCGGCCAGATTGCCGTGCTGGTCGCCCGCCAGAAGAACACCGCCAGCCCCCGCCGGCTGGGTGCTATCGCTACTGCTACTGGCACTGCTATTGCCGGACCCCAGCCCAGGCGGCAGTAGCTGCAGCGGGCACACGTCTCCCACTAGAAGCCGGCCCTGGAGCGGCGACCGCGCAATTGCCACCAGAGCGGCAGCCAGCGGTGGGCCGCTACTGCTGCTGCTGCTGCTGCTATTGGCCGCTGCAGAGGGCCCTGCCGTCTTGCACGGCGCCGCCGCCAAGCGCCACAGCCGCACCGCGGCGGCGTCCCCGCCCACAGTGGCCACCACGTGTCGCCCCAGCGCTCGCATCCACCATGCCCCGATCACGGCGCCAGTTCGGGTCGCGCGCCAAGAGGCCAGCACTGACGCCGGCGCTGCCGACGTCGCTCCTGCTGGTGCTGTTGCTGCCGCTGCTGTCAGTCCATTGGCGTCCTCTGGCCGTTGCGCTTGCGGTCGGTCTGCGACAGGTCCGTCCTCGTGCAGCGCCAGCACGGCAGCCTGTCCGCTGTTATGACCCACCACCAGCCAGCAAACCCCGGCGTCATCGCTGCCGTCGTCGTCGGAAGCTGGTTCTGATACCGAGGGCAGTCCGGCCGCTGACGCTGATGCAGTCGGCGGGTCGCCCTTTGGCTTTTGCGACCTCACCGGCAGCGTGCACATCTCCAAACACGTGATAGCACCCTCGCCCTTATGACTGGCGAAGGCTGCACAGCCAACCGCAGCCGACGCGGGTCTTGCTGCTGCCCCCTCTCCTCCTGCTCCATCACAGCAGCCGGCCCGATCCGTTTCCGGGCCATAAAGCAGCTGCCAGCAGGCCGTGTCGGGCCTTGGTTGCCCTCGTCCTGTGGAGCCATCCGCGCCCGCGCTCGCGCCCGCTGCTGCTGCTCCTAACGTTGGTTGTATCACACTTTCGCTGCTACTGTTGCCCTCCATCAGTGGCAGCGCCCGGCGGTGCAGGCTCCCGCCATAGCTACCAGTGTACAGCTGAAGTGCATCGTGGTGATTGCTGTAGTGCTGCCGCTGCCGCTGCTGGTGCAGCACCATGCAGCGTATGCCGTCTGCGCCTCCCCCGCTGGGCAGCTGGCTGCTGGCCGCAGGAGGTCTGTAGGCGGGCAGGCGGGCGGACAATTCAAGATCAAAAGCAGAGCAGTGCTCAGACGAATGCCGCACATCAAGGGGTCCGAGGGACCATGCGCAGCAAGTAAGATGAGTGTGCTCGCCCCCACTAACGTTAATGTCATGATGACGGACGCTCCACGCGCCACGTTAGCGCCGCTGGCAAGCGCCGCAGCACCACAAGTGCCAGCCACCCCGCCTGGCCAAGCGTTGGCTGTTACGGCAGCGCCACCAGCGCCTACAGCTGTCATGCCCGCCGGTGTTGTAGAATGCCCGGCAACAGGGTGCTGAGGAACGTCAGCCGGCAGCCATTGGCTCAATGCCCACAATCGGATTACGCTGTCCGCGCCCGCTGTGGCCAGCACGGCTCCCATAGCTCCGCTTGAGCTGTTCCCTCCGCTCCCAGCATGCCCGCTCGCTGCTGGCAATCCTTTGCCGCCTGCAAACGCCACCGGTGCCGCAGCTGGCGGCAGAAGCGCGCAGCGCCAGACGCCGCGGCCGCGGTGGCCCTGCAGCACACTGAGGCAGCGACTGGAACGCGCGTCCCACAGCCGCGCGCTGCAGTCCTCTGACCCGGTCACAAGCAGCAGGGGAGGAGGAGGCGCAGCAGAGGCTCCTGATGTGTACCCTGAAGGAGCTGCACTAGCTGCTTCGGCGGCAGCAGGCACCGCGGCGCAGCACCACACACGCGCCGTGTGGCCCCACAGGGTGCGGGCGGGCGCAAGCACCGTCCCCAGCTTCACAAGCGCGAACCCAGCTGACCCGGCTATTCCGGCTGTGCTTGCCGCGGGGTACTGTTGCTGGTCCTGCGGCTGCGGCTGCGGCTGCTCCAGCTGCGTGAGGTCCGGCACCACCCACAGCCGCGCCGATCGGTCGTCTGCCGCAGTCGCCAGCAGCCACCCTCCAGCGGTACTGGTGCCGGCCCCAGCATTGCGATTGCCCCCTTCACCAGTCCCACACGCCACAGGCTCTGCTCTGCTAAAGCCTGCCTGATCTGCGAAGTCAGATGGCCACTGGTTCCGGATCCACCGCACGTCAAACAACGAGCCCTCGTGGCCCCGGCACACGAACCATACCGGGCACCGCACAGATAGCGCTGGACGCAGCGGCGGTGGCCGGGAGGCCCGCAGAGCCAGGCCCTGAAGCAGCTGCTGTCCACCACAACCGCCAGAACCCGCAGACGCGGCGGACGAGGCTGCAGCTGCGGGTGCCATATCCACCGCCCTGCCTAGCGCAAGCTCGAGCCGCGTCAAGGCTGCCTCAATGCGCTGCCACCTGGCCGCCAGCTGCTGCAACCGTTCCCGCGCGGGAGCTGCTGACGAGGAGGCGTCTATCGCTGTCGATGGCAGATGTGCGGCGTCCACGCTAGCAGGGCCCCCCACCGGCTGGGGCAGCAGTGGCAGGCGCCAGAGAAGCACCTCATTGAACACCGTGCCTGTCAAGATCGACGAGAGGTTGGGGGTCAAACGTAAAAATGTGCGCGCGATGCCTCTGGTGACCGGAGTGATGTGTGTCACAGAGCAGAATGTGAACACACCTGCAGCAACCCAAAGCCGCACGTCACCGCCAGAATCGCTTCCACCGCCGCCACAGAGGCCTGTGCCCCCGGCCGCATCCGCGGCCGGCCCCCGCCGCCAGGTGTCCTGCACCGCAGCACTGAACAGCTGCATGCGGGACTCGTTCGCAGCCCCCACCAGCCACACGGCCTGCAGCAGCGGGCCGCGCACCACTGCTGCTTGCTGCGGCACAGCGGAAGCACCACTCGCTGCTGCAGCGCAAGAGGCTGTACCGGCTGAGACGGCGCTAAGCGAAGCGCTGCAGCGCTGCAGCCCTGGTTGTTGCCCTGTTTGTTGGACGGGGTGCAGCTGCCAGACCTCTGCTGTGTTGTCTGCCAGTGCTAGCGCCAGCGTCATTGCCTCCCTCTGCGCTGCAACCCTGATGGGTGGCACCACATGTGCGGCCAGAATCTGCAAGCACGAGGCGCACGGCATGAGTCAGTTCCAGTGCCACTACTAAACTGCTCCGGGTCTAGTAGCTCACACATAAGTAGAATGTAACCACCACACCTCAACCTCGCGGCACCGGTCACTTACCCATGCTGGGCGTACGGGCAGCCGCACCGCCTCCGTCAGCCCAAACGAAACTTGCGCGTAAGGAACGCTGCCAGTACTGGAGCCAACGGTTGCGGCTGCATGCTGGAAAAGTTGCAACACCTGCAGCCGACGATCGCCGTACACCACCACCCAGCTGCACACTGTGCCGGGCGCGGACCCGGGCTCTGGCGGTCCAGGAAAGGTGCCGATGCCGTGAATACGATACCCATCTAACACGCGGACAGCCGCTGCCAGTGCTCCACTGCGCAGGTCATACACAAGCAGCTGGGGGCCGCACCCTGCACACACCGTGCGATGTGCAACATCGTCGAACGTTCCATGCTGACATCTTGGCTGGTTTGCACAAATGCATAGCATCATTTCACGGTTTGCGGGACGCTGGACACTGTTCCGCAAACGCAATTCTGGGCGGCGCAGTTGTATTCACCCCAGCAGACTGCTGTTGAACAAATGTTTCATACCTGCAAGAACGAGCTCGACAGCAGCATCGCCTGTCCCAATTCGCGCGATATGCAGTGCGGTGATGTCGCCGACCAGCGCTGACTTGACCAGTCGCTGCTTATTGAAAAACATTTGTGCCTGACTATTTTGGGCGAATGTTTACAAGGGATATGCTATTTACATGATGTCCGGTAAGGGCCTGCCGCAGCTGACACTTGAAACTTTGTTCCACGTTTGTACCGCCACTGTTGAGGCTTTCTTCTGAATATGAAGAACCATAGCTAAAGTTTGGCACCTGATGCACAACCCTTGCCCCCCGCCCCACTGCATTGCACACCCTACCCGTACAGACACCCCCACGACACGCTGGGCCACGCACTTATGTCCTCAATTACCGCGCCAGGACCATCCAATTTAACACTACTGCGTCTGGAAAATGTTCTGCACCATGCTCTTCTTCAGTGATGCCGCCGTGGCGTCCAACTCCGCCACCTCGCCCTCGCTGAGCCGCCAGCCCAGCGCGCCTAGGTTCTCCTTGGCCTGTACGAGAATGGCATGAAACAACGTTGGAGAGGTGTGAAGCCAAAAGCAGCCGAATTGTCTGACAGTTTGATGCAATTGATGGGAAGGCGATCACATCACAGTGCGCGGCGGCATCCCTACGGCAGCACCAGCACCCCGGCACGGTACACAGACCACACGCACTTGCGCCAGGTCCTTGGCTCCGGGGATGGGCACTGTGCCCTTGGCGATGCACCAGTTGATGGCCACCTGCACGCACGCGAGCATGGAGCAGATTGCAAGTTTCTCCGCATGCCTGCACCCACTACTCATCACGCTCAACCCGAACTGAGTGAGAGCGAGGAGGTACATAGTGCTAAACTGGAATCGTGTGACAGGCTGCTTGTACCCATCGCATCTAACATCCGCCCGCCCACCCCCTACAGTCACACGCCGCAATGCAACGCAGCCTGTCAGGCCTGCCCTAGATCCAGCCACTCACCGGCTTCCCCAGGCATGGCATAAGCCTGCTGCCCACCAGCCCCTCACAGGCCATGCATACGGTAAGCACCCGCCGCTCACACCGCCCACACCACCCTCGGCAGCCCTGCGCTGCCCCCCAAACACACACGCACACACCTGCGACGGCGTCTTGCCGCGCTCACGCGCTACCTCGCCCACCAGCTCCACCAGCGGCGCCACCTCGGGCAGTAGCTGCTTGAACAGGGTGCCGCGGGGGCCCTCCGGCAGCCGCCCCTCCTCCACGCTGTATTTGCCTGCAGTTTGCATGGCGTAGGGGAAGCAGCCGCAGCGGGAGCTTATGTTGGGACAAGTGGCAGCTGAGGAGACTGAGGGAGGAAGCATGCGCGCAGACAAGAGGTGAAAATACTTCATTTCTCTCTGCGTGTCAAACGGGTGCACCCGGCAACCCTCTGCACACAAACAAGCCCCCACGTTTGCCCGTAGGACACGCACCCGTGAGTATCCCTAGCGCCAAGGGGCTGTAGGCGATAACGGTGATCCCCAGGTCGTCGCACAGGGACTGGTTGACGTGGGTGGTGAGGGGAGGAGGAGCAGCAGGAGAGTGATGACGATGAATCATCCGTGGTAGAGAGCGGGAGGGAGAGGCGCAGGCGGCCGGAAACTAATGCAGGACAGGGAAATGCAATCTTGATTGTGTTGCCGGCGCCATCCCAAGATTCTTGCACGAGTGAAACGCCCCTGCCGTTGTTCTCGCCCCCGGCGGATCACAGGCCCCCGGCGGCCCCACCCTATCTCGTCCTCGCACCTTGAGGTCCTGCTGCGCTGTGCCCCAGCTCAGCAGCGAGAACTGGATCTGTATTAGGGGCGAATGGTGGGGGGCGCCGGTGACAACGGTCCGTCAAGCAAAGCAATGCCTTGACACCAGGGGCATCCACAGTCGCCCGTCTGCAGTCACTTCAACAGCTTAGCCTCAAGTCCAGACCAAGCGCACCGGACATCCATGTCCCACCTGAGCCGATGCCAGCGGCACGCCGCGCTTGTCCAGGTAGGCATAAATCTTCTCGAGCTGCAATTGTTGTGGTGATGAGTTGACGTGCGAGTATGTGATGTGGACACCAGAGGCGCAGGGACCTGAGTCACCTGACATGGCAGTTGGTGCTTCCCTTGAGAGAGAGAGAGAGAGAGAGAGAGAGAGAGAGAGAGAGAGAGCACCAAGGAGCTGGTGAAATGTCCCCTTGCAGTGGCTTGCGTACTGTATCATATCTTGGCACGTGGGTCATCCACACAACATTGCCCGGAGCCCAGTCCCAGCACATGAAAAGATGAAATCCCAACAGGGCACGCCTGAACATGCACATGCACACGCGCCCATTCGCACCTGCTTGGGGCCGTAGTTGCTGACGCCCACGGCGCGCACCAGGCCCTGCCCACAGCAAAGGGAGAAGCCGTGTATCCGCTGTACAGGCCGCAGGGGCGTGCGCTCGCGAAAGCAGATCGCGGTCATGCATAAGCACTCATTTGATGCTTCCCACTTATTGCCACCTGTAGGATTTGGCGGCGAGAACCCATCCATCCCGAACCTACATACCCACCTGCTCGTAGCAGTCAGCCAGGCCCGCCTGCAGAGCCAGCTCCTGCAGCCGCATATGTTGATGGTGGGGGTAGTGCTTTAACACTGAAGCAATGGGACGTCACGCTACAAAGCTCAGTATCCCCCACAAGCACCTATTTGAGTCCGTTGCAAATGCAAACCAGCTCTCACCTGCAGCGGCTGATAGTTGGCGGTTGACCAGTGCAGCTGCCCCACACTTAGCTGCTGCAGCCCCAGCCGCCGCAGGCTGCCCTTGCACGCCGCCACCACGTTGCCGGGCAGCACGCGCCAGGGATAGGCAGCGAACTTGGTCTATAGTAGACAGGCAGGTTGGAAGGACGGGGAGCCGAGAGGTGGGAACTCAGGACGGATCAATGAGAGGGAGTACATGCAGTAGGCCTAGTGGCATATTCAATAAAACGCGGACGTTCATTAGGCAGCTGCCCCAGGGGCCAGGGCCGCGGGGCAACACGCACCGCAATGTGGATGTTGTCACGCACGCGGTCGGAGCCGGGGTACTCGCCTGTGCGCGTGGTACCGCGGCAGCATGGGCGTGTTACAAAGCAGGCAACCGCACGGACTCATATCTTCGTCTTTCCGGAAAGAAGCTGGCCCGAAATATGCCCCCCGAAAAGAAGTCGCCGGACGTTTTGGGGGCCCATCTTTCACGTACAAGAAATACTCACGGCCCCAAATCTTTCACAAGATCCCTTTTGGGGGGACGGGGGTTGGGGGGCCCTCCCCCAAAACGCTAGAAAGTGGCACCTTTTGGGCTCTGAGGCGCCCTGGGAAAGATGGGGGAAGCGTGCCTTCTTTCCGGTCCACCAGCCACCCCCAGGGGAAGATATGAGCCCTGGGCAACCGCCGCGCCCAAAAGGCACACTTCTCTCTCTGCCAGCTTCACACCCTCTCCCCAACCCCTCCCCCCTTCTACTGCTGCTGACATGTGGCCTTAATAAATAACCACGGTACGTCAAGTCCCCAGCATTGCAACCATCGCCGCAGCCAGAATTACTCACGGATGAACTGCCCCAGCAGCAGCTCGCTCTTGCCATTGAGCCGGCCGGTGCCATAGCTGTCGGCGGTGTCGAACACGTTAATGCCGTTCTTCACCACCAAATTGAACACCTCCTGAGGTACAGACGAATCGACACGTTTAAATCACGGCAGACAAGTGTGGGCTAGCCGCGTCACCAGGTCTGCTGCTGTCATGTAGGCGTTGCACTGCAGCTCTTAATAGGCAGTGGGAATGAGCAGGTGCATTTCACCTGCACAATGGCGATCTGACCCATCTCCTTAACCACGCCGACCGCATTCTCGCATGCTGCCACCTAGGAATAACCCCATGCAGCAGTACAACGAGGCCTGGTCTGTGTCCCCGGCATCACATGTGCCTCCAGAACTCCTGCCAGTCCTTCTGCCCCCCAGTCCTTTTGCCCCTTCCGCACACGGTTCCGCATCTTTCGACCGGCCCTGGCCGGCCCCGTCCTACGCCACAGACACAACCACACACACGCACCTGCAGCTCCGCGTCCATCTTCTCATCGTAGCCCCACAGGAAGCGGTTGCCCCAGCTCCAGGTGCCCAGGCCCATGGGGCTGACCTGCAACTCGCCCAGCGGCACCAGCTCCGCCGGCTTGTATAGGGGCCTCTCCCCGGGCGCAGACGGGTCCGGCGAGGCGGGCTTGCCGAAAGATCCCGGCAGTAACAACTTCCAGAAAGCTTGCGTCACTACTACATGCCCTCGGCTGCGCCGGCGCGCCAGCGCCTGGCCCGGCGATTTACTTGCTTGGCGAGCATGCAGTGCTTGTCGCTGCGACAGAAGCATTTTTGAGAATTCAATATTAATGTGTAATATCAAGCAACATATGTATTCTGAATTCCGACTGGGACCAGAAAGGACAGAGCTATGAATGTTGCATGCGATTGTCGCGTCAGGGCAGGGCCTGCAAGCTAGCAGTATACCCAAGCTACCAGCATTACATTAAGCTACCATTCATTTGCCTACACTACTGATTTACTATAAACTGATAATAGCATTTTACAGGGCTCCTGAATAGCACTAAACGACCTTGAAAGCGAAGAAATCGGCCCTAAGACAACCCCGAGAGCGCATGGATCGTCTAGGAGACCTGGCGCAAGGGCTTCCCGGCGGGCGGGAAGCTGCGGAAGAGCAGGGGCCACAGCCGGCCGCGTTGGCGCCATCGTGCAGCCCCCGCGTGGCGCCCAATGCTCGGCAGCGCAACTTCTCCTCCACGACGCACGACGCCACCCTGAACTTCCAGATCCTTGATCTCGGGCGGCAGTACTTTGTGTGGGTGTCGGCGTTGGGGCCAAAGCTCGGCAACCTTACGCTGGCCATCAAGTCTCCAGCGGTAAGGAGGAGGTCGGGCAAAGGCGCAATGTATAGGCAATAAGCAACCTCTGGCATGTCTGCATCTTGCTATCACGCTATAACTCATAGCAGGGCAGTCAAGGAGGGCAGCGGGGCGTTACAACCTGGTGCTTTAGGCCGTTGGTACGTTCCAAAAGCTGGACGTTGCTGATGTTTTTACATATGTCCTGTCAACGACACACTCTGCGCAGGACGTCGCGCCGTCGGTGGCGTCGCTGCTTCCGGGAGCACCAGCTGTGGGAGAGGGCCCAGCCATGGCGCAGCGGTTAGGTGAGCAGGGGTGGTGCGCTGCAGGAATCGATGTAGCCGTGAGAGGGTCGGCAATTCTTCGGAAAGGGCTTCCTGGTGCCCGCAGGCGCTGCCAGGGCAAGGGCATGTGTGGACGATTCGTCCACCCTAGTTTTGGCTTTTGCGTCAAGCAATTCAAGCCGGAGCTTGCAGGATGCCGCGTGTGCGCACACGCGCCCCAAATGTGGCCATCCTTCGATCATCTTACCCGCTACACCCCACCCACCTCCTCCACTGCAGCCATGAAGCTGGGGAAGCCGGTCATCTGCTCCTGCAACATGCCGCCCAACGCGCCAATGCTGCAGGTGGGCCATCAACTAGGGAGTGGGCGTGCCACACATTCTGAGTTCTGAAGGACATGCATGCACCGGGGCTGCTAGGGAGCGTGCTGCGGCTCCATTTTTAAGGAGCGTTGGATGGGCTGCGCCCGTGGGCTGCGCCCCTCCGCCGCGCCTATTGCACCACCTTGAGGTTGCCCAGCAGCAGCACTAGTAGCACCAGTAGCACCCCGTGATTGCAAAGGCCGCATTTAGGGCTTCCTCCCGAGGGACATCCACGCTGTTCCCTTAGTCTTGCCAACCGTGTGTGTTTCTGTGCGATCAGCACTTATACAAGCCCACCCAATGCCGCGTTCCTTAGCAACCCGCTACCATTTACCAAAAGGTTGTCACCCAGCGGTATGTATGTGTGGAAAGCTGTCGTACGACCCTGACAAACGGTTTGGCAGCCACGTGCAAAATGCTCTTGTGATAACCCGGCAGGCATGTCTATCCGCAGGCGGTGGCAGAGCGGCGGCTGATGCAGGAGCTACACGCGATGGAGCAGGAGGCAGAAGGTACAGCGGCTCCTCAGGCGGCTGCGGGCGGAGAAGCAGCAGCGGCACCGACGGCTCCATTGATGGTGGGGGGAAGGGGGTGACACAGATCTATGGAAAGGGTAGACGGTTATATGACGAGCCATGTGCAGCGTATGTGGCCATCAAGTTGCGCGTCTGTCGCGCGTGGTGTAGAATGCATTTATGAATGCGAGGCCGTAGGGAAGCTCTTGTCATGCTGTGGATGTTGTTTGTACGTGTACGGTAGTCAAGTTGGCATACCAACACGTTTATGCCAGGTTCGCTGGCGAGTGCCTCTGGCGACGTCTGCTGAACTGTTTGGCTGCTGATGTAAGGTTGCAACCACGCCTGTTATCTGCCCCGCTGCGTAGCTGCGAAGTGTTTGGCGGATCATGGAGTGCAAATGCGAACCAAAGTCCCATGGGGTGGACATACCCAACCCGACGAAATGAACGCCTACGCGGAGGGTTGCACGAGATTCGGTGCACACGGTTTACAAAATTTACGGAGTACACAAGCCGCATGAAGGCACGGAGGACACGGAGTTTACACATTTGCCACGGAGGCCAGCAGGCAGCGCGCGTCCAGGCGTGCTCAGGTAGAGCTAGTCATCGATGTATAGTGCAGGAGGGTGCAGGGGTGTGTATGTATGTTATTGTTTGCTTCGGTGTATGTGAGCGCCTCTGGCGAACACACACACACACACACACACACACACACACACACACACACACACACACACACACACACACACACACACACACACAGAGCTTGGCTGCGCTCTGGGCAGGGGAGACGCATGATAGCGGCAGCGTGTGGCCTAAATGCCTCGCTGTCGCTGGCTGTCCCGGGTACTCGCTCACGAGACTCGTCAGGCCGCCTGTAAACCCGTTGTTACACACACACACACACACACACACACACACACACACACACACAGTAACTGCAAGCGATTGCGGGGATTCCTCTCCGTTTCCGTTTACCAACACACACACACACACACACACACGCTGCCCCGAAAGAATGCCGCATTGGTGTAGAAGGCAGGCCTTGTATCTTAAATATCCATGGATATAAATGGGCCATTTTGGCTGTTTTCCAGAGTTTCCAAGTGGGGGTCCGGCGCTGATTCTGTATGGCGCTGGATATTGTTGACGGCCTTTCCCGCCATGTCTGGATATTCCTGCCCTCTTATCCCCAAATAAGATACAAGGCCTGGTAGAAGGGGCCCCAAACTCATTTGCGTTTTCAGCATTACGGCCGCGGATCTGATCATGAACACTCAACCGTAAGCAAATGCTCCAGCAAAAAACACGCGCACAGGGTGCGAGTTTGCACGCGCTCTCAACACCACACCATGCGTGCACCTTTATCTTGTTACATCTACACACCCCAGCCGACACTACTTCCCGATATCGCTGCGCCTTCGGCAGCGCCCGCACTATTTCCGTCACTCACTCAATCGCATTATTGGTGCATTATTGGTGTTTTATTTATGCAGCGCCTGTGACAGCTTATGCAGCATTCAGCGTCCCGCCCTGTCAGATGGTTCTTTCCTCAGCGTGTGTGGTTTTTAGTGCTTCCGCCGACCCCCCCTGCGGCCGCTTCCTCGGCTGCCGCGCTGCCGCCCCACGGCAGCACACTTGGCGCGGCATCGCCGCCCCCGGCGGCGGCGCTCTACGCCTACGCGCCGTCGCCCCCGTGGCCGCGATCGCCGGTTGGCGCCGTCGCCCCCGCGGCGGCACGCTGTGTCTACGCGCCGTCGCCCCCGCGGCGGCATACTGTGCCTACGCAGCAGGTGGGCATCCGCCTGCACCCCGACAGCACCGAACTGACCACGGCAGCGCAGTTTGCTGACGACACGAAAGTGCTCCTGGAGAGCGACGCGGCCGTGCCAAACTTCCTGGCGGCCATGGACACCTTCAGCCGCGCATCAGGGCAGCGCCTCAACCTCACCAAGGTGGAGCTGCTGCGGGTCGGCTGCCTACCGGCCGCAGCCGGGCTGGGCGCCGCAGCCGCGGACGGCGCTACTGCTGAGGGCGCCGCCACGGCCGCAGCACCAGCTGCAGCTGCCGGCCCCCCCGCCCCCGGTGCGGCCCCCGCACCCACGGCCCCGGCGGCCGCCACCATACACGCCGCGCCCACCCCAGCCGCCGCCCACCCCGGTGCCGCGCCTGGACCCGGCCCCACGCCAGCCCCTGGCGCCACTGTGCCAGATGCAGCCGCACAGGACCGCATCTGCGGGCTGAAGGTGGTGGCGGCTGCCACCGCGCTCAGCGTGCCGTTCAGCAACGACCCTGCCCGCCTGCAGCTGGACTGGACCGCCCGCCTGCGGGAAGCCAAGCGGCGCCTGCGGCGCGTCGCCCACCTGGGGCTCTCGGCCTTCGGCCGTGCGAGCAACGCGTCCGCCTACTGCACCTCTATGGTCACCTGGCACATGGAACACAGCGGCATGCCTGACGGCGTGGCTCGGGAACTGGAGCGGCTCGTCGCACGCGTGGTGGACCGGCGCCTAGCCCCGGAGGCCGCGGAGCAGCGCCTGACGGGCATCCCAACCGAGCTGCTGTACGGACACCCCACCGCCGGCGGCTTCGGAGCCCTGCCCCTCATACAGCACGTGCGCGGCCGGCACGCCACGTGGGCCGCCCGCCTAGCCGCCCACGATGCCGCCCCCGCCACCACGCTGCCGCAGCCCTGGTGTGTCGCGTACGCCACATTCCTCCACCATCACCACCCCTCCATGCGGCCTAGCAGCGCTCTGACGGCAGTGCCAGCAGCGACGGGCGCGGGCGACGTTGTCCCCAGCCTGCCCCTCCCTGAGGACGCCGAGCGCATGGCGACGGCGCTAGGCTGGCTGCCGCCGGTGCAGGCGCTGGAACCCGCACCAGAGCCAGGGGCCTGGTGCTATACGGCGCCCCTGTGGGGCAACCCGCTCCTCTCCCCGCCGCCCCTGGCGGAGGGTGGCGAGGCAGACCCAGACCTGGAGGCAGAGGAGGAGCCGGCGCCAGAAGCTGCACTTGCTGGCGCCGCGCAGTGCACGCAGGGCCGCGGCCTTGACTACCGCCACAGGGCACTACGTGCCTGTGCGCAGCTGCTCACCATTGGCGACCTGGTGCGAGCATACGACGCGCGCCCGCTCGACACGGCCGCCGTTATCGACTGGGACGGGTGGCTGAGAGCCCACCTGGCCCCAACAGACGCACGCCAGCGTCGCCGTGGCCCCACGCTAGCCGCCCTCCAGGGCCTGGCTGATGACATCCCACCGGCGTGGCTAAACGCCGCACGGGCCCACGCCGCACAGCTGGCGGGCCCCGGCCCCGCCCCGCCCCCCGCCCCCTCCACCCCCTCCGTCATCAGCACCATCATCATGCCGCGCATGGGATGGGTGCTACCAGGCACCGAGTCCGTCAAAATCCCCCTGGAGAAGCTGTCCGTCCGCATGGCCACAGCCCTACAGCTGGACAGTATCGCGACACGCCGTGCCGGACTCCACGAGGACTATGAGCGGGCGGCCCTTGGCCTGCCGCCCCGCTCAGAGGCGCGGCGTGAGGACCTGCCTGAAGACGCGGCAGCGGCGCTCGGCGCCTTTCGGGGCACCCTTGCGCGCCTGTGGCAGCGCGTCCGGTGGGAGCGGCGCCATTTCGAGACTTTGTGGCGGCTGGCCATCGACGCCGTGCCGCTGCCGGGCAACACTCACATGCCCACGGCTCGACGAGAGCCGTGCGGCTGTGGGCAGTATGGCCATGGCAGCGCCACAACGGGTCCAGCCGCCGCCACCCCGCCTGAGCCGCGGCAGCACCACTTCTGGGGCTGCGCGGTGGCAAAGGCGGTGGTGGCGCAGATCAACGCGCACACCCCGGGGCCCCAGCCCATCAGCCAAGCCCAGCTATGGCTAGTGCAGGCGCCCTCGGGCGTCCAGCAGTGCGTGTGGGATGTGGTGGCGATGGCGGCGCTTGCCGCCATAGAACACGGCCGGGTGCGGCTGCGCGGGATGACGCGCGCTGCAGCGGCCCAGGGAAACCAAGCGGCGGCGGCGGCAGCAGCACCCACCGAGGCAGCGGCGGCGGCAGCAGCGGGGGCGGATGCTGACCCAGATGAGGTCCCGCCCACGCAGCTGACGCCGCCGCAGCCAGGCGTCAACCACACCGAGCTTGCGTGCGCTCGCGCAGTCGCAGACTTTTGGTCGCGGCTGCTGCAGTTCGCGCAACTCGGTGTGCCCCGAAAGGGCTGGGAAGGAGTTGACGCCACCCACCCGATCCTAGCGGTGGTGGACGGGATGCTGCTCTGCGCGCTACCGCAAGCTATGGAGCTGGAGCTGGAGGAGTGACCGGGATCAGCCCTATCGAGTAGAGTGATCACCATAGCAATGAGCCGCGGACATAGCGGCTGAATCTAGGGACCAGCAGGGTTGAGAAGGGCTGGGAGGGTCAAGGGGAGTGTGCGCCAGGGTTTCGGGTCACGGGAGCTGAGGGTGGGTTGGGTGCCGGAGCACCCCGGGCGTTTTTCGGCCAAGACCGGCCTAGTAGTCAGACGCGTTTGTGGCTGCCCTTTGGCGTACTCTGCCCTGGCGTCGAATGCTGGTTAGGTAGCTGTCGAGGCTGTGAAAGGCTGCGGGGTCGCTGGACTCAGCCCCGTAGCCACCTGTCGCTGTGCTGTCGCGTGCGGTGTGACGTCTGTCCGGTGCGCGTGTTGCTGCGGTGTTGGCCCTTCAGCCTAGTGGTTGGTGAGCCCGCTGGGCCCTGCGTTGTTGTACCAGCAGTAACCCTTCTGAGGTTGCTGGCGTGGTCCAGGTTGGTTGGAGCGTCCCCCCGGTGGACTCCAGAGCTTGGTTGCGCTCTGGGCAGGGGTGACGCGTGATAGCGGCAGCGTGTGGCCAAAGTGCCTCGCTGTCGCTGGCTGTCCCGAGTACTCGATCACGAGACTCGTCAGGCCGCCTGTAAACCCGTTGCTACACACACACACACGCACACACACACACACACACACACACACACACACACACACACACACACACACACACACACACACACACACACACACACACGCTGCCCCGAAAGAATGCCGCATTGGTGTAGAAGGGGCCCAAAACTCATTTGCGTTTTCAGCATTACGGCCGCGGATCTGATCATGAACACTAAACCGTAAGCAAATGCTCCAGCAAAAAACACGCGCACAGGGTGCGAGTTTGCACGCGCTCTCAACACCACACCATGCGTGCACCTTTTCAGCACGCCTTCTCTCCCCTTACTCGCTCTGCTGCCCCGGAGAGGTCAGCCTGCATGTCATTTTACTTGTATATCCTATTTGATAGTAACCCTGCCTAACTACCCTGCACTGCCTAGTGTTTGTGGAGTCTGAATCCTAGTCGTCAGCTTGCCTGCTCTACCCCATCTGCATTGTTCTGTCTATGTCCACCTCACACGCTGCGGGTGCCGCCGCAAGCCAGGCCAGGTGTTCAACCACAATTCAGCTACTGATTGAGCCCTGTCGCGCTTAGGAAGTGAAGAAGCCGCCGCTCTCGTTGCGGATGTAGCCCTGGGAGACGTGGACGAGGGCAAGGGGAGCAAAGTGAGCCAAATGCACACGTGTGACAGGGCGGCTTTGTGCTACTGTGTCAGTATGATAAATCATAAGTCAGCCCCAAGCTATGGCATTCTGCAGCAAGTCACCAAACCCGTGCCGCTGACGTTATCTGGGTGCCCCCCCTTTCCTAGGGGGCCACTCACACGAGGCCCACCACCTCACGGGAGGGCCCAACCCTGGCGTTCATTAGCTGTGCGACTTACCGGGTGCTTCTGGGTCTGGCGAGGGGGCAGCTTGGGTTGCCGCGCGCCGTCATGGACAACGTTGCGTAGCGTGGCCTCATACGGCACGTCGCCGTCGTTTGCGAGGACTTGGAGCGCACGATGATGGGCCCACTCGCTCTTATCCTGGTCCTTAATCGTGGCCGGCGGACGCGTATTGCGGATAGTCATAGTGTAGTTCTTCACCTGCAACCAGCCCGATGACCCTTACGCGTAAGCAAGAAGGCGAGATGAAGTCTTCGCGCACAAACCAGCGCACAGGTCCCCGGCAAGCAACACGTAGCCACCTGCTGCTTGAGGTCCATCTTGGGCTCACGATGAGGGCAAAGGCGAGGTTCGAACTGTGGTAACGGCTAAACGATTGTCGAGCCAAAGCCTTCACAAGAACGTCTGCTTTCCACTTGATATTATATTTTATATGTGTGCTGATGCTTTGCCGGTGGGTTGGAGACTGGTAAATGAAGCCCAGGCCGGTCGCTAATTCTTCGAGCTGCATCGGGAATGTGCACACAGCGCTCCAGTGCAGTGGCGCAGCGGTGGCAATGGAGCGGCAATGGCAATGTAGCAGCAGTGGCAATGGAGCAGCAACAGCAGCCTCGCCGACTTCGCACCTGCCTCGGCCCGCTTTGTCGCCTTCCACCCCCCGCACATCAAGTCATGACTATCACGAACTTTCACAGTGCCCTCCACAGGGACAATGTTCCCTCGGTAGGCCACCCGAGGCTCTCGCCAACGTGGCGTCCTCACACGCGAACAATGTGTCGAGTTTGCACCAAGGTTGGCGACCACTCAGGACGGTGTCATGGGGCTAGCGCAAAGACAGGTCAACCTATATAGATCCCTACATCACGGACCTAGGCCGGACGGCTGGGTGATGCTGCTGTAAATATACACGCCCTATCACCCGCCACTGCCATCGTTCCAGCCTCGCCGACTTGGCGGCCTCCTCCGAGCCGTCGCGGTGATGAGGTGGATGTTTTGCCGCTCAGTAAACGGTAACAAAATTCGTCCAGGCCCAGGCCGTGTCACCCCCAGCCCAGGCCGTGTTACATCCCTCAATAGATTCTCGGGGTAGCGCTGGCGGTAGCGCCTGCTCCAGTTGCGGGGCCGCCTGCCCATCTTCCCAGGTCCCATTCAAGGTTCGCTCCTACCTGGCTCCGACGACGAAACGCTGCGTGCGCAGGCCGGGGCAGTGGTGCATGCATCTTTGCTTACATCTCGTATGCTTGATAGGTAGCCTTATCCCTTGCTTTGAAACACGTGTCGAACATGACACTAATTCACTTGGACCTGGCCTTGGCTCTGGCTGCCTGTACTCTTGACCTCGCCAGTCCCTCGCCCGCCACAGCCTGCAAGTGCAGCTGCCACTGGCATGCCAGCCTTATACTGTCACCACGGCCGCTGCCCTCTTACGGTTCACCGACAGTTAAACCGAACCGCCTCTATTGACTTGACTACTTCATAGTATTGCTAGGTAGGCCAGGAGGTGGTCTTCCCATACGGGACACCAGTGGGCTGAGCCCAAACCACGTGCACCATCTCAGGCCGAAGGATCCTGGGGGCCTTTCATCCCCTGGGGGGGGAGGGAGGGCAAAAACTGGACAGCAAACTGCTGAAATGCGAGATGCGATGCGCTATCAATAGGGGGCTGAGCCAAAATCATCGGCTGCTTCCCCTGCGTCATGCATGCACTGCCACCAAACGTCAGGCCCCGCACTTCAGTTCGCGGTTCTCCAGCGCAAGCCCACGTCGCAAGCCCATGCCAACAGCAGCATTATGCCCGAACCCTGTCATGCCACCTTGAATAAGAGTGCGTTAAACAGGCGCGCTGTGCTCGTGTGCCTCAACGCTCCATGCTGCACGTATGCACCCCCTCGTGCACCCCTTCCTCGTTATGATGCAGTCACCAAGAACCACAAACATGGCAAAACTTCAGCTCTGGCGCCATCCTTCCCCGTTGTGCAAGCACTACCAGCGACCTGCTGCCTCCCCTCCCCATTGCGAATAGCTTACACACCGCAGCTTTCGTTGAGGTTTACTGCTGATGGCAGCTCCATCCGGCTGCTGTAGCAGTGCCAATCAACCACCGTCAAACCCGACGCAGGATGTGCTGCACACAACCGCTGGTGAGGACACAACCAACCATTAGCACAATGGCGCACTATGCCCCGTGCGCAGCGTCTACAGCCCCAATTCACTGCAAGGAGCGCTCCCTTTTGCACGGCCGCCGCACCAGCCAAGTCGGCTAGTGTCCCGCCGCGCCAGGAAAGTATTATGTTTGGGGCAGGTGAAAACAGTTTGATGCCTGCTCAACCGCAGACACATGCATTGGCGACGGCCCATGTGGCCGTGCCTCTTAAAAATTGCCACCCGCTTCCTGCCCGCAAGTCAAACCACAACACAAGAAACTTCAACTCAGTGACGCACCCACGCACACTACGACGGGGTACACCCTATTTCACAGCAACGCCCTATCGAGCGTGCGCCGCAAAGGATTAATAAGGACAGTGACTGCAATCGCAAGTGGCACAATTAACCATCCGAGTGATAAGATCAGGCCACATCAACCAACAACAACATGGTGAACCAACAGAAACCGGCAAAGCCAAGCCAACCATCATTTGCGGTTTTGCAGCCGTTTATACCATCTTCGTGACTCCTCAACACATGCGGGGGCTTGGGTGCTCCCAACCAGGGAGGCTCGCCCAACCATTCATTCGGCTTGTGCAAACGCGCGTGCTCACAGGCACGCGCGCCAGCCCAGCGACAGTGCTTCTTGCGGAAACTAGATGCGATGATGACTCAAGCGCGCTGCACGAGGCGCACTTAAGGCATCCGTTGCTAGCAGCCAGTTCATTTTGTATGCATGCAATACCTCGCAACATAAAAGCAGTAGCACGCACGGCTCGCCACCCAATGCAGAGCCCCCGAGGTGATACATATCTGATAGCTAGTAACACGCAGGTAGCATGCCGGCCCGTACACCGCGGCACCGTTTATATGACAACCACAACGCCGCACACTATCGCGCAGGAACCAAGCCTTTCTGTGCACGTTGATAAAAACGATGTGCCCTCCGCCAAAATCCGTGCGTTGCCCTGTATCCAGCGCCGCGCAAAAAGGGTCCGCAGTCAATGCGTGCGTGTTATAGTAAGCTTGCCACATGTGTCCGCGCGCCTCCGACCAGCGATGTACTATATTGCTCATTATGCGCACGGCGCCGCGACCTCATGTACGCCATCCCCAACTAGCTTTCCACGCCCTTTACCAGCTAGCCCACACCATGGCAAAACTTGCGGGTTTCCAATGGCCCAGCACACGTGGCAAAGGGTGAGCATAGTCAACCCTACGAGCGCACAAGATCAAACTATCCAGCCCAGCTGCCGCTCAAAACGTTGCGGCTCACGCCAAGGAACAGTCCGACAGCTAGCAATAGCGAGCTACCTGGGCACGACAAAGGCAGCCGCACCTCCCAAGCTACTTTGTTGCGTTGAGCTTCGAGCGCCAGTGCCCTGCAAGCGCACTGGCCGGTGATGCTCCCGCTCTCGAGCTCTGCTCTATAGCTCCTGATTTGTGTCTGCTCCGCTCCGCACGTCTGCAAACCCTCCTGAATCAGCCCAGCAATGCACGAAGGCGCTTCACCACTAAACAATTCCCTGTGCCTCTGACGCCTCTCCATTCTTCGATTGTCCACTCACGCCCTTGCACGCTTCCACGCCCGCCACGACAACCCCGCATTGCCTTGCAGCCGCAGCCTTCCTGCTGCTCATGATCAATACAGACCCGTGACGCATTGCACCGCAGCGCACCTCGCCCGGGGGAAAGTAACCGCTGCACATCATGACCGCACTTGGGATGTGTGACAGTGCGAGCTATGCCGTCACGAAGCCGCCGCAGCAGCCACAACCAGCAGCCGCCGCTGCACTTCACCTCCAGCTGGCCCTACATCACGCACGTGCACTCCCGTGCAGCGGCGTAGCTGTGTTGTGCCGCGCCATGCAGCCCGCGGCATGCGGCCTGCGTCCGCCGGCAGGCCCCGCGGCCCAGACTCCTCCTTCCTCCATACGCTGGCCTGCCTGGGCCTCTGTTGCCGCTCTCCCACTCCTGGGCCTCGGTCGCTGCTCCTAAGCGCGGGGCCGCTTGCCGGCCGCCGCCAGGCTGTCGTTCTGTGCCGCCAGCAGGTGGCTCTGGAAGAGGGCGTCGTGCACCAGGTTCTGCACGTCCTCGGGGCTCAGCCCGGGGTCGTCCAGCTTCACCTCGAACACGTCGCGCACCGTGCCGTTGGTGGTGGTCACGGCGGCGGTGCGGATCTGTACATTGTTTAAAGAGGCCGGGGCAAACGGAGCGGGGGCGCGTGGATACCGGGTGGGTGGGATAAGCAGATGGCGTGTCAGGAGACGGGGCAAATTGCCGCATGATGACACGTCAACTGTTGAGAGCGAGCGTGAGAGCTGAGCAACGCCAGCCACCCGAAACGACCACGCCGGTCGCCGATCATGTTATTGCCGTGCGTGCCGACCCAGTCTGCTCAATCCTTCGGTGCCTCTTGACCGCTTCCACCGGCGCTCCTGCCCTCAACCTATACATCAGATAGAACTATCATCAACATACACCTCCAACACCTCCTTCCCCGACTTCCGCGCCGCACCGCCGCCCCTGCCGCCTCACCTCCAGCGGCAGCTGCCTCAGCGCGTTGATGATGTCGGACAGTAGCCCCTTGCGATCGCGGCACTTGACTTGCACGTAATAGCAGTCCGGGCCGCGCTCCACCGTGACGCCCGACATCTGCGTCATCTGGCAGGGGATCTGCGGGGCGAGGCAGAGGACGGAGCAAGCGGGGGCCAGAGACGGAGCGGCCTCAGGGGGGTAGTGCAGAGGTAGCCAAGGGTATGCATGTTCACAAGATGCCTACTGAGTTCATCAGTCAGCCATGTAGATCCAGAGGCAGGTACGCAACCACCAGGGCACAAGTCGATAACTCACGTGCGGCATTTGGGGCGCGCCCCCAACCTCCATGTTGTCCTCGTGGCTGCGTAAAACCAAAGAGGCAAAGCCACACGAGTGCGCCTTAAGTTTGGGAAAAGGGACGCACGCAATACGGTGTAAGCTCCGACGCGGACAGGTGGCATGACCTCCCGCGTGATGCCTAAATTAGTACAAATCCAGCCCGAACGTCCCGCGACAACGGCGTGCAGTCCAGCCGCCGCACATGCTCACCTTGAAGACCCCTTGCTGGCCTTGCCCTCCGAGTTGGCCGTGTCCTCATCGCCGCTGCCCATGCGCCCGCCCGCGCCGCCGCTGCCGCCGCCATTGCAGTAGCCGTTGCCGTTGCCGTAGCAGCCGTTGGTTGCGCCGCCCATCTCCAGCGCACCCACGGACAGCTGCGTGAGTAACATCCGAGGCACATGCATGGCAAAAAGCATTAGGCAAGGGCTCATGTGTGCCAGAAATATGTGCCAGCGTGCTCAGCCGGCAGTTGCACTTGCAGGCATGGCCAGTGCTTGCGCTGAGCGGTGAAATCCAGCAACCGGTAATTTGTCAACGAGTCAGCCCATCATGATTCACCTTGAGCTGCAGGTGCTTGAGCAGCTGAATGGTGTCTGCCAGCACCACGTGCTTGGGACGCCGCGCCTCCAGCCCGCCCGCATCGTTGCCGGCACCAGCGCCCGCACCGCCGTTGGCGCCACCCCGCTGCTGCGGCGGCACCAGCTCACGCAGCTGTCCAGTCATGAAGTTGCACGTATGAAAGCCGCGCAGTGCGAGTCCACGTGCGAGTTAGAGACACGGAGATACAAGGAGGTGGGAAACAATAACATGGGATGTCAAACGCAAGTAGCGTATTCACGCGTTTTCAGCTCTAGCATGCCAACCACACGGTCGACCTACGAGCAACAGCTCATTTCAAACAGCGCATCAAGCCACACACGCACATACCTCGTCGATGAGCGAGTTGATGCGGTCACGGCGCTGCTTCTCCACCGTGCTGTGGCTAATTTGCTGGCCCTTGGGCTCCGGGGCCACAGGCAGCGACATGGCTGCATGTGATTAAGGCAGCAATGGTGGGGACAAAAGGTTGATACACCAGTAACGGCGGCAATGGCGGTTCATAACGGCGATGGCATAGCCGGAGCGCATTACGCGGCATGGCGGCTCGGTTGGAAGCGGTGGACGCGTAAGCGTTCAGAACGGGGGCAAAATACCGGTCTTGCAATGCAAATATCGGGGCGGAGAGCACTGAAAATTTAAGTTATGGTTACAGATTACAAGAAGAGACAGTGTAAACATCAAGTTATGAGGAAAAGTGGGCCCCGGGTCGCCGGGTTACGACCACAACGCCCGGCGACGGCGCATGTGTTTCTGTTCGTACTCACCCTTGCTGGGCGGCGCCGGCACCGATGCGAAGCGGGCCAGTTGAAGCGGCGCATGCACGGGCAAGCAGCCGGCGGCAGCTGCTGCTAGCTGCGCGTTGTGCTGCGCCTGCTGGGCCGCGGTGGCGGCAGCGACCAGGGTGCTAACAAGCGCCGGCGAGGTGCCCACGAGCGCCGGGTGGCCAGCGGTCCCAGGCAGGGTGTAGGCATGAAGCGACGTCGCAGCGGACGCCGCAGCGGCGTGCGGCATCGGCAGGATTGATATTTCCGCTCCGCTGCCGTAGAGGGACGTCGGGTCGGCGGCGCCGTTGAGCGCGGGCGTATCCACCGGCGAGGCCAGCGCCGATGACAGCGCTGTGCCACAGCCTGCAGGCAGTTCTTCGAGCTTTACGGCCGCGACCGCGCTCTGCTCTAAGCTGCAGCCGTTTGCGTTGTCTTTATGCGAGCGTGGTTGGAACTGCAATTAATAACCACGTCGTGAAAGGCCGGCGCACGGGGCAAATTCGTCAGTTCGCTGGACGAGGAGCTTCCGGAACAGAACCTGCGCGCCCCTGTGACGCGCAACGCACCTGGAGCGCCAGCCCGTTCCCGTCGGTAGCTCGTAGGAAGTCTAGAGCGTCAGGCTCGACCTCGCCGGCTGCCTTGCGCTCTATCACGCCCAAGAGCTCGTTCAGCTCCAAATCTGTGAAGACATATTGGGAGTCGCCCAGCCCGAAGTCCAGCGCCTCGCTCATCATGCCTTGACGAAGACGGACAGTCGAGTGTTTTAGGAAGTCAGGAGCGTGCGGGGAAGACGCCAGGCCGGCAATTGGAGCGCTTGCCAACGTGTTGCACTCTGGACAACGCTCACAGCCACCCGAATGACGTAGAGTGCGCGCGAAGAAAAACTGACGCTTCACATGCGCGAACATGCGCCGGTTATGCTATCGCATGTGACCGCATGCACCCCCCCCCCCCATGTGGTGCCGGCCCACTCCCCAGTTTCCACTTTGCGCTTTCTGTGCTTTCTAGAAATGGTCTGCGAGCATATTATGGCTGGCACTGCCGGCACTTTGCCGGCGCTAGCAGCGCAATGCCCAAGCAACCAACGCCACGCTGGCACTGGCGCCAGCAGCGTAGTTCAAGTCCGGTGATTTCCCATCATATCTGGAGTGTCCGTTATATTGCTGAAGGGAGAGCGGATTGTAAGGGGCCCTGGATGCAAACGTCCTGGTTCACTCCGATCGTCGGTTTATTGTCTGTGACCCGGTCCCACGACACGTTAAAAAGCGGACAGTGCTAATCAATTTCCTAACATCTCGGCGAGCCCCTTAGGTCAAGCCCTAGCAGCTCTGAGTGGGAAGTCTGCGAGACTCGATTGAGGCTCCTCCGCTGGCGACGGCTCTTCAGCAACGCACCCCAAGACGCACTAGCGCACCATCTAGCGGTGCATAGGGCGTGCCCCGAAGTGGGTTAAGGTGATGGGTTGCTATATTAGGTCATGCAGTCCCAAAAGGCAGCAGTGGCCGTGTTGGCGGTGTATCTGCACGGGGGCTGGGCGAATGCGCCCGTGGGGACGACCGAGTTCCCCGCGGACAAAACCGTCTCAAAAAGGGGGTCATGCCACTCCATTTGATACCAAAGCGGTGCCAATCACTCTTCTCAGCTCTATCACGCCATGCCATCTGCGGGTCTGTTCCACAACTTCGACACGAGCGGCATTCCATCCATTGAGATTCCCGGCCCAACCCCTGCCACGTAAACAGA
Organism: Chlamydomonas schloesseri; assembly: GCA_016834595.1. NCBI lineage: Eukaryota > Viridiplantae > Chlorophyta > Chlorophyceae > Chlamydomonadales > Chlamydomonadaceae > Chlamydomonas > Chlamydomonas schloesseri. The sequence goes on along the minus strand of JAEHOD010000066.1, from coordinate 551,365 downwards.
CCCGTATTCACTCCCAAATGCATTACTTGTTTTATCAATGCTACGATGATATCTGCTTGGGTGTTACCAGACCGTTCTGGGTCTCAATTCCCCCGCCAGTGTCATGCGCACTTGTCGATGTGTATGACATGTGCCGACATGTCCACGTCCAGGCATCGAGTTAGGCCTTCCCAGCGTGTAATCGTGTGAGGCGTTGCACCAAGAGCATATGTGCATCATATCCTGCTGCGTCTAGGCCTCGTATGACTGAGTTAGGGCATGTTGGGGCTCCTCCCGAAATCCCTGAGGTCAGGATCCCGAAACCCCACGGACCCCCGGGGGTGCGACCGACCGTCAACTTTGGGGGCCCAGAACTTCCTCACCAGACACCTCCTGAAAATACTAACAGCACGTGCGTTATTATCTCGTTGAGCTCTATCGTTTTAGAGCATGGGGTAAGAAACTTTGTTTTCTAGCCCCCCGTTCTTCGCAGTTTGTTTCTCACCGGGGCTGTTTACCAGTTACCCCCCCCCCCCTGCTCACAGCCACCCGAATGACGTCGAAAGCCGGCTTGTGCATTTATGGGCTGGCATTGCCGGCGCTAGCGGCGCGCTGCCCAACCAACGCCATGCCAGCACGGGCGCCAGCAGCATTGTTCAAGTTCGGAAATTAGAACGTACCGGTATTGGCCTTCCTTGGTCGCCCACATGCACCACATCTTTCCACATCCGCTCCTTAGTGCCAGTACCACCTCCTTCCCCGCATGCCCATCGCATTTTAGAGCATGTCCCTGACATGGCATGTCTGTAACCTGGGAGACGTCCATCGCCTACCCCAACGACCGGCATCATGTCCGGTCCTCCTCTGTACCCTCCTCGGCCCTCCCGCATGTCGAACATCTGTCACATCCGTCTGGCCTGTACCCATGTACGGTACACGCGCAGGACCCCACGATGAGGCCCTATCATGCCACTCCAAGAGAATAGAGGTTCACAGACCTTCACAACATACAGGTGGGCTCGCTGCGTGTCACCCAACCCCGTCTGCACGTTCGCACGCATCTTGTTTGCCTGCTGCCCGCCTAAGCCATGATCGCGACGGACACACCATGCGGCACTTCGCACGCGTAGTCGTCGTGTCTGCCTCGGTCACCGACCGAGCATAGAAGCAACCCAGCCGCCTTCCAAACCTCTTAAGCCGGCACAGCAGCTGCCAACGGAACTGCCTATCTTCATTAGCGCCTGCCTGCATCCTGCCATCTGCTACAATTGATACCAACAAGCACAGACTCACACAAGTTTGCTACTTGTTGTTTACGGGCACGCCCAGCTTCTCCAGCTCTTTGAGCCGCACTGCAACCTCCGTCCGTATCTGCCGCTCGTACTCGGCGCCGCGGCCCAGCGCCTTCATGCTCTCCAGGAACGTGAGGCGCTCCTGGATCTCGTCCACGATCTTTCGGCAGGCCCATGCGGTGTGCGGGTGGGGATTGGTTGGGTTGAGGCATATGGCAGCGTTGCCAAGTCAGTGCGAGTGCGCCAGGGGAGGAGCACCGGGGCACTGGAGGTAATGACAATCATAAACTCTCCGGGCGGTCCCATGGCAGCAGAACCTAACGCACGCCCCCAAAGCCACGGCTGCACAAGCACCGTCAATGCGGTCATTTCAAATGCTGCAACCGTAGCTCCGACCCACTGCTGATGCCCCCACCTGGTCGATCTTGACCTCCTTGACATCCACCCGCGCCGCCTTGGCAGCCCGCTCCTTTGCCTCCTTCCGCATGGCCGCCATGCGCGCTTCCATCTCTGCCGCGCCCTTGGCGCCCATCTCCATCTGTGGGTGTCGGTGTAGTTGCGGCGGGGAGGCAGTGAGAGAGGTATGCATCCGGGCAGTGGAGCACGGAGCAAGTGTTAGTACGAGAGTGGGGAGAGCGGCAGGTGCGAGGCAGGCAGGCGTCATGGAGGCATGGGCGTGTTGCATTTTCGAGACACCGGTAAAGATAACTCAACATGTTTGTAGGAAGCCGCTCTGAAGCTTGCTAAACATTTTCAGGTGAATCCCACAAAAGCAGGGTGTCGCGAATAGTTGGAGCGCTCTCCCGAGTAGCCATACTTGACGCGCTCTTGTTTACCATATCATCTGGGATGTGGTGTGTCTGGCTGCGTTGTCTGCTATGGACATGGGGCGGCAGCGGGTTGTGATGGCCGGCCAAGGGTTGCCTGCTGAGGCCCCGCTCCCTTCTCGCCGTGTTTTAGCTATTGGACTGGAGGTGGTGGCTGATTTCTGGGGACGGTTGCAGGCGTTTGCTAGCTTGGGTGTGCGCCCTAGTGGCTGGGAAGCTGTCCCCTCCGGGCACGTGTTCCTGTCGCGGGGGGCTGGCGACCGCATTGACGTGGTGTTGCCGTATGACGCTGCTTCTCCGCCCCCTTCTCCTTGAGGGGCGTGCGGCGTGCAGCTGGCCTCGGGCCTACTGTGCTGGCTTGACGGTGTGCTGCCTTGACGTTTACGACTTGGTCTTCGCGTAGCGGTGCCTTATGAGCCGCGTGTCTTGTGATGCTGTGTCTGGTGTGGCTCTGGCGGGCGTTTAGCTTAGCTTCGACACGCCTACGCAGCTGTGAGTCGGGTGGGCAGCCAAGCAGGGTGGCGGTTGGCCACTTGTGCCCGAGGCAGTGTTCACACTGTCCCCTTCTTGTAACCAGCACTCATATCATCGAGCGCAAAGCTCCTGATTTTTTGGAGTCTGTGGGGTCTCGCAGCCCAGAGAACAGACCGGGATGAGGGTGTTCTTTTTTGCATTGGAGCGACCCTCTTCAAAGTGCCGACATGTGCCCTACTCCATCCTTTTCCCCGGCCGCCCGCCCCTTCGTCACACCACGCCACCCTTGCCTTCCGCCTACCCTAGCGCCTTCCCTGTACCTCACCACTTTGCTGAGCCGGTCTTTCTCCGCCTCGCGGTCGGGTGCGGGCGCGCCGCCCACGTATAGATCCCGCTCGTAGGGTGTATCGCGCAGGATCTCCCTGCGTGTCAGTTACGGCGTGCGTTCGCTCGGGTGGTGCTCCTTTCACAGCAGCAAGGGCGTCGGCCTAAGTGTTTGGCACATGCCGGCGCATGGACGCACGCATACGGTACGACTCTACATACGGTATGGCGCACGCACGTATGTGTGGCAGCGGATTGCTCGAGCGGCAGTACAGGCATTGGTATTGCAGGTGCTAATGACGGGCTCACGCGCGCACTTAGGCTGCCCGCCCCAATAACCCGTCCTGCCGTCCTATCCTTTAAAGCCAGTGGACCCACCCGTGCATCTTCTTCCCGCTGAAGCGGCCCGGCAGCGGGGGCGCCAGCGCAGGTCCCAAGCCGCCCGCGCTGCCGACCTTGGGCGCCTGCGTATGTGGGGGATAGTAGGCACGGCATTCGGGTAACGCGCTGCTTGTTACAAACTAGCTCGTGACGGCTGACAATTGGCATCAGTGAGACTTGAGGGTTGGCGAATCCCACAGACAAGGTGGAAGAAGCCAAACGCAACCTCACCTTGACAAGTGGCGCGGTTTTGCTCTTGGGCGCCTGGAAAGAGGCTGTCCCTGAGCTAAGGTGACTGACCCAGGCAGCATCGCCGCCTGCGCACCGTCAGGAACAGGGGGCTCCATACATGTAATTATAGCATCAAACGGAACCAGGGCAGAGAAAACATAAGCGTGCACTAGAGGTTGCGGCCAAACAGACCGAGCAAGTTGCTGCGGCAGCGAGCGTCGCGATGGGCTGTACCCGCACCCGCACCCGCACCCGCATCCGCCTTATCCCCCTCAAAAGCACTAACGTTTCACGCTGTTGGCCATGTCTTGCATGGCCCGTTGCGACAGCCCACGGTCCTTGGCAACGCCTGCAGAGGCAGCAGCAGGAGTAATGCAGCATCAGCAGCCGCAACACCAATTTATGACGCAGACCCAAAAACGGCAGGGCGGTCACAGTGTGACACAGGCGGCGCACATGTAGGACGGCCAGCGTGTACGGAATTCGTGGCGGGTGGTGGTGAAGCCTGCGGGCCCCATTCTAGCCGAAGTGAGAAGCAGTGGGCCTGACAGCGCAAGCCGCTCAAGTCCGCACACCCCTCTGCGCAGTCGTGCACTTGCCTTGCAACAGCTGCTGCGTCTCCTTGGTGAGCGTGCTAAACCCGTCATTCTTTTTGTTGCCCGTCTGCCCACCCCAGGACATTGGGACGCCAGGCGCCGTCTACACGAGTTCACTACTGCTGCAAGTCCCGGGTCTGGTTCGCCCTGCGGTGCGACGCAAGTGCCGGAGCCAAGAGGGGCGTCGTAAGCGCCAGGCCAGGGTTGTGGCCCGGTCGGATGTTCCTCGGTAACACCAAGCAGACCTTTGAGCAAGCACCACGCTTTGTTGCCGGTTCCAGCGCTTCCAAGGCTTACCCACGAGCCGCGTCCTAATTATTGCATTGCGTATGCAGTCAATAGTATGTATAGTTTGCAGTGTTGAGAAGCTGTTTACGGACGGAGAACTGCTTACGACGAAGAAAACCTGTGTGTGAAAAGCTGTCTGTGCAGAGTTCCTTGAAGTAAATTCAGAATGTCGTTGAAATTTATAGGGCAAGTACTATCATGATACTGCAACTGCATCAAAGAGGCATGAATTGTGCTTCGACATGATTTCCTTCTAGATGCATGCAACCGGCGATCGCTGCACAGGGCGACTTGGAGGCACAGGCGCGTCCCTGCATACCCACACCAGTCTAAAAATATGCTCTTGACCCAGCACAGCGCATCCGTTGCGCCTTTTGCTTGCCGTTTCGCTCCAGCCCTCGCCTCTCGCGGTGAGCTGCTGCAGCGTGCAGCGCTGTGTAGCTGCTGATCTGCGAGGACATGAGCTATAGCTTGTTAGGTATCGGTCCAGGACCCAGTGTACCTGCTCACGCGTGCCGCATTATACTCCTAACGCGAGCCTGTACGCCTGCCGTGCGGTTTGCAGGCCGCACCCGCCAGCACCACACCGCCGGAGCTCGCCGCCGCGCCACTGCCGTCCGCGTCACCGCCATGTCAGGCTCGCTGTCTGAGCTGCAGGCCACCCCCGGGGTGTGCGCCACCCCCGACCCCGCAACGCAGGGGTTCGTATTCCAACAGGTCGGCGGGGGGTGGGGAGAAGGGAGCAATGGGTGCGGCCGAGTCTCGCTGGTCAGGGCTGGTTAGGGCTGGTCAGTGGCCCGCCTTGAGCATGCAAAGTCGCCTAATGGTCACGTCTTAACAACTGGCGCATGGCTCCTATCTCAGCGCGACATTCCTCCTGTGAACAATTATGGTGGCTCCCAACAGACTATGTTCCGCATTCGGGACCCTGTCAAGTCCCTGGATTTTTACACGCGCGTGCTGGGCATGCGGTGAGTGTGAGCTGCACCTGCGTGTCTGTGGCCGCTGATGACTGGCTGCTGACACCAATGCACGCGCGCGCTTGCACACCCCTGTTGCACACGTGATGACCAGTCGGCTCCCTCCGCCCCATGCATTTTCTATGACAACTTACCAAACGTCTCTGCCCATCCGACTGATCAACCAGGCTGCTTGCCAAACTTGACTTCCCGGACATGAAGTTCTCCCTCTACTTCCTGGGCTACGAGGACGTCAAGGTGAGGGCTGCGGGCTGCACGCTGCGGGGCTGCGGGCTGTGGGCTGCTAAGAATGTGGGAAAGGCTAAGATTATAAGGAGGAAAGCGTTAGCATTGGGAGATGGAGTACAAAGAAGTGATGACGACAAAGATGAAAATGGACGGCGGGGGTAGTTTATTCCAAACCCAAGCAAAACACCGGACGGCGGGGGCCGGGTTGCCGAGGCCGGTCCATGAGGGAAGAGGTCGTAGGGTGGAGGCGTGCAATTGCACCTGAGCACGGTTGACTCGCATTTACCCGTCTCGCGCCAACCCACATGCCACGCATGCAGGACATTCCGGACGATGCTGCGGACCGGGTGAGTCATGCGGTGCCGCGTGGCGTGGTGTAGCGTTCCATGCAACACTACGTCGGGAGGGTGGCAGCTATTGATGAAGCTGGTGCGTCGCATCCTGCGTTCCCTTCTCGTGGGTCCTGTTCCACATCGATGCTCTTACTCGCGCCTAGCCATGGCCGCCCGTACCCCAGGCCATGTTGCCCTTTGATTGTCTGGACAATCACCTCCGCCGTACCGGTTCTTCGTCGGGCCTCATTTGCAGCCCATGCTCATGGGTTGTCTCTGAACAGCACGTGCTACCGCTCTCTTCGCTCCCCCCCTGTTCCACCCCTGCTGCCAGGCTGTCTGGATGTTCCGGCGGAAGGCTTGCCTGGTGCGTGTGGGCTTCGTGTAGGTTCGTGATGGCCCAGTTACCCGCCACATCTACCGTTATTGTGCGCCTGCTTATGTGCGCCATCACCACCGAAATGCGCGCCGGCTTTAAGTGTCTGACGGGGACGCCCGAACCCCACACGGCCGCTGGCAATTCCAATCTACCTGCGCCTCTCTCTCCCCTCCCTTAGGAGTTGACGCACAACTGGGGCACCGAGTCCGACCCCAACTTCGCAGGTGGGAGTGGGCTCGCGGTTGTGGCTGTGTATGGAGGCTGCGTCGAGCGCGGGTGGACCATTACACTCCTTTTTCAGAGTCTTATGTATGGTGGGCAGTCCTCACCATGCCCCGTCGCAGGCTCCATCACATTCGCATGGCCACCACTATCGCCGCCGAAACCTACCGAGCCTGATATCTACACCCGCACCCACACACCCGGGGTCTCTCACCTGCACACGCACGCACGTGCACAGGCTACCACAGCGGCAACTCGGACCCGCGCGGCTTCGGCCACATCGGCTTCAGTGTGCCGGACGTGTACGCCGCCTGCAAGCGCTTCGAGGAGTGAGTGCGGGCCGATCCAGCGGGGCCGATGAGAGGGGGGTGCTGCGGCCGCCTGGGTGGGTGCCGCTGCCTGGATAATGTCACTGGCTGGGTGAGACAGCCGTGGACAGAGCGGGTGTCGGCATGGGCAGCATCACATGCACCCGCTGTTTCGGGCGGTAGGGGGCTGTGCAAACATGGAGACAGGGGAACCGAGTGCGGCTTGCGGGATTTTGCTGGATGAAGGCAAGGGTAGTGGAAAGGGAGGGAGGTAGAGACGGGGGGAGGAGGACGCGTGCAGGGGGATGCTTGTCAAGCCAGAGCAGTCTCGTGCTGGTCAGGGCGTGTGCTGGTTGTCCATCGCGATTACCCCGACTTCACAATTCCTGCCGATCTTCTGCCTCTTGCCCCGTGCCCAACCCTCATCGTACCCTGGCCTGCCCATCCGCCCTCCCCCCCCCCACCCTGCCTCTCAAAGGCTGGGTGTGGAGTTCCAGAAGAAGCCCGACGACGGCAAGATGAAGGGCATTGCATTCATCAAGGTGATTTGATAAGGGGTTGGATGGAAGTGCGGGAAGGGAGTGCGCTGGTTTGGGGTGCGCGTTTGCACGGCGCCAGCTGAAAATGCGAGGGCAAATATGCGTGCGTGCACCCCCAAGCAACCTTGCCACCATATGTAACCTCATCCCCCCACCCACCGTCTGTCTACATCTCCCTCGTCATTACTTAAACATGCATGGCACTCACCCCCACAGGACCCGGATGGCTACTGGATTGAGATCCTCAACGCCGACAACGCACGCCAGTTCGTGGGCTGGGGCAAGTAAGAGCAGGTAGACGTGAGACGGTGTGGGTGGCGGTTGCAAGGACATGATGCATTGTGGCGGCCCAGCAGGGCAGCTGTAGCGTGCTGATGGAGTGCGGTGCATGATGCGGCGTGGCTTGGCGAGCATGGCGAGCGCAGTCAGGAGGATGAGCGAGGGGGAGAGCGAGACTTCAGCAAGCAGGGGAGAGAAGCAAGCCTGCGAGGAGGGCGGTGGCGTGTGAGGTCACCGCGGATGTCATCAGCTGACCCGCGGGCTTGTTGAGTTGACAAGGTCGCGCGCAGCTGTAGCCGAGCCCTACAAGTTGCGTTGTAAGTGTGGATGACAACCATTCGTCCCTTTCCACAATTCCATAAAAGGCTCCTGCAACCAGAACTAGCTGCGAACCTTTGCTTTCGGAGCCAAGAGCCAAGCGCTTGCCCGCCCGCAGCCCTAGGCGCAGGCGCAGGCTCGTAACAACGATCACCACACCAGCAGCTTGTGACGTCCCTAAGCATCATGGCTGACTCGCTGCTAGACAGCAACCTGGGCCTGGGCCTCGGTCAGGTTCCCAGCCCACCCGCGCATCCCTCATCGCCCCCGCGGCACCACCACCTGCGCGAGCGCCATCACTCGCCCGCCAGGCGCCTCAACCCGCATCATCACCACCCCCATCACCCCCACCACCATCAGCTGCTGGAGCCGCCGCCCGACGTGCCGCTGCCGCCCGACACAGACCTGGCCGCCACGCTGATGTTCGGGCCGGTGCTGTCGCCGTGCGATGTCCTTGGCGGCGAAAGCGACTGTGGTTACAATGGAGAGCGTGCTGCTGGAGGCGCCAGTGCCAGTGCGGGAGGAGCAGGGGGTGACGGGGGTGGCGACAGGGGAGGTGACAAGGGCGGTGACAAGGGCGGTGCGGCTGAGCAGGGCAGCGGCGCTGGCGCTCCCACAGGCCCGGACGAGGCGGCGATCCAGATGGCGACTTCCGCGCCGCTGCGAGGTAGGAGGCAGCCTGGCAGCATGGACATGTGCAGGCAAGGGGTGCCGGGGTCGGGATTATCTTCCCTTCCTCTTCCCTATCTGTGCTCAGTTGATGTCCAGCACAGCCGGCACGCCTCGTGACCTCAGTTCCAATCTCCGTTTTATCGTGCCAGCCTCACACCTTCTTTCCCTCCACACTCACTCGCCTTCCTCTCTATATCTCGGTCCCCCTCTATTCGCCAACAGGCCACCGCGAGGATGACGCCGCGCCGCTGCTGGGCACAGCGCCCGAGCTGTCCGCGCCCGGGCCCCCGCCCGCCTGCCCGGCCGACCCTGACTTTGCCACAGCCACAGCCACAGTCAGCAACGCCACTGCTATCTCGTCATCGCAACGACCTGAGCAACCTACGCTAATGGTTGCCAACGTCAGCTGCGAGGGTACTAGCAGCAGCGCGGCGAGCGGCAGCGGCGGAGGTCTTGCTGCAATCGGCAGTGGCAGCACCAGCATCAGCGGCCGCAGTGGCAACAGCACGGGGCACTGCCTCATTGTACGGCCGCCCATGCCGCCGGCGGATGCCGTACTGCCCGTCGTCGACGAGCTGGTGCAGCTGGTGGGACAGCAACTGCTACAGCCGGAGCAGCCGGAGCCGGCAGTAGCTGCTGCTGCTGCCGCTGCCGGCGGCACGCCCTACCAGCTGCTACAGCCTGCTGGCAGCAGCGGTATGTCGTCGGTGGAGGAGCGGGTGGCGGAGGAGGAGCGGTACATGGAGGGCGACGGAGAGGATGGCGAGGGGCAGCAGCTGCGGGCAGCGCTTCTGGGTAGCGGCGGCGGCAGCCGCAGCGGCAGCAGAAGCCGCAACGGCAGTATCAGCGGGCGCGGCAGTAGCAGTAGCGGACAGAGCGGCAGTGAGGAGGATGACCGCTTTTCGGGACTCAGCGGCGCCCGCAGTGGGGGCACTGCTGAGAGTGCTGAGACGCCGGAAGCGGCTGCAGCAGTAGCTCCAGAGGCCGCCCTAGAGGCTGTGGCCCCAAGCGTTGCAGCCAGCGCTGCGGGCGGAGGTCATCACGTGTCGGTGGGGGGTGAAGTCGAAGGCGAGCGTGCGGCGGCAAGCCCCGGCCCGTCCAGCAATGATGAACTCAGCTCCCTGCTGGAGCGCCGCCCGGTGCAGCCGGCAACCACGGGCCGCGGCCCCAAGGGAGCCGCCACCGCCGCAGCAGAAGCAGCTGCTGCGGCCGCAGCCACGTCATCTGTAGAGCTGGAGGAGCGCCGCAGCTACGTGGCTGCGCCGGAACCGGCGGGAGACGTGGCGTTCGGTGCTGCGGCAGCGGCGGAAGCGGCGGTGGCGGGAGACATGTCAACGGGTATCAGCGCTGATGATATGGGGAAGGATGCGCGCGGCGACAGCGAGTTGTGCGGCGGCAGCGAGGTGGTCTTCGAGGCGCCGGCTGCAGCCAGCGGCTATCAGCTGCTGCCTGGCACACCACGCTGACGGGCCGTGCAGAGAACAATGCGTGGGTGGGCTTGGAGGCCCAGGAGTCAGGGTCCAGGAGTTGCTAGGGTGTCCCGTGCCGCATCGGGGCGGGCAGAGGTGATGGATGGTGCTGTGCGCAACGCAGCGTTCGTGGTTTCGTGCTGTAGTGATGTAGCTTTGTTGGGACGGGGGCAAGAACATCAGCAGGTCTGGATGTGAGCCACCTGTTTTGTTGACATGCTGTGTCGTGTTGGTTGCTGCTGCCTTCTGTCAGGGCCCCATGCCGCGAGTCTTTATTAGTTATGAAGGCGTGAGAAAAAGGATCTTCAATTGCATGCACGGAAGCTGAATGCTATGGGGCCAGGGGGGGTTCGGATGTCCAGCAGGGCCAGACTTGTAATAAAAAGGAACTAATGGAACCGGTTTCCCAAACACGTGTGTGTATGGGGGTCGGGGGCTGACATAGCATAGCTTGTCATAGCATGTAGGGGTGTCGGCCCCGCACCCCTAAACTCTGAGTCTGTGCACGGAGACGGTCTCCTATCAATCGTGCCATGTACGTGTATTACAGGGACTTGCAAAGTGATTGGCCTCTTTTGGGAGCAGATTTGGTCGCGTCGGCGAAGACGAATTCTGCCCACCCCCGGCATCGCAAACCCGCTTCGCTCAATTCTGCCCCCAATTCTGCCCACCCCCACTCCACCACATTCCTTCCCCCCTTCACCTGCACGGCTATCTAGGGAGATGTTACAATAATGCAATGTAGTTTGCATGTTTAGGGGAGTGTTTCGGAGGGTGTTTTGGGGGTCAACCGTGCCCGTTTTTCACAAGCCCCACATCGCCCTGCCGCTCCCCCCCTTCGTCCCCTGTGCTCCCGCTTTCATCTACACCAAGCTTGTTGCCATGGCCGCTGATTGCGCTAGAAGGAAGGAAAATGATGCCGGTATGAGAGAGAAATGGCACGAGGCAGAATTGGAGGCAGAATTCGCCGAGCTTGGGGGGGATGGGGTTCGGAGGCAGAATTCGGGCCGGTCGCTGGGCAGGATTTGCCCGCAAATCTGCCCCCAAAAGAGGCCACTCACTTTGCAAGTCCCTGTATTGAATTCCAGCACAAACTTTGATCCATAGATATGGCGCTATGCTAGGACTTTCAACGAAAGTCAAGTCCATGGATGTTCGCTTCTCGCTCCAACGTTTCTGGGCCACCATCATTGAGCGTTACATAGACGTTCATATGCACTTCAAAAAAACGTTGTAAAAAGAAGCGTGTTGTACAGCTGAAGAATGGGCTGAGCACCTGGAGAGTAAGGGCAGAACGGCGTTTACCAGCGAAAGAGCTCTTGATGGGCCCCTTCAAACGGGTATGACGCCGGTTCCAGGAGGGGCAAAACCGTGTCCATACATGTTTCTATGCACATGCGCAGATTTAGGCTCCCCCTTTTAAAATAACAGCAGTATAAGCATACAAGGACCTGGCAAGTCAAATTGTGTAGGTCGCTGTCACCAAATTTCGCGAACCATGCTTTCGCCACAGTCCACCTGTTTTACTACAGAGTGTTTCCATAGCCTTGATATGCATCTAAGAATCGACGGCAACTGCAAGCGGTATCAAAGCTGTGCAAATGCGCGAGCATGTTGACCGCGACGCTACCGATTTACTTCCAAATAGATGACATGGAGTCCTTGTCACATATAAATGCTACTTGCAAGTTATTGGGCTCTAATCGCGAGGTCGGCTCGATGACCGTGCCAGACCGTGCAGACTGGGGTGAAACGCACCCCCGGACAAAAAGCCTCATAGCAGCTAGGTACGATGCTGTTCCAAGACGCCCACGTGCGCCGCCGGTAGCTGACGTGACCACCGCGGTTTGGGTTTGGAACAACATCGCTAGCCCTGCCAAAACCGCCCTGCCATTTGACCCCTCTCCGGCGTCATACCCGTGTGGGGCCCGGCCCCTTCCGACTGGACTCTGCCGGGAAGGCACGCGTGTTAAAATGTCCCCCCACGCCACTCACGCGGGCCCCTTGCCACAAATCCCACGCAGTCCCTTGACCTCTACCACATTCAACATCTGATGCCCCACGCTCCTCGGGCTTGGCGCGGTTGGCAGTTCTCCTCAGGCGACAGGCATGGACAAGGGCATGGCTTAAGGAATTGCTGACGGAATGTTTTGCGTTGCAGTCCCTAAGTTTTATGGTGGTGATTATTTCCTCGCGACCTTTCGGAGACCACGCGGCTTCTCGATCCAATTGAGCTTTCCCTGCCGCCATGCAATCAACGATATAGCAGATTTTATTACAAAGCGTTCACGGTCTGCGCCAGCGATAGGTTGTTGGCCACGCTTCGCTCGGGGCTCGCCCTTTCCTTGAGGAGGCGTGTCGTGCCCCCCGTGTGCCCCGCTCGCCCCAGAAGCTCGGGGGGCCTCAGCCCCAACAAATGCCTGACAACACAACGCGCGCATGGCCCAAGGCAGAGCCATATTTTGTCAACGAGCCAAAAACCCTGAAGGTAACCAGGAGTCACTTGGCGGGCATGCGCACGAGTCAACAACAATGAGGCGCACATCCCAAGTCTGCAGCTTGGTCTGCAGCGCACGCGTTAACCCCACATGTTTGTCCGAGACCAGCAGTGGCAATGCCTGAGCCAGCATGGCTGGTGTGCAAACGGCATCCTCTGCCAACGACGAGTCAGAGTCATGCAAGGGAGAGTGTGTCCAAGATCACGGCCACCTGTGTCATAGCATCGGCAGCACCGGAACGGTTCTAGCAGTTATGGAGTAAGTCATAGTCTCAAAGTCCATCATTTCTTCTGTACAGAGGCAAGCTGGCACGACGGCTCAATTCTGCATATTTGAATTTGCACATCATTCGTTTGCGTTTGGGTTGGCCGTTCCACGTTCCCTTTTCACTTTATTACGGCCCCTCACACATCTGCTGTGTACCGGCGGTTACTGGCACGGGCGCCGCCGCCACGAGCCGCCGTACCGTAGCCGTACGGCGAGGCCCTTGTTTGCCGTGGCGGCTGCGGCTGGTACATGTACAGCTCTTCTGCCATGACGGCACGCTCCGTGACCATGACCGGCTCTGCCGCCGCCTGCCGTGCACCCGCCACAGCCCCGCCACCACTGACGCCTGCGCCGCCGGCTGACGTGCCGTACAGCGACGCCGGCTGCTGTACTCCTCCTCCTGCCCCGCTCCCGACGGCACCGCGCCGCGGCGACATGAAGAGCGGGTTTGGCAAGCCCGGCGGCGCTGGGCCGCGGCCCATCGTGCCTGCTCCGCCGCCCGAGCCTCCTCCACCGTACCCGCCGCCCGAGGTCCCAGTCATGGGCGGCAGGGCAGGCGTGGGTGTGGGCTGCGGGCTCGTCACGCCCTCGGTCTCCACGACCCAAAGCGCGTCCATGATATCCATCCAGTCGGCCGCACCCTCGCCGTCCTCACGCGTCGCAAACACCGGGTTGTGCCAGCGCGCGTTGAGCGAGGGCCGGTCCAGGCCTGCGGGCGGCGGTGCCGGCGCAGTGAGCAGTGCCGGCGCGGCTGCCGCGGACGAGCCGGGGAAGAAACCGGGGGGCAGCTGCGTGGTGGGCGGCGGCTGAAGTGGCGAGGAGCCGGCTGAGCGCACGGCGTAGGCGCTGCCGGAGCTGCGCCGCCGGCGGGCGCGGAATATGGCGACCAGGGCCAGCAGGATGAGCAGCGCGCCCACGATGCTGCCCACGATGGCCGCGATCCACCAGGGCTGGAAACCGGATCCGGATCCAGAGCCGCCGGGTGGCGGCGGTGGGGCCTGCGCACCGCCGTTGCCCTCACCCTGGTTGCCGTTCTCTGGTGAGGGCGCGATGCCGGCGCCCTGTGGCGGCGTGGGTGCGGGTGGGCGCGGCGGCGAGGGCGGCGGCGGCGGCGGACGAGGCGGCCGGGGCGGGGGAGGTGGCGGCGGCGAGGGCTGGACAACGGGCTCGTCTGGGAAAAAGGGCGGCTCTGGCGGCGAGGGCGAGGGCGGCGGCGAGGGAGGCAGGGGCGGCGCTGGCGGAGGCGACGGCGGCGGTGGGCGCGGCGGCTTTGGTGACTTGGCCGGCGGCGGTGGGGAGAGGATTGAGCCCTGGTCTGGCGCCAGCGGTGGCTCAAAGGCGGGCGGCGGCATAGGCGACGGCGGCCGGGGGCGCGGCGGGACCGGCGAGGGCGGGGACGGTGGTGGCGGCGGCGGTGACTGGAGCCCTGTGCAGGCCGGTAGGGACGCCAGGTCGCCTGCGCCGCCCAGCGGCCAGGTGCTGCCACCGGGATTGGTACCGCAGATGCCGGGAGGCGGGTCGTTGCCAGCAGCCGTCATTTGTTGCAGTGAAGACATGCCGACCGGCCAGCTGGTGGGGATGGGACCCTGCAGGGAGTTGCGTGCCAACGTCAGCTGCGTCAGCGCCCTTAGGCTACTCCAGGCGGGCGGCAGCGACCCAGTCAGGTCATTGTCCGCCAGCTGAAGCACAGCAAGGCCGCTGCCCGGCGCGGCGCCAAAAATGGCGCTGGCACCAGTAGCAGTGCTGCTGTTGGTGGGGCTGCCCGTGCTGCTGCTGCTGCCGCCAGCCTGCAGCAGGCGGCGGTGGGCCGGGCCAGTGGTAATAAAGGCTGCGGCCGCGATGCGCCGCTGCGGTCGCTGCTGTGGCTGCTGCTGCAAGCCGGGTAGCCAGCCAAGAAGGCTCCTTTTTAAGCTGCTCTCGCCGCGTGCCCTGGTGGAGCTTGCCAAAGCAGCCGCATCGTTTTCGCCTTCACGTGCCAACGGCCAGCTCTGCGCTGCATAATGGCCCATGAGGCTGCGGTGCCAGCGAGCATTCCCGTTTCCGCTACTATCCGTCTGAGCGCCACCCGCGGCCTCCACGGCGCTTCGCCGGCGGCCAGCCGCCACCGCCGCCGCAGCTCCGCTGCTGCTCCCGCTCAGCGCTGACCACACCGGCGGCAGCGTACCCGACAGGCCGTTCATGTTCAGCCGCAGCGCTGTGAGCGAGGTCAGCCGGCTCCAGGCAGGCGGCAGTTGGCCGGTGAGGCCGTTGGCTGTCAGGTCCAGTCCGACCAGGTATGACATGTACGGCTGGCCGGGTCCGGGCAGCGACCCGGAGATGCTATTATACGACACGTTGAGCTGTCGCATCGGGGCGACGCCGGCGGCCGCGGCGGCCGCCGCAGTGGCCGCGGCGGCGGCGTTGCCGCTGTTGGCGGCGAGGAAGGCGGCTGCCACGTCGGGCAGGGGCTGGTCCAGCAGGTTCGCGCCCAGCTGTAGGTACTGCAGGGCGGGCATGCCGCCGCCCGCGCGCAGCCAGGGAGCGGGCACGCTGCCGCGGATCTGTGGGGGACGAGGAAGAGCAACAATAAGCGCACACGCACGCACGCCATTGACCGTTAGGGGGGCTACCCGGATGTACTTGATGGGTCGCGCCGGGTTTCCTCGCGCTGTCCTACACGGTCACTACCCTTTCCACCCGTCCCCGTGTCGACCCACCTGGTTGTCGGACAGGTCCAGGTAGCTCAGCGAGACCAGGTCGCTCCAACCCGCGGGCAGCGAGCCCTCCAGGTTGTTGCTACCCAGCTCCAGCCGCGCCAGGGCGTAGCCCAGCCCCACCCCGCTGCCGCCGCCAGCCGCCCCGCCTGCAGGCGCCCAGGCGGCGGGCAGGGAGCCGTCCAGGAAGCAGCCGCCCACCAGCAGCTGCCGCAGCGCGGGCAGGCCGGACGCCCACTCGGGCGGCAGCGAGCCGGCAATGTTGGGGTTGGCCGAGGCCTCCAGCGAGGTCAGCGCCGCCAGCGCCGACCAGGCGGGCGGCAGGCTGGAAGACAGCGCGTTGTGGCTCACGTCCAGCAGCTGCAGCGCGCCCAGGCCCGACCAGGGGGCGGGGAGCGGGCCCGTAAGGCCGTTGTGGGACAGGTCCAGGGTAAGCAGGGAGGCCGCGAGTGGCCCTGCCGCCCAGTCGGGGGGCAGCTGCCGCCCCAGCTGGTTGCCAGCTGCCGCCAGCTCCTCCAGGGATGCGAGGGCCGAGTACTCAACCGGCAGCGTGCCATTGAGGTTGTTGACGGATAGCAGCAGCGCCGCCAGGCCGCTCAGGGCGCTGTAGGAGGCAGGGAGCGGCCCCGTCAGGTTGCAGGACTGCAGGTTGAGCTCTTGCAGTGCACTGAGGCTGCTGAGGCCCTCTGGCAGGGTGCCACCCAGCGCCGCGTTGCTCGAGGCGTCCAGCACCTCAAGCGAGCGCAGCAGCTGCCAGGAGCCGGGCAGTGTGCCGGAGAAGCTGTTGTCGTACAGCAGGAGCTCCCGCACGTTTGCAAACGATACGCCCCAGGCGCCCGGCAGCTGGCCCGTCAGGCTGTTGCTGGAGAGGTCTAGTCCCTGCACATTGGCAAGGCTGCTGTAGGTGGCTGGAATGGACCCCGTGAGCCCCGCGCCCGCCAGGTCAAAGGTGCGCAGCTGCGTCAGGGTCGATCCCCAGGACGGCGGCAGCGGGCTCCCGATGTCGCCGTGCCCCGACAGGGACAGCAGCGTCAGGCGGCTGAGCGCCGACCAGGCCGCGGGCAGCGGCCCCGTGAGGCTGCTGGAAGCGGCGCCAGCACCCGATTGCACCGCCGCCGCCAGGTCCAGGACCACAAGGCCGGTGAGGGCACTGTAGGAGGGCGGCAGCGGGCCGCTCAGGGCCGAGTCCTCCAAGTCAAGGACCGTGAGCGCGGTCAGGAGAGACCATCCGGCCGGCAACGAGCCGCTCAGGCCAGGGTGCCCAGGCAAGCTCAGCCGCTGCAGCGCCACCAGGGTGCTCCAGGACGGCGGAAGCGAGCCCGCCAAGGCGCCATCGCTGCCACTGCTGCTGCCGAGGGCGCTGCCTCCGCCGCCTCCGCCTGCAGCAGCGGCCAGCGCGCTGGAGGGAGACCCCAGGGCCAACCACGTCAGCCGGGTCAGCGATGACCAGGCGCCGGGCAGCGCGCCGTTCACGCGCTCTCCTTCTAGCCCAAGCCGCACAAGTGCAGTGAGCGCCGCCCACGACGGCGGTAGGGGGCCGCTGATGCCGCGAGACGCGGCAGCGGCGGCGTTGGCGGGCAGTGCGTTGGCTGATGCCTCCAGCGAGGTCAGCGCCGCCAGCGCCGACCAGGCGGGCGGCAGGCTTGAGGACAGCGCGTTGTGGCTCACGTCCAGCAGCTGCAGCGCGCCCAGGCCCGACCAGGAGGTGGGGAGCGGGCCGGTGATGCCGTTGTGGGACAGGTCCAGCGTCTGCAAAGGGAAGCAAGACAACGGCATGGTACAGTTGGTGCAGCCGAGGACATAATGAGCATTCGGATTACGTCGCATCCGGACTGGCTGGTAACCGACAAGCCCTAAATGACTTCCACTCACCGCCAGGTTGGCACCCAGGCTCAGACCCCAGGCCGCCGCCAGCGGGCCGTTCAGGCGGTTGCCCGAAAGCGCCAGCTCTTCGAGCGCCGTCAGTGCCGACCACTCTGCCGGCAGGGGCCCGGTCAGGGCGTTGGTCGAGAGCAGCAGCGCCGCCAGGCTACTCAGGGCGCTGTAGGAGGCCGGGAGCGTGCCCGTCAAGTTGCAGGACTGCAGGTTGAGCTCGCGAAGGGCGCTGAGCCCGCCGAGGCCCTCTGGCAGGGTGCCACCCAGCGCCGCGTTGCCCGACGCGTCCAGAGCCTCCAGCGAGCTGAGGTTTGACACGCCGTCTGGCAGGCTGCCGGATAGGGCGTTGTCATACAGCCATGCCTCTCGCAGCGTCGTCAGCGACGACCACGCCGGCGGCAAGCTGCCTGTAAGCGAGTTGCTGGACACATCCAGAACCTGCAGGGCGCCCAACTGGCTCCATTCCACTGGCAGCAACCCACTCAGGCCGCAGCCCGCCAGCTCCAGCCACCGCACGCTGCTGCCCAGGCCGTTGGGTCCCGCCGCCCATTCGGTCGGCAGTGAGCCGCCAACGCCCCCGTGCCCGGACAGCGACAGCAGTGTGATGCGCCCAAGGGCAGACCAAGCTGGGGGCAGCGGGCCCGTAAGGGCGCCGCCGCCAGGCGCACCAGTGGCCGGCTGCACAGGTGCTGCCAGGTCCAGGACCACAAGCCGCGTGAGGGCGCTGTAGGAGGGCGGCAGCGGGCCACTCAGGCGGGAGCCGTCCAGGTCTAGCGCCGTGAGCGCCGTAAGAACAGACCAACCGGGCGGCAGCTGACCAGTCAGACCGGGCTGGCCTCCCAGCCCCAGGTGCTGTAGCCCAGACAGCGCCGCCCACTCCGGCGGCAGCGGGCCGGTCAGCGCGCCCACGGCGGCCGGCAAGGTTGAGCCTGCGCTCCCCAGCTCCAGCCACGTCAGCCCCTGCAGCGCCGACCAGGAGGTGGGCAGGCTGCCGCTGAGACTGGCGCCCTGCACGCCCAGGCTCTGGAGGGCTGTGAGCACCGACCAGGAGTCAGGCAGCGGCCCGCGCGACTCAGCCGGCACGCTGCCGCCGCCGCTGGAGTCCAGAATCGCTAGTTGCGTCAGCACGCTCCAGCTTGGCGGTAGCGGGCCCGCCACCTCGTTCTGGCTCACGTCCAGCAGCTGCAGCGCGCCCAGGCCGGACCAGGAGGCGGGGAGCGGGCCGGTGAGGCCGTTGTGGGACGCGTCGAAGGAGAACAGGTTGCCCAGCGCACCGCCCCAGGCCGGCGGCAGCAGCCCCGTCAGCGAGTTGCCAGCCAGGCTGGCGTCCTCCAGGTTGGTGAGGGCGCTGTAGGAGGCGGGCAGCGTGCCGCTGAACCCGTTGAGCGCCAGTGACAAGCCTGCCAGCGACACCAGCGCGCTGTAGGACCCCGGCAGCGGGCCGGTCAGGCCACAGGCCTGCAGGTCGAGCTCGCGCAGGTTGGTCATGGTGCTGTAGGCGGGCGGCAGCGTCCCGGCGATGTCCTCATTCAGCGCCGCGTCCAGCACCGTGAGCGCGGTCAGCGTGGACCAGGCGTCAGGCAGGGAGCCGGCAAGCAGGTTGTCTGTGAGCGACAGCTCCTCCAGATGCCTGAGCTCAGAGAAGGAGGCGGGCGGCGGACCGGTCAGGCTGTTGGTGGAGAAGTCCAGACGTGTCATGTCGATGAGGCGGCTGTAGGTTCCAGGGATGTTGCCTGTGAGGCTGCAGCCCGACAGGTCTAGGCACTCCAGCGAGGTCAGGCTGTTGCCCCAGGACCGCGGCAGCGAGCCGCCCACGCTCTCCTGCCCCGACAGCGACAGCAGCGTCAACTGCCCCAGCGTGGACCAGGCAGCCGGCAGCGGACCCGTCAGGCCGCCCGCCGCGTCGGAGGGCGCATCCAGGTCCAGCACCACAAGCCGCGTGAGGGCGCTGTAAGAGGGCGGCAGCGGGCCGCTCAGGCCATCGCCCTCCAGGTCTAGGTGGGTCAGAGCCGTGAGCGCGGACCAGTCGGCCGGCAGAGAGCCGTTGACGCCGGGCTGGCGCGGGATGCTGACATGCACCAGCCGCTGCAGCGCGCTCCAGTCGGCCGGCAGCGTGCCCTCTAGCCCACCCGCCAGGCCACCCGGCAGCTCCGACGCGCCCAGGTCCAGCCCCGACAGGGCTGTGAGCGCCGACCAGGAGGCGGGCAGCGTGCCTGTGA
This sequence comes from Chlamydomonas schloesseri, assembly GCA_016834595.1. Taxonomy (NCBI): domain Eukaryota; kingdom Viridiplantae; phylum Chlorophyta; class Chlorophyceae; order Chlamydomonadales; family Chlamydomonadaceae; genus Chlamydomonas; species Chlamydomonas schloesseri. The sequence continues at coordinate 531,695 of JAEHOD010000066.1, read as the reverse complement.
AGCCACCTCCCGCAAGCTGCAGGTGCGCCAGCGCGGCCAGCGCGGACCAGGCGTCTGGCAGCGGCCCATCCAGGCCCGCGTTGTCGGTGTCGTCAAAGTTGCGCATGCTGTCCGCCTTGAGCGAGGTCAGCGCCGCCAGCGCCGACCAGGCGGGCGGCAGGCTTGAGGACAGCGCGTTGTGGCTCACGTCCAGCAGCTGCAGCGCGCCCAGGCCCGACCAGGAGGCGGGGAGCGGGCCGGTGAGGCCGTTGTAGGCTGCATCAAGCGTGCTGAGGGACTGGAGCCCCTGTGCCCAGCTGTCAGGCAGGGTGCCGCGGATGCCGTTTCCGGCAAATGCAATCTCTTCGAGCGCCGTCAGTGCCGACCATTCCTTGGGCAGGGGCCCGGTCAGGGCGTTGGTTGACAGCAGCAGCGACGCAAGGCTGCTAAGAGCGCTGTAGGAGGCCGGGAGCGTGCCCGTCAGGTTGCAGGACTGCAGATTGAGCTCTTGCAGTGAACTGAGGCTGCTGAGGCCCTCTGGCAGCCTACCGCCCAGTCCAGCATTGCCTGAGGCGTCAAGCAATGTGAGGTTCCTTCGCAGCGCAGACCAAGCTTCAGGGAGCGTGCCAGCAAACCCGTTGTCGTCCAGGCTGAGCTCCCGCAGGTTTGACAAAGCCGACAGCGACGCCGGCGGCTGGCCCGTCAGGCTGTTGCCAGACACGACCAGGTAGCGCAGGTCCCTCAAGCTGCTGAAGGAGAGCGGAATGGGCCCCGTTAGCCCGCAGCCCGCCAGCTCCATCCATTTGAGCTTCGCCAGCGCCGCGCCCCACGCCGCAGGAAGCGTGCCGCCCACGGCCTGCTGTCCATTCAACGACAGCAGCGTGAGGCGGCTGAGTGTCGACCAGGCCGCTGGCAGCGGGCCTGTAAGGCTGGCTGTGCTGCCACCACTGCCACCAGTGGCGCTGTCATCAGCCGCTGACAGGTCTAGTGCTACCAGAGCCGTCAGGGCACTGAAGCCGGTGGGCAGCGGCCCAGCCAGCGCCGCACCCTGCAGGTCCAGCCGTGACAGCGCCGCCAGCGAGCTGTACCCAGCCGGGATCGAACCCGTGACCCCAGTGCCTGCCACGGTCAGGTTTGCCACGCCCGCTTCGCCGTTCGCTGCAGCAAAGGCCGCCGCCAGGGCCACCCGGTCCAGCCCCAGCGAGAGCACCTCCAGGCCGGTCATTAGCGTCACTGCGCCCGGTAGCGCGCCCTGTACGCCGGTGTTGGTCAGCAGCAGCCGCTGCAGCCCCGACAGCGTGGCCAGGTCACCGGAGCTGGGCATCGCCATGCCGCCCACGGCGCCCGTGCTGGCGTTGTAGCGGCCCCAGCAGTCGGTCAGGTTGAGCAACGTCACTGTCGCATCAAAGCCGCCGTCCACAGTTGGCGGCGCCGCTGCGTCAGTGCTGACAGAGTTGTCAGGGTTGCTGTTGCTTGGGGTGGTGCTGCCACACACCACGCGCGGGCCCCAGTCGCAGGGCGTGGTGCCAGGCACGCGCCAAGAGGATAAGTCGCACTGGGAGCCGGGGCCCGAGTCGAAGGCAGAGGCAATGCGCAACAGAGCCGCGGCCTGTGCCTGTGGTTTGCAAGCAAGGTGAGAAGAAGGCGCGGTTCAATTAAGTAAGCAAAAACGCATCAACATCAGGCATTCAATTGGGTATACTGTTGTTTTTTGGGGGGCTGCTGAGGTGATATGCACGGATTGGGATTTTGAACCTACCGTCAGACTGCCGCTGCCTGTCGGCGGCGGCGGGAAGAAGGAACTGGCCTGTTCCGGTGTGTCCGGAGGTGGCGATGGCGCATCCAAAGGCGACGGCTGCAGCAACTCGCGTGGAGGCGGCCGCGGGCTGGGTGGGCGAGGGCTGGGCGGAGCAGGCGGCGCCGGGCTGGGCGGGCTGGGGCTTGGGAAGTCCAAGTCTGTGTAGTAGAGGCAAGTGGAGGGTTTGATATGCACATGCGCAACTTGCCTATTGTCACGACATGCACCACGCTTGCTTGCCTGCCGGTGTTTGTCCCTGCGCCATCCCCTTTGCGCCTCTTCCCATACACGGATAGCCGCACATCCACAGCCTGGGCCTGATGCCGGCGGCAGGTGCGCTTCCGGGTGTTCACCTACCTCGGACGCACACGAACAAAAGTAGGTCATCACACAGCACCTGGCCCGCGGCCGTCACGTTGCTGCTGAGGCCGCTGCCGCCGCTGAGGCTGAGCGGCAGAGACGCCGTGGAGCAGTTGACTCCAGCATCCACCGCCCACACAGCCTGTGCGGCAGGCATCGACGCATCGACAGATCAAGATAAATCAGCGTATGCAGCTATGACCACAGCGTGATAATCCGTGCAAGTTCACAGTCCCTTTCCTGAAATCCAAGTCGAACGTTTCCTGCAGACTGCTTGTAACGGAGGACACAGAGCTTTGAGCTTTGCAACCCACCTGCCCTGGCTCGCCCGGCCAGGCGGCCAGCGCCTCGGCGCTCCACACGCCGCTGGCGTCCTCAGGCAGCGCCAGCAGCCGCCCAGGTCTGGCGCCGCCCTCGCCTTCGAGCAGCAAACAGCGCTGTACTGCAGTCCAGTACGGCACTGCGGCAGCGAACATGACCACCTGAAGACAGGTAGCAGAGCAACAGACGGACAGGAACTTGTTGCGACCATGGAAGAGACCGTGCAAGTATGAATGCAAGCCGCTGAGTGGGTGCAGAGCTCAGAGACAAGATTATATGCATGTAACATTGCAGGGCAATCAGACGCACCTCCCGCGGCCGACCGGTAGTCGGGTTGGGGCTGGCGGCGGGCGCGCGCGCCCACACGCGTGGCACCTGGCACGTGAAGCTGCGCTGCAGCCCCCAGTTGCGGTCGCAGGGTGGGAACAGCGGCACCTGCCCGTCAGTGGTGCTGAGTGTCCCGTCGGCGGCATACAGCGGCAGTGGCCCCAGGAACGAAAGCGGGTCGCAGGTGGCGTTTGGTGCCGTCTCGTTGCCGCAGCAGGGCGGTGAGGTGGTCTGGGTCCAGAAGAAGAACGCCTTGTGGTTCAGCGGCTGTGACAGCGCCTGTGTATTCGTTGGTTGACGGCAGTGGAGGTGCAAGCCATGATGGGAGTACGGCGCATGCTAGCCTAAGCGGGGACAAGATGCTTGCTTCTGGTCCCTTATCTGTGGGTCGATGAACCGGGACGAGTCCTGACTGTGCAAAGAACAGCATGCAGCCTGCCCACCTGGGGCAGCGCGGGCCCGAAGAAGGTTGTGTTGGTCAGCAGCGGCTGAACGGCGGGGCGCGGCAGCAGCAGCGCCGACACCGCGTCCCGGCCACCCAGCCCGCCGCCGTACAGCAGGTGGCAGTACACCAGCGCGCCCCACGAGGTGGCGGCGTCGGCGGTATAGGAGGCAAAGTATGCGCCGCCAGGCACCAGCGCGGTGGCGGTTGCAGTGGCATTGCCCTGTTGCATGCATGCAGCAGGAAGAAGCGTCACGCTTTGTGAGCTAGGGTGGATGTGAGCACGGAAGATGGGGGGCCAATGCATATGTAAAGCCGACATGTCAAACAGCTGCGTCCTCCAGGGCCCCGCCCGATAGCATGTCTCTATGTGCTGCCCGCCGCACCTGCTCCTCCCCTGCTGCTGCACGATATGCGGCTGTCAGCTGACAGCGCTGCTGCACCACGAAGCGCGAGCCGCTACTGCCGTTGCTACTGCCGCCGGTGATGAGCAGCAGGAACACGGCGGGCGATGAATTCACGGGGGCCAGGAGGGCAGAGAAGCCCGCGGGCAGCGCATACCTGCGGGTATGAGGAATGGAATTTACAATAGCACACCGCAAAAATAGCATCCAAGGACTCTGTAACTAGCATCAACAGCACGACCCAATTCACTCCATGCAGCGCCAACGAGCATGCGCCCACCGATGCCGCTGTGCCCCGATGCACCCTGATCCATACGGCGGCGGCCTGTGCCCTGGGCCCGCTACCCGCACCCGCCGCCGCACCCACCACAGCCTGCTGCCGAAGGAGTTGGCTTCCGTCAGGTTCATGTAGCCCAAGCCGGGCGGCGGCGCGGCAGCGGGCAGGAAGTTGCATAGGTAGGTGCCGGCAGGGGTAGCCACCTGAGGTGCGGGCGATGATGAGAATGAAAATGAGCATGTGATACTTTGAGATTGCGTTATAGCTGCACAAATTGCAAGTTGCAGCCCAAGAATTGCATCCAGTAGACCAGCCGGACGCATGCGCAGGGTTTCAGTTTGCAGCTGCAGGCGAGCAGCAATACCATGCAGGCAGTGTGAGGTTAAGAGCGCATGCGCACCTGCATCAGCTTCACAGACACCAGTCGCGCCAGCGGGTCCACAGTCGCGTTGGGCTGTGACAGCGGCAGCAGCAGCGGCGCATTGAAGATCAGCTGCTGCTCAGGCACCGGCGGCGGCGGCGACGGAGGCTGTGGCGGCGGCGGGCTGGGCGGCGGAGGAGATGGCGGGTCGGGCGACGGCGGACGCGGCGACGGCGGCCCCAGCCGCGTGGGCGGGCGCTGGCCGGGCGGGTTCAGCGGCGCGAGGAAGGGTGGAGGAAGAGCAGGCGGTGGCGAGGGCGGGCGCGGCGAGGGAGCTGGGGAGGGCGGCATGGGAGGGGGAGGCACCGGGGTAGGGATTGCCGGCAACGATGAGGCCTGAGGCGGTGAGGGCGCGTCCGCAGTAGGAAGCGACTCTGGCGGAGACGGGGATGGGAGCGCTAGCGGTGAAAGCGTAGGCGGTGTAAAAGGAGGTGGCACTGCTGGCGGTTGGTTAGCAAGTGGCGTCTGTGGCGGAGGAGGCACTGCTGGGGGTGGGACCTCCGGGGGCGGCGACTCCAATGGCGGTACATTCGGCGGCGGCGCGTCCGCAGGCGCCGCTGGCGGCGGCATCTCAGGGGGAGGCACTGCCAGAGGCGGCGCGTCCGGAGGCGGAGGCTGCTCAGCCACAGGCGCCGCTGGCGGCGGCATCTCAGGGGGAGGCACTGCCGGCGGCGGCGCGTCCGGAGGCGGAGGCTGATCAGCCACAGGCGCCGCTGGCGGCGGCATCTCAGGGGGAGGCACTGCCGGAGGCGGCACGTCCGGAGGCGGAGGCTGATCAGCCACAGGCGCCGCTGGCGGCGGCATCTCAGGGGGAGGCACTGCCGGAGGCGGCACGTCCGGAGGCGGAGGCTGATCAGCCACAGGCGCCGCTGGCGGCGGCATCTCAGGGGGCGGCACTGCCGGCGGCGGCGCGTCCGGAGGCGGAGGCTGATCAGCCACAGGCGCCGCTGGCGGCGGCATCTCAGGGGGAGGCACTGCCGGAGGCGGCACGCCCGGAGGCGGAGGCTGCTCAGCCACAGGCGCCGCTGGCGGCGGCATCTCAGGGGGAGGCACTGCCGGAGGCGGCACGTCCGGAGGAGGAGGCTGATTAGCCACAGGCGCCGCTGGCGGCGGCATCTCAGGGGGAGGCACTGCCGGAGGCGGCACGTCCGGAGGCGGAGGCTGCTCAGCCATAGGCGCCGCTGGCGGCGGCATCTCAGGGGGAGGCACTGCAGGAGGCGGCACGCCCGGAGGCGGAGGCTGCTCAGCCATAGGCGCCGCTGGCGGCGGCATCTCAGGGGGTGGCACTGCCGGCGGCGGCGCGTCCGGAGGCGGAGGCTGCTCAGCCACAGGCGCCGCTGGCGGCGGCATCTCAGGGGGCGGCACTGCCGGCGGCGGCGCGTCCAGTGGTGGTGTTGCTGGAGGTGGAAGTTCTGGAGGCGGAGGCTGGGCCGGCAGCGATGGGACATCCGGCGACATAGGCGGTATCGTTGGGTTCGTTGGTGGCTGATCAGGCTGTGCCGGCGGAGGCGGCGCGCTTGGCGGCGGCAGTTCCGGCGGTGGCGACGGCGCTAGAGGAGGTGGCGGCACGCCTGGTGGCGGGGCCGCAGGTGGCGGTGGCGCGTCCACGGTCCCCTGCGCATCCCCTGGCGGCGGCGCGCCGTCTTGTCGTGGGGCAGCAGGTATCCCATCAAAGGGCAGCCGTCGCGGTGGCGGCGGAGGAGGCTGGAGGAAGTCAGGGTTTGCGGGGGGCGACTGGGCCTCTGCTGTGAGCAGCAGCAGGGCACCTGTGAGTGGGATCCAGGATGTATGCGGGGCTGCTTACATGCAGGCGCGGTTCCCCTGTCCTCTTACAGTTGCAAGTGTTTACCATCTGCGTAAGCCCGCGCAGCGCCTATTCTGTCTCAGCGGGCGAAGCGAATCGACCGCCCCAAGCACGCTGACACGGTCCAGCACACGGGGCACGGACCAACTGGCACTGACCCACCCTAGCGCATTCTGACGACCTCATTTGTTTTGCATATGTATGCGTTGCACCTTGTGTTTCAGCACGGCTGCGGGACTCCCTCGTGCAAAATGTGAAAGTAACGCGACCTACCCAGAAGCCACAACGCCGCGCTCCTCAATCCTCCTGAGAATGCCCATGTACGCTTATAGCTAAGCGTCATCCACTCAGCGCTGCTGCGGGTCCATTTAGAGGCACAGCCCGCCAGGTGTGACAGTAGCGCGCAAAGACCGAAGTCCGCGCTGCAGAATTGATTCAAACTATGTGCCTAGTCATGTAAGAGCGTCTAAAACCGCATGGCGTCTATTGGTCGGGCGTCGAAAAAGGCGAGCTCGCTGTGGGTCGCAACGGCAGGCGGGCTTGCAGTGTTGTAAGCAAGGCTGTTTACATCAACATTTAAGTTGGGTGCCGATAATGTAAAAATAAATATGAACAGTGTTTAGCTCTGATTGACTGAGGTCAACACGACACACGCGAGGAAGCCTCAGCTGTGAACCTTGTGAAAATAATTTAGATGGATATTTCGCTATGATAGTTACAGTGCCGTTGTGTCGTTGTCATGACGGCACGCATCGACTTAAATCCCCGCGGCTGCCTGCCGATCCACCCCGGCACGGCCATCTTTAAGTTAAGGAAAGCCGTCACGTTGAGGTCTGCTCCGACCGTGCAACGTCCAGACACACGGATGTGCGATGCGATCTAGAGCGCATACGGGACTTGCCTGTGGCGGCCAGCACAAAACAGGTGGGTACGCTCAACACCTCGGTGTACCTTGTAATCCAGGCTGTGATGAGAATCGTGTAAACGATAGTGTATGGATTTCGGCCGTTTGGATAGCAAGGGCGCACAAGTTTAGTGCAGCTTGGCGCTCAAGCGCTAACACTCGGTACTAGACAAGGCCAGGCCCAAGGGCCAAGTGCAAGGCATGTCTGTGATGTCTTACATCTCAAGCCTACACAGGCGATGGGGACAGCTGCATATGGTATTCATATGGTATTCAATGTTCAGGTATTGGGGTGCGATGCGTGTTGTGCGGGAGACAACTGGCCTCTGTGTTGCGCGGAAGGGTTGGAAAGGGGGAGAGACTCTGCTGCGCAGGATGGGAGGACAGGGGAGAGGGCTGGTAGTGACAGGCGCTGGGAGGGGATGAGCTGCGGGCAGGGGCAGGGGTGCCCCGCTGGCCATGAAGCCCGAAACTTGAAGGGTCACCACGCTCTTTTGGCCGACAGCTTTTCGGTAAGCCTCAGGGCTGCCCTGCTGCCCAGAGCCTGGCGTGCCCCCCATTTTTGGGCTGAGCCCCCTGAGTGAAGACATTCAAGGGGGAACACCCCGTGTCCGTGCGTGTCTGCGTGTCTGCGTCCGCACCAAACTCAGTCCCAGCGTAAACTGTGAATACCACGTTAAAAAGATCGTATGAATACCGGCGGAAGTTTGGTACGTCACACCATCTGTTTACATTGCGGCATCTCATCAGCAAGCATACTCGAGGAGGCTCGAGCCCGCTCATTGTTGTGCAAATAGATTTTGAAAAAGCATTCGACAAGGTCCCACGGCCACTGCTGTGGATGCGGCTAGAAGAGCGGGGTGTCACGGGCACGATGCTGGATGCGGTTAAAAAAGCTTACGAAAGGGTGATGATGGTTGTGAAGGCTGGAGGCACACTCAGTACACCATTTGCAACTACACAGGGGGTGAAGCAGGGATGCCCACTTAGCACTGAGCTGTTTGGTCTATTTATTGAAACGTTAGCCGAGTATATTGACTCAGAAGATTTGGACGAGATCAATGGCTCCCCGGAGATCAACGGGAAACTGGTGTCACTCCTAATGTATGCGGACGACGTGTCCCTGCTAGCCACTACTCCAGAGCGGATGCGGCATCTGCTGTCGCTAGTTGATACTTTTTGCCTAGCTTTTGGAATGAAAGCAAACGTTGCCAAATGTGAGAGGCTGGTGTTTGCAGCCAGTGAGGAGGTAGCTAGCGCGGTAAGCACAGAATGCCAGGGGCTGAGGTTAGCAGGGCAGCCGATCCCCGCGGTGGACAAAGCACGATACTTGGGCCTGGTGTACGGACCCGGTAGGGCATTTGTCAGCTGCAGGGAGACGCTGTGCGAGTCCGCGCGCAGGGGTATGTGTGCACTAAACACTAGACTAAACCGTCTGCGCATTTTCGCGCCAGACATCCGCATGCGCTGTTTTGAAGTGCAGATCCGCTCCATCCTTTCGTATGGCTGCGAGGTGTGGGGGCCAGACGTACTAGTGGAAATGCTAGACGGAGGGCCGCCGCCACGGCGCAATGATAGCAATAACCTGGCACAGGGGCCGTTTGAGGCATGCTTGAGAGACGAAGCAGTGAAGCTACAAATTCAGTACATGCGCCAGACTGTGGGTGCCGCTAAACCATCACACCGGCTTTTGTTTGCCGAGCTAGCCCAACTACCGCTACACTTTTTCATAGCGAAGCAATGTATGGGCTTCTACAATAGGATCTGCGCACAAACCAGGAGTCTGGCTTTCGACACGCTGGTAGATGAAATTCGTGACGCATGGAGGAACCGGGCGAGTGATGGGTGGTGTGCACGTTTGTTTCGTTTCATAGCAGCACAAGGCATTGACGTCTGGAACTGGCCAGGGACACATGAGACGAGGGAAGAATGGAGGGCCAGTACACCCCTACCCGACGGGCCTGCCCTCTCCACCTTCAGGGAGCACCTGATGCGGGCGTGGGGCCATGAGCGGCTGCAAGCAGACCCACACGCCTTCCCCTCAGACGGCAAACAACCAGGCATTCATATGTGCAAATATAAGCATTGGATGGGGCTAAGTGCGACGGGCGCCGCGCCGCTGGTGTTACATGACCACTGCCGGGCTTACATCACTGTCGCGCGACACAAACTCCTGATGCGATTTCGTCTATGCTGTTGGCCAATTACTGCTAATCGCGCATGGGATAGGCCTAGGGAGGAGAGGACGTGCCCGCTGTGCACAGCGAACGAAGTGGAGGACGAACACCACGTCCTGATGACATGTACGGCTTACGACCAACTGAGGACGGACAGCGGCGTCGATTTTAGCAAGGGCATGCAGGAAGTGATGCGGAATGCGGACCCGGCTAGGCTTGCTGCGCTGCTCGACTCCATATGGGAATTTAGGAGCAGGAATGTGCCCCTTGCGAGGGCCGGTCAAGAGAGTTGAACAATCATAGTTTACTAGGCGTTATAAGGGTCACCCCGGCCCGGGCCTTCGGTTTCCAAGAGGTTGGAAGGCACGAGAAGTGCGCACCACCTTGTAACCACACACACAGAATATGTTTGTGTTCCCGTGCTTCACGGGGACCACCTCCCTTGTTCGGTAAGCCGTTTCATACAACACGTATTGATAATTGACACGCGTACACCCCAGCGCTACCGGTTCTATGGGTGCGTGTGTGGGGGTGTTGGCGTGCGAAGAGTTGTTCAGGTTGGTCACACCTCGAGCCAGGCTGCGCCAGCCCAGCGCGCCCTCAGCCCAGCAGTCCGAACCGTACAGCTTACAGCCTCCTGGCGGTATTCGGCCGGCTCATGTCAGCGGTTACCGTCTCTCGGAGGTAATGTGGCCGCGCACTACGCCTTACCGCTCACCCTCGTCTCATGCTGCTTGCGAGACACGACATCAACATCGGGTGGCGTGCTTTCGCTTTCGTTTCGCAATTTAGCGCATGTCTTTATTGTGACTTGTGACACAGGTGCTTGTGCTGGTGTGGCTTCCACGCCACGCATTGTTGCATCTGAAGAGAAAACTATCTAATTTGACGTTATACATGCTGCTGCTGCTAGGCTGTAGGCGGGGCTTAGCAGGCGATGACGAATGGGTGAGGCTCAATGAGTGCCTGCCGATTGCCACCTTAATAGCCCTGCGCGCTCCCCTCACCATGGACTCTACAATTCTATACACGTATTCTATATTCGGCCCCTGCCGGTTGGTTAGCTCCTCGCCACTTACATACTCCTTCGCTACTTGCTGCTTTCCTTAAGCTTTATTTGGTTCCCTCAGGCCCGCGCCTTCAAACCGTTTAGCTGAGTCTGTCAGGCGCCTTCCTCTAATCAAAATGGTGTTGTGATTGATCATTTGCCTCGTTGAGCATGTCGCTCGCGGGGTCACCAATATGTTTCGCAGCTGCATGAATAAGAAGCCAGTTGATGGCCCAGTGATAGGCTATTCGTGTGCCTACACACCACCAAAGCAAAAGGCGCCGTATGGAAGCAACGGGTACATCGGCGCCTCGCAGAAGCCGCAGTAGTATGCGCGCGGACACACGCGTGTGACCAAGGTGCGTAATGACGAAGCTGCGTTCGCACACAGCATGCAGTGCAGGACGGATTCGGTTTATTCTGAATTGAAGGGGTGCAGCTGGGCGAAGGTGGGAGGCGGCTGCTATAGCGTGTGAGGTGGTATGGGGTTTTGCAAGGCGGGGCCACTCACCGTTAGTCTGACACTACTGACACCGCATCAAACAAAACGCCACGCAGGCCGACAACTTCAACTGCCCAGCTCAATATGACTCTGGAACTCTTTCCCCGCCGCTTACAATGGGCGCTGCGGGCGAGTTTCGGATGACAACGGTAGCCAGCATGTGAGTTGGCGGCACATGGTTCACACGATATGACAGCCGGCCTCGCGTCAAGCTGCGGCGAAGGCCCGGAGTGTACAATAGAATGTCGATTGTCGTTTAGATACGAGTGAGCTGCATGTATGGTGGGTTGGGGATGATTCATTGGTTCAGGCCGCAGGCCCAGCCGCAGGCCTGGCATGCAAGAGTTGATGTCAACGAAGGGGGGACAGAGTCGTCTGTGGGCTATGACCCCCCTGGAGCGAGTGAGCCTATGAGAGGCATGAGAGCGGGACACTGGTCACGTCGGTGTTGGTGATTGCACTGTGGTGTGCGGCTGTTAAGTGTTAACACAGGGCTTTGTGACTGTGTGTGGTTACAAGGTGGTGCGCACTTCTCGTGCCTTCCTGCCTCGTGAAAACCGAAGGCCCGGGCCGGGGTGACCCTTGTAACGCGTTACTTTGCTTGTTCATCTCTCTTGGCCGGCCCTCGCAAGGGGCACATTCCTGCTCCTAAGTGTGTCAAGCAGTGCAGCAAGCCTGGCCGGGTCCACCCCTGGTGCAATCGAAAGGCCACGTTGCACAGGCGCCAAAAGTCGCGCTGGTGTCGCGCATAATCGAGTGTGTGACATGAGAGTTGACCGCGACTTCCCAGCAGCCAACATCCCGAGCATGCGCATGCGTGTGCGCATGCCAGGAACCCCGGCCCACTCTCCTCGAGGTCCACGACCTCTTCCCACCCTTTTTGCCTGTCTATGGCTGCTGTAACCATTGCTGTAACCATTTGCCAACCGCGCGTGCGAGTATTGCATCTTGAGTGGTCTGCCAATTCCAGCCAAACATGCCTCCCGGGGCACAACCGCAAATCCAGGCAAGGCTAGCTACCGTCCAAGCCACGCCTATGCCAAGTGCGTCAGTCCAGACAAACTAAGTAATTGATGGTATGTACGAGTATGTTTCCTGCTCTCCAGACACATGATGTCTGAGGTTAGGAGGCAGCTGGCAGAGTGCGAGCTAGTTCTGTCAATAGGCGATGTGTCAAAGGACGCTAGGGTCGCCCTGCAGGGTTGCTTAGTACGTATAATACATACGATACGCATTGTACGTATTGTATTAGCTTTTCTGAGGCTAGTACGTTTCTGAAATACGTTGATGATGGCTGGCAAGGTCGGGGGTGGGGGTGCGGGCGGGCGGGGCTGGACCGGGTATGGTCGTACGCAGGGGTTCGTACGTGCCGAGTCGTGCCACCGCGAAACAGACGGCAAATCTTTGATGCAAAACATTATTAAAGTAGCAATCAGTAGTGGCTCGCTGGGCCTGGCTCGATGCATTTCGGCTCGGCGGACATGTCGGCAGTTCTGAACGTCCCACAGGCAGTCCCATACTGGTGCAGCATGCCAGCATCCGCACACTAGCAGCCCATGCACCTGGGCGTTGAGTAGCAAATGATATCCAATTGGGGAGGTGTCGGCCTCTTGCAGAAGAGGACCTGCAGAAGGGGGCGCCACGGGGGGCGCAGCAGCTCGGAGCTGCCAGGGAGGAATATTTCTGGGCTGCGGCGGCGGGAAAGGGGTCGGGATGTACCAGGGAGAAGCTGCAGGCCCGGGTTGTGTAGTGGGCCTCAAGGACAGAATATGTTCCGTCCAATCCGTCCAGGCACAGGTTCCACTCTTGAGGCCAGCAAGAGCGACACGCTTGGCGACACGCACATGTATGTTGCCACGCGTGTAACCGATTCACCCATACCCCGAAACCCTTACCCCCGCTCGCTCCCATGATTCCCGCCCCCAACGTATTATGCACGAATCCTAGTACGCTGTTTTGATACGCGTACTTCGGAGAGAGGGTCACGTATGAAGCAACCCTGCCGCCCTGTCAAGTGATCGAGTGTTGACATCACCTACTAGTCTACTACTGGGTGGGGTGCGGGTACACGGCAGAGCGGCCAGAGCCTATGTACATACGGGGCTTGCATTCCCTCACCTTGCTTGCATGCACGTAACCCCCACCCGGCCGGCGCTGCCTCCCTGTGCGGCCGCCGGTTCCTGACGGGTGTGGGGAACCGCAATGCGGTCCGCACCCGCCGCTGTCCTGCAATTGCTTCCTGTCCATTGTACCCGTCCTTGCACGGCTCCGCATTCGCATCGCCCATGCCGCATGCCGTACGACCGGGATTGCGCCATGCAACGCGCGCGTTGCTCTTTTTCTGTTGGCCGCCCCGCGTCCGTACTTTGTTACTTTCTTGCATGATTGCTTTCTCAGTGCCTTGCCTTCGTTCTAGGTCAGCACCCGCCGTCCCGCAGCACAGCCTCAGCCCAGCACCGCACCGTCTCGCGGGTTCCTCGCCTGTCTTTGCGCGCCTTGCTGCCTTGCCTGCTGCTTCATGGCTTCCATGGTTTTTCCTTTACGCTTATTTCTCTCTTCTCCTCCCTCGCATGTCGTGCTGGACACCGGTGGCGCTGGCGATTTTCAGGTTGGTCACACCTCGAGCCAGGCTGCGCCAGCCCAGCGCGCCGTCAGCCCAGCAGTTCAAACAGTATAACTTACAGCCTCCTGGCGGTCTTGGGCCGGCTCATATCAGCGGTTACCGTCTCTCGGAGGTAATGTGGCCGCGCATTTCGCTTTACCGCTCACCCCCGTCTCCTGCTGCTTGCGAGACACGACTTCCACGTCTGGTGGCGTGCTTACGTTTTTGTTTCGCAATTTAGAGCATGTCCGTAACGCGAGGACCGAGGACCTAGAGCGTGTAAACCGTACCGCACGTATCTATCTAAACCACAGCAAGTGAGCAGACCCTGTGCGCCCTTGTGCGGCCTACTTGCCTCAACCAAGCTCTGAAATTCGTACCAAATTGACCACCACATGTTCACAACCGTTGAACCGGGTTAGGCAATTCTTTGATCCCACCTTGGCTCCCAGGAATATCCTCGTGCTAGACGAGCTATGAAGGGACAGTCTACGTGCCAACGGCGGCCTCCGCGAGGTGGCTGCGGGCTGGAATGCTAAAGGCGGCGGCTGCACGGGGGAATAGAGACAATAGATGTCGGTGACGATTGCGTGGCTGCTTTCATGCAAGGGCCGGTCCATTCCTGAGCCCCAGTCGGCCAGTCCCTGCTGCAAGTTAATACTTGATCGAAACAACCCTCAGATTTACAAGCGCTGCTCTGCAGTCAGCTGGCGCTGTACAAAGGCATCCATGGCTCTCGCCAAGGCGGCGTCCCCGAACAATGTGTTGAGTTTGCACCTGAAACAGGCGACTACTCAGGACGACAAATACGGGCTAGTACTATGACATGATCAACCATGCACAGCCATGCATCACGCCTTGCTGGGCCCGCAAGGTGGAGTAATCACATACAGACAGCACACAGCGCCTAACCCACCTCGTTCATTCCCCTCCGCAGCAACACCTCACGGTGTTTGAGCCAACCTGCCATTGCTTGAGCCCGAGCAGACACTCAGTCCTTTTCCGCGCCGTCGGGCAACTCTACATAATCCTCTGCCTCCTCTGCCTCCTGGCCTTCGCCTGCGCCATCGTCTGGCAGCTCCATCCCTCCCACATCTTCGTCGGCATCGCCGCCGTCTCCGCCTTCCTCAAGCCCGCCAGCGGGCGCCTCCTCCGCCTCCTCTGCAACGCCGCCACCAATATCCGGGGCTGCCTCAACGTCTTGCTCGTCGCCTTCACGGCTCACGCGGCTCCGTGCCCCCGCTGCCGAACCCGCGCTTACTACGGACTCAGACTTGGCCACGGCGCTTGCTACCGACGCCTGCCTGCGTGCGCCCCCAATCGACGGAAGCGGCACGTCCTCCTCCTTTTCCTTGGCTGGCGCTGTGGGCGGCGGTGGTGCCGCCGCCATTGCCTCCAGCTTCGTCTCCGCCTCCTCCCCGTCCTGCGGCGGCTCTGGCTCACTGGCCCAGCGCTGCTCGCGCTGCGGCTCTGAGGACTCCTGCGTTTTGAAGGACTCGGCCCTGGCGCCGGAGCCAGAGGCGTCGGTTGCCGCGGTGTCGGCGTCAGCGGCAGGCTTGCCGCTGTCCGCAGAGCCCCCACCCGTGTTTTTGCGCTCCGCCTCATCACGTTCCTGGTCTTCGGCCTCCATCTCCGCATTCTCCTGGGCCTGTTGATGTTGTAGTGATGAAGGAGGTGCGAGTAAGTCAGAGCACCTAGGTCTTTTGGGATGGCATAGTGAGGAGCCGCCTGCCTGCGCCGCCCTCTTCCTCCATGCAGCCGCATCGCGTTCAACATCTTTCCTAACCAAAGCCCCCCCCCTGATTACACACCATCCATGGATGGCTACCCCCCCCCTCAGCCTCACGGTGAACCCCTCTCACCTGCCGGTGTATCTCCTCCGCCATCTCGCCACGCCGCACCATGCTCATCAGCCGCACGCCCCCAATGACCGCCAGCACCTCTGGGTCGCCGTCCACCGGCCCGTCGTCATCGTCGTTGTCGCTGCCGCTGTACGACTCCTGCTTCACCAGCGGCCGCCTGCACGGTCGGCAAACGTGGAGAGGAAAGGCATCCGGCGTTTAAGACTTGATCCGGCCATCCGCGGAGTATGGTTCACAAGCATATGGTGTTGGCCTGATTGCACGAAGGCTGTCACACAGACCCTTGGCGCACCTGCGCGGCTTGCCGGCCTTGCCGCCCGTGCCGCCGCCCCAAGCCTTGCCGCCGCCGCCGGTACGCTTTAACGTGGAGCCTGGGCTGGCGCCCACACCCGACGGCGACGACGCGGCGGGCAGATGGGAGGGCCGCCCGGAGCTGGTTACCTTAGGCGCAGGGGTGCTGCTGTCCGTGAGAAGGTGTTTGCCGGGTGTGAGCCAGGGCTTGCCGTGCGTGCCGATGTCGGGCAGATGGGTCGTGGCGTTGTCGGGCTCGGGCGGCGGCTTGGCCTCCAGGTATCTGCCAAGTGCAAGCAGGGATTTTGGTATTGACCGTAGCACGGACGCAAAACTCGCTCCTGACGCAAGACGTGCGGGCCCAGCCAACGGAGAAAAACACAGCGAAAGCACGAGAATGCCTGGCAGGTAGCTACCTAGCTAGCAAACAAGCTCACTTGGGCCGAACGTCCTTGTAGGCGGGGTTCACTGCAACCTTCTCCGGTTTGAAGCTCCAGCCCTGGCCCACAATGGGGTAGCGGTCTGGGCTGAAGGTGCGCGGCTGCGCGCGTCGGCGGTCCGCCTCCTACACAAACCAGTGATGCAGTGCGGATGAAGTGAGTGAAGCAATGTCAGCACGTGCACACGCCAAGCTAATATCACGAAGGACACACGACTGTAATGCATTGCACCAACGCCCCGTCATGAAACGCCACCACTTGACAATCAAGCAAGAAGCCCCCCATGCCCTCCTGCCCGCACCTCCTGCGTCTCGTGGCTGCCCTCAGTGTCCGCCTTGGCTCGGTACGTGCTCCGCCCTGGGCTGGGCAGCGTGTCCGGGATGGGCTGCCGCCCGCTCGGCCGCCACACGCCGCCGCTTGTTCGCATCGTGTCGTCCCGCCGCCGCGTCGGCATGCCGCCGTCTGCGCTCTGACCGCCCACCCGGGCCCCGCCCCCACCGCTGCCACTGCCGCTGTAGTGTGAGCGGCTGGTGAGCGGCAGCGGCGGCGGCACCGGGACCAGCTGCCGCTCGCGGGCTGCGCGTGCGCTGCGCGGCTGCGAGGCGCCACGGCGCTGGGTGCCGTTGGCAGGCATGTAGATGGCGCGGGGCGAGGGCGCCAACCAGGACAGCGAGTCTTCCTTGCCTGGAGAGTGGCACACAAGATAATCAGCGAGGCGGGGTCTGTAAGGGGTGGGACACCCTCTTAATTGACCGAAACCCACCAGCTGCGCGTGCCGTGTTGCTGCCGCCGTTGCCCGCCGCAAGGCTGCGCCGGCCCTTGGTGGCGCCCAGGCCGCCGGTGCCAAAGCCCAGGTCAAAGGGCGGCTTCTTGCCCTGCTGGTGGCAGCGGGGATCATACACAAAACATGCAGCGTCAGCCTCCCAAATACGGCACATCCCTTCAATCTGCTGCAGTACAACTGCATCCATACAGCCATACCCTCGCGAGGCAAACGTAAACACAGATGTCCACTGGAGACTACTCTGTTAAACCCACCCACCTGATGGTGCAGGTAGGCCTTGTCCAGGGCGGGCAGGTGTGTGCCGTGTCCGTACACGCCCGCCTCCCCCCCGCCGCTAGCGCTCCCCGCCGCGCCGCTGTGATCCCCTCCAGCACCACCTACGCGCTTGCTGGAGCCGTCCGGGCTGTAAGCTCGGCCCACATACGTGTCAGCCAGCTCCGGTCGGCTGGGGCGGTTGGACGCGCCGCCGCCGCCGCCTACGGCGCCAGCTGCGGCAGCCGGCACGGGTGAGGCCGTGCCGCTGCCGCGGGCCGGCGAGCCTGGCGCGGCGCCCGCGGCCCCGGCGGCGCCGTTGGTGGAGGCGTAGGGGCTGGGCCGCAGGCTGGCGGGGGAGATGGCGTTTAGGCCGGGTAGCTGCGTGGTTCTACCCTTTCCTAGTTCCATGCCCGCCTCGCCACCGCCGCCCTCCGCACCGCCACCAGCGCCCGCGCTGCCGCCGTCCATGCCGGTGTTGGCGCCTGCCCCCGCGATGCCGGAGGCGCCGCCGCTGAGGCCGCCTGTGCCGTACAGCTGGCCGGGGAAGGCGTTGGAGGCTGGCGGCCGCAGGATCTGGGCGGGCGGCGCGGGGTCGCGGTCCATCTTGGAGGCCACGTGGTGGCGCGAGTCCCACACGGGCCGGCCGCCGGGCCCCACGGCGCCTGGGGAGTTAGCCCGCTCGCCCGTGCGCCCCAGGAGGTGGCCCTGCATGCGATGACGCCCGCTGATGTGATGAGCTGCTCATGAATATAATGTATGCCTGGAAACGCATCTCTGCCTCAAGTGCTGCTGAATTGGGTCTGCGTGCTAGCACCGGTACTTTACTTAGCAGTCCGGAGACCCTGTTCCGGAAAAAACCTCGACCGGAGACCCTGTCCCCTACCTGCTGCGTGACGGTGAAGGCGGTCTGGTCCATGGCAGCTGCATCCTCTGACTGACGGGGCGGCACATACTGTGCACATAATAGAGAACCGGCGAATAAACTTGTACGCTTCGGCAACGCGCAGTGGACAGCTCCTGGTTGCGAGTCCTCGACTCATTCCCCGCCCCTGCCCTCCTCGCTCGCCCCAGTCGCCGCTACTCCCAAAGACCTGTCTCCGGCAAGAGCAGTGCTCGCACCTCTGGGCTCATGTATCCGCTAGAAGGCACGGCTGCCGCATCAATGAATGGATTGTGGACTGCCTCGGGGTTGTGCGCTGCTTTTTCCCAGCCGCTCCGCGGCCGCAGCGCGGCTGGCAACTCCACACCTCCTTGCCCCTGGTCTTGCGTGTCCGGCTGAGACATCCCTATTCCTGATGCTTAAAATGCAGAAGAGCCTCAGCCCGAGGCGCCGCTGTGACAACGCGGCCACGGCCAGCGCTGCCGCAAGTGCTGGTGGGCTTCCGACTGACGAAGAACCACCTGAGGCAGCAATGGTAAGGCAGCCACATGCAACTTTTCATGACACAGACGCACTTTGCGTCACCGGCCCCCTTCTTTCGGCCTTTCCGGCGCGGGCCCGCGCGGACAATTTGCTGTCGATACATTTCGCACACATGGCCCGCGCCGGGCCTAGCCAGGCGCTATGTGGGGCCATCGTAGAGTCACCTTACCTATGCAAATTGCTTGTACTGCTGTCCGAACTGCCGTCGCGGCAATACGTCGGTTCTTGGCAAGGCCCGCGCAAGAGAAGCTTTCACAAAAGGTGCAAAGGTATGAAGACAAACGGTGTAATGACGCCAAACAGCAAATTCTGCGTGACAGGGGACCCTAGGAGCAAGTTGTCGATTTAGCGCTCGATGAGCGCATCAAAGTTCCTCAACCCCGCTCCAAAGCCCCGCCTCGTGAGCTGTGCGTGTATACACGGTGGTTATCTGTAGTTCAACATGTCAAATATCTATAACCTTGAGCCGCCCACGAAGGGCAAGGTGCGGTAAACGAAATCGCTGGACGAAGTAATAAATGTTTTTCGGCATGCACTGATTACTAGATTGATATATTCTGGGCATGAACGAGACTGAAAACGAAACAGCTGCCCGAACGGCTCCTATTGTGCATTTTGGTTGCTGCAGGTCATCCTACATACTAATCTAGGCGACCTGGAAATTGAGCTATGGCCAAAGGAAGCACCAAAGGTATGTGCGTGTGGAGATCCTTGGCCGGAGTTGCTTGGTTAACCTGCAGGACTGCATGTACTGAAGCGTTGTGGCAGTCATGTAGCCAGGGCGCATGCACGGGCGAAGGGTCAGGACATCTGGGGGGTAACACTCACCCCAAGGCCCCCTCTACGCGCGGCACCTCCCTGCGCCGCTGCCTGCACATCTGCCGGCCTGCCGCTTCCGCAGGCCTGCCGCAACTTTGTGCAGCTTGCCATGGAGGGCTACTACGACGGCACCATTTTTCACCGCGTCATCAAAGACTACATCGCGCAGGGCGGCGACCCGACCGGCAGCGGCACAGGTGCGCGGCGCCGCGGTGCCGCGCGGTGGTGGATGAAATGATAGTGGTGATGGGGTCAGCGCATTCTGTGACAATAGGGGTGACGCTGGGCCGGGAGAGGGCTCCAGACGCGGTGTCATGGCGAGGCCAGAAGCGTGCCGTGGTGCCTGGCGGAGCCACATCGGAGCAGAAACAGCGGTGGCGGAACCAGGACTGGCGTTGCGTTGGCACCGGGCCCAGTCGCAGCGCCTGAGGAGCATAACGGCGTATAAATCGCGGCGCTTCAGAAAGACAGCGATGGCTTCAGGCAGCAGAAGCCCCCGCGCGCAAACCTGCATGTTGGGCTGCTGTTTGTCCCGACCGGAAGGGAGGAGGAGCCGGGGAAGTGCGGAGCCGGCTGGGCATGTCGGCGCACTGGGGCGCGGATATTTCGCTGTGCGACATTCCACGCTTGCGGCTATCGCATATTCGTCCCTTGGGCATGCTATCACGGGGCCGGCGTGGATGCGGCGGGCGGCGGGCAGCCAGTGCCGCTTTGTGGCGTGCAGTGCAGTGCAGAGCGGCTGCAGGCACTTGCAGACACAGCGGCATCATGCCACGCATGGCAGGCAGGATGGAATCGTAAGATGCAGGGGGCAGGAGGAATGCCCCCAGTCCTTGAACCCGTGACTTAGTTGCTCGTACTTTGCGCACGCACGCCGCTTCCTGCCTGCACATTCACGTGACCCAGACACTCTACATACACCTGCAGGCGGCGAGTCCATTTACGGCGAGCCCTTCCGAGATGAGTTTCACCAGCGCCTCAAGTTTACGCGCAGGTTGGTTGTTAAGTCGACTGTTGATTGCTTGGCCACTCGGTGTTTGGTAGTTGGTTTGGTTGCGTGCGGCACGGCAAATGATTAAATGTGGAGATGGTCACAGCATTCGCATGTAGTGAAGGGGAATGACTGCTCTTCGCGGTGCGAAGCGAGTTTCTTAAGCCCTTGATTGCGCTGCACACCCGACTCACAGCTACCTCACTACCTCGCCTCGCCCCGCAGAGGCCTTGTGGCGTGCGCCAACCAGAACGAGCCAAACACCAACGGCGCCCAGGTAGGCAGGCGGATAGGGGTGGGGAGTGAATTGCAGAACCCAGAGCAAAGGAGGGCCGGGCAGGCAGGCAGGCAGGCGGGACCGTGGGCAGGCATGCAGGCGAGTGGGCATGCAGGCTGGACTACACGGACGTCTGTAACGAGGGGCTTCTGTACCTTTGTACCTGGCTACGCCTTCTCTTCTTAACTCATAATATATATGTACCCCCACCCATACGGCACGTATGCTGGCCGGCTGCAACACCCGTCTCTGTCTACGAGCTCGCTTCGTGCCCACTCATGCGCCTGCATGCAACCCCTGCCCATCACCGCCCCCGCCCCGCCAGTTCTTCATCACGCTGGACAAGGCGGACTGGCTCAACAACCGCAACACCATCTTCGGCCGTGTGGTGGGAGACACGGTGTACAACATGCTGCGCTTCAACGACCTGCCGGTGCGGTGGGGCCCGGGGTCGCGGTTGCGATTGGTGCGGTTTGTGCCGTGGTGGTTGCGGTCCAAGCATGGATGCGGGGCGTGTGGGGGGGGGGGCTGCGTTAGGTGCCACGTAGGTGTTACAGCAGCGGCATGCTGATGGGCTCCAGGGTTGCGATAAGGAGAGAAGCAGACCCCTTCTCTTCTGCGCATGATACCGTAACAACCAAACAACTTTCGGCTTCATCAACCAGAGCACGCTAGCGCCCCACCCCCTTCCCTCCCCTCCCTGCTGGTTGACTTCCCTTACTGTCCTTGCAACACCCCGTCTCGATGCCCCTCTGATGCCTCCTCCCCTCCCCTCCCCACCTCCTCTCGCTCGCCTCTGCAGGTGGACGACGCCGACCGGCCGCTGGATCCACCCGTGATCCGCGAGGCGGAGGTGGTGTGGAACCCCTTCGAGGACCTTGTGCCGCGAGTGGACCGAGAGGCCATCAAGGCGGAGAAGGAGGCGGCGCGGTGAGCGGAGCAGGCAGGGGGGGGGATGGGGGCTGGAGTTGTTACCAGTCCAATAAATTATACCCAATGCGTAAAGGGCAGGGGAAGCGGGGACGAGGATGCGGGAGCTGGTGATGTTGAGGCGGGCATGGGTGTGATGCCTAGGTGGGGACCTGCTGGAAAGAGGCAGAGTGCGTGTTGTTGCTGGTCCAATTTCGGGGATGGGGGTATGCTGTGCTGTGGTGGGCTCCAGGAGGCCGGATGCGGTGGATGCATGAGGTGGGGGAGGGCACTAACATCGCTGCCAGCGTGCACGGCTCTTGCATTCCTGACCCATTCAACATACGTCCAATCCGACTCCTCATCCTCTGGGCAGCATGGCCGAGGAGCGCAAGAAGCGCGCCGCTGGCCGCACGAAGAACCTGTCGCTGCTGTCGTTCGGCGAGGAGGCGGAGGCGGACGAGGAGGAGGCGGAGACGGCGGCGCGCGCGGCGGCGGCGCGGCGGCGCATCCGGTCGGCGCATGACGTGTTGGAGGATGAGCGGTGGGTTGACTGGGATGGGCTGGTGTGGGCCAGGATTACGGAAGCGTGTAGGATGGAGGGTGGGATGTTGGGCGGCGGGGCCATGCGCGCCAGCGTGGGGCCGATAGTCTCGGCATTACGTCCTGGCTCGGCGCTGACAGCTTCACTGTCTCGGTGATGTGACTGCTTTGCTTTCTTGTCTGCATTCCTTTCGGCGTCGCCAGGTTGGCCAAGGAGAAGGCCATCGAGGAGGAGGAGCTGGCGCGCATTCAGGCGGAGCGGCCCGCGAAACGGCCCAAGCAGTCGGCGGCGGCGGCGGCGGACGAGGCTACTGCTCTGGCGAGGGCCAAGGCCGCGGTGTCGCAGGCAGCGGGTGAGTGGCGCGTGGCGCTTTGGGGAGGGGGTTGTGGTTACCAGCCCAAACTAAACCAAACTCAATGGGGGGAAGGGGCGTGAAATTTCACAGGCCCTGTCCCCATCTTCTTCATCCTGCTAGTCTACACCTCACGTGCGAGAGCGCCCCCTACCACCTACTGTCCCGCACACGGCCACCCCCAGGTCGTGCACGAGCCACGGCAGCGGCAACGGCTGTGGAGGACGAGGAGGCGGGGGCGCGGGAGCGGGGCGCGGAGGAGGGGGACGAGGGCGCCGCCGCCACCAAGGCCGCCTCCGCCGCCTTCGCTGCCTCCATGCGCGCCAAGATGGCGGCGGCGCGCAGCCAGGCGGGCGACGAGCCCCGGCCAAGGACCGCCAGGTGCGCACTGGGCGCAGCGGGCGACAGCTTCCAATCCCATGCCATGTAGGGACAAGCATGCGAAACTTGGAGTTTGAGGGCCAGGCTCTGCTTGTCAGGCGCAGTAATTTTGGCATGCATGCGGGCCATTGGTGGGTGTGGCAAAACTTGCAATAATTCCGCGGTACTCAATTTCATTTCGCAGAGAGCCCGCGCGCGAGGCACCACAAGAGCCTGACGATGATGGGGACGACGGCGGCCGCAGGGCCAAGGGGCAGGCGGACGAGGATGAGGAGGACGAGGAGGAGGCGCGGCGCGGCAGCGGCCGTGGCGCGGGCGGCAGCGGGGCCGGGGGCGGGCCACGTGACTACGCTGCGGAGCGACGCGCCGAGATGGAGGCGATGAAGGACGCGGCAGTTAATAAATCGTACGGGCGAGTCAACGCCAAGCCCGAGGTAGGGCCGGCGCAACCGGGTGTCTAGCGTTGCGTACCACCGCAGTGCTTTGCGTCCCTGCACTTGGAATGCCACCTTCTTACCCCCCCCCCCCTCGTCATTAAATTAAATGCATGGAACCCCCGCGCCTACACCCTTCACCTGCACATTCATCCACCTCTGGCGCGGCTTATCCACACGCACAACTGGGCCCTCCACCCGCACGCTAAGCACCCGCGCGCCCACCCGCTGGCTCAGCATCCGCCTCAGCAGCACCTTGCCCGCCCACCCAACCACCGACCTACGCACGCACCCACCCAACCGCACCCATCCGCCTCTGGCCACTCACCACTACCACCACCACACGTACACGCGCGGCGCCACCCCACAGGTGGCGGACGCGGACCTGCTCAAGCCCTGGCAGCTGCAGCGCGAGAAGTACAAGGCGCGCAAGAAGGCGGTGGGCAACCGCGAGAAGGACACGTTGGCGCGCCTCAACAAGTTCACGGCGGCACTCAGGTGGGCGGGCAGGGGCGAGCGGTGGCGGGTAGTGGCCTGCGTTTCCAGGTGGGCTAGGCTCCTGGTCTGCGTTCGACAATCAACTTGCGCTGTATGAGCTGCATGGTGTGATCCCCATGAGGCGCGTGGTCTTTGCGGCGGCCTGTTGCAGCGTCTGAATGACGGTGCGCGCGGATTGTGATCCCCCTGTTCCTGCAGAGGCGCGCCTGCCGCGGACAGCAAGCGGGAAGCGAGCGAGCCGCCGCGGTCGGTCAGCGAGGAGCCGACCGCGGCGGGTGACAAGGAGCAGGCGGCAGCCGGGAAGGAGGGCGACAAGGGATACGCGGGCAAGGTGAGGTGGGCGACAGCCGTGACAGCAGCAAGGGCCCTGGCCCTGATGAAGCGGTATTCAAGCCGGCATGGTCATAACTGGTCAAATGGTCAAATGGTCACAAGTTCATATGGCCGCAGGCGTGTCTGTCAATAACTCTGCGAGGCACACCAGCACCTGCGAAACGATTGGACGCTGCGATGAGACTTGAGGCAGCACTGCCACTTGCCAGCTCCGCACGTTCCTTGCCTTTGCCCAGCCGACTGTGCCGTACCCACAGCTCGCCCCTTCTTTCTCTCTTTTAATTGATTTGGGGAATGGGATTGACCAACCTCCCGACAGATTCGCGACGACCTGGACCACCGCGCCTACATGCCCGCGGCCTGGCGCGTGGATTCATACCTGGATGAGGAGGTAGGACGGGGCGGGGCGGGGCTGGGGTGAGCGCGTGCGTGTTTGTGGCCTGGCTCTGAATGAGGCAGACGTACCTTCCCCACTGCAGCGCCTGGCATGGCTGCGTGTAAGCAACCGTCCATAATCGTACCGCCCTGCCACTCACCAGCCATGCCCACTCACCCACCCACGCACCCGCCCGCCCATGCCCTTTCTTCGCGACGATGCGCTACCTTAACTACTACCGGTACTCTATCAGCCCCCATGGTCGCTCTCGTGTCTGGAACTCACCTCTCTCTCTCTCTCTCACACACACACACACACACACACACACACACACACACACACACTAGGGCTCTTGTATCGGCTTGAATTGTGCGCAGAAGGACAACTTTGGACGGTTCACGATGTGCCACAGTGCCTCTGTCGGCCGAAGTTGTCCTTGTGCCCACAATTCTTGACCGTAAGGGTGACTTTCGGCGTCCTACCTGTGCTGTGTTGCGTGACGTCGTGTCTGGACGATGCTACCGAAAGTCGCTATCGTGGTGGACGTGGGCGCGTCCTTTTCGCGGGTACCGGGCTGGGGGCCTTGTGGCGCCTCGGGACGCGGTTTTTTCCCTGCTTTGCTGACTTCTTGTCCCTCGCTCTCGGGCTGCGTGTGGGCGGGGCTGGGGTGGGCGGGTGCGGTACGTGTCAACATCACCGTCTTCCATCCGACCGGTTCCGCACTTGCACGGCCCTCGCGCGGTACCTACGCTTGGACCTGGTGCTGCCCGTGGCGCTCGCTGCTACTGCGTACCAGGGGAGTGTTGTACCTTGCGCGCGCACCGTGGAGCGGGGAGCGAGGGTTTCGCCCTCGCCAGCCCATGGTGCTCACACGCCCACACACACGCATTGCTCGTTGCATGCGCCCATGCACCACCCTCGCGTGTTTTGTGCCCTGCCTCGCCGCCATTCGCTCTCTTTCCCGTATCGCGTAACCCTCATATAGCTTAGTGGGACTGGGGCTGCGTGTTTGTTCTTGCTCATCGCGCGTCGCCGCGCTTCCATCATTGTTCTGCTTGCCCGTGACACTTCCCCGCTGCCGTCATGTGCTTCACTGTTTTCCCTATTGTTTGTAGGTGAGCACTTCGACGTGGATCGGGCGGGACTTTGGACGTAGCGGCCGGCCTGGGATTCTGGGGCTAGGAGTGCCTGGGTATCACGCCACCGTGATCACACGCATCCTTGGAAGCGTGTGGACATTAATCCCCCTCCAAGGTTAGGTAGACGGGGGTTACGCGATTTCGGGTAAGTAAAGCAGGTCGGCGGCTCAGGTAATTCCAGGTAAACCGGACGCGACGCTGCTTTGTCTTGATCGAATTGCATATACGGTCTTTGATTTGCTTGTTTTCCCCTTGTGATCTCTAACACACACACGCAATGGGCAGTGGAGACGCGTGATAGCGGCAGCGTGCGGCCAAAGTGCCTCGCTGTCGCTGGCTGTCCCGACTACTCGATCACGAGACTCGTCAGGCCGCCTGTAAACCCGTTGTTACACACACACATATATACACACACACACACACACACACACACACACACACACACACACACACACACACACACACACACACGCTGCCCCGAAAGAATGCCGCATTGGTGTGGAAGGGGCCCCAAACTCATTTGCGTATATACACACACACACGGTCCCGCGTTCCATGCTTGGCGTTCCTGTCCCTTCGCACGCACAAGTCTTTTATATATCTCTCCCTTGTGACCTCTGACACACACGGTCTGCGTTTGTCCCCTTCCTCTTGTTGTCTAACACACCCAAACACGTCCTAATCAAACTATTAACTTGTCATACCTGGACCCCAGTGCCTGGACACCCCATACACACACACCAGGAGTTGCGTCGCATTCCCTGCTTGGCGTTTCTGTACCTTCGCATGCACAAGGCTTTCAAAATCCTCTCCCTTGTGATTTCTAACACACCAGGAGGCAGACGAGGAGGCGGCAGGCAGTGGGCTGGCGGGCCTGCGGTCGCACCGCTTCGAGGCAGCCAAGGAGCGCAAGGACAACATGGCGCGGGACATGGACAACCTGGACGACTATGTGGTGGGTTGTTGTGGCTTTGGGCTTGTTGTATGGAGGCTGCGTTGGGTTGGCGTTGGGTTGGTGTGGCGGTGGGCGTGGCGGTGTTCGGGTGTTGCGTGTGCGGTATGTGGTGTTGGTACTTGGTACTTGGTACCGTGTACCGTGGCGGATGCTGCTGGGTGAGGAGGAGAGGCGGTCGAAGTGGCTGGCTTTATGGCAACGCCTGGCGAAATGTGGGCTGCATTGGATCTCGCTTTCGCAGCTTGTGCTTGCGCTCTGCACAGTTGGCCCCGTTCTGTGCCTGGATCCTGTGGGGGGGAGGGGGCTGCACGGAATGGACATGCCACCTGCAATTTCAAACTTACACCCCGACGACTCCCGGATAACTTCCCATGCACCACGTTCCGCACTCATAGGTGTACGATCCGTTGCTGGAGAAGGGCAAGGGTAAATGGAGCGCTGCAAACCAGAAGGAGAAGAAGCGCGCCAACGAGTGGGCGGGGCGCGCCAACCTGTAGGCGTGTGGTATGTGCAGGGTCGCAGATTGTCACTGGATAAGTCATGCAAGCTCTGGTCCGGGGTTGGCAGTGACTAGTTGGCTTTGCACTTCGGACTCGGGACTCTTGAAATCGAGTCGGTTGGCAGCGTGACGATGCCGGGACCGGGCACGATTTGCCATGCACCTGTCTATGATGAGCCTTGGTAGTGACGAGTTCAATGTGATATGACTGATATCCTGTAACTTGCGCTGGTCTTGAACCACCCATGTTTTACTTTGACCGGCGAAACGCGTCGACAGCCGAGACATGCGGACCAAAATGCGCACCTTCAACTTTTCAAAGGACAATTTAGATGAGCTCGCGTATGCTTTTCCAACCTGGGGAAAGCTTTTCTCTGTGGGCGCGCTTCTGTTGGCGGCAAACCAGTTCATCGTCGCTGCACAACTCCAGCGCGTCGAAAGCAAAATGGAGGAGCGCATCAACAAACTGGAAGAGAAGCTTAGCCAGGTGACAATGTCCATCATGAACAACGATCTGAAATTGTTGACAGCTTTTGCCATGTGCCCTCTTCACGCCCTGTCCGCGCCCAACACTCCCCAACGCCTCTGCACTGGCTCGGCTCCGATCGCGCATACTCGCAGCTCAGCGACACGGTGGTGTCATCCTCAGCATCTGCTGCTGCCACAGCAGCAACTACAGGTGGCAGACGCTGGCGGCAACGGGGCTGAGTCACGCGCGCATTGGCGGGTAGTGGTAGCCGCGCCTCTACGACACGCAGCCCCAAGGTACCGCACCTACGGGCGATTGAATCCTGTCAACATCTCTGGATTAAGATGCGTGCCATGTGTCACGGGAGACCTGCTTGTCCTGGGGCATGAACTGGTCTCGCGCGCGCACGAATGGTCGGAGCAATGATGCTGCCCCAAAGCCTCATGGGAACACAGTTACCTGTGTGTTTGCTATGCTGTGCAATTGCATGCTAATGGATGGGCTGCCACATATATTTGGGCGGTCCGGCCAGCGTTCCGCCCGTTTGGTTGTCAGGAGTTGTACATACCGTATGGTGTAGTTGCAATGGCTTGCCAATTGGGTGCACGGGCCCGCATTTCACTGGGCTGGCTTCGCATGGGTCTGCCTTTGACTCCAGTCTTGTATTGCATTCGGATGAGGGTGGGAGTGGGCGGGCGGGCGGGGGGAGCCAGGGCCACGCGCCCGCAAGCTGCAGCACTTGGACCCCCATGAGTGGTTGTGTTGGCTTCTGCTGCATGTTGTCCTCAGAGAACATCCGCCTCGTGTTGCAGTACTCAGGCAGTTACGCGTCAGGTTCCGACAGAGCATGGGCGGGTTGAACGAGGGACGTTTGAGGCGTGTCATAGTCCGTTGCAGGAATCCGCTTGCCCGAACACAGTTCCAGTGTCGGTCACTCTCAACGGTCAATCGCACCGCACCTGCTGCGATCGAGTCTCTCCCCCCTGTTCCCACCGTTCCGCGCACTGCAGGGGTTTGTCATCTCCCGCATAACCCCAAGGACCGGGCCCTTGTCCCCCTGGCCTTGCCCTTGGCGTTGCCCCTGGCGGCAGTTTGGCGGACGAGAAACATACCCTTGTGCCGTCCTGCCAGGGGCCCCTGGCAGGACGGCACACGCACCTCAATCTACACCTGTCACGCACTCACCCGTCAACCATTTTATAGCCTCAGTACACATGGGCCACCAAAGTACTCCGAGCGCAGGGAGGACGAATAATGACTTGCGCACCTACAACAAGCCGCAAGACACGTCACCGTTGTTTCCCCCAATGTATTATTTGTTCGCCTGAATACGCTCTGAGCTGTCTTCCAGTGTAGTAGGCTTCCTAGGCACTCGCTCGCTGGCCGAATCCAGCAACCGCCGTTACGAAGATTGATGATAGGTTGTACTTGGAGTGACACTATAGTTGGAATGTTTATGTATTTGCAAGAGGCAACAGTAAACGGTTAAGACGCGACAAGCGCCGTTTGCGTTGGTGAAACCGCCCAGCTTGCGCCGACCCGCTCTTCCACGCCCCGCAACGCAACAGTTCGTGGAGCAGCTGTCAGTCACATTGCTTACATGCAGCTGATGAGATGCCTGCCGGCGCGGCGGGCAGCGAAGCCGGCGCTGGTCTTGGCGTGCATGATCGTCGCCCTTGTCACTCCACGCGTTGCACAAGCAGCCAATACAACAATAAATAGCACAGCATGCGCAGTCGGCTACTACCGCCGTGCAGCGACCGACACCGCTTGCACGCCTTGCGCCCGCAACACCTACCGCAGCGCAGCGAATGCGTCGTCGGCATGCCTTCCCTGCCCGCGCGGATGGACCTCCGACGAGGGCTCGGGCTCCTGCACCATCTGCCCCGCTGGCTATCTCATCCCTACTTCCGGACTGTTTGCTGGCTACTGCGTCCCCTGCGCGAAGAACACCTTCAGCAGTGTGGCGGGTTTCAGCGGGGCCGCGTGCCAGCCGTGTCCTTCGCAGCAGTTCGCCGTGCACGGCAGCACCAGCTGCGCCGCCTGCCCGCCAGGGCGCTACATCGCATCATCTACGGCAGACGCGCCTACGGACGAGTTCATCGGGGACTGCGTAGACTGCGCATTGAACACCTACAGCGATAAGTGAGGCTGGGATGCTTGTGGAGTGCGGCTAGCTACGGGCACGGACTACGGGCGGGTCCGCCGGTTTCCTTGATAACGTTAAGTGTCTTGCAGGGTAATTACGGATTGGGCTGAGCCGAGGGCCACGCGAGGGCATACGTGGCGGAAAAGCAGGGCTACTGGCTTAAAATTGATGTGCACTACCATGCTTGACATGTAAACGTCCGCCGCACGCCACCACAGTCGGGTACCGTCCTGCTAGCTACTTGAAATTTTAGCCCTAATAGTTTTAGCCTGATTTTCCATCTTTTGTTTATATGTTTTACTTTTTAGCGAGCGGATCGAGCACGTTCTTAGGTTTAAGCGGTCGGACGCCTTCCAAAATTGAAGTACACCCCGCGTGCACTGGGCGTCCGCCCAGCGTGCGCCCGCCTTGCCCAACCACACTGCGTGCATGCTGTGACATTCCATCTTTGCACAGTC
Organism: Chlamydomonas schloesseri; assembly: GCA_016834595.1. Classification (NCBI taxonomy): domain Eukaryota; kingdom Viridiplantae; phylum Chlorophyta; class Chlorophyceae; order Chlamydomonadales; family Chlamydomonadaceae; genus Chlamydomonas; species Chlamydomonas schloesseri. The sequence goes on along the minus strand of JAEHOD010000066.1, from coordinate 501,691 downwards.
CCTCTGCCTGAATCCGTAGCTGAACATACTGCACCGACAACGGTTCCCGTGCGGATACGTACCGTGGTCGCCCTGCTCCCGGTCCCCCGTGCCCCACCGGACCCCATGTTTTTTAGTTTTAGCGGAGCCCTCAGATTTTAGTCCACTTTGCTCAGATAATTTTTTTTAAGCATTTTTGAGTATAATAAAAAACGTCGAGTAGCAGTACTGTATCTTCGTAGCTGGTGAAACTGAGTGCAACGAACCTGTAAGCCGCCCTCGCTCAACGCCCTTGCTTACAACGCCCATTACACGCAGGCCCGGCTCGCGCTCCTGCAAGGGCTGCCCCGCCGGCACCACCGCCGAGCCCGGCTCGTCCTCGTGCACCGTGTGCCCAGCTGGCTACTATCTGCAGAGCAGCGGCGGATACAGGCAGGTCATGGGCAACAGCACGGCAGGGGCTCTTCATGTGCCCTTACGTACGTACGTGGGCCCCAACAACTGGTGCTTTCTCTCAATAGGCGCTGATTTCTTTGACTCCCTTCCTAACCCTCCTGCGTGCCTGCCGGCCCGGCCTACAGCTGGCTACCGGCAACCTGCGAGCCCTGTCCCGAGGGCTATTACGGCACCACCACAGGCGCCAACACCTGCAGCAAGTGCCCCTTTGGCAGCACCAGTGATCCTGGGGCCACGTCTTGCTACCTTTGTCCTGCGGTGAGCTTTCGGATATTGCTGCATTGGTAGGTAAGAAGCAAATTCGAAGCGGACGCAACGAGTACGGGAAAAGCTGTGAACACTTTACATCGATCCTACATTCCACACCTGATTAACCTGATTCCACATCCTGACAAGGGAATTTCAGTGGTACAGTAGGTACAGCTTATTAGAACTTGCATATATGTTACTCGTCATCGAGATCCTACAGACAGCCTCGTTTGAATGTCGCAGTGGATCTGCTGCTGCTTGCATAACAAAGCGAGCCACGTGGCCCAGTCCCCTGGTCACTGCCCTGGTCATCCCCATGTACCGCTAGTACCGCCAACATCGTAAAAACCCCAGCATCTCCGGGTTCAGCGCACGTGCCAGAATGTTTGAATTTACCCTCATTGAAGCGCATAACAAATAAACGTACGCCCACCCTCACATAAATGTAGATGTGGCTTAAAGACATGCGCTAAATTGCGAAACGAAAGCGAAAGCACGCCACCCGATGTTGATGTCGTGGCTTGCGGGATGCGGGATTGGTAGGAAAGCCACCTCAGCTTCGCTTTGCTAGCTTTGCTACGGTCTAATAGGCTGTGGTGTCGGGGCATGTTGCGGGCATGGGGCATAGGATTCAACCTTCTTCCCGTCCATGATCAAGACTTCATGCCGGACCACCGATGCAGGGTGCCTTTGTGAGCAGCAATGCTGACGAGTACACGTACGGCACGTGCACCCTTTGCCCTGGCGGCACCTTCAACCCCACCCCGGGATACTCGGGCTCTTCCTGCCGCCCCTGCCCGAAAGGTACTGTCCATGGCTGGCAGACACGCTGCAAATGTGAAGCAGATAAAAAGCTTCCGCCGCCTGATGTATGACTGTCCTGACTAGCAGCAGAAAGCCTGTCCCGACCCCCGGCCGTCCGTGATGTTGCGGTCCGGGACGGTACGTGTGTTGCTCCGAACAGGCTCGGCTGCGGCCAAGGGTGCCACGCAGTGCGAGATATGCCCCGCCGGCACCTTCGCCGACGAGAATGGCTTAAGCTGTGTTAAGTGAGTGCTGCCAGGGCTGCATCACAGGGCCGCCGAGCCTCAGAGACCGTGGCGGGTGGGCTGTGGAGAGCCGCGCGCCTTAGAAGCAATCCCACCCCACTTTACCTTCCCTGCTACTTACTTTCGCTGCACAACTGGAGGGTTTAATTCCTATAATCGATCCGAGCATGCCGCAATCAAATCTCGCTCGTTCAATCTGCATACAACCCTGCCTGTGGCTCCGTAGGTGCCCACGAAACTCCTTCACTGCCGCACCTGGCACAGCCGGCGGCTGCAAAGCATGCCCGCGAGGAACGGTGTCAGGCGAGGGAGCTACCGACTGCGAGGAGTGCCCCGCGGGCGGCTTCATCTCAGAGTATGGAAATTGCATGCCGGTAAGCAAACCTGCCAGTAGCATTGTATCCTTATCGCCACACGCAATCAATCAAAGGAAAGGCTTGCCTTGCAGCCCCTCCTACTGCCGCTCTGCCGTGCGTGCCGCCTGGCTGCTGCTGCTTGCAGTGCCTCGCCGGCACCTTCAACCCCACGCCCGGCCTCGTGGGTGACTGCTCGCCCTGCCCCGCCGGCCACGTCACTGTGAATGGCGGCACTGCCTGCGAGGTCGTGCCGCCAGGGGCCTACCTGCGGACGGAGGACATGACGGCCCAGCTGTGCCCCCAGGGCACGTACTCGGATGCCCCCGGTACCCTTGACCTCTGCACACCCTGCCCAAGCGGCACCACCACGCGCGGTATGGGCGCGCGTAACGCCACGCACTGCAAGGTATGTGAATTGCGCTCAGATGCCAGCGACCGCTGAAGTGCTCAGTAGCCAGGGCCGTGGGCTGGGACACGCAGGTGACAAGCTGGGATCCTGGTCGCAATACGGTACTGACCTTGGTTGGGTATACTCATCCCTTCGTCAGTGGCTCTGTGCCTCACCCTTGTCTCGGCACCGCCATTGCCGCCCTTCCGCCCACTCGCAGCTTTGCCCCGCTGGCAAGTACGTCAACGAGGCAGCTCAGTGCGTGGCCTGCCCCGCGGACACCTACAGCGATGCCCCCGGCTCCACCTCCTGCACGGCCTGCCCGCCGCGCTACGCCGCGCCCGAGGGCTCCAGCCACCGCGGCCACTGCCGCCTGTGCCCGCCCGGCCGCTTCTACGTCGCCGACCCAGATGGCCAGCCCGAGGGCCTCTGCGTGCCCTGCCCGCCCAACACCTACAGCAACGCGTCAGGCCTCGTGGCCGACACCTGCACGCCCTGCCCGGAGGGCACCACCAGTGGGCAGGGAGCAGTCGAGTGCACGCCCTGCCCCGCCGGCAGCTACGTGAAGCAGGGGGTGTACCTGCCGGGCGATCCGTACACTGTGTACCAAGCCTCGTGCGTGGGTGCTGACGTCGGATTTTTCACAGACCAGGAGCGCTCGCTGGAGCAGCTGCCGTGCCCACTGGGCAGTACGACAACTGACACGGGCAGTACGGTGTGTACGGCGTGCTCTGGCGACAGCAGCGGCAGCATCCAGGAGGGCGTGTCGCTGTGCCTGGCGTGTGACCCCGTCTCTGCCGCGGGCGCCGGCACCTGCCCCCTTGGCAGCGGCCGCGTGTCTGGCTGCTCGGCCAAGGACGCGTGTGAGGTGTGCCCTGCCGGCACCTACGCGGCCTTTTCGCCCGACATGGGGCGCGATGCCTGCGTGCCGTGTCCCCGCGGCTCCATCTCTCCTACCGCCGGCTCAACCAAGTGCACGGCATGCCCAGCCGGCAACTCCACGGACCGCCTCGGCTCGTCGGCTTGCACCCCCTGCAAGCCTGGCTTCTTCTCACCCATCCCCGGCGGCATCTGCGTGCGTTGCCCTCCCGGCACCTTCGCGGCCGGCCCCGGCGCCACCGCCTGCACCCCCTGCGCCGTCAACACCACCCACTTCCTCCTCTCCCGGACCTCCCAGTCCGACTGCAGCGCTGTGCACGTCCCGGGGGCCCCGAGCGTTTCTTTAACCGAAACCATCACCAACATACATTCGGTAATGGACGCTAGCGAGGGAAAGATCCTCTCCACGCGCACGACCATCCAGTGGACACCCGCACGGACGGTCACGGTTGTGCCCGGCGGCGCATTCGTGCCGGCTCCGCCTGGCTTCACTCGCATCCGCATGGAAGCAACCAACGGCATTAACGTAGACCCACCCATGGAGGGAGAGAGCAATCCTCCCGTGCCCACTTTTGTGGCCGGCTTCAGGCTTTACAGGCTTGCAGCAGGTGGGTGCGTCCCTCGGTGGGTGGGGCGGAGGCAGAGTATTCGTACTACTAAGTTGGTGTATCGACGTTTGCTTAAGGGCCGTGCCCCGTGACACTCTCTGCCCTGGTTCGTGCTTCCACGCTCTATGTTGGGGCCATCCTGTACCGTACACAGTTCCGGGTCACGTCAGTACCCACCCACACACTAAAGACCCTACCGCATGATAGGCTTTATACCGTTTTTATGTATTTGCTGCGCAGGCGTCAGCGGCGGCACGGGCGCCAGCACCGGCTTTGTGCTTCTGGTCGAGTACGGAGACGGCGGCTTCAAGGTGTGCCAGGGAGCTCGGCCTGCCGGCGCGGGTGGCAAAATGGCGATCAGCTGCGGGCGGACGATCAAGAGTCTTGCCTCCCACAGCGGCAGCCTTTCAGAGACAGAAACGATCAAGGTTGTGGAGGCGTAATGTTAGTATGATTCGCCAAAAAGCAAGGGACTCATGTTTAGTAGTGTAGAATGTACATACTTTTACAGACCCGTGTGCACAGGTTGTGTGCATACGGCATGTGCGTACCGTATCCCTGCCTCATTCCGCTCGAATCTACCGTACGTATATGTGACTCTCTTGACGTGCCGACATGCGCGCGTTGGTCATTCTATTGACGTGCCGACATGCACAGACGTATCGATGCCCCATTACAGTGGGTCTCGAAACCTATCAGTGGTTCTACGTGATCTTGCTGTTGCTTGGGTTGCTGTGCCGTGAGTTCGGTGTATGCGCGCGCGCGCGTGTGCGCGCACGTGTGTGGGGGGGGACCAGGAGGCAGAGGCTGATGCTGGGGTAGAGGTGCCTTGCGCCATGTTCATACAGAGGTTCCCCTGCGTACACACCTCAACCCTTTCGAGTCGTGTTGTGTATGTTGTCCGTTGTCGTTCAGTTCTCCCTGTCACCTGCGGCGCAGGCCTTGCACATGTCACATGCCATACCGGTAGCTTGTAGTGTTAGGTGTTAACACGCGCTGGCCAAGCCTTCCGCACAGCAGAGTTTGGACCGTGAACTCCTGCGGCGTCATTGAAATGCTCTTGCAGGCTTACCAACTGAATGCTCTATTACGCGAATGCCCGCAGTGACTGGGCTTAGTCTATGGGACATGGATGGCATAGATCGGCCGTAGATTGTGAGTGACACCCTCCCAATCAAAGCCACACTTGACACCAGCAAACATGACCAGCAGCAGCCGCAGCAGCAGCACACGCAATGCCGGTCATAAAATTGCACCACGATTTGCACACACGGAAGCGAACCTGGAATTCTTGGCGCACGCTCACTCTCACCCTGGAGGCTGGAGACCTCCTCCATCACCTCAGCCTCTCCGTCCCTCCATCACCCTCTCAGCCCTTCTTATCCCGCTTCTTCGCCGCCTGCATGATGTTTTGGGCCGTCATGTTGGCCTTGCCAGCGGTGACTTGCACATCCCGGCGCAGGGTTGGGCTGTAGAGGGTGAGCATCTCCTTGCTCCGCTGCCCTTTGCCCGCCCGCGCCATACAAGGCCTGCGCTGTCAGCTTACTCAGGTACCTGTGGGCCGTGGCCACCCAAGAACACCCCCTCTGGAATGAACTACCCCCCACCACCCTCAGCGCGCCCAGACGGCTGCATACAGTTCGCAATCCTTTCTTTGCAGCTGCGCAGTCAAGGCCCTGCTTGTTCTTCAGCCCCCGTGCCCCCGCAACATCAGGTCACATTCCCCGGCAGGGCGTGGAAGTCTACGCCGGCTGGCAGCCTCAAGCGTGAACGCGCGTCAGCGGAGCACCAGCCAGCTACCTTTGGCACAGTGCCAGCGCGATGCATGACAGCTGCCCTACTATACTGCTTGCTTCGGTGCGGGGCTGGGCGGGCGCATACTGCACGCCTTGCACCTCTCGACGGCGCGGGCGTGAAGGAGGCTCAAGGCCACCCCCCGCGTGGAAGATACGCAACGCTGGAATATGCAACTTTCCTACGTTGTACCTCCCTGCGGCCGAGCGTTGTCCAAGTCTCCCCCCCCCCAGTGCACCCCCCCCCTTGTCCGCACAACATACGGGTCTGTCCGGCGCACACCCGTCACCGCTCCGGGAAAGGAAAAAAATTGTGTTCGCAATGCTGTAGCATATTTCCGTATGGGGTCGGGGCTGCAGGGGTTTTACACTGACAGCTATGCTGCATGTCGCATGGACCGGCGGCGCAGCACGCTGCATTCGCGTAGATTGCCTCTGCAGTTATGGTATTGCGTAGTGGATTTGTACAGCATAAAGTATAGCCGGGTGCTCATGGCTTTGCGTCCCGCTCCATCGCGGTTTGAATGCCCCCCATCGCGCCGCAGAGGCCCCTTCAAAGAGGGCCCCCCGCGCTTGTAAGGCAGCGACTGTCATAGCAAACTACTCATTACATATCACAGGTGTTTGCTTTGCCTCGTTCCTTTCCGTTCCTGCCGAGCCACCGCAAAAATGCTGCGCCCCGACGCTTCCCGCAAGAAGGAATACAAGAAGGGTATTGATGCGGAGGAGGCTCGACGCAAGCGCGAGGATAACATTATCGCGCTGCGTCAAAACAAGCGCGACGAGAATCTGCAGAAGAAGCGCTCTACCTTTGCCCCTGCCTCGGCCAACGTCAACTTTGGCATTGAGGACAGCACCAAGAATGCGGTCGGCCGCGTAAGTGATTGTTCAGAGGACATTCTGTGTCGCGCGCGCGATCCCCCCGCTCAATGTATCCCCTGCTCTGCCGCGCAGCACCAGCTGGATGAGCTGCCCATGATGGTGCACGGTGTGTTCAACGGCACCGTGGAGCAGCAGTATGACGCCACCCAGCGTTTCAGGAAGCTGCTGTCCATCGGTGAGTTCAGGACGGTCCCGCGCTCTCCTTCTTGCACTGGTTCGAACGCTGCGCGGTGCTGGCCGCAGAGCGCAACCCGCCCATCGAGGAGGTCATCAAGACGGGTGTTATCCCCAAGTTCGTGGAGTTCCTCCAGCGCCACGACACTCCTCAGCTGCAGGTTGGCGCGGCCAGGCTTCTGTCGATGCAGATGTTGCACAGGTTGCGCGCCTGCGAAATCGGTCATTGCATACATGTGCAAGGTAGTGAAGCTACTCTATTGTGGTGTGCAGTTCGAGGCCGCGTGGGCGCTCACCAACGTCGCGTCTGGCACCTCGGAGCACACCAAGGTGGTCATCGACCACAACGCTGTGCCCATTTTCGTTCAGCTGCTGAACTCGCCCAACGATGACGTGCGCGAGCAGGTTCGTTGGGCGTCGCATACAAGGGAAAGAGCTGGGTGGTGACCGGGCTGGGGACTCGGCTGGAAGGGTTGGTTGGACGCTTGGGCACGGCGCTGCTTTACCCTCTGCTCAAACCCACCCGGTCCCATTCTTGTAGGCTGTATGGGCTCTGGGTAACATTGCTGGTGACTCGCCGAAGTGCCGCGACTACGTGCTGAGCCACAACGCGCTGCCGCCGCTGCTGGAGCAGCTGAAGGAGAACAGCAAAATCTCCATGCTGCGTAACGCCACCTGGACTCTGTCGAACTTCTGCCGCGGCAAGCCTGCTCCCAACTTCACCGTGGTAGGTGTATGGTGCAGGTCCATCGGCTCGAGTCTAACATTGCAAAATTCTCTTGGGCTTGACTTGTGCACCGCGGCTGCCATGTCTGGACGCCTCCCTGCGTTCACCTGCTCGCTTCCCTCTCGCTTCTCCCCTGCAGACCCGCCAGGCGCTGCCCACCCTGGCGCGCCTGATCCACCACAGCGACGAGGAGGTGCTGACGGACGCGTGCTGGGCACTGTCCTACCTGTCGGACGGCGACAACGACCGCATTGACAAGGTCATTGAGAGCGGCGTGTGCCGCCGCCTGGTGGAGCTTCTTCTGTGAGTGTCTGGGTGTTTGGCTGATGCTTGGCGGGGGAGGTTCGGGACCATGGGGCAGTGCAGGTCGTGTTACGACTGCGAGGCCTCCAGGCGCTTTGTTGTCTGCTCATACACAGCTGAGTTTGTGTGTCCTACCTGCATCATTATGTGCAGGCACACCTCGCCCGGCGTGCTTGTGCCCGCCCTGCGCACCGTGGGCAACATCGTGACCGGCAACGACATGCAGACGCAGGTCATCATTAACTGCGGCGCGCTGGCCTGCCTGCACAACCTGCTCATGACCAACCACAAGAAGAGCATCAAGAAGGAGGTGAGACCCAGCGGCACAAGGACCATGGCTATGCCAAAGCTTACCGTGGCATAACAGGCTCCTCGTCACGGTTGTGTACTTTGTAAACCGGCTGCTGCGCATCTCGGCGCTATGTTGTATTCCTTACCAGTCCCGCCTGAAATCGCTCCGCCCTCACAGGCCTGCTGGACCGTGTCCAACATCACCGCTGGCACCAAGGACCAGATCCAGGCCGTCATCGACAGCGGCCTCATCCCGCCGCTCATCGGCCTCCTGGCCACTGCTGAGTTTGACATTAAGAAGGAGGCGGCCTGGGCCATCAGCAACGCCACCAGCGGCGGCTCCAACGACCAGATCAAGTACCTGGTGCAGCAGGTGGGTGCGACCAGTGGCCGCGGTTCGATCTTGCTGTGCCTCGCAGCATCGCGTGGTTTAAGATTTGCAAATCACACTCGCTGACTACGTGTGGGCATTATGCTTCCTCGCATGCAACAGGGCTGCATCAAGCCACTGTGCGACCTGCTGACGGTGGCGGACATCCGCATCATCACCGTGGCGCTGGAGGGCCTGGAGAACATCCTCAAGATCGGGCAGCAGGAGCGCTCCATGCCCGGCAGCGCCGGAGTCAACCCGTACGCGCAGATGATTGAGGACGCTGATGGCCTGGACAAGATCGAGCACCTGCAGGTGCGGTGTGCTCGCGCTTGTGACACGAGGGAAGGGAAAACACAGACTGGGTAAGCAGATAATGAGCGTGTGCGTGTGTTGTCAGGTCGTGTTGTCATACTACATCGCACGCATGGAAAGCACATCGATGCTGCTTTGGCATGTTACGCCTGCATTACGCCCCTGTCCCTCGTGTATATATCAACTGTCGCCCTCCATCCAATGCTCAATTTTATCCCACAGGACCACCCCAACGAGGACCTGTACGAGAAGGCGGTGCACATCCTGGAGACCTACTTTGACGTGGACGAGGGCGACGACCAGAACCTGGCACCCGGTGAGGATGAGCTGATTGGCCACAGTGGAAGGGAGACTGAGAGGTTTTGTTGGGAAGCGGACAATGCCTGTGCCAGGCGCGCTTCGGCACAGCAATCATACCACCAGTACGCACCGCCGCTGCAATGCCACGACAGCTGTTCTAGTTCGCGCGAACTGCTGACTCTCCACATCTCCTGCCCGCTCCCCGCTCCTGCGCAGCCGTCAACCCCACCCAGAACACCTATGCCTTCGGCGTCAACGCGGCGCCCGCCCAGGGCGGTGCCTTCAACTTTGGCGGCGACAACATGGGCGGCGATATGGGTGGCGCCGCTGCGCCCGCCTTCAACTTCCAGTCGTTCAACCAGCCGCAGTAAGCCCTCCCGGCATGCGTCCGAACTGCCCTGTTGAAGGCATGCGTGGCATGCTGTGCACAGCATACGCTGCGCGTTTGTAGCTGGCCAGCCAGGCAACAGACAGCCATTGGCAGGGTGGTGGTGGTGCAGACGGCAGGGGTGACGCTGTATGTGTGCAGGAGGATTCTACGTTGCGCGCGTCTGCAATAATGGCACGTGTGCTGGGGCTCTCTGAGGGAGTCTGCAGGAGATCGTTGTTGCACTGGGCAGGGTGTATCAGTGTGATGGGATGCCTGCAGGTTGGTGGCGGGTTGGGTTTGATTGCCTGGGTACAGCAACGGCTTTTGTGGTATATCGTGTTGGGTGGGTTGCGGCATAAATGCACCGTGAAATAGCAGGCCGGCGACATGAAGGGGCTCGTGCTGTTTACGGCCGCCCTGCGGTCGAAGGCCGATTTGAAGAAGCAAGGGATGAACGTTAGCCAGTCTCTGAGCCGCTTTGACAGCCAGTGCTGCGGCAGCGAAAGATTCAGGAGACAAATAGAGTACGACGTGCGTGTGACGGTAGATACTGTGCTGCACAGTGCATGTGGGCTCGGTCTGCGCTCAATCCGAGCAGAAGCTCGACGGGTGCAGCCGACCCACCCGCCTGTATGAGAGCGGGAGGTCCCTGGCGGGCTAGTTGCGGGCGAGACATTGTTTCATGGCGCCCACTCAAGCCACGCGCCGGGATGAAGAGTGGGGTTCGTTGCCAATTTTTGAATGTTTCGGTGTTGCCGAATGGGACCATTATATTATTCGATTTTTACCCTTCTCATTCGTCAACACCTAAACTCGTGTGGTGTGTGAGGAATTCCGACGTGCCGTGGTGTTATGCGTGTGGCGCGAGTGCCAGTCAAACGTGACGTTGAGTGCCCCTCGTTGCGCGATGCCGATTTGTTTGGTTTGTTTGGTTTTTGATGTGCGTGCCCCGTGCGGGTCTATGGTTCCTCTCTATTCTTTCGCGGGAGGAGTGGAAACGTCCTTTCCGTTGGGAGTGTTTCGTGTTGTCGAAACGAACCCGGGCGGCAAACCATGGTGCCAGTTAGCTCCGCAGGATTAGGAGCTCTGGTCCGGTGTTGCCTCCGGCGTCGCCGCGTGGCGTGGCTTGTGTAAAGACTTAACCCGTGCACACACCAAGTCACCGTGCTGTGCAAATGCTGTGAGCGTGTCAATTGTCCCACAGTGCCTGTGAAGTCAGGTGCGGAGGCGCCAGGAGTGCTCGTGGGCTTTTCTCGTCCCTTCGTGGCGTGGTGCAAGTCCGGGATCACGTCTGCAGTTGGGCGAGTGCCCCGCAACGGGCATTCGAGCGTGGGCCTGTGACGTGACACGTATCATGGCAAGGCGCATGGGTGCAAGGCACCCTTGTTGAAGCCACTGCAAGGCGATGAAGGCGCCTGTAAAGTGGTCCTATGGACGAAATGATCAGTGGCCGGCAGTACATGTCCATGAGCCAATGGCCAGTGAAGGTGATACACTCGCTCTAGCACGTCCAATCGTCCACCCACGCCCAGCGTCGTCAGCACTCTCACGAAGTCCTCACCAGCATAACCCTCCCAGCCCCATGCTATACCGGTTCTGCCTCGGCACGTGACCAGCCAGCGCGTGCGACGCGCCAGGAAATTAGCATCGCTCAATTGGGCCTCATTGCGTTGTCCTGTCCTTGCGTGATCCAGGTACTCGCAGTACCGGAAGCACGCGGACGGAACAGGGTATGGGGCAAGTGTGGACGTCCCAATAACCCGTATTGCCAGGCAAGGCATGCGAGAGCTTCAGGGGCAACGGCTGTGTCCGAACTCTCCAAAGCCCCCCATATATCCATTTAGCGCATGTCCGTGACCCACACATGCAAGCAAACAGAGGCTCGGGGCGCATAGGCAAGGAAACGCGTTGGAGCTGTACCGACGTCAGTAGCTGGCTGGAGGTTGCTGGAGCGTGTTGCTGGAGTGTATTCCTCACGCTCCGGGGGCCCTTGTTTTCGACGCTCACCAGCTTTCCTTGCTGCCTGACAACACCATCCCGCCTACTTTGCATTCGCATTTTAGCGCATGTCCGTAGCCCGGCCAGGCAACAGCATCACACAGACAATGCAACGCCACGCAGCGCGACAGCTGGAGTCACCGTGCACCCGCTGGCAGTTGTCCAGCGTCCACGGATGAGCGCCGAAGTCGGGGACAAGGTAATGCAAATACAGCGAGCAGCAAGCAGTGGGCGGGCGACAATGTAATGTGCCAAGCAAGGGCAAGGACAGGGCGCGGCAAGGCAGGAGAGGGGGCCCGAAGGGTACGGAATGGCGGGCGAGTCGAATGCGGTGCAACACGCCAATCACACAGTCGGTGGTGAGGAAGCGTAGCCAGGCGTAGCTGACGAATGGGTGAATTGCTGCGCTTCGGGAGAGGGGCTGGGACGTCCCTAAGGTTTGCAACCCTTGGGGTCCCCGTTGCAACCCTTGGGGTCCCCCCCAGAGCTCGTAATTTACAAGTGGGGCCGGGGAGGGCAGCTTAGATTGACCGCTGATTGGCCTGTAAACATATACGACTGACGTACTAGATCACGTGCGTACTCTTGTGTTCAGGTCAGTCACACGGAGTTCCAGGCCAGGGGGGGGGGTAGGATCTTCCGAAACATACCCCATGGTCCAAAATTAAAGAGCTTAACGAGAGCGTTCAGAATCCGCTTTCAAACCTGGAAATGGTTTTCTCGGTGCGAAGGTATGGGGCCTCAAAGTTGGGGGGCGGACCCACCCCCCCAGGGGTCCCCACGGTTTTGCGGGCGGATTTGCTAGATTTCGTCTTTGGGCCTCAAACGCTGCCAAGTGCACACAGAAGCTATCCACAAGTAATGAGAAAGGTGTATTAGGCCCGGGGGCACGTGTCTGCGTCGCCAGGCATGGGTTTACATGCGTCTTCAGCTGTGGGTCGTGACATGTCATCGTGACAAGTGTCCGGCATGCCACACCCAGCACCCTCCAGAACAGCGCAAAACGCACCCACGGACACCGCAACCCCAGTTTGTAGTTGCATAAGGTTGCACATGCATTTTGGTGGCCAGTTCTGGGTGCGCCCGGTCACCCCTGGTCAGACGCATTGAAGCATTGGAATCCCGGCCTGACCCAAACACGAGGCGATGTCCCGGTAAACTACACAGCGCAATAGAGCTCACTGAAAGGAGTGCATTGACACCAACCCGATCAAAAATGGACGAGTTTTAAGGGCTGTACGACAGGGGGGGACGGACTACGGACTAACCCCCCGGGGGGGTCCCCGCAGATTTTGCGGCATGGGGTCTGGAGGTTTTGTTTCTACCCCCCCCCCCCCCGTGTTGCGTCCAACTGCGAGTCGCGCGTCGGTGTGCGTGTGCGTGCCGGTGTGTGTGCGCGTGTCCGGTTGCTCCCATGCCGTCCGCTGTCTTGGTCGCGTGCATGTTTGTGTCTTTTTAATTTTAGGTGCACGCGCATGCGACCTCTCTCTGTTTGCCTTGCCGCCCTCGCCTTAACGGTCCCTGCCTGTTTTTTGTCTGCCACCCTCACACATGGCGCCTCTTCGGGTTTCCCTGCGGCGTGGCACTGTCACGCCGCTCCGTAGGTACGTATGGGTGCAAGGCGTTCAGCAAACTATCGCGCGTCTCTCGCACCGCACGTCTCGCCGTCTCGCCGCCTTTATTGCTTTTTCCAGCCGCCCGCTTAGGGGCGCGCTACCTTTCACTCGACATACATACCTATTACTATACTCGCCAGCAAACGGGAACGCAGCCTCGGCGAACACGGCGCTGGAGCCAACGGTAATGTACCCGCTGTTCCGCTGGACATCGGCACTTCACAAATATTTGACAAACACCATCCTATGGATGGCTACCCCCCCCCTGTCCAGGCTTCCAGTTCCAGCCAGCACGACTGCACATGCCACAAAGCGGCTTAACGCATGTGACTTTCTGTACTTCCAACATCCTCGTTTACCTGCCCCGCCAAGTCAGTCCACTGAAAGGATCACACCACGGTATTTCTGTACGCAGATTCCTGATCACCGTCCGGTTGTGTTCTTCGGTCCGCCAAAATCCTGCATATCTATACACTACAGTTTGGCGCTTCATTCGTGTCGCCGTCAGGCCCCAACCAGCCCGGCCAGTTGAACGTGCCACTCTCGGCAAGACGGCTCCAGCCCGGCTCCGAAACATACATGCTGCGGCCCCTACGCATCCTCAGCCTCCTCGCCCTCATCCACCTCCGGCTCCCCTTCGCCCTCCTCGCCAAACATGGCGTTGCTGTACTTGAGTGCACCCGCGGCGCCCCCTTCGCCACCAGCATCGCCTTCGGCCTGGCCCTCGCCCTCTCCATCCGCTGCCTCGCCGCCATCCTCCGCGCCGTCGCCACCATGCTCCCCGTCGTACAGCTCATCGTAAAGCTGGTTGCTCGCCACCTGCCGCCAGGTGGGCACGACGCCCGGCAGCTTGGCACCGCCGCTGCCTGGCGCCGCGCCGCCACTTGCCACGCTGCCCGGACCGGTGCCGCCACCCGTGCCGAAGACGCGTGCGGCGTTAGGCGACAGCAGGCCCCCCCCGGCGCCGCCCGCCACCACGCCCGCCGCAATCTCCAGGCTGGCGCGCGAGACCTCCGTGAGCTGATTGGCCACGTTGACCAGCACCGCGTTCATGGCCGTGACCGCCTCGTAGGTGGTGGCAGAGCTGCCGGCGGGTGCTGCTGCCGCCGCGGCGGCGGCGGTGGCGGCCGCGCGCGCGCTGTTGACAGACGCCGCCAGCGCGCCGGCGGTGCGGGCTGTGACATCGGTTGCTGCTGCCGCAGGTGCGGCGAACCCAGGCGCCGCAGCGCGGCCTCCGAGCTGCGCCCAGGAGCCGAAGGAGGCCGCCTGCTCAATGCCGCGGCGGGTGCCGCCACCGCCGCCGGCTGCGGCCGGCGCTGGCGCTGGCACAGCTGCTGCCGCGCCTCCCCTCAGCGCGCCCAGCGTATCCGGGTCATCCGAGTCCTCCGAGTCCGAGTGCAGCTGGATGCTGCCCAGAGTGGACCGCGGCGCCACAACGGCGGCGCCCGCGCGGCCCAGCAGCGCCGCCGCATTGGTCAGGGCCGTTGAGGCGGCCACCTGCCGGCTCACTGTCACGGTGCTGGTGCGCTTGGCGTGGGTGGCAGCAGCGGCTGCGGACAGCGCCGCTGCAGCTGTGCCGGGCTGCATGGGAGTGGCAGCTGGCATGGCGCGGCCGGCGGTGCCGCCAGCCATCGCGTCGAATGAGGGCGCCAGCGTTCGGGCTGTGGTGGTCGTGGCGTTGGCGGTGTGGGTTGTCGAGGACACAGCCATCTGCCTGCTGTGCAGCTGCTGCTGCTGCACCTGCAGCAGACGGCTCTGCAGGCCCGCCACCGCCGCGCCGGGGCCGACCGGCAGGCCCGCGACGCTGCTGCGTGGCGCCGCCGTCCCCATGGCGTTCATGCCGTACTGCCCATACAGCTGCGGCTGCGGTTGCATGTACACGTGGCGCGTCATTTGAGTGTGCTGGTGCTGCTGGTCGTACGTGTTGGACATGGCTGCCGCCGACGCGCCGTGCACCGCGGTGTATCGGCGAGAGGGGTCGGGGCTGTGGGCCGCGGGGTCCGTGGAGTGGAACATGCGGCGGATGGTCGCCTGCAGCAAGAGGGTGCAAGAGGGTTTACGCCATCACACACGTTTGCAACTGGGCAGTGCTGGCATGTCTGACATCCCGGCATTGGGAAGTCCCGTCCCAAGGCAGCTGCACCACACCACGAGCTCCCTCAGCCAGCAGCCCATCGTCCGCAGCGGCCAACCAGCAGCCCCAGCAGCCCCCACCTGCACGTCCGAGTCGAACGCCTCCCAATACCACTGCTTGAACAGCGAGAACGCCAGCTTCTTGCGCTTGATGCAGCGCCGCAGCTCTTCCTCGCGCGTCAGCCGGTCCGCAACCACGCCGCGCCAGGTCTGCGTTTGCAGAGAGAACACGAGGTGAACACAGTTATACCGGTACTCGCGTCACCAAGCTATCTCCAGCAGTGCAACTTCGCGGATCCAACAAGCGCAGCAAGCGCATCCATATCACCAACGCTCGCGCCCCTGCAAACTCACGTCGAACGCCTGGCGCAGCGTTGCGCGGTAGCGGCGCAGCAGCAGGTGCCCCAGCGCCACGCGCTGCAGCCGGCGCGCCTCCGCGCCAGCCAGCGCCAGCGCCGCCCAGGACCGCAGCATCGACGGCAGCTGCCCTGCGCGCCGCACCACTGCCCGCCACTCCGCCGCTTCCGCACGGCGCTTGGCCGCCTCGGCCAGCTCGCACCAGGCTTCCCACGTGTTGCGCAGCAGGGCGCGGTCCGCGACCAAGCCGCGCGATGCCGCTTTGGCGCGGGCGGCACGCAGGCAGGCGGCCGTATCCTGCCAACCACAGAATGCCAACGCCATCAGGCCGCGCTGCCCGGCGGCGAAGCGCTTGGCGGCCTCGGCGCGGAGGGCGCTGCTGCGGGCGGCCACGTCCGCCCAGGCAGCGAGCACGTGCCTGTGCACGAGCATAAAAGAGCATGGCCGGACAGTGTCCGTTAGTGTGCAGTCGGCTGTAGACGTTCCCGTTCAAAGGTACGGTAACGTGCTGTGATGCAGATGAAAAGGTGCACTCAACGCGACATGAATATGCAAGTAGACAAGGTGTCCCGCCTACCTGGCCAGTACGCTCTCCACGCGATGCCAAACAGCCAGCACCTTGGAATGGAACAGCCGCCGGCGGGCCACATACTGTCGCCACTCTTCGAATGCCTGCGCGCAAAGCCCCACGCCAAAGCAAGGCAAGTTAGCGTATTGAAAAAAGCAACACCCAAACAATGTTACACACCACCTGCGCCCAACTGCACGACAGCCACCATCCATCCAACTCACCCGCCACACGGAGCCCCGGCTGAGCCGCTTCACCGCCGCCGCCAGCCGTGCCTCATCGGCCGCACTGCGCTGCGCCGCCGCCGCCCGCCCAGCCTTGGCGGTCTGTACCGCCTCCTGCCAAGCCTCGAAAGCAAAGGCCAGCAGACCGGCGTCGGATTGCAGCGCCAGCGCCGCCGCCGCCTGCCGTGCCGCCGCCTTCACGTCCACCAGGTCGCGCCAGGCGGCGAAGCAGCGCGCGGCGGTGCGCCTGCAGCGCCTGTGCAGCAGCGAGATGCATATGGTGCGAATACATACCGACAAGTGTGCTTCAATCAAATCTGGATATTACAGTGAGGTTTCATGCCTGACAAGTCATGGTGGGGCTGCACAGCTGGGCAGCCAAGCGGAGCAGGGCCGGCGCTTGAGGTGTGGGTAGAGGTGGCTGCGGTGGAGAGGCTGCTGCTTACCGTGCGCTCATCTTGAGGATCTCTACGCCCGCCCGCCGCGCGGCCCCCGCCTCCGTGCGCCAGGACGCCAGGATAGCAGCCCGTGTGGCGGCCTCGGCCTTGCCGCGAATGGCCGCCGCATGCCGCTTCAACAGCTGCTGCTCACTGTCGAGGGCATAGAGAGGGGGTTCCATGCATTTTAGTTTATGACAAGGTAGACCGGGGAGGGGATTCGATATCGAGTCAAAGGCACATTCAGCTGGGTCACGAGCTCTGGGTCAGGAGCAGTACCATATCAAGAATCAAAGCAGAGGTCAGTGAGGCCTTGCGAACTGTGGCCTATCCTGTGTTTGACTCACGTTCGATTGTCGGCAAAGGCGTTGAAGCAGACGCGCAGCAGGCGGCGGTCACGCCAGCCCGCAGCGCGCTGCATGGACGCCTCCAGCGCCACCGGCAGGAAACCGCGCGGGCCTGCACATCGGACGCATGTTGCATGTACGTGGCGTTACGCGACACCGATTGCAGTCGTGTATGGCTACTTGCCATCACCCCGCGTCAGGCGTCATACCACGAGTACACAGTCGGTACGCTTGTAGCTGGCCAAGCGCATACCTGAGGATGCCATCTGCAGCCAGCCGCCGAACGCGGTGCGCAACGCCACCGAGCGGCCCGCACTCTCGGCCACCAGCGCCCGGTGCGCGGCCGCCTCCGCCGCCGAGCGCCAGCCGCTGAACACGCCTGCCAGGCGCCGCCGGCGAGCGAAGCGCGCGGCACGGGCGTCACGCGCAGCGCGCGCGCGCCTCTCCGCGGCGGCGCCGCACCAGCCGCTGAGGGCGCTATAGAGCAGCTCCTTGGAGCGGCGGCAGGCCTGGTCCACGGCGATGGTGCGGCGCTCAGCGGCGGCGCGTGCGGTGTGGTGCCAGGCCAGGAACACAGCGGAGGCCAGCGCGAAGGAGCGGCGGCTGCGGCGCACCAGCAGAACAAGGCGAACGCCGGTAGGGGTGTTGGCGTGAGGTTGCTTGTCAGTGTGGGACGATCGAAACGCAACCACGTTCACCCAGCAACTTTGTGCAGGGCTGAGGAACAGGAGACTGACTACTCACGCAACGAGGCGCGCCACGCGGCGCTTGGTTGCCGCGCGCACGGCAGCCAGCTGGTGCCACTCGAGCAGCGCCAGCTGGGCGGTGCTCTGGGCCGTGCGCAACTTGAAGCGGCTGATCGCCGTGCGGTACAGCTTCTTCCGACGCGCAGCGCCCTGCCAGGCCTTGAACACCTGCGACGTTCATTCAACAAAGAGATCCGTTTGTTCTACTGCGCAGTCATTCAACAGCTGAAACACACACGCGTGGGCGACACGGCCGATCGACAGCCCCCATAGCGCTCTCAGCCTATCACTCACGTCCTCCAGCAGCCGGCGGTTGTTGGCGGACCGGATGCGGGCGCCAAGCACCTCGGCCACGCCCGACAGCTTGCGGCTAAGCGACACCCGCTCCCGCAATGCCGTCAGAATGCGGCCAGCCATTTTTTGCCAGCGACCCATCACCACGCGCCGCGTAAGCTTACGCCATTCCCGCCGGGTCGCCGCCACCTGCCGCCACTCTGTCACCACTGCCGCTGCCAGCCAGCGGCCCAGCCCACCCGAGCCGGGCCCGAAGCCCGGGCCCCAGGCCACCGCGCCGCTGCCACCCGCCGGCGAGCCGAAGCCGGCGAAGCCACCACCCTCCTCCTCGCCGCTCAGCCTCTCCGGCTGCAGCGCGGCCTCCACGCCAACGTCTCGAGTGGGCGAGGTGAACATGCCGCCCAGGCCGCCTTCCGCGTAGCCCGACACGGAGGCCATTGCCTCCAGCTCTCCGGGCTCGCCGTTTGCGTCCTCGTCGTCAAGCAGCTCCGCCAGCCCGATGGGCGTGAGACGCTGCGGCTGCTCCGCGCCGCGGCCCGGCGCCATCTCCACCACCACTGGGGAGGAGCCGGCGCCGATGACGGGCGAGTTTGCGGGGATGAAGGGTGAGGAGTGCGGCAGCGCCACCATGCCGCTGCCGCTGCCGCGCGTACGCCCGGCGCTGCTGCTGCGGCTGCCGGCGGCGCTGTGGCCGCCCGGCCGAGAGGGCGAGGGCGTGCGGGCTGTTGCGGCGGCGGCTGCAGACAGCGCGTCGCGGTACGACACGCCGTCGCCACTGCTGACGCGGCGCTGCGGCGTGACGGTGGTGGTGCTGTACAGGACCGCAGCGGCATCGGCAGCGCTGGGCAGACCGCTGCCGCTGCTGCTGTCGCGAGTTGAGCGCGGCGAGACGGCGGCACTGCCCGGGTGCAGCGGGGGCCGCGTGGGGGACGCCATCACCGTGAGGCCCGCAGCGCCGCCAGTAGCAGCGCCTCCGCTGGGGCTGCTGCTGGACAGCTGTACCTGGGCGTTGTTGGGCCGGCGCGTGGGCGGCACAGACGCGCCCTGCGGCAGGTGCACCACCGCCGCTGGGCCGCCGGATTGCTGCGCCACCGGCCGGCTGGGAACGCCGGCGCCCGTCGCACCCGCACCTGGGCCGGCGGCGGCTGCGCCGGACCGCAGCGCCGCCTGCCGCGCGCGCTCCGCCTGCGCCGCGGCATAGTAGGCTGGGTCACGGGCTGCGCCGCCCGAAGCGGAGTCCAGGATGCTGCCGGCGCTGGCGCAGTGCCGCGCCCACCACATGGCCAGGATGCGCGCCAGCAGGTCGCGGGTGCTGGCGGGCAGCGCGCGGGCGGTGGCGCGGCGGTGCGTGTTGGCGGCCTTGGTGACCAAATGCCAATGGCGGAACAGCGCCGACAGCGTCGCGGTCTGCGGGCATGGCAGGCGCGTCAAGGGTGCAGAGGTCAGCCCTGACTGGCATTGCCACGGACTGCAGCGGTCTTGGGATCGCCGCAACGATTAAGCACAATATCAAGGGCCATGCCCCGCACCTGCATGCGCCGGCAGGCAGCCGCCATGCCGCGCCGCGCGGCCGCGAAGCGCGCCGCCAAATCGCGCCAGGCGCCGAAGAGGCCCTCCAGCCGCAACCGCCGCAGCTTGGAGCCGGCCAGCGCGGCGCGGCCCGTAAGCGCACGGCGAGCGGCGGCATACGTGCGCCACCACAAAAACGCGGACGACATTCTGCACATCAGGTATGAAGCAAGAAAAGTCGGCACCTGCCCATCTGGTATCGTGCAGTAACCCACCAGAGCAGCAATGCGTTTGGCGGCTTCCAAGCATGCCGCGGCCGCCTTGCCTACCTGCGTGTGGACAGGCGCGTCACGGCCGCCACCATCTTCTTTCGAATGCCCGACATGCGGCTGGTCACGGAGCGCCAGCCGATGAGCGCGATGGCCAGCTTGCGCGTGCCCATCGTCTGTAGATAAAAGCAGGATGTGGCAGCAAGGTCAGCTTGTGAGCTTTGGGAAACGAAACACACGATCTCTCGGCCGACCTGACTCAGGCCCCGTACACACCTGCACATGCCGCAGGAGGACCATGCGGCGCCGGCGCGCCTCCTGCATAACCGCCTGCCAAGTGTACAGCACACGGCCCTGCGCAGATAGGCGCACACATCGTCATCGTTAGTGGTGTTGCTGGCTATCAAACCCGGAAACGTGGCAAGCCCGCTGAACCCTCCATACACACACACGCACGCACGCACGCGACGCGCGCGCGCGCGCACGCAAACGGCCTTCAACAAGCTCACCAGCAGCAGCTCGCTGCGCGCTGCCACGTGCCGCAGCAGCTTCCACCGCGTGGTCCGCCTGGCCACCGCCACCTCCAGCCAGCTGCGCAGCAGCAGGCGCTGGTGCACCGTGCCCCACGTAGACCCCAGCGCGGCGGCGGCGCAACGGCGCACGCCAGCCGCCACCGCCTCGCCCCGCCAGCCGCCGAACGCTCTCCGCATCACTGCCCCCGAGCAGTGCGTGACCAGCATCATCCGAAGCGCGCGTCGGCTCCGTGCCACAGCCCGCCACTCGCCCAGCGCCGCCGCCACGACGCGCGCTGACCGCCGCGCCGCCAGCTGCTCCACCTGCACCCGCGTGCGTAGCGAAGACGCCACAGCGCCGCGCCAGGCTGTGAACGCGGCGGTGAGCCAGCACTGTCGCACCGCGGACAGCGCACGCTGCAGCGCGGCGCGGCCCAGCTCGAGCTGCGCCACCAGTATGCGCCAGGCGTGGAGCGAGGTGGACATTAGGCGGTGGGCGCGGCGCTGCACCGCCACCGCCACCGCACGCACTGCCTGCTTGTGGTGCTCGATCACGGCCTGCCAGCCCAGCATGACGCGCGACATGAGTGCGTGCGAGCGCCGCTGCAGACCAAAACCAAACGACATTACAGGCACATTAGGTAAGCAGGGTACAGCCCGTAGACCAAGAGGCTCCCGTCGTGAGGACGCCCAACCGGTTGGCATTTGTGAGTACGGGCATCGGCCACCAGCCCTTACAACTACCTGCACCGCGAAGATGAGTTTGGTGCTGGCGCCCGCCGCGCCGCGCGCGTGCCCGTACCACGCCCAGAAGGCCCGGTCGCGCAGTTCGCGGCAGTGCTTGCGCCGCAGCTTGAGGATGGCAGCTTTGTGGTACACAATGTCGTCGACCACATTCCTGTGGGTGGCAACAAGCAAGCAGGCGTCCACCGTGTCACGAATGCCCCACATGTCAAATTACTCAGCGCGCATTGGCGAACGGGCATGAGTGCTTTGGTCGCCTCCCCAACGTATCTGTGCTACTGAGGGCACACTACAGGCGCAGCGCCTCACACCACAGCCACCTCACCTCCAGGCCGTGAGCACGCGGCGGTGGCGCAGCCGCGCCATATGGTCTGCCGCCACCTGCTGCGTGTGCCGCAGCCAGGCGCGGAGCGTGGCGATGAGCGTGTCTCGGCTGGTCACGTGGTGCAGCAGTGCCGTGATCTCCTCGTTCATGTACACGCGCAGGAACTCCACCTGCAAGGGCCGGCAACACGGCAGCGTGCACCGTAAGGCGGCCAGGTACCAGGAAAACCTCCACCAAAGCGCTACGGCATAGCTGCATCCCATGCTGCAAGTGCAACCACCACCGTCACCACATGTAGCTCCACCGCTGGGCCGCACCTGGCTGATGGTGTTGAGCTTGAGCTGCGCCATCTCCTCCAGCAGCGCCGCCAGGTCCGCCTCCAGGCCCTCGCGCAGCACCTTCTCGTGGTCCACGAACTTGAACCACTCCTGCAGGGCCCCCACACATGACATGAATAAGCTACCGCCCTATTCCTAATACTGGGCTGTGACATACGCACACGACCTCCGTACCAAACATCGGCCCACCCAGATGCTTCTTCTCCCCATTCCGACCAGCGCTGCACGCAATGGCAACCCTTTTGCACCCACCAGCACGAGCACATTGCTGATGCGGCGCAGGTTCTGGTCCTCAATGTTGCCCTCTTCAGGGATCATAGGCAGCATGAAGGAGCGGGGCGTGGGCGCAAAGATGGGGCCCGGCGCTGCGCCCGGGGTCGGCACCGCCATGCCGCCACCGCCGGCGGCCGCGGCTCCACTGCCAGGCAGGGAGTACAAGCCCACACGCACCACGTCCACGGCCAGTTGCACCTGTGCACATTATATCGAGCCCAACCCACATCACAAACATGTCACGCGACGGAGTCAAAGTTACTTCCGCCCTGCTCTTGACCGGTGCCTGGACGGATTGACCCAGATGCGGCGATCTTCACTGCAATCCACAACATCGCAGTGGCTCCCCCAAGGCGGCTATGAGCCCGGGCTTCGCAGTGTCGCAGTCTGTACCCGGTACCCACCTGCGGCATACGCCGGCTGCGGAATACAAGCGGTGCCTGCGACCATGCCGCGGTGCGCCAATCCACCTCGCAGCCAGGCGCTGCTGTGCCCTCGCCGGCCCCCGACGCCAGCACCTCCCACTGCTCCCAAACACCGCAGTTGAAGTTGAAGAACACCAGACGGTGTGGCGCCTTGCGGCGCGGCTGCATGAACCGGTTGCCAGCTGCGCTGGAGCGGAAGCCCAGGAAAGGGCCCTGTTGCAGCAGGGGGCAGATCGCATGCAAGCTGGCAATATCTGGCATTTGTCGAGGCACCCTGCGTCCTGCCATGGCATGCATGAACAGCAGCGCCCGTAATCCCTACTGACAAGTTTCCGGTAGCGCAACATAAAATGTGCTGGCCACACGCGCTCCGCACCTGCTTTATGACCTCCAGGTACGCAAGCCCCTCCCGCTCCGGCGCCAGGTGCTCGTCGCCCGCCAGGTCCAGCACTGTGTGCACCTTGTCCTGCTTGTATGGCAGTTGCGCCTGCACCGCGATGTACGGTCGGCCCTGTGTGGTGGGTAGGAGGTCGCAGGGGGGAAGGGGGCGGGCGGCGGCGGCTTTCGGGCGTGGGCACAAGCGAGGCGGCATGAGAAAAGGCAGTGCAGCGTCCGAAAGCGCCAGCCGTCCATAGGTCGCGGGCCAAACCCACATGCAAAATATTGAAGGCCAGTCCCTAAAGTTCCCAAGCGCTGTATCATATCAATACCGGCTGTGGGCATGTACCTTGCTCAGCAGCATGACCACGTCACCGGTCTCCAGCCCCGGCTTGGCGTCCGTGGAGCGAATCAGAGCGCGTGGCTCGTAGTAAGCTGCAGGCAGTTGTGTGGAAATGGTGGAAAGCGTTGTTTTATCTTGACAATCGGCACGAGCTAAAGTTGCCGTGCCATCCTGGCTGCCCTCGCCCCAGACCGTTGGGAAAAGCAGGGGCATCCGACCCTCCCTGCCGTACCTCCGTTCATGCTGGTCCGGGCCGAGGCGCCCTGGTAGATGGATGAATGGTCTGAGTGCTCGGAGCGCGGAGAGTGCGGGCGCGACTCCTCCCGCGCCTCCCAGTGACTGAGATATACGGAGGAGGCACCGGGCATGTCTGGCGAGTTGCGCGAGGAAGGAAACTCAATCTCATCCCCCGGCATCGCCTGGCCCTGAAAGCCCGCTTGTGCGACAGCCTCCCGTTCAGAAGCTAATGCGAGCGCTTCCTCCTCTGTCACATCTAGTTCCATAGCTGGCGGCATCATGGGTGGCAGCGCCAGGCTAGGTTCCTCCTCCCCGAGTGGGCTGAAGACGTCGTCCGGGCCGGGTGGCCTGCTAGTGGTCAGGGTGGGGGGCAGCAGGCACGCGAAGTGAAGGTAATCTGGGCGAGAATCTAACATAAAGCTCTCAGTTCAACAACTCAAGGGCAATGCCCGGCCGGGGTGGTGCCCCAGCTAGTACTGTATTCCTGTAAGCTGCGGGCGCAAGGCATCTTACCCGGACGGCGACCCTGTGTCTTCCTCCGTCGCGACAAGCGGCACGTCGATGCTTACATCTCCCTCCTCATACGTGGAACCCTCTGTTGCCTCCGTGAGCACTGGGTTTGGCAGCTCCTCCTCGTCGCGGGAAAATTGTTGCTGGGACTCGGAAGGGGCTAGCTCCGGACTCGCTACCTCGCCAGTAACTCCTGGATCGTTATTCATGGCGATGGCAGCTTCTATGCTAACATGACCTGTACTCAAGTCGGTGAAGCCAGGCTGGTTTGCCCTCGGCGAGACCGCAATGGGAGTACCTGGCACCGTGCCAGCTACTGGAGTGGTTGCCCCGCTAGTCTTCCAGCTCCTGACTGGACTTCCGATTGTATAACCACATAGCGGCCAAGCTCGGATGCGACTCGCAAGACTTCTTTCATTCTTGTTCCGAGCTTCCGGTTGGAAAGGAATCACCTAATATAATTCAATGCATTTGTAATGAGTACAGTATATACATGCTGTTCTACCTTGAATGCAGCGACAAAACTCGAGGGTGGCCGGAGCTGCCTCCAAGCCCATGCAGGCTTCACAATTTGCACCGCTTGTTACTGGTTTCCGCATGTTGGTATATTATTAGTGCCTCATACCATTAGTTTGGTGAAGTACACGTCTAGGCTTAAGAACATATTGCAAGCCGGACAGACGTCCATCTGTCGCTTGCGACATACTGCATCTCCCTGCCAAGGATCCAACGCACCACTAGATAAAAATTACTTACTACAATACATTCAGAAACTTCCAACTCGAGTTCCTTCAGAAGGCGGGACTGACCGCGCGTCGGGGCGCCGCGTTGGCACCCTTGCACGCGTGAAATAAGCAGCAACATGGCTGCGGTGCCGGCCGCTGCGTACCTGGGCGACCCGGTCGAGGCTCCCCCCTCTGACGGCATCTCGCGCGTGGTGTTCAGCCGCACCAGCGACCTCCTACTAGCCTCCTCCTGGGACAAGGTACTAGCTTGGTTGGGCACATACAAGGATGCAGAGGAGAGGGAAAGTTTGGGGCATGGGCGTAAGGCCGGTGGGGGCGGCAGGCTGCTATGGTTAGTGCCAGACGTGCCGTGTGCGCACTGTGCCTCGCGGTGCCTGCCCACAGTGCCCAGCCCCCCGCTGCCCGCACCCCCACCTTGTTGACTCGTATGCACCACCCATGCTGACCCCCTCATCTACTTTCTCTTTCAAAAACGACAGAACCTGCACCTGTACGATGCGGGCACGCGCCTGCCGCGCGCCTCGTTCCCGCACGCCGCGCCGCTGCTGGACTGCTGCTTTGAGAGCGACGGCACCGTGTACGCCTCGGGGCTGGACGGCCAGGTCAAGCGGTGAGTGGGAGAAGTCGTTCATCCTAATTCCGTCCACTGTTAGGCAACGTAGTTTGGGGCACGGGGGAAATTGTTGTAGCGAGGGTGTAGATGGGGACGGTGGACGATGGGGACGAGGGGGACGATGCGCAGGGGTGCTGCGTGGGGGCTGGGTGGCATCAGTGGGCTATCAAGGGGGTTGCGCGGCCGGGTCAAGCAGCCAAGAGGGTTGGGCAGCTGTGTAGTTAGGGTAGGGCAGGATGTCAGTGTTGCGGGGGCATGCATCGATCTAATCTTGAGCTGTACTTGTTTTTTAGAGTGTCAAGTGGGTCGAACAGGAACAGGTGCCAGCGCGTTTACATGGTGTGTAGCGGCCATGAAAAGCCAGGGTAAACCTGGGTCATTCCAAGTTGGGTTCGGCAGTGGCTTATGGAAAACAGAGTGGCAGAAGGGTTGTCCAGTCTTACGAGGCCCGCGACCAGCGCATAGAGCGGCAACTGCTCAACCCGCATTGGCGTGTGTGGCCCTTGTGCCGGCGCGCCGCCGGTCCGCCGGTCCTTTTGTACGCGCCCGCTCGCAGATATGACACGCAAACCACAACAAGCGCCGTGCTGGGGACACACTCGGCGGCGGTGCAGTCGCTCATCTTCATCCCCGAGAAAGGTGCGTGTGTGGCCGCTGATAGGTGTACGCGCCTACGGGCAGGGCAGGCGGCACGCAGTGTGTGGCGAGGCCCGCGCCCGCCCGCGCTCGTGGACATTGCCCGATCCCGCAGCACCTGACAGCTGCCTCCGCGCCCCGCGGACCTGCGCCTCCACTTTCCCGCCTAGCCACGCCGTTTGCAAACGCATGTCTCACTCGATGCCTGACCTGCCCGCCGCGCAGGCGTGCTGCTGAGCGGCAGCTGGGACCAGAGCCTCAAGGCCTGGGACCCGCGCGCGCCGCCCGGCCAGAACTGCACCGCGGTGGTCAGCCTGCCGGGAAAGGTGTACGGCATGAGCGCCGGCAGTGACCGGCTGGTGGTGGCCACGTCAGCGCGGCACGTGCTTATATACGACGTCCGCAAGTGGGTGCGGTGGGGGAAGGGCGCGTGGCGTAAAAGGGAGAGGGACTAGCGGGGCTGGTGTGCTAGTGCTTGCGATAGACGTCCTTGTTGGAGGGCGCCGATGAGCCGAGCAGTGTGCATGTGGGGTGGCGCGTCTCGCCCCGCGCAGCCTGATGTTTTGGCCAACGACGTCTGCGCCTGCATTCGGCGCTCTTGCCAACTTGCTGACCCCGCTAATCCGGTCAACCCAACGGTTGCAACCTACCTGGCCTAGGCTTGTGGGCGGCGCGGCGGGCGAGGCGCTGGAGCAGCACCGTGAGAGCAGCCTCAAGTACCAGACCCGCTCCGTGGCGGTGTACACGGGTGCGTTTGGCGGTGGTGCTGATGCTGGTGTGTGGTGGTGATGGTAGCATGAAGGTAGCATGACAGCAGGCGGCTCGATGTGGAAAAAGGACCAGACAGCAGTTGGGCAGACGGTGGAGCGTGCCCAACTCCCAGCGCGAGAGTTGACCTGTTGGGTCACACCACTTGCCCACGTGTGCTTGCCCACGTGTCTACCGGCTCACAAGTTTGCTTACCTTTCGGCGCACCCTTAGCATGCCATGAGCTCACCTGCATGCCTATCTAATCTTGCCATACATTCCGCCTCCCCCGTACGGTTTATTGGGCTGGTAACAACAACCCCACCCCCGCAGACGGTCGCGGCTACGCGATGGGCAGTGTGGAGGGGCGTGTGGCCATGGAGTTTTTCGACGCGGCGGACGCGCAGGTGTGTTAAAAAAGCACAAGAAGAGGAAGGGTCGACACCGTGCGTGTGTGCATGCAGGGCTCGATGGCAGATTTGGGTACGGGGCATGGGTCTAGCTGCGTAAGTAAGCCAGCTTGGGTTTTGTTTGGGCGCATGCAAGGGACAGCGGGACTGGAAGGAGCCCGCGATCAAGGGCATTAGTGGCTGTCACATCTTTGGCTTCGCGGCTCAGGCGTCATGCTCCATCACGCACTGCCGCCATGCCGCCATTCTTCATCCCCAGGCCAACAAGTACGCGTTCAAGTGCCACCGGCGCAACGAGGGCGGCAAGGACGTGGTGTACCCCGTGCACTCCATCGCCTTCCACAGTGGTGAGCAAGTAAACATGGAAGGAGCTGGCAGCTGGATGGGCTGCCGGGCTACTAGAGGGCGGTCGTTGGGGGCGACGGGGCTACATCTGTTACAATGAGCGTTGATGGGCCAGCGTCCAACAACAATCTAGCTTCTCGCCTCTTTGCCAGGTGTCTCCCCGCCCGCGTGCCGCGTCCTTTCCTTAAGTCGCCCAAACCCTGCAACGCCAACCGCTCCCACCAACTGCCCCCACCACTAGGCTACGGCACCTTCGCCACGGGCGGCGGTGACGGCGTGATCTGCACATGGGACGGCGAGAACAAGAAGCGGCTGAGCCAGACGGCGCGCTACCCCACCTCCGTGGCCTCCATGTGCTTCAGCCGCACCGGCGAGCTGCTGGCGGTGGCTTCCAGCTACGCCTACGAGCAGGTGAGGGCGTGGGGGGGAAAGGAGGGGGCGGGGTAGGGTAGCCATTTAGGATAAGACGGTGCATGATTGGGGTGGACGCATAGAACCTTCCGACCCGCGGGCAGCAATCACACCGGACGCAGGGAATGTGCATGCCCGCAAGCAGCATCCACACCGGCATGCGTTCATGGGCTACGGCTGCTCTCTCTTCACAGCACTTACCTTGCACACAGGGTGAGCGCGACCACCCCGCGGACGCCATCTACATCCGCGCCGTGCAAGACGTGGAGGTGCGGCCAAAGGCGCGCAAGGCGGCGTAATGCATGATGCGGCGCTGAGTTTGGGGGCCATGTCCCAAGGCGCGCTGTGGCTGGACTGGCGGGAAGATGGGCAGGTGAATGCAGAATTGGAAAGGTCCAGCCATAATTTCGGACCGGAATTGGCCCCCGAGCGAGTTGGAGCAGGGACCGGATTGAAAGGGACCAAGCCGCGTGTTGGAGGAAGCCAGAAGGGCCAGGCTCATGGGAAAAGGCGCAGGTTCATGTGATCCGCGTAATTTCTTTGCAAGGCTTGAGGTGGTGTAGCTGCTGAGGAGCCCCACGCCCCCAGCGCATGTAACCAGGTAAACAAGTTTGTTCCTCATAATGATCGAGGTCTGTAGAAGTCCTACCCAGTGAGGCGTCAGTGCTACGAATGATGGACTTGTATGTACGTCCGACTTATGTACAGCTCCGCATCCAGCGCGTTCCGGATAAATGCAATGTCGACCTACCTAATACCCACACCCTGCCAGTACACTCCGCCACACACTACTGCGCTCAACTATGGAGGGGGATCCCATATCATACATATGTTTCAAGTAACCGTCGCGTATATGCACCGCTACGGAAATAAATATGGACTTGCCACTCTGCTCCTAAGCCTCCATAGCTACATCTCAACAAGTTTCAGCGTCTCAGCTTCCCGCAGGCCCCCATTGGGTCCCACAATGTCTCGTACCACCCGCTCGCAGCTGAGCGCCAGCTTGCTGCCCGCATCTGCCCGCGTGCCTTGGCACACCTTGAAGCCACCATCGCCGTAGGCAGCCAGGAGCACATACGTGCTACTGCCGCCACCTCCTGCTGCTACTGCCGCCAGCTTAAACAGCTGGTAGCTCCGCACCATCGTGGGCTCCGGCGGCTGCAGGTCTGTCTCAGCGATCGGGTCTGCCCGGAGACCGGTCGCCAGCTCCTTTCGAATGCGGGCGAACCCCGGCGGCGCAGCCACGGCGGCGCCGCCGGGCACAGCGGTGACGGCTCGTGCGGGCGTCCACTGGGTGGTCTTGCTGGTGGTCACGAGCCGGGTCTCCTCGTTGAACTCGTTGGCGCTGAAGAGGCTGGTAATGGTCTCGGTCAGGGAAAGGCCGGGGCCGCCCGGGACGTGGGTGATGCGGCAGTCGGACTGGGAGGTCCGGGAGAGGAGGAAGTGGGTGGTGGTGGCGGCGCAGGGGGTGCAGGTTGTAGCGCCGGGGCCGGCCGCGAAGGTTCCGGGCGGGCACGGTGCGCACACGCCGCCGGGGGCCGCAGAGAAGAAGCCAGGCTTACAGGGGGTGCAAGCCGACGAGCCGAGGCGGTCCGTGGAGTTGCCGGCTGGGCATGCCGTGCACTTGGTTGAGCCGGCGGTAGGAGAGATGGAGCCGCGGGGACACGGCACGCAGGCATCGCGCCCCATGTCGGGCGAAAAGGCCGCGTAGGTGCCGGCAGGGCACACCTCACACGCGTCCTTGGCCGAGCAGCCAGACACGCGGCCGCTGCCAAGGGGGCAGGTGCCGGCGCCCGCGGCAGAGACAGGGTCACACGCCAGGCACAGCGACACGCCCTCCTGGATGCTGCCGCTGGTGTCGCCAGAGCACGCCGTACACACCGTACTGCCCGTGTCAGTTGTCGTACTGCCCAGTGGGCACGGCAGCTGCTCCAGCGAGCGCTCCTGGTCTGTGAAAAAGCCCTTGTCGGCGGGGACGCAAGTTGCGTCCCGTACATTGTACGGATCTCCCGGCAGCTGCACACCTTGCCGTACGTACTTCCCGGCAGGGCAGGGCGTGCACTCATCCGCGCCCTCCTCGCTAGTGGTTCCCACGGGGCAGGGCGTGCAAATGTCAGCAATGAGGCCTGACGCGTTGCTGAACGTATTACGGGGGCAGGGCAGGCAGCGGCCCTCGGGCTGGCCCTCAGGCCCAGCAGAGAAGAAGCGGCCGGGCGGGCACAGGCGGCAGTGGCCGCGGTGGCTGGAGCCCTGGGGCGCGGCGTAGCGCGGCGGGCAGGCCGTGCAGGAGGTGGAGCCGGGGGCATCGCTGTAGGTGTCCGCGGGGCAGGCCACGCACTGAGCTGCCTCGTTGACGTACTTGCCAGCGGGGCAAAGCTGCAACAGGAAGAGTGTAGGGAGAGGAACGGGAAGTCAGGGTAGGGGCACATGTGATTACTTGCACTAGTTTTCAGCGGTATGGCAGACACGAAAAGCGCAGAACGCTTGGACTGGCTTCCTTTCCTCACCTTGCAGTACGTGACGTTGCGCGCCCCCTCCACCTTGGTGGTGGTGCCGGCCGGGCAGTCCTTGCAGCGGCTTAGCGTGCCGTATGCGTCTGAGTACGTGCCGATTGGGCACAGCTGCGCCGTACCGTCGTACGCCCGCAGGTACGAGCCGGGCGGCACGGGCGCGCAAGCTGTGCCGCCGTTGATACTGACTTGGCCGTTGGGGCACGGCGAGCAGGCCCCCACACGGCCGGGCGTGGGGTTAAAGGTTCCGCGGGGGCACTGTGCAAGAGGAGGTTGGAAAGGAGGCAGCATACCAGGACACAAGAATGATGAGGCAACATAGACGTGCTTACGCAGCAGAAAGAGAGCGAGCGCGAGCATTTTAATATTTTTGAATTTCCCTGACTGCTCACATCCGTCAAGCTCGCATGCTCACCGTCTCGCAGTAGCCATACGAGGTGATGTAGCTGCCAGAGGGGCACACCTCGCACGCCGACGCGCCGCCAGGGGAGGTGCTGCCAGCGGGGCAGTCCTGGCACTCTCCCACCGTGCCGGGCGTGGCGGCAAACGTGTTGCGCGGGCACCTGTCCACACGCACATGCCAGACACAGCACACGAACACGCATAGCAGCTGAAGAGCAGGAGCCTGTACTGCCCACCAAACTCTACCGGCGCCTGGTTCTATCCTAAGCACCCAGAAGCACCCATCCCCGTTATTACATATGCCACCCGTGCCGTAACTCACTGGTTGCAGTTACCGTACGTGCTGACGTAGGTGCCCACAGGGCACAGCTCACACTCCGTGGCTCCTTCGGCTGAAGTGGAGCCTGCGCCGGTCACGTGTGCACTGGGCGGTTACTTGGTTGTGGTATCTTAGGTTCAAACGAGCATGAACTCTGCGCATCGCAGTAATCGGGCAACAGGAGCAAAGAAACGGTACGGGTCGAGTCTCCTGGCATGCTCGACGCTCACTCTCAACGCACCTGCCGGGCAGGGGCGGCAGGTAGACCCCGAGAATCCTGGCGTGGGGTTGAAGGTGCCCTTGGGGCACAGCTTGCACTTTCCGTACTGGTTGTTGTAGGTGGTTGCCACGTTGTACACGTAGGAGCCCTGCGTGCGTGCGTGCGTGCGTGGGTGCGTGCGTGCATGTGCTGGATGGTGTGTACACGCGTGTGTACGTGCGTGCGATCCCCGCTACTAGTTATTATTCACACGTTGGATTGATTGATTGCCAGCACAGCAGGCCAGACACGCACCCAGCAGCAGGTCGCCTACTCAGGCTTACTAGATACTTTGGCTCGCATGTCTCACCGCAGGGCACAGGTAGCACGAGGTTGCCCCCTCCTGGCTGGTGCTGCCGAAGGGGCACTTGCTGCAGCTGGTGGCGCCGGCGGTAGCACCGAAGGAGCCCTCCGGACAGGGCTCGCAGGTTGCCGGATCCCAGCTGTACATGTTGTATGCAGGGTGCCGCGAGAGGGAAACAGGAGAGAACGGAAGAGATGAGTGGAGAAGGCAAACTACAACGGTAGCATGCCCAGTAGATGTTTGCAATCCCGCTAATGCTTATGCATCAATCCCAGACAGCAGGTTGGCTCGTTGCCACTCTACCACCCAACCTGTCCTCCCATAATCGCGCCCTTGCCACCGGTGATAACACGAGCCGCGCACTCACCCGTACGTCCATACCGTGCCCGCCACCCACCTGTACTGCTTGGCCACCACGTAGCCGGCTGGGCACACGGTGCACGAGGATGAGCCGGGCTCGGCGGTGGTGCCGGCGGGGCAGCTCTTGCAGGAGCGCGAGCCGGGCCTGCGTTAGTTAGGTGGTTGGGGTGGGCAGGCGAGGAGCGAGATGGCGTGGGGTTAGTAGTGAGAACCAGGGGGCGGATGGAGGTAAGGCCCCCGCCCTGCTGCACCCCGCATCAGCATAATCATAACAAAACGGATCCTCTCTCGACACTCACTGGTCGCTGTAGGTGTTGAGCTTGCAGTCCACGCAGTCCCCGATAAACTCTGCAGAGGGTGCGTCGCTCTCTGACTGCGGAATGTAGCGCCCGGGCGGGCAGGCGGCGCAGCTGGTGCTGCCGTGGAAAGCGAACTGCAGCGTGGGGCAGGGCTGGCACGCGGTCCCGCTAAAGCCCGCCACACTGCTGTAGGTGTTCTTCGCGCAGGGGACACAGTAGCCAGCAAAAAGCCCGGAATTCGGGACGAGATAGCCAGCGGGGCAGATGGTGCAGGAGCCCGAGCCCTCGTCGGAGGTCCATCCGCGCGGGCAGGGAAGGCATGCCGACGAGGCATTCGCCGCGCTGCGGTAGGTGTTGTGGGCGCAAGGCGTGCAAGCTGTGTCAGTCGCTGCACGGCGGTAGTAGCCGACTGCGCATGCTGTGCCATTTGTTGTCGTGTTGGCTGCTTTTGCTACGCCGAGCGCGACGCAGACGCATGCGAGCGTCGCCAAGGCTTGTGCCTGCCGTGTCATTGACAGGTACATTATGTCTACTTTCAATTATTGATGGATTTTTGTAGGTGCGTAAAATGTGGGGCTGTGATAATTATTATAGCTTGCGGTTGGTGTGCAAAATGTGGAGTCTCGTCAGAGGTCTCTGCGTTAACTTAATGGTTTGGATACATGCAGTCTATAGGTCCATTATCTCTCGACCCGGCTGACCTCAATATAAGGGCACTCGCTGCGCGCCGTGAAGGTGCCCAGGTTCCCATGGCTCTGCCCATGGCTTGGGCAGCTGCCCGGGACGCGAGTGACCGGGGCGCGCCTGCCTCTACCAGCCTCCTCGCTAGATTTAGATAGGTACACGTACTGACTTTCAAACAATGACGTTGATTGAACCAGGTATCTGATGGCCTCGGTATTCGGGTTGCATGCGTACTCAACAGTTCAGCGAACCAGAGCGAACCCGCGGTCGCCTTGAGCTGCCATGCCATAAAATTTCACTGCGTCCAGTCACACGTTTTTGTTCTTGCAGTGAGTTGCAGGTCACTGGGCGCTGGAGTCGGCGTGTCAACTGCCGCAGCGGCTGTGTAAAGTGCCCACGCGCACCCCGCAGTTGCTTGGCCAGTTGCGTTGGTGTACGTTTCTTATGCTGTTATTCCAAGTCGGGCTGCATGTCCGCAACCACGCCCCAACAGGCAAACATGGACGGATGTCTCTCTACCACTTCTCCCCAACATACCTACGGTCCAACTGCTCTCAGCCCGGGCAACACTCATACCGCAGCAGCACGCCTCTCGCTCGCGACCCAGCCTCAACCCGCTTGCCTTTGGTCATGCACTCACTTTACCATACCATCCCGACAAGGCAAGTTCTCATTGCGACGGGCCACAAAAGAGCCCCCTCCCCATATCATCGCGACCACCGCCACCGCCACGCGGTGCCTACTTCCGCCGCCACACCATGAGCACCTCCTTGCCTACACGCGGCGGGTGGCTCAGCTCCGCGGGCACCGGCGCCTCAGACACCACCTCAAACCCTGCAGCAACAGCAACAGCAGCAGCAACAGCAGCAGCCGGGGGCGGGGTGGGAAGGGGAGTGCGCGCGAATGTGAGGAGTACTCACGTCAGGGTGAGGGAACTTTGTATGTATACGGTAACAGACAGGGTCACTTGGTAACTGGCCCTGGTGGCGGCGCAGCGAGGGCTTGCGCGGCTGTCCTAATCTTGTCGGAGCATCGTTCACTCGCCACCTGCTCCCTGGAAGTGAGGGGTGCCGTGCCCCCCTCCCTCCACCACCACGCCACACTAAGAGTGAAGGCCGAACCTCTCACACCCTTACTTCCATCATAAGTGCATGGCATGTGAGCACGATCGCGCGTCACACAAGACACAAACCCCATGGCACACCCACCGGCGGGCTCCAGTAGCGTGCGGAACAGCGCGGGGGAGATGGGGAAGGGCGGACCCTGAGGCAAAAGCAATAGCAAACAAAAAGGGGGAGTTCCAGTTCGCAAACGAGCCAATCAAGCGTGCAGCCAACCAGCATAATGCAACTCCTCGCGTATTAACACAGCCTCAGCCTCTTAGCCCCAGCAACTAATACCAGTGTAGCTCAGCCAACCAAGCATCTCAGCTCAATCAACCCATCTGCACGGTACCCAGGTACGCAACTAGGCAAGCCGCTCACCACGTTGGGGTCAGCGTCCGGGTTTATGGGGAATACCAGGGTCACCTGCAGAAGCGTGTGGGGTACGGCGTGGCGTGGCGGGCGCGTGGTTTGTGGTGAAAGGCGCAAGCAGACATCTCGTCACTGTCAACCCGAGTGAGCACCTGTTGGCAACCTGCGCCCTCAGCCTCCCACCCTGCAGCCTGCACGCGCGCCCCTCCACCCGCCGCCTATGCTTCTCACCTTTTTCCTGGACCCTCTGCCCTCCGCCTTGCCATCTCCCTGTCCTCCCAGCCACCCACAACATAGCCACCCTCCACCCCACCCCCGGCCCACCACCCGTTCGAACCACCACCCAGTCACCACCTAGCCACCACCACCCGCTCCTCCCCACTACCACACCGCACCACCACCCCTTCCAATCACCGCCACCGCCCTCTCCACCACCGCCGCACCGCGCAGCACCACCCACCAGCGTGCCCCCTGGCTTGATGCTCTTGGCCCAGGTGGAGGCCCAGTCGGCCCGCATGCTGGGGTGCATGGCGCAGCCGAAGGTGTAGTCAAAGCCCAGGTCAAAGGGCCCCTGGGGGCTGGACCACCGGAAGAAGTCGCCGGACAGCTGTGGACGTGCCGGGGTGGGCAGGTGGAGTGAGGGTGGAGTGAGGGTTGAGGGTACGGGGTGGAGTGAGGGTTGAGGAGGGTACGGGGTTGAGCGAGGGCTGAGGAGGTACGGGGTGGTTGGGGAGACAGGGCGGGGAGTCAGGGCGGGGCGTAGGGAGGCGAAGAGATGGGATGAGAATGCACATCGTGCAGTGGTGGGACGTGGTGGGGGGCAATGGGAAGGTTGGGCAGGGAGCGCTAACTCGCATATAGCCCCGAGCACACAGGCTCACCATCTCAATGGCAGCAGCGTCCGCCTCCTGCGACAGGCATCGGCATTCCACAGACAGCGTCCATCAAACAGCGCACATCACGCTCTGTATCCCGCCAGACGAGTCCCGCCGGTCCTGCGCATTTCCATCTCCCCGATACCGCCCCTGTGCCCCTCCTCACCCTACCTCTTCTCTCCCCGGGCTGCACAGCCCGCCCCCCGGTTCGATTGCCTCCCTATTTGACACCCGACATAGGCCCCCGTGGGAAACGTTGTTAGCTCGGGCTGGGTTGTACGCACCCCCACCCTACCCGGCCTTTCCGGTCCTCCTCGTCCTTCCCCCGCGTTTGCTACGCAGTCCTGCCAACGCCATTCCCGTTTCGTTTCCTGGAATGTACCAACACCTACAACCCCCGCCCGCCCCCCTCCTGCGCCCCCCCCCCCCACACACACACGGTCAGCGCTTGGCGTTCCTGTCGCTTCTCACGCATGGTCTTTCATACGTTCTCCCTTGTGATCTCCAACACACCGTCCGCATGGGTGGCCCCCCCATCCCGCCAATGGTCGCTTTGGTTTCTGCAATGAACTCCCCCCCCCCAATAACTCTAATGCATGTAAACCCCCTTCCCTCACCGGCAGCCCCAGCTCCTGCAGGTGTGCCTGCGCCTCCCGCACCGCACTGGGCGCCAGCTCCAGCCCCACCACCTGGCAGCGGTTGGCGGTTGGTTGGGTGGAGCGGGTGGTGGGTGGGGGAGTTGGGGAACAGGTGTGAAGAGGTGTGACGGGCGCAGGGAAAGCCGAGGGAGGAAGCAGTGCGAGTCAGGTGGTTCGCATGAGCCGGCGGGTCAACCGGAGCGTGCAGGTCATAGCACCTAGATAGCACGCATATCTTATGCATAGGGCGCGTGTGTTCCACACACTAATGACTGACTTCCAAGGCACTGTTGCTCGTGGAGGTGGTGGTACCCAGCCCACGCATACGCCACTGCAGCCACCCACCACTCCATCGCAACCCACGCTCGGCCACTACGCCGCCCTTGCCCCGCCTGCCACTACAGCAACTGCCGCGTCAGCCACGCACCTGCGACGCCCCCGCGCTCCTGAACACTGGCAGGTCGTAGCCGCGCCTTTTGGCAGCAGCAGTCAAAAGCCGAAGCAGCAGTAGTGGCAGAAGCAGCAACAGCCCGGCGGCAGGCGACATGAGCACAAGCAGTATCAGCAGACAGCAGGGGGCGATCAGGCGGTCAGGAGCAACACTATGAGTGCTTCAGGTCGGGCTTGATGGCGCGGAAAGCTAAGGTCGGTCGTGGCCGCCACGTGCATGGTCCTAGCACGCTCCGTCCTCCTGCCCGCCTGGGCCCATGTTCTCGCCCCCACCCCTCCTCGTCTCCCGCCCCCTCTCTCCGCTCAAGTCCCACTCACCCGCAGCCGGGCACGAACACGCGTTTCCCCTTGGCGTCCACCTTGCCGCTCTTCAGCAGGTCCACCAACGAGGGTGAGG
This sequence comes from Chlamydomonas schloesseri, assembly GCA_016834595.1. NCBI lineage: Eukaryota > Viridiplantae > Chlorophyta > Chlorophyceae > Chlamydomonadales > Chlamydomonadaceae > Chlamydomonas > Chlamydomonas schloesseri. The sequence goes on along the minus strand of JAEHOD010000066.1, from coordinate 464,739 downwards.
GCGCCGCGCAATCCCATCGCTGGCCCTTGCCCACGCCAGCGCTCCTGTGTCACGGTCAGCAGCGCCCGACGTTGGCAGCTGCGACTTCAAGATCGATCGGGTTCTGCCGGTGATCGCCGTGCCTCACCAAAGCAGCTCCCAGCGGTCAGAGTATATTTCTGGCTCCCCGCCGGGTGGAGCGACCATCGGCAGCCCCGCTGCGCTGATTTTCACGCCCTCGGTAGCGCTAGCCACCATACTTGCACCCCTAAGAGAATTCTGGAGCTGGGTAAAGGTTGCACAGACAGCGTTGCGCGGTCGCGAGGCGCACAAACAGCTCCGTGTCACCAATTGCATAGCAGCAGGCTATATATAATTGTCGAAGTAACTTGTGCAGTGCACCGGGTGCTAAACCGGGTGCTAAACGGGTTCGGGTGAAAGTAACTGTACTATGCAGCAGCCTGTTCCCACAGGGCTGTCCCCGATGTCGTAATGTTCATGCTGCTAACGTCAACAGAGCTTCCTTACCATTCGTCCTCCCAGCGGTCTGAGTAGTTCGCGGGCTCGCCACCCGGCAGTTCGCGGTCGGGCATCCCAGCCGCGTTTAGGCGCGGGCCTGGAGCAGGCTGTGACGCGTTTGAAGCCATACTTTGAAGTCTGATGCAGACGGCTAAGGGTCGGGTATACGGCGGCAAGGGAACTCCAGGCACCAAACTCCGGAAGGCAGCCGGTGACAGTCGGCAGCGCTTTGCGAGGGTGTTCAACATATGACTAGTTTTTGATGTTCTGACAACATCTCCTCCAGGTGAAACCTACTTGCTGAGTGCTACTTACGGGCGGATGCGGGGCTCGCGACTTGACATGGCAATGACGGACGGGTTGCGGACGGGTTGCCCCCGACCCGATTACACGCGAGGCAGCTTCCGCCACCGTCCCTTGACACTTCAAGTTACAGCACATGGCATACTCTTACACGGCACGCCGCGTCTGCATGACCAGCTATATCCCTCTATATTCGTCCTCCTGCGAGCACAATTTTTATACAAAACGGTGATGACGTGCCGTACACGTGCTAACGCGGCGTTTTACACCAGGGGTGTTTTACACCGCACGGCATGGCACGCTCAGGCCCCGCATGTACAGTACTTTAAGCCCTCCAGATCAAGATGCCTTGGCGCCTTGCATCCCTCCTTTGCTGCTAGACAGGGACACGCCGCACGCATGCATATCCTTGCCGCCGCATACTGGCATACAAGCACCGCTACATATCATCTCGTACGGCTATTTGCCTCGCTTCCACACACTCGGTTCATGCAACATGACAGCTGGCGGCGCCTCGTCAGCGACCCGCCAATCCGCCAGTCGCAACCCTGCTGGCCGCCGCGCTGCTTCACCTTCCTAGTCCTACCGAAAGCGCATATCTCACAGCGCTGCAAGCGTCTAATGTTGATCGCGCCTGCAGCACGTATGCCACTCGGCACACGTACCCACACCCGTGCCGCAACAATCCCCCCCACACACCAAAACACGCACCCCCTTCCACACACACATGTCACAAGGAGATGGATGAGCATGGACTCGCACACGTACCGTCAACATGGCACTGCCCCAGAGGACAGGTGAGCCCAGCCAGAACACGTACTTCCCTGCGCATGCGCACGCCTAGCCATCTGTGGGCAGGCCTGTCCCTCGCACGCACACGACGCGCCGCACACTCGTTCCCCCCACGCCGTTCCGGAACAAGACTGCCGCAGTGCCGCCAAACCGTGTAGGCGGCTTGTTGAACGGCGCGCGTCAGATTCGTGCTTCTCCACAACATGTCAACTCTTTAGCAGTGTCCAAACAAGAAAGCTTTGCTCCGTAATGCAAGTGTCCCACAAGCAGTACCGGCAGATACTGGCACACACCATTCCATGCGTCCAATCAATTTTCCAGGCGATGACCCAACGCACGCACTGCGTCCCGCCCCATACCGTAATATCATTGCATGCCGCTCCTCCAGCAGTCAAACGCACGCAAATGTTCAATTGTGGAAGCGAGGAATTTCTACCTGGTCCGGATTTTGGGTCCCCTCCGAACCGGCCGTGTCCCCCGTGTGAGGAACACCCCTGTCCGTGCCTGGACATCCCATGGGCCAGCGTCTGCAGCCGAGAATCCGGCACGCCAAAATGTGGCCTATGCGTAGAGTCCCGAGATCCGGCAAAACAAATGCCTCCTCCAGGTCAGTGCCTCTGTGCACCACAAAATACCTTGTTATTCGAGGTGGGTGCTGACAGTCATGGCTCAGGTACCGTAGTTGGACCCACTAGGAGAAGTAATGTGCCGTGAGAAACCGTAAATCCCCAAAGGGACATTCGCCAAAAACGGTTGCCGCACAGAGATGTACATCGCGCAACATGATAAACAAACTGAGATGCCGGGACGCGTGCCCTTCTACTGCTGAAATCTCCAATGGCAGCCCCCCTTTGGCGGGACTGCCCTGCATTATCAAATGTCCAAGATAGCGTGCATAGCACGCAGTACTGTGCAAATGCAATCGCATTTTACCCATGCAAACGCAGCGCATGTTCCTGGGCATCCATGCGCCTGGGCATGCGCTTGCGCATATGCGCATGTTTATGTGTTCACGCAGCTCATGTTGCATTTGCAGGTCAGTGCGTGTCATAGTGCCCTGATCAGCAGTGTGCAGAAACCAGCTTAAAAGCCCTCATTTTACCCCCGCAGCCAAACCATCCGTCCACCCCACAGCCCAGCATTCCCATTCCCATTCCAGTTTGATTAATCGGCGGCAGCAGCAACTCACAGCTATAGCGCTCGCCCTCGGATGCGTGCACTCATGCAAATCAATCAGCAGGGCGTCGCCAAAGGACCACCCCGCCCTCTTGTATGCATTATATGCATACCCTGATCATTGGCGCACACGCAGCCCCGTGCGTCGTCTGCACTGCAGTGCAACGCTTGTTGTTTGCTTGTGCGCACGGCCGCACGTGCCAGTTCGCCCCTGTTACTGGCGCTCGCCGCCGTCCCACACCTGCCAGAAGCGAAGTGCCGGTCGCTGGCTGCGCTGTTTAGCCGCCGGTAGCGCGGTCACCAGATTGCATCGCGTCACCGGCCATGCGTCCGTCCTGCCGCTGCTGCTGCCGCGGAGTGGCACGCGCGACCGCGCCATATGGGTTGGCGCGCAAACAATGCCACGGCCCATCCGCCATTCGCGTCGTCCGCGGCGATTCTCCGCCCTCAGTACCCGACAGGGCGCCGCGGTAGCCGCGGGCGCCAGATGTGCGTCACCATCTTTCCTTTTCCCTTCACCTGCACAGCAGGCCGATGTGACTGCGACGGTCAGTGGCGGCCAGAGAAGCTCGGACAGTGCCTGTCCCTGTACCATCCATTCGCCCGCCACGCTTTTGCCCCCTGCCCTGGACCGCCCATCCGAAGGCCCTGACCGCCCAAACCCCACACCAGCCACACAAACACGCACAGGTGTGGGATGAGAAGAAACGGAATCACCACAGCAGTACCATAGAACCCCCCGCCCGCCCGCCCACCGCTGGACGCATGCACGCAAGAGCACTCGCACGCGCAAGCACACGCCACGCACCTCGATGCCTCCCTCGGGGGCGCTCTCCCACTGCGGTGATGGCGCCATTCCGCCGCGCTGCAGCAGTCGGTAGGTGGAGTCGGACACGTGGATGGCGTTGGGCGTGCCCGTGCTCTCCATGCGGCTCGCTGCCGAGGCAGAGGTTTGGTTGGGAGTGCGATGGTGAGAGATGGGGAGATGGGAGGGCCGGCGGGCGGAGTTGCGGAAGCGTCCAATGGTGGGCACGCAGACGAAAGACGCGACCCTTGGGATCCATTCGAGGTTGAGTTGCAGCATGTACCAGCGCTCTCCTACGTCAAGACTAGCACCTGGTGGTATGTAGGCATGACATGCATGCATCGATACGGCCGCAGCTAGCTATCTAAGCGCGCGCAGTGCACGGTACACACGCACCTGTGTTGACGGTGTCGCCGAAGAGACAGAAGCGCGGCATGCGAGTCCCCACCACGCCTGCACGCACGCCGGCCGCAATGATGAACGGGACGCAAGGCAACACATGCACATGCACACCAAACACCACCCGTCAGCGGCGCGCAAGACAGACCGGCAAACTCTACAGGTGCATTAGACGTGGCATTGTCCGTCCAGCCTGCCAGCCTGCCACGCGTCTTTCCAACACGGCGTGAACAAGCAGTGCTCCTGTCTCTTCCACACCCTGCCGCTGCGCTGACAATGTTTTCTCCCGAGGTATTCAACCCTCAGTCCCAGTTGGGCTCTCTCATGAACTCACCGCTCACGACCGGGCCGCTGTGCAGGCCGATACGGACCTCCACGGGGTGGCCCGTGGTGGGCATCGTCACCTGCAAATGCGGCGGCGGCAGCAACAAGTAAATAGGGCCACAGACAACGTTTTACCGTGTTCTGGTGATGGCGGGATGCCGATGACAACGGGTCTGGTGTGGCCCGTACACTGCAGATCCTGTGTGCTTCCATTCAGGCAGCATCCACAAGCAGTGCAGCAGCACTGATAGTGTCCGGTGCCTAATGTGCAACCCCCGCCCGCCCCCCGAGGTGGCGCTGGACGGGACGTGGAGCTGGTGCTGACGCCTGGCGCGATGGATGTCGGTAACACCTGCTGTTCCTCCAAGATTGGCTACGGTCTACGTCTCTTCTAATCTTAATGCGTGTAACCCCCATGGTTCGGGTTCTCCTGGTCGTTTCGCTTCTGGTTTCTGGAGTGAACCCCCCCCCCCCCCGGCCCCCGATCTTGCACGACAACTGAAGCCCCCAAGCCCCCACGCACCTGCGCCCCATGCCCCCCACGTACCGCGGGCCTCCGCTCGCAGGGAAATTGTTGCGGTCGTTACCCCCTTTTTGCTTCACTGACGCGCTAACATATTGCCGAGTAGCTTTGCCGTTCGCTAGCACCATGTAGGTGTATCGGGTCCTGGCTGCTCGGTCGCGGGGGGCCTGCTCGCTTGCTCGCCATTCTGAGACATCCGAGCGACTTCGTGGCTACCTCCCCGGGCGCGCACACCGCCGCCGCGTCCGGGCTGGCAGGGATGCGAGGGAGCCGTTCGGCGGCCCGCACCCCGCCCGGGTTCCTCCCACCTGCGTACACCATCCAGCTCATGCCCCGTCCCGCTTGCCTTCCCCTCCCTCCGCCGTTTCGCCTCCCGCCCATGCCGCCACGGCCCATCCCGCCGACCCTTACTTAATCGCCCTGCCCTCCCTGCTTCTGTCTCTTTACCGTCTTGCAGAGCCGCGCGCGGGTTCCCATAGTTATTAGCCTTGCCCTGCCATTGCTGTTCCTGGTTCTCGACTTCCGCTCACAATCGCCGCCTTTGCTCCCTACATGTCCGTCGCGCCTTGCTGTTGGACGCTCCCACCTGGCGCTCTTCTGTTCGAGTCCAGGTGAGTATTCTAGTACGGGGATTTAGTCTGTAATGGGGTCCGCGCGGAGCTCGCACGGCTGACATGACTCAAGACTGCTCTGGACTCCGTCGTCCACCTGCCGCTCCATTGCCCAAGCCCGCCCGGCCAAATACGGTGATATTCAGTAGCTCGCACAGGCGGCTGCGTTTCCCAGCTGCAGCGCAGTTGTGTTCGCATTTTGTTTCTCACCGGGACTGTTTACCAGTAACCCCCACGTACCTGCATTGCCGCATCCCCAAGCCCCCACGCCCCCAAGCCCCCCGCGCACCTGCGCCGCCGCTCGGAGCATGGCCCGCGCAAACAGGAACACGCGCTCCGCATGCCGCGGGTCGTCCGGTTGGTCGTCGTCGTCGTCATCATCACCCTCCTCCTCCTTGTGTTTGCGCTCATCCTCGGCCTCCTGCTCGCTCGCCTGACCGTTGACACCAACATCCGCCGCCGCCACCACGCCGCCGCCGCCGCCCGGGCTCATGCCGTCCGCAGTGGCCGTGAGCGGCTTCCGCGCGCGCCGGCGCACCGCTGCCATACCGTCCTCGTCCTGTGCAATAGTTTGGCACCGCACCGCACAGGCGTGAGCTTGTGTGGCTCTTACAGGCAGCGGCCGCAGGAGTCCGTTTGTGGCGGCGCCATTCCAACGTGCACCGTGCCAACAGCGAAACAAAACCCTGCTGCCAAGCCCTTCGGTGAACTAGGTGCCGATGGCGGCAGCGACAGCTCCGTCCCCCTTAGTTTCACGGTTTCACCCCACCTGGTGCACCAGGCCGCCCGCCACAAAGTAGCAGTCGCCGATGGTCTCCACCTTGTACACGCCGTACGTCTCCAGCAGGGCGTCGTACCGGCTGTACGTGTACCGCGGGAAGTGTGTACGCACGGTGTGTGCAAGTGAGTACGGGATGCTTTCAGTCGACAACCACGTGGATGCTTAGCTAGAGTTCCCAAACACGCTGTGCTGAAGGTAGGGTTACGTATGCGGAGGGACAGCCCTGACGCAGCCCCAGCCCGGAACAAACCGCGGGAACACCCGCACCTGTAAAGCGCGTTCAGCAGCTCCATGACCTGACACGGCTCAATCTCATTGCACATGGGCGTGAAACCTGTTTGTTATTGTTGTTAGGGAGGGAGGGCGGCGGTCGATACATGGGTAACAACAGTAGGTCGACAAAAGAGTGAAACGACACGACCCAGTCTCGATATATGAGCTGGCGACCGAAACCCACTGAGTAGTGGATTCAAAGCCCTGGGTATCTACCGTATCTCACCTTTGATGTCGGCAAACAGCAGTGTGACCTCGGGGTGCCAAGTGGACAGGGCGCTGCACTCGCGCACCACCGGCCGCACCCATGGGCACGCCGCCGCCGCGGCCGCCCCCGGCTGCGCCGCCGGCAGCACCAAGCTCAGGTGCAGGCTTTCACTGCAGCCGCTCGCGATCGGCAGCGCGGCGCTGGGCGCGCTGGGGCCTGTCGCCGCCGCCACCGCCACCGCCGTCGCCGCCGCCGCCGCCGTCGCCGCCGCCTGCTTGTCTGCTGCCGCCTTGGCAGCTTGCGTCTCGACCTCCAGCTCGGCGGCCTCTGGCAGCATGACGAGCAGCTGCGAGGCGCTGGCGGCGCGGCCGCCACCGGGGCGGCTGGCGCGGCCGGAGGCAACAGAGGGAGCGGCGCCGTTGCCTTCAACGCCGGGCCGAGCTGCCAACAAGCCAATCAGCTCGTCCCCCAGGTCGCCGCCGAGCTGTAGCTGCGACATGGTGTGCCCGCGACGGCCCTGCGGGTGCTGCGAGCCGCGGCTACTGCCGCGTCCGCTGGCGATGGCGGCTGCTACAGCCGCCGCCACGCCCTGCAGATGGGGCTGCGAAGGCTTGGCCGCCGCACCGCCGGCGGCTGTGAAGGCTGCGGGCGCGGCCCCTGCTGTGGCCGCCGCTTCCCCACCGAGCTCGGCCTTCTCAGGGTGCGGCTGCGCGACGTGTGGGGGAGTCAGCAGGTGCGGCTGCTGTGGCGGAGGGCCCCTCGCACCCATCGCGGTGCTTGCCCAGTCTTCTGTGATGTACTGCAAGGTGAAATGCACAGCGTAGGTGGGGAAGCATGAAAATTAGGATTGTGCACATGCCTGACGGTCGGCGTCATTAAGTCGCACCCATGACAGTGACCACGGATGCGTTACTCTGCGAAAGCGTCCCAAGGCCCCGACAGCAGGCTGCGATGTCGTCGCACTGGTCGCCAGCGCTGCTAGTGCTGCTGGTCGCGAAGCAGGTTCTTACACCTTGGCCATTCAAACGTTTCCCCATATGTAATGACACAGTGCTTGAACCGTTTGCTATAATGCTTTCTTAGGGGCTTCCAACAGCCTCCATCCCGCACCACGGAACCCGCGGGTTGGGCCCTCACCTGCAGGATGTGCCTGGGGAACAGCTGCTCTACCTGTACACACGTGGTCCCACAACACGACACAAGCAAGTGAACAGAAGGCTCTTGAGACGCTGCTGTGCATGCATGCCAAATTGACAACACTATATGCTGTTGCCCGCACATAATCCTTAGCCCCAGCAATCAGTAATTTGAAACCCAGACCAGAAAAGACATCAGGTCCACGCACCAGGCGATGCTCGGCCTCCATCACCAACGCAAGGTGCCGCTCCGCCTTGACCTGCGTGTGGGATCCGGCAACCCAACATGTACATGCGCGGAATCGGCGATGTATCGCAACGTAGGCTTGGCGACTGGTTGGGGGTCGGCGTGCGTGGCGGGAGGCAATGGTGCCAAATGCCCCCGCCCGCCATCACACCCACCGCCGAGCACGCCCCGCGCGCTGTTAGTCGCGTCCGGTGTGCTGGTCGTCGGCTGTAAGACTAACATGTTCAACAACCACAGAGACACGCACCTTGGCGGTGACGTCCGTCTGCCACAGCACGAGCACTGGCTCGCCCGACACCGGGTCCGTGGCCGCTCGCGCCCACACCTGCATGGGCGCGTGCAGGACCCGGGAGGCCACGTCAGCAAAGTGCGTGTTACAGGACGTGCATAACGATTTTGTTAGGAATTGGATCAGGCATGCCGCATGCGCCCTGTCCGGTCGATGGCATACGGTACTCCTGCACGCTCGGAACGCGTCGCTAGCGTCAAGCGCCGTGGGGTCAGGTCAGGTTCAAGCACCCCGTGCGCAGCGCGAGGCGTCAGGACAGGGCCGCCGCCAGAGCACAGCCAACCCCCACCCCACTGCCCCCACCCCCACACGCATATTCAAAACCATCCCGCCCATGCACGTCTATTTCTTACCTCGTGCCACACCTCGGCCATTGGCATGTGCGTCCCCTCCTCCTCCTCCTCCTCCTCCTCCTCCTCCTCCTCCTGCTCTCCCTCATATGTACCGTGCTCCACCTTCCCGTCGTGGTGCCCCGCCTCCTCTTCGTCCCCGTCCCCGTCCCCCTCGTGGCTTGGGTGGGAGCCGGCGCGTGCGCGTCCGCCGTCGCGGCTTGCCCCTGCCGCCGCCGGCTTGGCCAGCGGCAGCGCGGAGGCCGTGGGCTCCAGCGCACTCGCCGTATCCGTGCTGGCCGCCAGTACAGAGGCAGGCCTTCTGATGTCGGCCGGCTTTTCGCCCAACAGGTCCCTAACCGCCGCCTCTTCCTCCTCAACCACCTCTTCAACCGCCTCTTCAACCGCCACGACGTTGCTGGCGTACGTGGTGTACGGCGTGCTGGCGACGCTCGAGGGCCGGCCGAAAGAGCTGGTGCCGTAGTAACCGCCGCCGCCGCCGCCGCCGCCGCGCACCGCTGAAGCCATGTCTCCAGCGTCCACCGCCGCCGCAGACAGCACCGCGCCTGAGGCAGCGGCAGCGGTCATGGCCGGTGAGGGTGCTGGAATGATTGCATAGCCTGTAGCGCTGGCGTTGGGGCTGCCCGCCGCTGACGCCGACTCAGACGCCATACAACTGCTCTCCCCGATCATCCCTATGAATCCCGGTGCCGCCGCCGCCGCCGTCAGCGCGTGCAGCTGCCGCCGGCTGCCCGCAGGCGCCGGCGCCGACGTGGCTGTTACAGCCGCCGCCACCGCCGCGCTGTGGATGGCATTGGCTCCCTGCTGGTGGCCCGGGTGGCTGGCCGGCAGCGTGCCCATGAAGCCCGCCAGCTGCAGCAGCCGGGGGCGGCTGTCCTTGTGCTGCGGGTGCGAGGACGTGCCTGCTGGGGTGGCAGCAGCAGCCGCAGTCGTCGGAGCACCCAGCGACCGCGAGGAGGGCAGCGGCGGCGGATGATATGCAGACAGCGCTCCGCCGGGCGCACCTGTAGACGCCCGGGCGAACGGCGACCCAGCTGTGGCAGTGCTGGCCACGCCAGCGGGATGAGCGGCCGCAGCAGTGGGCCGCCCGCCGCTGCCATGGGCTGTGTAGGCAGCAAACGCGGCAGCCCGCGCCACCCCAGCACCAGCGCCGGTACTGCCGCTAGTGATAGCAGCAGCCGCCACTGCGCCGCCGCCTGACACCGCGCCATCTCGCCTGAAGCCGCCCAGAGTGCTCAGCCCGGCGCCGCCGTTTCCAAGGCTGGACGGGGAGAGTTGTGAGGAGTAGTTCGAAGTGGCAGCGAAGGAAATGGTGCGCCGCACAGCCGACGGCCGCTGCTGCTGCCCCGGCATTTGCGCTTGCTGTTGTTGGTGGCGGGGGCTCGGGCTGCTGCCGTCCGCCGCCGCCGCCGCCGCAGCACCGGTACCGCCGCCGCCAGCGCCGGCGCCGGGGCGGACGCCGCTGCGCCGCCGTGGCGCACCGGCGGCGGCAGCAGCAGCGCCGTGGAAGCTGACGCTGCCGCCGATGCTGCGGCTGCTGCCGCGGCCGCTCCAGCCCGCCACCGCGCCAATGCTGGGGTCGCCGTCTTTTCCACCGCCGCCGCCGCCAGCACCATTTGCCACGTCGCTGAGCCCGTTGGGCGCGGCGACGGGTGCAGCGACGACTCGCGGCGAGCAAACTGGGGACGTGCCGAGGCTGAGCGCAAACGCTAGCGCACGCGACGCTGAGGCTAGCGGCGGCGGCTGTCCGCCAGCGCTGCAGATGCCTGACGCGGCATTCACGCCGACGCTGGACACGACCGGGGCTCCCACACTTGCGTCCAGGGCATCCGAAGTGTGGGACGGCAGGCGGCGGTTGATGTAGAAGGACGAGACGCGGCGCGGCGGCGCCAGCCGGGCGGCAAGGGCCGACGACATGGAGTGCGGCGAGGACGGGGCCGGGTCATTGTTGGAGACGTCTGCTGACGCTGCATTATTGCTGGTTTTGGGACCGGGCGATGCGGCTGCCGCTGCTGCTGCTGCTGCTGCTGCTGCTGCTGCTGCTGCTGCTGCACCGGCTCTGGGCGAGGTCAAAGGAACACTGGTCGCCGACACGCCACGAACCGAGAACGACTGCGCCGACCGCCCCGGAACCAACGCACACTCGCCTCCAGTGGAATCCACAACGCTGCCAAAGGCGGCGGCGGTGGCGGCCGCAATAGCGCTGTCACCACCCGCGCCCGCGGCGCCCGCCGTGCCCGAAGGCAACGCCGCCCGGTGGCCTGCACCCGCAGCAGACGGCGATGTGCCCGCCCCCGCCCCCGCCCCCGGCCCTGCTCCCGCCGCCGCAGCAGCAGCACCGGGTACAGTCGACTGGGAGGCGCTGCCCGCGCGGCGCGGCGGCGGCGGCTGTAGCACAGGCGCCTGCTGCTCCAGGAGCGCGACGGCGAAGGTGGATGTGGCTGCATGGCGTGGTGGGACGGAGTGCGGTTACGGTTATAGCCGGACCGGGCGAGAAAACGCCAGCAGGTTCATTCGCGCAACATGAAAGCAACAGCAGCCCAACTGAGCCCTTGCATCCAATCCCACCTAGCACGCGCGGGTACATGCACAGTCTCTCATTCATGCGCGCACACGAGCCCGGCCCGAACAACACGCACACAGCAGGCGTTGGGTGGTGGCCCCAACACCGTTGATGCCGCGCAAGTGCCGCGCCTCTGGCCGGCACCTACCAAGCGACGGGTGCAGCCACTCCACGGATGACCTGCGGCCCACGTCCACGCTCACACGGCGCCCCAGCACCTGCGACAGCGCTGGGCCACCGTGCCCGGCCACGCGGCCGCCACCACCGCCTCCTAGCGCATCCAGGCTGACTCGGCCGCGGCCCACCGAGCCGCTGAGAGCCGCCGAAGACGCCGTCATACCGCTCACGGACTGCTGCTGCTGCGCGGCGCTGAGGTTGCGGCGGCTGCGGCTGGGCCGCGGCGCGTTGCGCGGACTCCTGCAGGGGCTGCTCTCCGCACCTCCATCGCCGCCGCCGGCGCCAGTGCCTAACATGTTCACCCCGGGGCCGGTGTTGGGGGAGCCTGGGCTGAAGCCTCCGGGTGTGCTGCCAGTGCCTGCGCCCGCAGCCGCGGCCACTGCGCCCGGCGATGGGCCGTCGGCACCTCCTGGCAAGGACACGACGGCGATGGCGCCGGTGTCAGTGGTGGTGGCGGCGGCGGTGGCGGCGCCAGCCGTCAAGGCTGCCAATGCCGAGTGCGCCGCCGCCTGAGCGGCCGGCGGCACCGCCGGGCCGAACCTGGCGGAGCGCGGCTTGGGCGTACCGCCGCCGCCGCCGCCGCCGCCGCTTCCACCGCTGGCCCCGAGGCTGCCGCTGCCGCCAAGCAGCCCCGACAGAGCCTGGCGCAGTCCGCCGAACACGCCGCTCGCGCCTGACTTGACACCACCGCCGCCGCCGCCACTGGCAGGCATAGAGGCTGCTTGCGCCGTGCCACTGACCTGCAGGCTCTGCGGCGCGGTCACGCCCTTGCTGCTGGGGGCGGCGCTGCTGCCGCCGCCGCCAACGAACGTGGCAGTCGAGGCATCAGTGGCGTTCACTGCACTTGGGACGGGCTTGCTGGAGCTGGCGGCGGGCAGGAGCCGGCTGGCCGTGGACATGGAGCCGTGCCGTGAGCTTAATAGCCCCGAAGTACGGCGGGTGGACCAGTACGCAACCAGCATATCGTTAGCGGTTGCCGTACTTGTCGCGTCGCCAGTGGCGCCAACGGCCGTGCTGTGTGTCATGCCCGTGCCGCTGCCCCCGCGGCGGCCGGCCCCTGCGCACGAGGCGCTGTGCAAGCCAGGGTGAGCCTGCCGACCGCCGGCGCCGCACGCAGATGGGGGAACGTTGTGCGTGGCCATGTGGTGTTGGCCACTGCTGGCGGCGCCGGCAGTTGGCGGTTGACGGTTGCCCTTAAAGGAGCTGTCTATCAGCTCCCGGTAGAAGGCCTCCGCCTCCAGGTCTCCAGAAAGCAGCCGAGACGGCTGCGCCGTAGATACCGAAACCGTGGACATGCCGGCGGCTGCCACGCAGCCTGCGTTGGATCCTAGGGCGCCGCCCCCAGCCGTTGACAGCAAGGCTTGGTGCGCAGCGGCGGTGCTGCTGGCGGAGGCGCTGCGGTCCAGCAGGCGGAGGTGCCGGAAGCTGCCCCCAAGGCCCATCAGGCCCAGCAGCCCTCCCGGGCGCTGCGACGCGCCAGCGCTGGCGGCGGCGCCGGTGGCGGCGGCGCCAGCGCCACTTGCTAGGGTCTCCGCCGGTGCTGCTGCCGCCAAAGCCACTGCATCCGAGGTCGTCCGGTCCAGCGCCATTGACGGAACTGTGCCGACCGTACTGGCGCCTCCGATACCACCACCACCACCATCGCCGCCCCCGCAGCCGCCGCCGGCTGCTGCCACCGCTGTGGCGCTCATGACGGCCATTGCCATGCTGCGGCTACTGCCGGCCGCGGCTACGGGCGGCGGCGGCGCGTGTCGGCCGCCGCCGCCACCGCCTCGGCTCCCGCCGCGAGAGGCCAGCACCTCCTGGTCCCACAGGATGCCTGTGTAGGTCTCAAGCACCGTCTCAAGGGCAGGCACGCTGTGGCCCGGGGTTAGGCCCGGCGCCCACCCGAGGGGTCCGCCTGGGGCCATGCTTGCAGCACCCCGGCGCACCCCGGCGCCGCCTGCTGGGTGGCTGCCCATGCCGGGCCCATGCGCGCCCTCCTCCTCGCCGTCGTCATCTTCCTCGGTGTCTGACATCATGCTGGGTAGCCCATCCCCCACAGCCATGCCGTCGGGGCGGCGCCGCCGGCGCGGGCCGCTCGTGATGGCGGCGCCGCCGCCACCGCCGCCGCCCGCCTGCTGCTCGTTGTCGCTGTCGGTTAGGAAGTTGTCGACAGGGGCGCCGCCCGTGCCCGAGGGGAGCGGCGGGTGCATGAACGCCCGCAGCGGCACCGGCATCGGGTGGGGCTTGCCCCTGCCAGTTAGGACCGGCGTCAGCGGCGCGGCAGCCGCAGCCGCGGACGAGGCGGTGGAGGCGCCGGCGCCGGCGGCCGCCGCGGCGGCGGCGGCGTAGGCGGCGGTGGCGCCGGCGGCGAGCGAGTTGCGAAACGGCGGCGCGGACGTTGCGGCTGAGGGCGGCGATGCTGCTAGGTGCAAGAAGCAGTCCGTGCTGGAGGCGGCGCTGCTGCTGGTCTTGGTGATGGCGCTGCTGCTGCTGGTGCCCGTTTCAGGGTCCACGTCTGGGCATGTATACGGCACCCGCACGACCCCTGCAGAACGAGGCAACGAAAGTGAAATCCAGCCACGGCAGCATCAGGCGCACAAGAAACCCCGGTGTGATTGCACCGCAGCTCCAAAAAACGCCACAAAACAGGAAAATTGCAATGCGATGCAATTGTCACCCACCCTTCCACAGCCCTGCTTGCGCGCCACCGGCGGGAGGGGCGTCATCGGCGCCTTCCACGCACTCTGGCCATACCGCCGCCAGCATGTGTACGGCTTTGTCCGGCTCCAGACCAAACACCAGACCCAGCACGCCGTCCGCGTCGCCCACGTCTTCTTCCTCCCCATCATGCTCCCCATCGTGGCAGTCGTCCTCCTGCTGCTCCTCTTCCTCCTGCCCAGGGGCCGCCTGCACTGAGCTCACGACGACCGCGCCGTGAACGCCGCCCTGACCCTTTTCCTGCAGCCGCTTCTCACGCTGGCGCTGCTTGCGCAGGCGGCGCAGGTCGCCGAAATAGGCTTTGCTATTCTCATTCTGCATCAGCACCCGCCCCGTGTCGCGGCTGAGCACCGTGATGATGGCGGGCAGGGCCGCCGTGACCAGTGCCGCGCGGCGCTCGCGGCGCCGGCGTGACGCCTTCTGCCGCTCCCGCTGCCTCTGCTCCCGGGCCTGCTGCAGGTGTCGCTGTTGCTGTTGCTGCACATGGGTACCGGCGTCGTGTGTGCCTTTGTGATGCGGTGTCTCATCAGGGGTCGCAGGCGGGACCTGCGTGGTGGCGAACGTTTAGGGCACGGTTTCGTCGCGGGCGACGGGCGCTTTTTCGGTTCAGGGTTTCGCAACTCGCGACGCATGTTCATTTTCTCCCAGCGGTGATCATAATGACATAGCAGTGCGCAAAGCGTCGCGCGACCCTCAAACTGGGAGCCCACCCTGCCAGCGTCATGGTCCGGACGCCGACCCACTCGCTCGCCCCTTTACGCGACGGCATCACAGCGAGTTATATGTGTTACCTGAGATTTATTGCCTACTTGCAGAACCGCGCAGCCCGGGTCCTTGGTGAAGTGCTGCAAGCCATTCTCGGGCGTGACCTCGGGCACGCCTTTGACAGCGGAGCCCGCTGTATTGAGCAGCTGATGGTTGTCAAACCTTACACTTGGGGCGCTACAACACCTTGCGAAGAGCGACATGGAGGGCGCAGGTCGCCTCAACCCTTGCGCACCGCTTTTCGGCGCGATTTAAGAAGCACTTGTCATTTTTCCACATGCAAGCGCCTTGGGCACCAGCGGTGGTGTTGAGAGTTTCCGTGGGCAGCCCGAGTACAGCGAGGATCAATCGTTGCGTGCATGCATTCAATAAACTAGATGTGTCTTCACAAAAGACTAGACGAAGAAGGCTACATTCATGCCGGGCCCCGCGCCAGCAACCATGAGTACTCATTGACAGTACCAAGGCGCAACGCGTGCCTCTGCCTCAGCTTGAGACTCGGCTCACGGCTTTGCAACCGTCAGCTGTGCTATATTTGGCAATGAATCTCAAGAAGCGACCGGTTTCTTTATGCGTGCGTGGCTTGCCATGACCACTTGTCTACGGAGAGTGCGTGGCTGTGTGGCCGACTGGTACCCAATAGTAAGGGCGCGTGTAAGGGGTCCTGCTTGCAAGTGGTACGTGTGACCTATCTAGTGGCGGACTCACGCACGAACTGGGGTCCACACGCCCGCGTTCGTGACACAACCCCTGTTTCACAACACACTTTCCACGTCCAGACGCGCCGGTACGGTACGGTATATGAGCCCAGCACGCCCCGCTCCCTTTAGTCGCACGCGTCTGAGTACGGTACCCTTTAAAGTTTGTCACCCACCAAGGCACAGTCACTACAAGAGCATGCACCGTCACAGGCAAGGCTCACGGCATAACTTCACGCGCATCCTGCTGACATAGATTGCGGTCCTGCCAAGTTAATATGCCACGGCATCCTGCCTTTACCGTAGCGTGTACTAGGCACTGCATTCTCCCGCCACAGTACAGGCGGGTGCATGGCAATGCAGCAACACCGTCGCACCGCACGTTGACGCCATTCTCAGCATGCAAATGAGTCGAATCATTCCCCCAGTCACATTACTATGCGCATCTGGGAGATGTGTCATGAATCCGCGCCGGCCACCCACACCAACAACAGCCCCGGCGCGGTCTAATATCACGCATACCACGTGCGCGTCACCAGGTGCTTATACCTACGCTGATTACATGTCGCGGCCCGCCGCGTGGTTCCGCGCCTTTTTGGATTCTCGCTCCTGCGCGGCCGCCGCGGCCTTATCCCGCTCCTGCTGTGCCGCCTTGTCACGGTGCGGCATGAGGCAGTCGGAGGGCCGCACATAGCGCTTCATCTCCTCCCAGTCCTTCAGGTGGAACTGCGGGGCAGGCGGGGGTAGCCATCCATGCAGACGGTGCGTTTGGGGGGAAGAGGGTGAGAGCGCTGGCACAACGGCTCAGTCCGTGGACCGAGCCACTTCCCCTTCTGGCTCCTTCGCTGCTGCCCCCGCCTTTCGCCCGGCTCACTCCACCCTCCGCCCTTGCCCCAAAGCCCTACCCAGGCCACGCTCCACGTGACATCACGTCACGGCTCGCCGTCCCACCTCACGCCGCCACTCACCGACATGATGAACTGCAGCCGCGGCGGCGCCGCCTGCTGCCCCTGCCCCTGCTGCGCCGCTTGCTGCTGCTGCTGCTGCTGCGCCGCCTTGCCACGGCCCTCCAGCGGTCGCACGCACCAGCCGCGCTCCTCGTCCTCCACCAGCGCCACGCGGTTGTCGCGCACCAGGAAGGACAGCGTGAAGATGTTCTCTACCGTCTGAGCGAAGGAGGAGGCATTGAGCACCAGCTCCGGGAAGCCCACCTGCATGCCGATGTGGTGCGGGATGCAGGGTGCGTGGGATGAGGGACAATACAGGGCGGACGGACGAGAAAAGGACAGGGAAGAGGAAGCGGGTTGAAACTCCACACCTGCTTTGAGCGTGTGGTGAGGAGCGGTATGACGACCGCCAAGCGTGCCGGGCCCCTATCCCATCCCACCCATCCACACGAACGCTCCTCATCCTGCGACGCCCCCCTGCGCCCCGTACTACGCAAGGGTCCGACAACCGCCACCAACCATCCACCAACCATCCACCCACCCTCCCTCCCAAGTCCCTCCTGTATTTCCTACCCACCAGCGAGCTGTTTTGCGCGCGGATGGTGGTCAACATGACCTCCATGTTGCGGTCAGTGTCCTGCTTCTCCTCGCCACCCTCCACCATGCAGTCCTTCTCCTCTGGCCGCACCAGCTCCGCGGGCGCCTGTGCGTAGGGGAGCGGTGAGTTCGTTGGTGTGCATGGGGTAAAAAAGAGCCAGGCAAGGGCTCAATGCGCGTGCGGCTACCAGGCTTGTCCTAGCCCCCTTCCCCTTGCCCTCTGGCATTCAATACACCGGCAACAAGATGGACGGCAACCCACCTGGCGCTTTTGCCGCTGCGCGATCGCCTTGCGCTCCTTGGCCTGAGCCAACATGGGCCCAAACATGCAGCTGGCTCCTGTGTTGTGGGTTTGCGGACAAACCCAAGTTGAAATTGATGTCACAGGAAAAGTAACCGCAGATCTCGGGAGCCTCTGAGCCAGCCACCTTGTGGAATCGCAGTCTGACCCAAAACGCAATCTGGGTCAGGCAGCTTCCCTTCAGCAGCGTCCACCCACCTCGTGCCGGTCGGCGCTGGTGCTCCGCCGTGGCCCCCACCTCGCCCCAGCAGAAGGCGTAGGGGTCCTCCGCGCCGTCCACCTGGGGGTTGGCGGTGTGTACGAACTTGGCTTTCATAGCAGCTAGGAGGTCCCGCGGCGTGCGTCCCTGCGGAAGGGACAGAAGGCGCACAGGCATAAGGCTTCAGCTGAGGTCAAGGGAGAAGTGAAGGCGATGCAGCGGCAAGGCCATGGAGGCGTGAGGGCAGGTGTGCGTCCCGGCTTCAAGCCAACCACCCGCACCGGTCGCTGTACGAGCTTGTTGGCCTGCTCGTTGTTGCATTCGGTCAGGTTGCGGAATTCCTCCGCCGACTGGGCCAGCTCCTTTGGTCGTTGAACACCCTCGGCTGCGGTTTGCGAGGGGGGGGGTGTGAGCCATGGGGCTGGAGAAAGGGAGGCGCACACTGTGAAGCGTCGCAACACGCACCCTTGGTGAGCAACGCGTCCGAGCGGCGAATGGCCTCATCAAGCTGGTTGGTTGATATGTCACACAGCACCTCCTTTTTACCTGCGAGGCGCAATCAGGATTAGGGGCGAGGCCGCAGCATGCGTGCATCGCCGAGGTCAAACTCACGCTGGACATCCTGGCGCGCCTGGAACAGTTCCCGCCTTAAGTCTCGCCGCGTGGCATCCTGTGTGATGTTGGTGATAACTCGTCATCAGCTCGCCCTAGCGCCTTGACCTGGCCCAACCTGGCCCTCGCCGAGTAAACTCACATCGGCGCGAGGGGCTCTAGTGGGTATCTGATTCTCCGCCATTTGCTTGATTCTATCAGCAAAAGGGCGACGCCAGGGGTAACAACGCAGTCAAACGAGGATGGGGGCAAGAAAACTGCAAGCACCGTGGAATGCGGTTGTTGATGTGCAATATGCACAAGCTTATGGCAGCGTACAACTATATAGCAAGCGTTAGGCTCGGCGTGGAGGAAATCGCTGGCATGCATGCTGTGCTAGTCGTCCAGACGATTCAAAATAACGGGCGCCACCGCATTCCTGCACGCATCGTGCGTGAAATAGGTAAGTCAGTAGCAATTCATAGATTGATACCATGCTACCCCTGATAGGGCGCTCGACCCCCAGCTGTCGGCTGTCGACACCAGTGTCGACACGAGCCAAGCGTGCGCAAGTCCTAGCACTCGGCCCTTGAACAAGCCATCAACCTCTCAGCCAGCGCCATCACCGCCACCAGCTCCTCCTGTACAGCAAGATCAAAGTCTCCTACGGCCTCGAAAGCTGCCCGCAGCGCGGGGCGCACGCCCTGATCCATGGCTCGCCGCAGGCTGCCGGCTGCGCGCAACGCCGCCGCCGTGCCGCCGCCGCCGCCGCTGGCGGCACTGCCGCCGCTGCCGCCTCCCGCACCTCTCGCCGCGGCGCACTTTAGGTCCAGCTCCGTCAGGGCCTGTGCACCAGGGCCCATGTATGGCATTACTCAGGTCAGGCCATGGTGGTGCGGCACTTTCAGAACCGTGCGAGTCGCACGGCAGGGAGCCTCATCCTCCACGGACCCGGCCATCGCATCCCAACACGACACGTGTGGTCGTGCGCCCCTCAACCCTCCCCCTCGCTCACCACCCCTCACACACACATTCCCCATCATATACGCTCGGCAGCACGCGCCGCACCCGGCTGCGCCCTCACCGTGCGGAGCTCATCCAGCCTCCGGGCGGCATCAAGGCCCGCCTCCAGCCGCCGGGCCTCCGCGGCCGCCAGCTGCCGGCTGCCGGCGGCGCCGCACCTGGCAAGCCGCGGGGCGCGGACCACGGGCGCCAGCGTGAGCGTTGCCAGGACAACAAGACTCACAGCCGAGTGCCTGTGGAGCGGAAGAGCAAGGGTGAGTGGAATACAATTACACAACATCCTAGGAGTCCTGCTGCTGGTCAGGCACGCACGCACGTGCACGCTACAGGGTGCATGCCGGCATGGGCCGCGGGGCGCGTACGTGTTGTCAAGATGCCACCGAGCGCCGACATAGGAAACGTGCGCAGGTACCTATCTAGTGCGGAAGTGCGCAGCGCAGGCCCGCCGTGCGCGTAGTGCGCGGCAACACGCCTAGCGCCGCCACGCGCACCTGTATCCGTCGAGCGAGTGACACAGGCTCGCCATGCGTGCGGCGGTGTGGCCGCCGTCGTCATCGCCGTCGCCGTTGTTGTCGTCGTCGCCGCCATCCTCAGCGCCGCCACCACCGCCCTCCCCCGCCGCGCCTAGCCCATGCACGTGCCTGAAGTGTGACCCGGCGGCCGGGCGGTTACACTAATACACACGTGTCATGTGTCATGTGTGCCACCGACGTGCGCACACTGTTGGTATAAGTGCTTATTACTTGGAGGATTCAAAGCCTGCTGCTGCCGATCAATACTGCGGCTGCTGCTGCTGCGTGGCCGCGCGCCCTGGTGCATGCCGTGACTGTCAGCTGCCACCAGCACCTACCAGCTTGATTAGCCACGCGCTGCCACCGTATTCGCATCGCACGCGCCCCGCTGTGAGCAGACGACAGACCCCCTGCTTGCATAACCTATCTAGCTGCCTAGCTTGCCTGCTTGCGAGACACACACATCCTGCATGCACCGACGCATGTGCGTGGCGGCCCTGCTAACACCCCACCCCCGCCCCCGCCCGCCCGAGAAGCATGACGAGGCGAGCCGAACCTACTGCTGAGCGAAACTCACCACAGCTGTCCGTGCTGCTGTCCGCCGTCGGGATCTGCCGCACCCTCCTCGTCGCCAGTATTCTGCACCGCCGCTGCCTCTCGCCCCTCCACCTGCTGCAGCGCAACCCGGCCCGACCCGAGGACCTGGGCCAGGCGCCCGACCACGACCTCCAGGCAAGTCATGGGCTGCAGAGCGGCAGCGGCCGCTGGTCGCCTCAGTCTACTCACTCGCCTGCTGAGCTGCTGCCGCCCCGCCGCCCCCCTCCTCCCTCCTACCGTAACCCCGCCGCCGCCGCCGCCGTCGGCATTGCCGGCGCCAGCGGCGCCATTGGCGTCGTCACTGGTGTCACCGCCTCCGGCTTCTGCTGCTGCTTCCACGCTTCCACCGCCGCCGCCGCCGTCGCCGCCTGTGGATTCCCGGCTGCTTCTGCTGCAGCTGCAGTTGCTCTCTTCAGCCTGCGCGCACGGCGAAGGTAGGTGTGAAGATGCAAAGGCATGCGCGCACAGCTGCGTCGTGAGCAAAGTGGTTGGTTTTTTCTTCACATACGCCCTCACGGCACTGACGCGCGCACGCCCAAACACCCATACCGACATGCCCACCATGTGCAGAAACCCCCGGCCAGCCCTCTTTCTCTTCTGGAATGAACTACCCCCCCCCCCCACACCCACACGCACACACCCACGCACACACCCACCCACGCACCATCATGGGCGGCGGCACCACGACGCAGAGGGCTGCCACGTCGGCAAGCATGGGTGGGACAAATTCAGCGACGCCCAGCCCGCACACCTGTGGGCGGCGGAGTGCACGTGCACTATCATTTGCACACACGCATTGTACTATGTCTGCTGTTCTCTCCCTTGTGATCTCTAACACATATTAATACATGCACATGCGTGCGTGTGCGTGTGCGTGTGCGTCTGTGAGTAGATACTGAGCGAGCGCATGGTAACCACTAAATAAACCGGCGGGTAAGGGAGGAAGGGCCCGCATAAGCTGCGTGCGCCATTGCTACCACTGTGTGCTGGCGTGTGCGTGTCATTCGAGCTAGGAAAGGCGCGCGCAATCAAGAAGTACTTGCTGGCAAGCAGCATAGCCCACATACTGTCTGCCTGGTCTATCGCTTGCTGGTAGTAAGCCGCGTGCACGGCGGGCAACTAACACCCCCATGTATGCCCACGAGCCCCACGAGCCCTTACTTCCCCCCGGGCTCGGGCTCACTCAGATGCTTGCTTGCTTCGGGTCCTGGAATGAACTACCCGCCCTACCTTCTACCCCTCGCTCCCCGCCGGCTCTGTGAAACACCCCGCGTATGGCGCCGAACCCCAAGCTCAGTGAATCCCCTGGATGGCGCGGCCCGGCCCGGCCCGGCCGGGCGCGACCTGGCCTGGCCATGACGTGCTGGGCGGAGCACCTAGAGCACCCATTCAGCAGGCACGAACACACACGTACGTGCCTTAACCCCCGCCCCTGCCCCACGCACCTGCGACGCCGCCTGGAGCGCCAGCCGGTGGCGAAACAGCTGGTACCCGGGCGCGTCCCGCCCCGGCGTCGCCGCCTGCCAAACGGGCCGCAGCAGGGCTATCCGCTCAAAGGCGCCGCCCGCGCTTTCCATCAGGTCCCCATCCTCTTCAGTATCACTATCCGCACCGCCGCGGCCGCCGCCGCCGCCGCCTTGGGCGGGCTGCGGCTGGGCGCCGGGATGGGCTGCTGCGGGCTGCTGCTGCTGCTGCTGCTGCTGAGGCTGAGGCTGAGGCTGCCAGTCCCGCCGCAGGTCCCTGTGCAAGCGCTCCAGCACGTCGCCAACGCCGCTGACCAGCAGCCCCTCCACCTCGGCGGCCCGGCGCCACAGCAGCTGCCTTCCTTCTCCTCCTCCTCCTTGTGCTCCTCCTCGCCTTCCAGGCGCGGCTGCGGCTGCTGCTGCAGCTGCTGCTACTGCTACTGCTGCCCCTGCATCTGCTGAGGGCGAGGTTGTTGTAGCTGTAGCAGGTTGCAGTTGCGGTGAGGCCGCCGCCATCGGCAGCGGCTGCCGGCGGCCTGCAACACCACCATTACCAACGGCCGCTGTGGTGGAGCTAGTAGTGCTGGTGCTGCCATTATTGTTGGTGGTGCCATTGGTGGTGGCGTTGGTGTCGCTCTCCTTGGGACGACCTGCTGGGTCGGCAGCGTGGGAGCATGCCTGCTGCTGGTCAAGGCCGCCCCCGCCGCCGCTACCGCCGCGGCCGCCACCACTTGTTACTGCTACTGCCACCGCGGCTTCATCATCAGCAGGACTGGCAGTAGTAGTACGAGCGGCAATAATAGCGGGAGGGCACTGCAACGTGGACGCTGGCCCCGTCCCATCCCCACCTGCTACTGCTGCTGCTGGTGCTGCTATTGCCTCTTGCTCTGTCTCATCCTCCTCCTCTGATACTGAGTCCAGCCAGCGCCGCCAGCTGCTGTGCACCGCGCGGCACCGGGCCAGGTCGCCCCCCGACAGCCGGTCAAACACACCGCCCCTGCCGCTACTGGCGCCGCCGTAAGCGGTGCCGCTGTTGACCGCGCTGAGCAGCTCGGGTGGCAGGGCATCCAGCCCCCACGGGTAGGCTAGGACTGCTGGTGAGGGGCTGGCACTACGGTTGGGCCGCAGCGGCTGCTGGTAAGGCGGCGGCTCATCGGGCCGACGGTCGGTGGCGCCGTTGCGGGTGCTGGTCACAGTGCCAGCAGCAGCGGCTGCGGTGGCGGCAGGCAGCGAGCTGAGGACGGTAACACCTGCGGCGCGCGAGGCCCGAGCTGGAAGCGGCCGCAGTCGCGCGGCGCCGCTCGTCACGCAGAGGCACTGGCCCATGGGTCCCTAAAAGCTTCGGCTGCGATTAGCGGAAACTAACCTTGAAGCGGGATAGACCTTATGTCCACGTGCTTTTTTGTCGTGTGTTTAAATTGTTTGTGGGACTTTGTGTAAGCAAGACCTATTCGCCTTGATGCCTGGCCCTGATGATTGCGACCTGCCCCAGACTTCTTCATAAATTAAAAATAATTAAAAATCCCAGACGCTGTACTGCTTGTGGGCCTGCATCATGCGAGAAGTCTGGGGCTTCGCGGCGCAAGCTGACAGAGCTCGCGCGCTTTCGGGCGCGGCCGCTTCTGCGCAGGAGCGGCAGCTCGCTAGCGGAGTCCTGTGCGCTGCGCGGGTAAAATGAAGCTGACTCGCGCCGAGTCGTTTGCGGAGTTGGAGCTGCAGGTGAGCTTTTCTCGCCCCTTTCCCCTGGATTTCCCTGCCCTGGATCGCCTCGTCCTGGCCCCTATCCGGGCTTGCGCTGCCTCGCTCACGGCTCAGCCATTCACTCTTTCCTGCCCGTCCCCGGCCCACTGCTACAGGCGGGCATTCCATAGCCAAGATGAGCCACCGCTGACCGACTGGCCTTCCTCCTTGCTTCTCCTCGCTTTCGCGTTTCCCCTGTGCTGCTGCAGGCAGGCGCGGGCGCGGAGGAGGTGCGGGCGGCCTACAAGCGACTGGCGCTGCAGTGGTGGGTGGGTGGGTGCTGGGTGCTGCTGGGTGGGTGGATGGGCGGGTGCGTGGCGGTGGGCGGTGGGCGGGCGCGGATGAGCCCTGCTGGTGAGGGGTGGGTGCGAGTGGGTGGCGGTGCTGGGGCGGGGTGGAGACGAGCCGCCGTGACATACGAGGACCGGGGAGGGCAGCCAGCGCGGCCACATACTGTACGTCGATTTTGTCATGGAGCCGGCCTCCCGGGTGGGCGGCCGTGTCGTGTGCGGGATGGGCGGCAGCATGGGGACGTCCTGAGTGCGGGTTTGGTGGGTGCTGCTGGGTGGACGGGAGGCTACGGGGCGAAGCAAGGGAATGCATGGGCGCAAGGCCTGCGAAGGAGGCAGGTGCGGCTAAGACGTGTATCCGAGCCGCGTGTGCGTCTCAGTCTACCCCCGCATGCCGTTTGTCTTGCCCACGCGCATCACCACCATGACCAGGCACCCCGACAAGCAGCCGTCTCATGGACATTCCATGTGTGCTATGCGAGTGCAAGATCCGGTGTCAAGGAGTTCAGCAGCGTGCTTACTTGCCATAATAATAGTGGCAGTGCATAGGTTGGGCCTAGGCGGACCCGTGCCGTGCGCGACTTGATGTGCGAGTAGCGGGAGCACCGGGGGCATGCACTCTGCATGAGATTCCGAGAATGGGGAGGCACGCAATCTGCTCGTGAACTTGTAAGCATCGCTGTTTGCTACCGCGTATTGCGGTAAACCAGCTAGGTGGAGAATATCAGAGCAGGCGTCGCTATTAGTCGCTTCGGCGGCGGTGATTGAGCTCGCGCGTGAGGCAGGAGCAGTGAGGAACCATGCGGCTGACGCGCGCTGAGTCCTTCGAGGTGCTTCAACTGGAGGTAGGCAGGCAGTTGCGCATGTATGAAAATCCAGAGAGAAGGGCGTGCTGCTGTGTCGCGGCTTGGAAAGGTGGACCGTTTGTCACGGGTTGCGGGTCCTCTGTCACGGGCGGGAGGGGGCAGCGATTGGGCAGGGCAGTGAGCGGAGCGATCAACAGTCTTCAGTGCTGTGGAAGATACTTCAATTAATTAGCGCCCCTTCCATTGCCAAGATGGGCCACCGCTGACCGACTGGCCTTCCTCCTTGCTTCTCACTCCTCACCGTTACAAGCAAAACAACCCGTCCAAAGCATCGTTCACGGCAACCCACGAAACCCCCAGTTCACTTTGACCTAGTGGCCGTTAGGCGTCTCTCCATGCCTCAACACGGCAGTCCAAGCCGCGACGCGGCAAACATGTCCCACGGCTCAACGGCCCACGCCGACACCAAGGGCGGGCGGGCGGGTATACAAGTGCTAGCTAGCAAAGCAGAAAACAACAAGCAGTAGGAAATAGAAAGACAAACGGCAGATGCTGCCACCGGCAGCAGCTGCGACTATAAGGCGTCTTCGACGCCCATTCAGCACTTCGTGCCAAACCCACGGTTCGTCGTGAGAACCTGCCTTCTCCGACGCTCATACTTCGCTCCGAAGAAGTCAACATTTCTCCTCGCTTTCGCGTTTCCCCTGTGCTGCTGCAGGCAGGCGCGGGCGCGGAGGAGGTGCGGGCGGCCTACAAGCGACTGGCGCTGCAGTGGTGGGTGGGTGGGTGCTGGGTGCTGCTGGGTGGGTGGATGGGCGGGTGCGTGGCGGTGGGCGGTGGGCGGGCGCGGATGAGCCCTGCTGGTGAGGGGTGGGTGCGAGTGGGTGGCGGTGCTGGGGCGGGGTGGAGACGAGCCGCCGTGACATACGAGGACCGGGGAGGGCAGCCAGCGCGGTCACATACTGTACGTCGATTTTGTCATGGAGCCGGCCTCCCGGGTGGGCGGCCGTGTCGTGTGCGGGATGGGCGGCAGCGTGGGGATGTCCTGAGTGCGGGTTTGGTGGGTGCTGCTGGGTGGACGGGAGGCTACTGATGGGTGAGGAGATAAGAGGGCGCGCGGAGCAAGCAAGGGAATGCATGGGCGCAAGGCCTGCGAAGGAGGCAGGTGCGGCTAAGACGTGTATCCGAGCCGCGTGTGCGTCTCAGTCTACCCCCGCATGCCGTTTGTCTTGCCCACGCGCATCACCACCATGACCAGGCACCCCGACAAGCAGCCGCCGGAGGCCAGGGAAGAAGCCACGGCTCGGTTCCAACGCATCAGCGCCGCGTACGCCTGCCTCACAAAGGTGGGCGGGTTGTCATGCGAGCGTGTGGTGGGATTGAGTGCGTGTCGGGACGTACCGTATGCAGGGGGTTGAGGCAGGATGGGGATAGGGATGGGGGGGCGTGACGCGGTGTGTGCGGGTCTGCAGGTATCGGGCGGGCCAGACCGTGTGCGTGTGCGTGTGTCAGGGCCAGGGCCAGCGCCAGGGCTTTGCTCCACCTCATGCTGCGTGTGCCCCTACAATTCATGCAGCCGGTCGGTGGTGGTGGCGGCGGCTCTGATGACGACTACGATGATGGCGAGGATGACGAGTACGACGAGATGGAGCGAGAGATGCGGCGGGCCGCCATGTTTGCAATGTTTGAGAGGTGGGTGAGGCAGGGTCGGCTACTGCTAAGAGGTTAAGTAAGGCGCCAGAAGCAGTCACCGCACCCGTCCGCAACTAGGCCTTCCTTTGTCCTTCATTAATCCCTCAGCTCAACCCCATTGCACGAGCCTGCCCATTGCCAGAGCCCATGCTGTCGTGTGCTCGTATCCTGCAGGATGGTGTTCGGCGGCGGGCGTTTTCCCTTCCCCTTCCCGCCCTTCCGCTTCGGATTCGGGCCCCGCCGCCGCCGCGGGGGCCCTCCGCCGCCCCCTTGGGCCCGTGCGCCCCCGCCGTGGGCACGTCACGGCGGCGGTGCCAGGCCTTTCGATGACGACAGTGGAGATGATGAGGACGATGAGGACCGCTGCCGCCGCGGCAGTAGAAGCTACGGCTCTTCGCAAAGGAAGGCGCCGGCGCCACTGTCTCAGGCGGAGCTTCAGGAGCGCTGGCGGGCGGCGGTGCTGGGTTGGGCGCCTGTGCTAGTGCAGGTGGGCACAATACCACTCGATTGATGTAGCTCCTGCAAGTAAGGGCGCATGCCCGCCGCGCCGCTCTGCCCGCTGCGCCGTCCGTACCTCCACACGCCTGTTGCTTGGACACCGCCCTCTATCCACTCTTGTGTGTTGACTGACGCAAGCAATCGCTCGCCCCTAAATTTTGTGTTCACGCTGCCGCTGTTTCCTTCAACCTGTCAGCAGGCGGCCGCGGGCCCGGGCTGGCTGGAGGTGGAGCTGGCGGCGGGACTGCCGCGGCCGCCGCTGGACCTGCTCGGCACGCGCGAGGGCAAGGTGCGCGTGTGCGTGCCAGCACTTCCATTGCATATGCCATGAATTCGGTCACGTTGCAGGTGTTGCATTCACTGCGCGGCCCCGGTTGCGGCAACGTCCTATTAAGCAGGGCGTCCAGGCAAGCTGACGTGTCAAGCCCCACCTACCTACCCTGACAGCGGCTTGTCTTACTTTCTCCCAAACGGCTGCTGCGTAGACCGACCTGCCCCCGGGAGTGGGCGTGGAGTACGCGGCACGGCCGCTGCAGGAGGAGGGCGGCGGCGGGGGTGGGGGCGGGGCTGCTGCTGCGAAGGCGCCGGCGCCGGCGGCCGAGGAGAAGGCAGCGAAGGGCGGCAGCAGTGGAAAGCAGCAGCACCGGAAGAAGGGCGGCAAAGGCGGTGGCACGGGTGGTAAGGGCAAGGCCGGGAACGGGCCTGCCGGCGCAGCGGCATCAGTGGCGGCGGCGGCGGCGGGGCAAACAGCTGGCGATGGCGTGGTGTGGCGGAGCTGGGACAAGGTGGAGGGCCGGTCGCAGCTGCGGCTGGAGGGGCTTAGCCCAGGTGAGCTGGGTAGCAGCAACGGCGCCGGCAGTGGTGTGGGTAACCGTCACGAAAAACGCGGGCTTGGTTGCTTGCCCTGTCCGCTCGGACCAGCAGCAGGGGAGATAGCCGGTTTGTCTAGGTGGCTGATGGATGGGTCGTATGCATGGGTCGGGTCGTATGTGGATGGGGTTTCGTACGTTGGTTCGGGTGTAACACAAGGTGAAATAGACGGGTGCTAACGTGTTGCTGTGCACATTTGCTTTGCAGGCACCGCCTACGAGGTGCGGGCGCGGCTGTGCCTGTCCGGCAAGCACAGCTGGAGCAACTCGCCCGAGTGGAAGCCCTGGGGCGAGGCGACCCTCATGGCCACCACCGGGCAGCAGCCGCCCAAGGCGCCGCCGCCGCCGCCAGCAGTGAAGGAGCAGCAGTCCGGGGCGGCGGTGGCGGCGGCGCGAGAAGGGAAGCAGCAGCAAAGCCGGCACGAGCAGCAGCGGCAGCGGAGGGCTCAGGAGCAGAAGGACCCGGCGGAGCAGGAGGCATCAGAGGAAATGGAGTCAGATGACGAGGACGAGGAGGAGGAAGCAAATGACGAGGACCAGGAGGAGGAAGACCACGAGGACGTTGTGCGCTGGTTCAACATGAGGGCCGGCGGCGGCGGCGGCGCACGTGGCAAGGCGGCGGCGCCGCCGCCACTCAAGGCTGCGCCCGGGCGGCCGCAGCAGTCGCAGCCCACACCACGTGCGCAGCCTGTGCCGCCGGCACGGCCGCCGGCACGGCCGCCCCCGCGGGAGCAGCCGCCAGCAGGGTCCGCCGGGGATTCCGAGGACGCTTGCGAGGAGGAGTTCGATGCAGAGGCTCTTGAGCAGGCGGCCGCGGCGGCGCTCCGTACGGCCAAGCAAGCAGCGGCAAACACAACAACGCAGTGGCGGCATCACCAACCTGGTGGCAGTGCCGCTGCACCGGCGCAGGCAACGCCGCAGCCGCCGCCACCGCCACCACCGCGTGCGGTTTCATGGGTTCAGGGTGAGCAGCTGCCGGCGGACCAGCCGCGGGTCCCACGCAAGAATGACTGCAGGTGCGTGCCGGCCCGCCGCTCGCGTGTAAGGAAACACCGCTCATGTGTGTATGTTGGCATCACTTTACTGCCTGCATTGCCATGGTGGTGTTTCCATGGTGGTGCTTCCTCGGGCCCTTGCAGCTCTCCTACGCCGCCCGCGCCTGCGGCTGTTGGTTGCGGGCATTCACGCTCTGTCGACGTAGTGCGTGGCATCCGCTGATCTTCCTTGGGTGCATGCAGGCACTGGGTGGACAAGGGGCGCTGCTTCCACGGCAGCCGCTGCCACTTCCGCCACGACCCGGTACGCCGCCCCCCTTACTTGCCGTACACTGTATTTCGTACGGTACGCTGGGTCGGGCTTGTGTAAGATGCGGGCGTGTGTGCAGTCAGAGTAGGGCCCCTTCGCCAGCATGTGCGCCCCTGCTGGCGCCAGCCGAGCTTGTGTGCATTTGTTATGTGTTCCCACGTTTCAACTAAGGAGCCAACCAACCAACCAACCCGTGCAGGGCCTCTGCGGCGCCGGCAAGGGTGCTGGAGTGAGCGCGACGGCGGTCAGCCAGTTCCAAGCCGCGTTCGACGTGCACGTGGACGCGGAGATGCTGATAGCAGCAGGCTTCAGCCTTTGAGAAGTCGCAACCTTTGGGGGCGCATGCCGGCAGTGGCAGTGACAATGTGCGTGCCATGGCGCTGGGTTTGTTTGGTATTGGTGCGGTACCTGAGATTGATACGTGCTTGCCCGGCACCAGGCAGTACTGTATGCACTTGTGGGACCTGTGAGGGTGGAGGTAGTGGAGGGTACTGGGTACATCAATACCTGTGACCTGCTGGGGTCTACATATGCAAGTTCGGGTGGATGAGTCGTTAGGGGAATGGAAGCTTACCACGGGTGTTTTAGTTGCGTTGGGTCGATCACGAGGTTTGCTGCCTTGTAGATAGAACCTCTGGGCTTGGGCTTGGGTAAGGGGCCTGCGTGAAACGGCTGCTATTACTTTTCATGCTGCCATCGGTAAGAAGAGATGTTGAATGTGGTAGAGGTCAAGGGACTGGGTGGGATTTGTGGCATGAGGTATTATCAAACACCTTCGGCCTCAGACGGTGGATGTGGTGCGGGATCAGCCCGCCTTTCCCGTGCTTCACGGGGACCACCTCCCTTGTCATGCTGCCAAGTAGTTTAGTCGCAATAGCATTTCGCACGTGTGGCAGCTCGTCGAGTGTGAAGCAGGCACCGGACGGATGGCAGGGCGCTGAGGAGATGTATGGGCGTATGGCCATCACCCTGTCTGACCTTTTTGAGCGTTACAAGCGCGCAGGATGTCTTACGTAGGGGAGGGGCCGGGGCCGGGGATGATGTGTAGCCAGGGGCATCATGCAATGAAACATTCCACTGGACGCAGCCTGCCGCCATTTACGCCCAAAGCAATGTGCAAGAAAGCAAGCAGAAGTTTGATGTCTGGCCATTTCTTTTCCTTCCCTCCAGACAGAGCCAGCACTAGCCGCCGCAGGAGGGGGCCCGGGGGAAGGGGCGTAGATTGACCCCCAATCAACTGCCGCCGCCGCAGCCGAAGGCACCGCGCAAGAACGACGACTGAAGGTAATCGGTTCCTCGTACGTTTGGGTATCAGCGTTTGTCCATGGGTGGCCTTTTCCCGCGTTGTGCTAGTTGTGCATGCCGGGCCGGTTCAGGCCCATGCAATCAACGCCGCCCCCCCCTACACACACACACACACGACTCCATTCAACTGTGCGTACACGTACCTGGACTGCTCAACAACACAGGCCTTCGCGAGTTCGCGGCGCCGCCGGGCGCGCGGAAGAAGCTGCGACGGCGGCCAGGTAGTTCCGAGCCGAGTACTGGTAGTGCCAAGCGATGCATGCGTCCACGCGTGTAGACTTGCAGCGAGAGTGAGGCGGCGCTAGTCAGTCTGATCTGTGGCTCGGGGGCACGGCAGTGGGGCTGCAAGTGGGACATTGGTAGTACAGTTCGGCGCCTTTTTGGCTTTGCACTCAGCGCACTTATGGCAGTCATTGGGCATCTGATCAACGTCTGAGGGCACATGAAGCGCAGGAATGGCAGTGAATAAAGAGCTCGTAGCGAAGGGGGCGTGGGGGCTGGGCGTGGGCCCACAGCTGTAACATTAAAGCGTGGGGTGAATGATCTTGCTATCTGAATGTGCTGCTTCTCGGCTTGGCCTGGCCCATGAGTGGGATGAGGGCTGAGCGCGAGCTGCCGAGCATGCATGTGCACGTGCAGGACGCCGCAGCCTGCCCACCCGTTGCCATGCCACACATAGCAAAATTACAATGGCATGCCTTCATGTAAATTTTGGTGCATGCAAAGTTCTGAAGCGATGACGCGATCAAAAACGCGTAGGAGGGACCCCACAGAGCACGCCATAAAAACAACGTTGTATAATTTCTTAAGCATATTTCATGTCGGCCGATCATTTACTATGTTCATCGCTTATCGGCAAGGAAATGGTCTTGCAAGATTTTGCATCATTGCAGGTCTTGTGCCGCCCTCTCGAAAAATGCTACAATACAGAGCATTCGCTAATTTTGCTTGGTAGCAGTTTTTCAGAAGTTAAGGCTGTCAGGAACCGCTGTGTCGCTCTGTCTTCTCGACGGTAGTTCTTGAGCGCCCTGATTCGCGCAGGAAAAAAACATCGATGAACGTGACCCGGGGTCGTATTCTACAACGAGATCATCCATAAACCTTGGCAGCAAAAAGAGTATGGGAGCGGGGAAGTGCCGTGCCTGCATTGTTGGACACACCCCATCGCAACTTGGACTCTGCGCAGGTAACCGTTTTACAGACAATTTCTCAGTTACCATTAGTTCTTTGTAATGTACTTACATTAGTAGTCAACTAACTACTTCACTTTCCGTCGAGTCCGTCAAGTTTAGGTCCCGGCAACTCGCTCAGCAAGGAGCTCTCTCGGCACAACAAACATATTATGGGTAAGCGCCATGCCATATCGCTGGCTTCGTGGGCGCGGAGCCGGCAAAGACTCGTGGCGCAAGACCTAAGCCCTTTGCATCGATCGAACCTTTTGCTCTTTCAGGTCTCGACACCATCTGTAATCCCGCCAGTGTTATTAGTACCAGTGAGTACATGGCTTCATCAGCATCAGGCCGAGCGCGAGTATCGGCGGCACATGCCATGGAGGTAAGGGGCCCCGACTTGCGCGACGCCCGAGTGTCGCGTTGAGCGCGTGTGCCATGGGAAGAGGCTGCGTATTTTGATGCCCTAGGTGGTTACGCCGGGCAAACCAGCGAGGTCCACACAACCCAGTTGCGCTCCCAGGCTTCTAGGCCAGTTCCGCCTGTGCAAGCGCCTCGCTTACCTAAAAGCAAGCTGGCTGGGAAGGGAGCGCACTGGCTATGCGATCCGCTGTAATCAACTCGCGAATGAATACGACAATGACTAAGCCCGCGGAGGCCTTGCTTCAGCAGCCTTTCCGCGAACCGAGGCTCCGACCACGGCGCGTCTTAGTCGTCGCGTGAGGGACCCTGAACCTGTTTTGACCCAAGGGCTCCCCCGTTTTGGGCCCCGACCATACCAAACGTGTGTCCCGCCCTGCCCTGCCCAACAGCACGACGACGAAAGCGACTACGAAGCTCCCTCCACTGGCACCACCCGCACCAGCTACAGCCACAAACAGCCCGCCGCTGCCACCAAAGCAACGATGGCCTGCTGCGGCGTAAGCTGCCCCGCCGTCAGTAGCAGCAGCAGTAGCAGTAGTGGTAGCAGCATCAGCATCTGCTGCAACCAGCGCTCCTGCACGCACCGCAAGCACTGGCAGCAGCGGGGCGCGTTGCTCCACATCAGCAGCAGGCCGCCGGGCTTGCCGCGCGGCCCCAGCTACTGCGCCTGGCTGCGCCACTCGGCAGCAGGGTCCGATCAGCAAGAGCAGCGGCAGGCAGAGGCGCAGGATGTAGAGCAGGAGCAGGAGGCGGAGCAGGGAGATAGCCTGGATGAGCTGTTTGAGACGGTGGACTGGATGAGGGCTGGGCTGGAGGAGCAGCGGGCTGAGGCCGCAGCAGCCGCAGCCACAGCCGCATGCGCCGTGCCTGGCGCACTTGCTCCTGCTGCTGCGGAGACGGAAGAGGAGGTGGAGGAGGAGGAGGAGGGGGATGTCGCTGAGGAGCAGGAGGCGGCTGCGGAGCATGGAGTTGCGGAACAGGATCAGGAGGGCACGTCACGGCTCAGCTGCTGCCCTTCCGTCTGCTCTTGCTGCGGGCTGGGCGGCAGCAGCAGCTGCACCAGCAGCCGCAGCGCCAGCAGCCGCACTCTGATGCTGTCCTCCCATTGGTCAGCGGCGGAGATGGAGGCGGTCGAGTCGGCGGAGGGGCCGGAGGCCGCACAGCACGGACAGGGGGTGCAGGAGGTGGCGCAGCATGAGGCCAGCGCCGGCGTCAGTTGCTGCGACGGCCTCGATGGCGCCGTCACTAGCAGTGCCAGCGGCGGCGGCGGTACCGCTGCGGGCGTGCCGGCTGCAGCTGTCACTGCTGCTGCCTGCTCCCCGCCTTGTGCCGCTGGCACGGCTGCTGTTGGTTGCCGCCTTGACGGCGGCAGCAGCAGCCCTCAGCAGCAGGCCGCCGCGCCGCCGCGCCTTACGGGGCACGTCACACAAGAGGCGCTTGCTACCTGGGTGGCTCAGCAGCAGCAGGAGCTCGAGGAATTTGCCTTGCTGGAGGCTGCTTGTGCTTCCTGCTGCTCTCCGGCGGTGATCTGCATCGAGAGCCGCGGCAGCAGCGGCAGTAGCAGCAGCAGTAGCCGCGGCAGCCCGGCCGCGACGCCCTCGCGCCTGCTGCGCGGTCTGCTGCAGGAGGCGGAGAATGCGTTGGCCAAGGAGCGGCAGGAGCTGGAGGAGTTTTCGGCGCTGGAGTCTGCTTGCGCTGGCGCACTGGCAGCGGCAGCCAAGCTGCAGCAGGTGGCAGCACTCTCTGGTGACGACGAGCAGCGGCAACAGCAGCAGCAGCAGCCGCAGGGGCAGGACTGGGGCTGGGACGGAGAGGCTGCAACAGCCTGCAATCAATGCAGCGGCCTAAAGCTCATGCAGGCGGCCTCTGCCTCGGCAGCAGCAACGGCGGTGCTGGCGGTGCTGGCGTTGGAGGAGGCCGCGCGCGGCGCCGCCGGCTGCGGTACCGCCACCACCGCGGCTGCTGTCTATGAGCGGCACAGCCTGCGCTGTGCTTGCAGCTGCGCCTACGTCTTCGGGTGCGGTGGCCGCGGCGCGTTGCTGGCCGTCAGCCGGTGCGAGTAGCGCTGGGGCGGCCTGTGGCGGTTGGTGAGCGAGGCTGTTTGGAGGGCCGGACTGGGCCGGCCCGGCTGCAGGTGAAAGCGCTGGCACGAGGCCAGGTCCGGGGAACGTTGACAAGCAAGCCAGGCAGGTTGAGCCACCACGTCAAGCTTTGAAAAGACATAGCCAAAACCTATGTGCAGGGGGTCTTACTGTTTCCAGCCCATAAAACCATAACCAATGCAAAAGGAGGAGGAGGGCATTGCTTGCGGTGCGCAGGCGCTGATAGGTGCGATAACTTCAATCGTGTACGCTTGGCATGAGCAGTACGGTGCCCGTAGACGCCGGCAAATGCAGCTGACTGATAGTTTGGTAGGCAGGTATCGAGGTATTCAGTTTCCTGCGGTGACTAGTCATTGACTAAAGAGAGGCCCATTTGCACAGTGAGGGGCTAAGGGTAGAACTGACTGACGCTTTGCTCGATAATGCCCACAAGAAATAGAGTGCGGTAGATATATGCAGCACTGCTGACGTAGTCCCTTCCGGCAACCTTCTGTGCCAGGATGTGATGCACGCGCTTTCATTGAGTACGGTACTATTGACTGCCTCATGAGCGAGTCGCAAATCTATGAGCGTGAGAGGCCTTTAAGATGATTGTGAGACCATTCGATTGATTTACTCGGCTGGGCCCCCCGTCCATATATGGCAGATATGAGGCTGTGTGCTAAGTGTGACAGATGTCGTAGTGAGGACTGCAGAGTGCCGCGACAGCTATGGGACTCGTGCGATTGGGCTTTCTTTGCACCCCATGCTTTGCTTTCAAACGCATGAACGCGAGCCTGGAGCGAGTGATCAGCCTGGATGCGCGGTGTGGGGGTTGCGGACAGCAGGAGGGACGAGTTGGTGCGTACGTGGTGTAGGCGCGTGATGCATGCGAGGGATGCGGGCGGCATAATCTGCATACACAAATCTGATGTCGCGCGAGTAAGGGCGGCTGGGTCAATCAAGTAGCGTCGTGCAATCCGGAAGTTGGTGAGCCAGGCCACGTGCGGGAGTGCAGGAGGTGCGGAGTGTGCGCAAGCAGCAGGTGGGCCACATATATGCAAGGCACGCAGAGGCTCACCAGAGGTCAGACCAGAAGTGCGCACGGGGCTGTAAAGCGACTGATACGATGTTTATCCAACCGGCTCGCTGTCGAGGCCTGCCTGCTTGTGCAGTGACCAACCAACGGGGCAGTAGCTGGAATAGGCCAGGGCTAATACTAGCCTAGCCCAGCGGAGGTAGGCTAAGGCATTGCACGTAACGCCTTGGCGGGCGACGGCAGGAAGGGCAGCGAGCCCTGCCCGTGCTTGGCTGCGAGGCTGCGAGCCTGCGAGCTGCCCTGTGACGCGGGTACACCCCGTTCCTGACAAGTGTTCCCGCCTGGCTGCCGCCGCTCCCTCTCGAATCTCGATAGGCTCTCCGGTGGTAACCGAATGCTGCCAAGGTTTCAGCGCCGTTTTTCGCATCTATGTGGCAGTACTGGTATGGCACGGCATGTCAGCTTGTTGCGTGTGAAGCAGGCACCGGTTGGCGTGACCCTGAGATGTCATGCCATCACGCTAC
The DNA here is from genome assembly GCA_016834595.1 of Chlamydomonas schloesseri. Classification (NCBI taxonomy): domain Eukaryota; kingdom Viridiplantae; phylum Chlorophyta; class Chlorophyceae; order Chlamydomonadales; family Chlamydomonadaceae; genus Chlamydomonas; species Chlamydomonas schloesseri. The sequence continues at coordinate 429,147 of JAEHOD010000066.1, read as the reverse complement.
AGATTCCTCAGGCTCGGGATGTCTGTATGGTAAGGGCCAAGGACCACGTGTTGCAAGGGGCATGCACTGAGGCATTCCGGGGTACGCAGCCTGCCGCCCTGACGCTCAAAGCAACGTAAACAAAACACGCAACAGTTTGAAGTCTGGGCATTCCTATTCCGTTAAGACGGGCGCTTTACCCACACATTCCGCGTCCCCACGCACATGCCCAAACCTATATGGTGCTCGTTCTTCCCCGTTCCACTACATACTTGTTCAAGTGTTGGCCCAGCGCCTGTCACGCACTATGGAATGCAACGAATGCTCCACCTCTATACAGGTGACCTGCTGTAATTTTATACAGTTTCGGCTCTTCATGTAGCAGCAACTGCTAGGAATGTCCTTTCCGCGCGCACTTCCGGCTATGGGATGTCATATATGCATAGCAAAAGGCGCCGAGGGCTGTGGCGCATCTGAGCACTTATGCACATGCACGGGGCAATGTTACGCAAGGGGTTTAGAATAGGGGGGTTTGGGGGAAACTCACATGGGGGGCTATTTGATTGCGGTGTTACAGAGGGGACAACCCGAGCGTGCAAGCACACAAGGGCCGTCTGAAGCTGCAGCAAACCCTCCCGCAGTCGGAGTCCGCGTGACTTCGCGCGATCTATATGCCTACCGCATACCGGTCCGTGCTGTCCCATGCCGTATACTGTACCGTATTCATACAGTGACGTCACTGTATCGCAGGATGATCATTTAATCGCAACTATATGTTGAAGTACAACGCACACTTACAAACGCTTTCCCGGACACAATCATGCAACGAGCCGTTAAAATACATCATTCGATATTGTGCAACACTCATCCTCCAGGTAAACCCTAACCCGCCGGTCGCGCAACTGCATACTGCATGCACCGTCCAACATATAAACATCCAAGCGTTCAAACGACATGCAAAAGCCAGAAACGTAACCAGCTAGCCAATCCAGTGCCCAGCCCACCCTCGTGCAATGCCAGCCCAAAGGCCCCAATCTCCACCCCACCCCCTGTCCTTCGGTACCTATGCTACCACTCCGCCAAGCCATCCTTGCAGGACCCAACCTTTGTTAGTCAGCCGCCCGTGCAGGCCACGCACCAAACCGCTCAAACCGCTCATCATCACGTCCGCTGCTTCTTGCTGGCCCGCCGCTCCGTGGCTGTGACCAACTGATCCTGAAGCTCCATCGCCAGCTGCGGGTTCCGTGCCATGAGCTCCACAACACTCTCCCGCGCCTGGCTCCGCACCTTGTCGTAGTGTGCCACGTACCACCTCTTCAGCTGCGCCAGCAGCTGCATGAAGCTGCACCCACGCTCCGGCGCGCAGGCCGCCGCCCACAGCAGCGACTGCACCACTGTCCGCGGCGCCACCGACGCGAGCACCGCGGCCTGCGCTTCGGCGCACAGCTCCGGCAGCGCCAGGCGGTCCGCCAGCACCGCCACCTCAGCCGCGTGCGCCGCCGGGATGTCGGCGGCACCGGTGTACAGCCAGCGCAGCAGCACCCGGAACGCCTCGGGCTCCGCGTCCGGCAGGTCCAGCTCCTCTTGCGCGCCGTCCGCAAACGCGTCTTCCGCGAGCCGCTTGGCGAAGTAGTCGCAGCGCGCAACCAGGATGGCGCGGTGCGCGCGGAAGGCCTCCTCGCTCACCCGGATGGTGAGGTCGGCGCCGCTCCCGGCGTCCAGCAGCGACCCCAAGTCGGCCGCCAGGGTGCGCGGCGGCGGCGGGTTGTCGGCCCTGGGCGGCGGCTGCGGCGGCGCCAGCCCCAGGTCCACGACCAGGAGGTCCTTGCCGCAGGTGACAGCCAGACAGCCATTGGGCAGGATGCAGGGCCACTCCCAGGACCCTGGCGGCAGAGAGTCGTACAGCGTGGTGACACGCCCGTTAACATGGTCCACGCACCGCACGTATGTGTTCTTTGGACCCGCATTGAAGTCCAGGAACACGATGTTGCCGGCACCGTCCCGCGCCAGGCCGGGGTTGATGCAGGAGACCGAAGCGACTGTGCTACTACCGTCAGTGCGGAAGGACGGGGCTCCATCGCGCCCTACGAACCGCTCCAGGGAGGCGGAGCCTGCGCCGCGGAGAGGAAGCTTGTAGAAGGCTGTCGCGGAGGAGAGGACGAGGCACTCGCCGTTTGCACCGCTGGAGGGCATGTGCACCATGCCTGTCACCGAGATGCCCGCCGGCACCTGCTGCGGCAGCGTCGTCACCCGCACTTCGCTGGCGCAAATGTTCCGACCCTCCTGGTGTGCCTGGTAGCGCGCATGTTCGGGTAGCTGCACCTTGCGAATGCGGTTCTGGTCCTGCACGTAAATGGCGCCACTGCCGCTGCTGGCCATGTGGGTGGGATCGACGAAGACGGCCTCACCGCCGTGTCCATCAGCCTGTGCAATGGCTTGCTCTTGCATGAATGTACCACTGCACAGCCAGAGGATATTGAGAGGGTCATCGTCTTCAACGCCCGGGTAAATGTGCATCAACTTATTGCCGTAAACGACAACCAACGCGTTCAAGAACGCATCGTATGCGCTGTAACGAAAGGTCTTGGTTGAATAGGTGGCTCCCCAAGCGCCAACCAACATGACCCGCTTGCTCAAGCTAAGCACGCCGCGCGCATCTCCACCACGCAGCTGTACCAGGCCGCCATTCTGTGACATACAAACATATGCAAGCTTGCCATCAGGACTGCTCTTCACGCCTAATAAGGGCGGGTCGCTTTTGAGCGTGCATGTGAGGGCCGCGGGTTTGCACTGCATCCTTTCAAGCTTTACAAGTATACTTATAGCGTCATCAGTCTGGAGCTCGGCCCAACTCTACGCAGCTCTACACGATCTAACCGACGTGCCCCATCAGCAGCGGCACCAGCCGTGCCGCAGGGCGCCATGCATCCACCGCGCCCGACCAGCGCCCGCCGGCCAGCGACGGCTCACACGACGGCACCGGCGCCAGCGACTGCGCCCCCGCAGCAGCGGCCCCCGCCGTCCGGCCCTCGCCACCCAGTGCACTGGCAGCACCCGCGCTGCTGGCCGCCCCCACCAACGAGCGCTTGCTGGGCGTGCCTGGAAGAGCGCCACCGCCCGCTCCCAGCCCGGCCCCCGCACCCCTGGTTGCAGAGCCGCTGCCGACAAACGCCGAGGCAATACCCTCCCCCGGCGCAGCGCCATCATTGCTGCTCGGCCACCAGCCCAGGGCGCCCTCCAGGGATACCCTCGTGCCATTGCCAGACGCCTGTCCAAGCCCAGCACCGCTGCTGTCACCGGGGCGAGACCAGGAGGCAGAGGGCCCGCCGGCGGCCAGCAGCCCCTCAGCTGCCGCTGCAGCGGCAGCCGCGGCGGCGGCGCAGTCCTCCGCGGCAGCGGCAACGGCGGCGGCGGCCTCCGCGGCCATGACGTCATCCGGCGCTGCAAAGGTGTAGGCATAGTCACGCAGCAGCGGCAGCCGCTCCAGCGCCGCCAGCAGCTGCTGCTTGGCGGCGGTGGCGGCCGCAGCCGCGCCTGTGGTGGAGGAGGCGCTGCCGGGGGCCGCCACAGCGCCGCTGGCGCAGCCATCAGCGGCAGCAGCAGCGGCGGCCTGCAGCGCTGCAGCCATGGCCGCCTGCACCACGCCAGTGCCCAGGCGCTGGTAGGCGCACAGGCAGGCGGCGGCGGGCGACTCGCAGCCCAGCAGGAACTGGCTGGCGGCGGGGTGCAGCGACTGCGTGCAGTTGTTGCAGAATGGAGCGGAAAAATGAAGCAGAGATAGGCACGCGTATGGTGGTGCCCATGACAACAAGTTACATGGGTGACGTAAGCCCCAGGCAGGTGCGTTTCCATCCCGGAATTCAGCCCATCACAAACTCACCAGCGCCATGGCGCTCTGCAGCGCCAGGCTGAGTCCAACCACGGCCGTGTTGTTCACCACACCCAGAGCCCGGATCAGGCCGGGCGGCGGCGCGGCGGCGGCAGCCGCCGCTGCAGCTGCTGAGGCGGACCGACTCTTGCTGCTGCCGCTCTTGCTGCCCTTGCTGCTGCCGGAGGCAGAGGAGGATGGCTGCAGCGGGTAAGCACCAAGCTGCGGCGCCACCAGCAGCACCGCCAGCAGCGCAGGCAGGCGATGCCAGCGCTGTGCGGCGTCCAGGCTGGGAAGCAGCGCTGTGTACACGTAAGATACCAGTAAAAGGATTACGAGTCAGCCCCAGAAGTGATTGACAAGTAGCAAGGCTCAGCGCGGTGCCATGGAGTCAGCAAGCCAAGAGCGCCGGTCCAGCCCTATATGCCCAGCAAGCCCCCCACCGCCAGCCAGCGTTCCAGGGCCTCAAGGTCATGCGCACGCGCAATTCCATTGCGTCCAGCACGCAAGCGGAAGCGCCTCAAGCCCGCGTCGCGTCCCTCGCTGCCCACCTGCCAGGTGCGCAGTCACCAGCGGGTCGTCGCGCTGCGGCAGCGGCGCGCCACCGCCACCGCCGCCCACCCCGGCAGCTGCCAGCCGCAGCAGCTCGCCCCACTGCTGTGGCGCAGCCCCCGCAGCTTCGGCGTCACCAGCAGCGGCTGATGAGGCGACCAGATCGCCGCTGGTGACACGGATCGGCGCCGAGATCTCCCGCAGCGCCAGGAGCATGAAATCAGCGGAGCGCTCTGGGGGCAAGAGGATAGGAAGACGGGATGGCCGGATGCGGGATTCGGGGCAGCATGCGTAAAAATGTGTGTACCGGTAGTCGGTGTGGCCAGGTGCAGCAGCAGCGTTATGGAAGGCCACTTGTCTGTCCACGTGCGGTTCCCACAAGGCATCCATTATTTATTAGGGCGTGTCATTAGGGTGCATTGCCACAATCCTGCCCTGCGGGCCACATTGCTGCCCTACGGGCGCCAACCCGCCCACCTGCCGCCACCGCTGCCGCCCGGCCCAGCTGCGCCCTCAGCAGCATGCAGCGCCCCAGCCGCTGCACCGCCTCAAACACCGCGGCCAGGCTACCAGCGCTGCTACTGACACTGGCACTGCTGCTGCCAGCGGCCGTGGCCAGCAGACGGGGCAGGGCGCGCTGCACGGCCGACACCCGGGCGTCCAGGCGCAGGCGGGAGGCGTCCAGCAGCTCGGCCAGGGGGCCGCAGTGCGCCTCCAGCGCGACCTGTTGAGGTGTTGGATGCGGATGGCAGAGGCACAGCCGGGGTACAGGTGCGCGCTTGAGCCTTGAACCTGTCGCTTCGCCGCCCTACCACCATTCGCCTATAACCCAGCAACCGCCTCCATTGCTGCCCCGTCCAGAATCCCTACCTGCAGCTGCTCCAGGCACGCCGCAACCAGGCCGCTGCAGCCGCGGCCGAGGTCCGCCGCCGCGCCGGGCCCGAACACCTCAAATAGCAGCGCCAGCTCGCGCACGCACGTGGCGGCGGCCAGCGCCGCGCCCTGGGCGTCCGGGTAGCCGCTCAGGCCGGTGGCGGTGGTGAAGGCGCCCGTGTCGACGTCGTAGGTAACGCCCGCCCGGCGCTCGTCCAGGATCACCGCAGTCCACAACCAGGAGGCAAATGCGCGGAGCACGGAGCCGCCGTGATGGTGGTGGAGGTAGGGGCTGGCGCCGCTGCCCAGGGGGCCGCCGGGGCCGTGGACGGAGCCGCCGGCGCCGGCCACGGAGCCGGAGGGCAGCGCGGAGGCCATGGGGCCCAGGGCTTGCGCGGCGCCGCGCTCAGATGGCGCCGGTGGCAGCAGGGGGCCTGCGCCGCCTGGGCTGAGCTGCGGCTGGTGCATGGGGTTGTGTCCGGCGGAGGACAGGGCGCGACTCATGGGGCCCAGCTGCGTGGCGCCGCCGGCTGACGTGGCGCTGACCACGCTGTTGATGCGGCCCACGGGCGTCAAGGCCGAGACCTGTTGGAGTGTGGGGAGGAGGGGGCACGCGTGATGTGTGTGTTGGAGCGTTTGGCACAAGGTGGCGCTGCAATCATCAAGGGAATCCAGGCGGGCGAGGGACTTCACAGTTACGGTGGTGTAAGGCCGGGCACTATGAAGGCGGACTACCAGCGTGCCAGCAGCGGGCCCCACCTTGGGCGCCGCCGCGGTGTCGGCGTTGGTGGACAGCGGCGTGCTGCGGGGCGGCAGCGGCGCCGAGCCGGAGGCGTCCAGGCCGATAGCCTGCCGCATCATATTAGGTCACATACCACAGTCAGTCACATGCCACTACTCACGCGTGGAAAGGGACTGCAATGGCTTCCTTTGCCAAAATCACAGGTCCCCTTGGCCTTCCACGCAAGCGGTTGCTCCAGTCCCCGCCACTGCAGCCGCCCACCTGCAGCGTGGGCGCGGACGCCTGCTGCACCAGCAGCCGCGCCAGCTCGGCGCCCAGCTCGGAGCCGCAGCCCGGCAGCGCGGGCGCCAGCGCCGCGACCACCTCCAGGTAGCGCCGCAGCGGCGCCAGCTGCTGGGAGGGCAGCGGCGCGGACGACTGCAGGCGCGGCCAAACGCAGATGGGGTTGGGCAGGACCGCGGCACAGGTCAGACTCGAAGCGCAACAGAAATTCAGGTGAGCTACACATACAAGTGTTTGCGAGCCTGCGCTTTTTGCCGCCGCACTAATGCGCACCTGCTTGATGGCGGTGGCTGTGTTGAGCAGCAGGCGCGCGAAGCTGTCCCGCAGCACCACCACCAGCTGGGCACGGCACGCCTCCACGCCCTCACCCTCGCCGCTGCTGCCCCAGGAACTGCTGCCGCCGCCGCTGCTGCTGCCGGCCGCGCCCAGGCTGCCGCTGCCCGCGCAGCTGGCGCCGCCGCTGCTGGTGTTGGGCGTGGGCGTGGCGCCGGTGCCCGACGGCGAGGACGCGCCGGGCAGCAGCGTCTCAGCAGCAAGCATCCTGATGACGTAGACAGGGGCACATACTAATAAGAATGGTTGTAAAAGCAAGTGCGATGGTCAAAAAAAGATAACTGCAGCAGGCCATGTCGAGTGCCAACGACCACCCACGCACCTGCCGGTGTCCAGGGCAATCACCAGCGGCAGCAGCCGGGCCGCCAGCTCCGTCGCCGCCGGCAGCAGCCCCGCCGGAGCCGCAGCCGACGTGGCGCTCGCGGCGCCGCTGCCGCCTGCAGGCGCCGCCGTGCCCAACTCCGCGGCAGCGCCCGCCTCTCCCTCCTTTGCAGCAGCACTAGATCCCCCAGTGGAAATGTTGCGCAGCGCTCTGCCTGAGGCCTCAACAGCAGCTGCGGCTTCGTCAGCACCGCCGCCGGCACCGCTGCCTCCGGCGCTGCTCCGGCGGCTAGCTGCTGCCTCGGACTTGGCCCGCAGGCGCTCCGGCGTGATGCTGCGGGCGGCCCCAATCACCTTCATCAGGCTACTGCCACTGGTCAGACGCGCTCGCAGGCTGCTGCTGCCGCCAGCGCTGGTACTGCTGTTGCCGCCACTGGCTGCGGGTGCAGCTCCTGAGGCGGGCGCAGCTGCGCCCTCCAGGCTGGGGCGGGAGCGCTCTGGGCCGTGGCTGCTGCCGTGGCCGCCGCCCCCGCGAGGGATGCGGCCAGTACTGCCGCCGGGCGGCGGCCCCTGAGTCGTGACCAAGGGAGCCTGCACCGCAAAAGCACCGCCCCAGAATTATCAGTGGATCGTGCCCATCGGGGCATGCCCGCCGGCCCCCATAACCGCCGCGCAGCTGCCCTATGGTCTCCCGATTCCTCCGCCCCCAATAACCATTCGTGCGTTGTCTCTTTCAACTGTGCCTGTACCGGTACGATACTCGCATAACTTGATTTTATGGTTGGAACCCGGCTGGCATTTATATCCCTCCCCCGCCCTGCACCCCCCCCCTCGCCTCACCTGCACCAGCGGCGCCAGCAGCTGCCGGATGCAGCCCACCACCAGGTCCATGCAGCGGTGCGGCAGGTCGTCCGGCTGGGGGCCGCCCACCTGCAGCCGCCGGCTGCTGCCGCCGCCTGCGCCTGCTCCGGCGCCGTTGGCGCCGCTGCCGGTCACGGAGCGCGCGCCTGCGGCGCTGGTGTTCCGGCTACTGCTGCCGCCGCCGCTGCCCGCGGTGCTGCGCCTGCTGGAGGCCGCGGCAGCTGCGGCGGTGGCGGCGGCGTACGCCTCGGCCCGGTTGGGCAGCAGCCAGTGTAGGCCCTGCCACCACGGGAGCAATGCCACAGGGATACTTCACGCCCTCCCTCCTACACACCACACAGCCTGCTGCGCACCGGTATGCAAGCACGTTACCTCAAGCCCGCCATGCCCTGCCGTCTCACCACCCAGTTCCAACTTCAAGCCCTTGCCAGCCACAGCCCCCTCCTACTACTTGCGCACACGTGCACAGCAATGCACGCACCTGCATGGCGCCCAGAGCCGCACTGACGCCCTCCAGCCGGCCGCCGCCCAGCGCCGCCGCCGCCGTCGCCAGCACCGGCTCCACGGCGTGCGTGAGGCCCGGCGCCAGGTCGGCGGCGGCGGCGTGCAGCAGCGGGCCTGCGTACAGCAGCCGGGCCGCGTCCAGGGACTGGGGCGGATGGGGCAGGGAGGGGAGGGCCACACCAGCACACGCGTTAGCCACGGCGATGTGCGTGTGCTGCCAGTGCGGCCTGCTGAAGGCAGTTGACGAGCCCCGTTATGATCCCACTTCTTCCAAAACCCCCTTTGGATATAGGAATGCACAGTACCCTGGCTTCTCTCAATGATCGAAGTAGGGATTAGAGTGAACTCCCCCCCTCAGCCCCGCCGCCCACCTTCTGCAGCACATCCAGGTACCGGGTGTCCTCCGCGTACTGCAGCAGCGGGGCAGCAGGACAGGGAGGAGGTGCAGGGCAGTCAACGGGCGCAGAAATACATCCAAGTTTTTGCAATTCGAGCATCTGTCAGTCCTTCCTGAAATCCCTCTCCTCCCCATCTGCCGCGCCTCGCTGCTTCTGCTCGCTACGATATGCTGCGCTGCACTCCCCTCTCCATTGCTGATCTCTCTCACCCCGCTCATCCCTCCGCCCTCCACTCTGCCGCAGCCCGCTCACCTGCAGCACCTTGGCGGCCTTGAGGCCGGGCTCCACCGCCGCCAGCTGCAGCCCCACGTACACCCAGATGCCGGCGGCGGTGGACACGCGGCCCGCGGCGTCGGGCGGCGGCGCCGAGGACAGCAGCACGGAGCGCAGCAGCTCGGTCATGTCCTGGGGCAGGGACGAAGTGGCGGCAGCAGTATGTGCCGTAGTTGGCGATGGTGCCAGGTGGCGTTTCAGTAAGGAGAGGTGAGGGCGGTGGTGCGCAGGCGGGCGGAGGAAGGTGAAGGGCGCGCCTGGTGGCCGCGGCCCTCCGGGCAGAGCCCCTCACCTTGAAGGGCTGAAGGCCACTGCCGCCCGCCGCAGCTGCTGTGGCCGCAGCTGCAGAGCCGCCCGCCGCCTGCGCCGCGGCCTGCCGCAGCCGGATCTCTACGCGGGGCGTGCAGGGCACCACGTGGGCCTGTGGTAACAAACGGCACATACATTGGTAACGGTGTTGGTGATCGTGCAATCAATATATGCCATTGACGGGCACGTGCGAGCAACCGCCGACCGTCCAGCGAATAGTGCAACAAATTGCCTTGGTGTGCACAATTTGATCAGGCACGCACCTGCAGGTCTGCTCCCACTGACTCTCGGATCTGCTTGCACAGCGCCACATGGTGCGTGACCTGCGTATGTGGCGGGGCGCGCGTGGATGGGGGCAGGTCGGCGACACTGAATACGGCTGAGGACGTCAGCTGAGTGCGCCAGTTCGGCGCCCGCACCAGTTAGGTGAACTAGGCTGCGGCGGCAGGGCGATTTCACGTTTTCACTCCACCATCTTCCGTATGCCCGGGGGCGGGTTGTTGCGGGGGCAACTCACCAGCAGCTGGTGCATGGCGTCCATGGCGGTCAGCAGCTGCAGGGCCTGTGGGCGAGCGTGTATGTGAAATGTGTGTACACACATGGGCGGAAGGGCGGGTGGGCCGACACGTGTGGGCATTTGGGTGATGTGCTGGATGAATCAGCTAGCGTGGCTCCAGGTAGGCAGGGCCAGGCATCAGGCACCAAGCAAGGCGTTGCGGGTCATTTCCAGTTCCAGACCCCTCACAAGACACACACACACGCACCTGCAGGCCGTCCTCCGCGGGCAGGCTGAGTGCGCCGCCCTTAGCAACCGGCGGCAGCAGCGGCGCCAGGTCCGCCGGCACCGCCCGGTTCACGTGCCTGCGACCCGCCAACACCCAAGTGCGCGCATTGAGCTCGGGTTGAGCAAGGTGGCATACGGAAACTTTGGGACAGCAAGGCGCAGAGTTGCGCTCAGGGAGCCAGCAAGCTGGCCCGCGTGCATGAGACCAACATGTGCGCACGCAAGCATAGGGGCCGTGGCCGTGGCCGCCGCCGCACCTGCAGTACCACAGCAGCTCCTCCCGCGCCAGGGACAGCGCTGCCAGCAGCATTTCCATCTGGCCCGGGATCATGGAAGGGCAGGCCTGCAGGTACAGGTACAGAGGGAGGGGAACGCTGAAGCCGTCTGCATAAGCTTTGTATTTTGCTTTGGGTGCACGGCATAGGGCACATGTCGCCACGCACCGCGCAGGCGGCGTGCATGTTGCGCAGCTGGCCGGTCAGGAAGGCGCGCCACATGCGGTGCTGCAGCGGCGCCGCCGCCACCGCCTCGGCGGCCGCCGCCGCCAGCAGCGGGTGCACCCGTGGCGCCGCCTCGCTGCCGTCGTCGTCCGTCTGGCTCTTGCGCAGCCTGCAGCGCCCAACACCAAGTGGGACGACGTGGGTCACCATGAGCTGACTACGCCGCCGGCGACGTCAAAACTTAAGAGCTCCTGCATCTAGGCCAGTCCTCAGCTGGCATCGCGCAGGAATGAGAGAAGCTCGTTGAAAATGCGGTCATGCAATCTAGTTGTGTCCGCTGCGTATTATGGCATCAGGCTCCGCCCGGCATCCAGCACTCACTTGGCCATGCCGCGCCCAAGCAGCGCGCCCAGCCCACCGCCCGACGAGGCGCCGCCGCCGCCGCCACCACCACCAGCACTGGGCCCGCCGGCCGGGCCGCCGTTGCCTAGTGCGGCGTGCAGCGCCCCGCCCAGGTGGGTGAGCGCCAGGGCGTGGCAGCAGGCCAGTCGGTCCTTGTGCACGTGCAGCGCGAAGCCGTCCGCCAGCAGCGCAGACAGCCGCTGGGCGGAGCCGGCCTGGCGCAGGACCTCTGCAGGGGTCAGGGTGGCAGACGAGGACCAAGACGAGAGGCGGGCATGGATGGGCCGTTTGGATGCGTGCACAGAGCACAGGAGCATAGAGCGCAAAGACGCGGGTGCCTCATGCCCGGCCCGAGCTCCTTAGCCTTTTTAGCGGTCACCCCATTCCTCCATAGCGGCACCCTAGCCACTTCCCCAAACCCCAGATGGGGGATTTGGTTTCTTGATTTTGAATGGGCTGATATTCACAACCCCTTCATGCCGCTCTCCTCATTCTTTTGCGTTGGGTATAACAACATGGACGCCTCCCACCCGCCGACGTGCGCACCCACCCGGAAACACCAGGAAGCCCAGGAATCCCCAGGCGCGGATGGCCTCGCGGTGTCGCAGGAAGGCGTACACCTGCCGCCGCGTCATGCCAAACAGGCCCATGCCCTCCGCCTCGCTGCCGCCCGGGCCATTGCTGCCGCCGCCGCCGCCCATGGTACTGTTGCCGCCACCGCCACCGCCGAAGGAAGCAAAGCCACCCTCCATGCTGACACCGGGAGAGGCGAAGGCGCCGCCGGCATGCTGCTGAGAGGTGGCGGCGGCGGCGGCGGCAGCGGACATATCGAGCAGGGCCGCCTCCGCGACGCCCTCGCAGCTGCCGGCCACGGACAGCGCTGGGCCTACCACCAGCTCCAGCACCTGTAGAGAGGACGCGAGCTTAGTGACAAGGGGAGCGTGATTCCGCCACTCCAGCAAGGCCTGGCAAGAAGATGCAGGACATCAGAAGACCGCTACCCCCAAGCACAATCAACCACAACAGGTACGCACACCTGCGCGATGCGCGGCATGCAGGGCCTGAACAGGCTCTGCAGGTGCGCAATCAGCGAGGGCGCCGTGAAGATGGGGTCGCCCACCGCCTCCACCAGCAGCTCGGCGGCGGCCTTGTCCGCGGACCGGGCGTGTGCGCAGGCCAGGCGCACCATCTGTAGGCATGTGTGTTTGTGTGTATGGACGGAACAGGGACAGAACGGCAGTGCCGTGAGGTGGTGATGGTGGTGGTGCTGTGGCGCGGCCGTTCGCGCCTCTCGCGAGGGCAGCATATTCCCAGCTGCACGCGGCCGCGCGGGCCGCAGCCACCAACACACGACAGTGCCGGCCGGGACCTGCCCTGCCCCTCTCACCTGCGCCGCCGCCCTGCGCGGCACGTCCTCCAGCAGCAGCCCGGTGCGCACCACGCCGCAGAAGGTGTCCATGTAGTGGTGCAGCAGGTCGGGGTAGGAGCGCAGCTGGGGGGGCGGGCGAGGCAGGAAGGCAGGAAGGCAGGCAGGTGGGCGGGGGCGGGCGGGGGTGGGGAGCTTCTTTAGCGGAAGATGGTTGAAGTGGATGGCGTGTCAGGCTGCGATCCAGAGCGCGTGTCCAATCAGAGAGCGAGGGAGGGTAGGTCAGGATGACCAGGCGGGCGCTCGTTATGACGCTCTGCCACTGACCGTGAGCGACCCCAGGATGCGGTGCAGCTCTGCCAGCAGCTGGGCGATGGAATTGAAGTTCTGGGAGATGACCTGTGAGGTAGCGGCGACACGCGTTGACAGCAGCGCGGGAGCTCATCATGGGAGCTCACCCCGGACTAACTGAAATGCAGGCTGCCCGGTCCAGACCAGACCAGGCCGGCACCGCAAACATGAGGAAGTGCACGCTACATGCAGTACCGCGCTGCGCCCACACCTTGAGGCTGGACACCAGCGGCTGGAGCTCAGCCATGAAGGCAGGAGCCCGCACATCCAGGCCCTTCAGGAACTCCTGCAAAGTTGATGCACAACCAATGTGTACATGCCCTCGGTAATGCATATTCCTGCTTCCTTGCGCCCTGAATACCATGGCCCTGCCGGTATCACGTCCATGTAATCACCTTCTGTGCTTTGGCATCACCACCGGGAGTTCCAAGCAACAGCTGCGGAGTGGTCCCGGATGAATTTGGGTTGTCAGCGGAGGGAGGAGGGAGCGGAGGGAGGAGGACCGGTTGCTCTGCCACGCAAAACACGTTTCCTGCAGCCAACCAACTTCAACCTTCGCACCTGCGGGTGCTGCTGCAAGACTCCGTACAGGGCTGGCAGGCCCTTCTCCACGTAGGATGGGTGCGAGTAAGTCCAAGCGCGCTCCAGAATGCCCGTAATTCGCCCCTGGTACTCCAGCAGCCACTGCACGAGCTGCCCCGGAGACACGCCTGGTGCAGTCATGTTGCCTTGAATATACGAAATATTGTTGCGTCAGGTACTGTGTGCGCTAGCAGCGGGTGTGGCTTTCGCTGGTCATGGTCAACGTGCTGTGAAGAAGGCAAGAGAGGCAGCGCAATGCGTATGTATGTAAGGGAAGAACTGTTGATAAATAATGGCTGAAACTGTTGCGGGCACGTCTGTTTGGCTATTTCGCTGAGCAGGAGGTGCACTCCACGATGAGAGACAGATGAAAGACAGACAGTCGGATGGCTTCTCCTTCTATACGTACTTGCTTTACGTGTAGAATCTACTACTAAATATGTTTGTGTATCCTGCTCAACAGTGACCCAGGCGCTTGCAAACGATTGCTTCATAATTTAATCCTTCTTGGCCTCTGCTTTTATTCGTGAGTATAAACTATTGATGCTGACCAGCATCTGTCCATCTGGGGTGCCGACGCTAAAGAGGAGGTCCTTACCGCCCGCCGCTCGCTCCCGCTGCTCGCTGCACCGGTGCTCTAGCGTACTCGGAAATACATATCGACAAGCAGACTACGCAAGCACTGCGCAACTAGTTGGCCACCCGGCCCGCACGATGACGAGGATGCATGCACTCCCCGGCACGAATGGCCGTGTCGCGGTTGGCAACGTGGTGGTGCCGGGCGAGACTGTGGAGATGAAGCTGGCTCGGGCCAAGGTTAGTGGCCGGGCAGGGGACACTGTTACTGGGAACGACTGTTGCCTGCGGTGCTCTCCAGGGCGCCAGCAGGCCACAGGGGCTCACACGTCACGCTACGCGCACGTGCACGATTACCCTGCACCCTAGGCAAGCGCCTGGCAAGCCCGAGCCCACACAAGAACGCGCATTTGACACTTGTATGCTGCCGTTGGCTGCAGGGCTACCCCTACCCCCGGCCCGACACATCCTTCCTCTTCATCAACGGCAACGGGAGCGGAGGGGCGCCAGCCAACGGCGAGCAGGGTCAGCAGGGCGGCGGAGGCGGCGATGTGTTTCTGTTCGATAACGAGCAGTGGCGCGGGCAGCAGGACCTGCCACACATCCGCGGGCGCTGCGGGTGAGTGAGTGCTGGCAACGGGAAGGGTCGCGGGCATGGCAGAGCACGGCAGGGCAGGGCAGAGTGAGGGGAAACACCTCTGAACTTTTTGCCATATCGAGCAGGTGGCACGCTTCCCACGGCTTCAGCCCTGCCCACCAGTCCCCCATCAAACGCAACCACCATACCACCAGCGTTTTCTTTTTCAAAATTCAACATCTCCAGAGCATTCCGATTCTCTGCATGATACCACTGCAGCCAGCACCTCTGTTGATGCTGCTTGAACAGGGCCCTTGCGTCTGACTTTGCTTCTGCCCGTGGCGTGGACCTGTCTCAACTGGCGGGCCAGCGCATGTGGCCGGTGCTGGCCATCGGCAGCAACGCCGGCCCGGAGCAGCTGAGGCGCAAGTACCCGGTCGAAGCCTTCCCGGGGGCCGTCATACCGGTGAGCGCCTGGTGTGACGTGTGCTCTTGTGCGTCATCAAGGGCAGGAAGTGGTTGATGCAGCAGGGAGCATGGGATGATGCGTTGTATAAATGGCACGTGAACGACAGGACAAGGGTCGTGGAATGCAGCGGGTCGTTTGTGCGGAAGCGCATAGCTAAAGGCCCCATCCTCTGCATCGCTCGTCCTGACTGAGGCGCGCTTCAATCCAAAGACCCAAAATGCGCGCAACCAACCTCATCCCCTTCATTCTTTCCGCCTTCCCCCAGGTGGTCCAAATCCAGCTGCACGGCTTCGATGTGGCGTACACGCCGTACCTGGCATCGTATGGCAGCTGTACCGCCACGCTGGAGG
Organism: Chlamydomonas schloesseri; assembly: GCA_016834595.1. Classification (NCBI taxonomy): domain Eukaryota; kingdom Viridiplantae; phylum Chlorophyta; class Chlorophyceae; order Chlamydomonadales; family Chlamydomonadaceae; genus Chlamydomonas; species Chlamydomonas schloesseri. The sequence goes on along the minus strand of JAEHOD010000066.1, from coordinate 413,955 downwards.
CCTCGCTGGGCACGTGCGTCACCATATTCATTACCTATCTGGTGGGTGGGGTGGTAGTTTATTCCAGAAACCAAAGCGACCATTGCAACACAAAAACCCAGACCCAGAACCATAGAGCGCGGGGGAGAGGCATATACTCATGTTCTTGGCGGTAACCTTCGGTCTTGTTCATCGTGTTGTGTGTGGGTGGGGGGGGGGGGGGGGCTGGTGCAGAGGAGGGCGGAGAAAATGAAGCAGCGAGGGGCAGACGTGCGTGCAAGCCTGGGTTGATGAGCGACATGTATGTACTGCTGGCCGCAAAGGAACCCCTGACACGCCTTCGCACACGCCACACGGCCTCATCACCTCCCTCACACACGGACGGACTCACACACAGACGGAGCCCCTCATGGAGCGCATGCACGCCACCGAGGGCGGCTACAACCTCACCCGGCTGACTGGGCTGAACGTGGCAGTAGCACCCCACACTGCGGCCGACAGTAGCAACGGCAACGGCCACCACGACCACCACCATCACCAGCAGCAACAGCACCCGCAAAACAGTGACGCCCGCAGCTCGGGACCAGCGGCAGGGAAAGCGGGCACGGGCTCAGCACCAGCAGCAGGGGCGTTTGAGCACATCCACACGGTATACCAGTACAACCACAAGCTGGGCTGCCTCGACCTGCCGCTCACAATCAGGTCGGCTGGGCAAGGTAAGCTTTTTGGAGCAAGGATCGGGGGAAGCGTCTGTGAGTTGGTGCTGGAAAAAGATGGATGGAGGAGCACGTGAGCCGGCGAATGGTTGGGGGTAGGCGGGTGCGGCAGTGTGCACAGCCGCGCTGACGGCATCGAATGTTCTGCAGCAGTCATCCTGTTTCCGGTGGCCCCATGTAGACGGCGGCGGCACGGAGTGCAGTCCGGTGGCGATCGCGGAGATTCCTGCCGTCGGCCGTGCCTTCCCCGCCGCCACCCAGCCGCAGATGCTGGCGGCGCTGCGGGAGTCGCTCGGCATGCGCGGCGGCAGCAGCAGCAACAGCAGCAGTAGCAGCAGCTCTATCGGCAATGGCAACGGCGGTGGCGTGGCAGCACCGCTTCAGCCCGTGAATCTGGAAGCAGCAGGTGGGCGGGTGGGTGGGATGGGGTGCTGCGCGCCATGCTCCAGCTCGCCTATGCCTCAGCCAGGCGGCTCCTCGGGTTTCTTAGGCTGCTGTTTATGCCATACCAGCAGTGGCCCAGTACCCATTTGCCCGAGCCGAAACCTGCCGCGTGCCATGCTTCGAGCACCAGCGCTGACAGCAAGATGCTGTCACCATACGTGCACAGGCCTGGTGGAGGCGCAGGAGGGACTGGACGAATGGATTCTGCGCATGGTGCGGGACGACCGGCTGCGGCAGGCGGTGTGCGCGCGGCTGGCGGCGCATGCCGCGCGGCCCTTCACGTACCCGCAGTCGGAGGTGATGGTGACGCTGTGAGGGAGAAGACAGACGCGAAGAGCCAATGAGCCAATTTTGTGCTGGGGGGGGGCAGGCTTCTGCGATGTGGCAGGATGCATGCTCGCCGCAGGATGCAGGCATGCACTCTAGGTGATCTTTTTTTTGGTTGCACGAACCTGCGTGCCCTCTTTAGCGGCCGGGCGGTGCGCTGTGAAGCCATGCTGCAGCCCGCTGATTGATAGTTTATATCTGCGTGTCGCGGGCCGGGGTGGCGAAGGAAACGTGATTCCGCCGTCAGGCCCGCGCAAGTGTGAAGGCAGCAGCAGGCATTCGCATGGGGAACAAGTGGTGCGGGCGGCGGGTAGCTGGGGGCTGAGGAGGGAATGGGAGAATGTGTGTGTGTGGACGCAAGACCACGTGCCATTGTTGCTCAGCACCATTCTCCGGTACCGCAGCCATCGAATGTGGTCCAGACCTTCGTGAAGACCCCGATGACCGTGCATGTGCTGCTCGCAGCGCAACCTTTCAACTTCACGCTGACCAAGCGCCGCGACCCTTCAGCTACCACCACCACCAGCACCTTACAATCCTTGCCCTCCAAGCCGTCTCTCGTTACTTGGCAGCACGACTCTGCGGTGGTGCAATGGACCACTGGGGTGGAGCGGAGCGGCTTCGGGACTGGCGACACTAATACCAGCGCCGCCGCAGCCGCATCGGCCGCAGCCATCGCAGCCTACCGCCGGCTCACGCTCTGCCTCTCCGTAACGGCGCCGGACTTGGTCGCGGGCGTGGGATTCCTCACCCTCTCCGTGAAGCGCGCCATTCAGTACATTGACAGCAACCTGCAGCTACAGCCGTACGCCCCGTTCGGCCCTGCCGGCGACTACTTGCTGGCAGCATGCCCAGGCTCCAAACTGTGTGTCGCGATGTTCTCCCACGGGACCTGGTACTGTACGTACGTACGGCATGCCCACCCACTTGCCCCCCGTGTGTGCCGGCCCCGCCCCGCCCCCACCCCCACCCCCCCCACCACCACCTTGCCTCCCGCCCTTGCCCCCCGCCCTTGCCTCCCGTGCGTGCAGCCGACTGGAGCATCCGCACCCTGTTCCGCGTGCAGCCGCCGTACGGCGGCAAGCCCATCACACTTTCGGGCGATAGCCCTCGGGACGGCAGCAGCGGCGGCGCGTACGGCACTGACGGGCCCAACACCGCGTACGCGCTGTGGAACGCCAGCCTGCCGCCGACCGGGACGCGCTTCACGGTGTGCACCTGGGCCGACGCCGCCAACGGCACGGGCGTTGTCCCTGACACCGACTGGGTGCTGTTCAGCGCCACCGCCACCGTCAACAACCGCTCCAGCACCATCTACAGCGGCAGCCGCCTGGTGCCGCGGGCCAGCATTGTGGTGAGCGCCGCCGCCGCCGCCGCCGCCGCCAGCAGTGGCGCCGCCGCCAGCGACGCCCCCACCGCCTGCGTTGACTTGACGGACCCCTGGTTCATGGGCGGCTTTGTGTATGATAACGGTACCGGTAATAACGGCACAGCGGTTGACGCCACCGGTGACACGGTCGTAGGTGATGCCCGGGACCCGCTGGCCGCCCCCTACCAGGAGATCTGCAGCACATGGACCGCCATGAATCAGTACACACCTGCCGCTGCTACCTGTGAGCTCCTTGTGCACTCGTCCTTATGGGGTGCTGCGAACCTGTTTGTGCGTGTGACCGTGTGTGTGTGGGGGGGGGGGGTAGTTCATTCCAGAAACCAAAAGCGAAACGACCAAGAGAACCCAAACCAACCAGCCCAACCCAGAGCGCGGAGGTGGTATGGCCTTAACCTTTAGGTCTCGGGCGCCCTTGAGCCTTGAATCTTCAGTCTTGTCGTCGGTGTTGTCGGTAGTCATGGATGGCACCCAGGCTCGCGCGCGTACAGAACCATCCCGTTATCTAAATTTTGCGATACAATCGCGATACTCACCTGCTTGATACCAGAGCAATGCCGGCGCCGTGATGTGAGCGCCGGCCACGGAGGCGTACATGCGGGAGGGTTGCAGGGCAGTGTTGCGTAAGTAAAGCACAAGAGCGGGAGGAGACTGAACCTAATCCTAAAGCCTAAAGCCTAAACTAGTGCGCGCGAGCCTGGGTGGAAAGAGGGCTGGCCGGAGCGCCAGCCGGGCCTATAAGGGGGCCGCATCGGCGTTACTTGGGGGCCGGCGGGCGGGGCAGTAGCGGGCGTTAGTTCGCGGTCGGGGGGGGGGGGGCGGCGAAGCATGACACACCCATGAGGCAGGGAGGGAGGTTGTAAACACCAGCCTAAGCTAAGCCAAACCAAAGTAAACAGGTCAAGCAAGCAGGTTAGTGACGGCGTGAGGGGTATAGTTAGTGAGTGGAGGGGTGAGGGTGGGGTGGTGCCAGGCGCGGGCCGCGGGCGGCTCCCACACGCGCTGGCGCCCCATTCGCGAGGTTGCACGTCGTGCGGGCCCTTGACAGCATGTTCGTCCAGTGTACCTGAAAGGTATAGCTCAGGAGAAGAGGCTAGGAGTACAGGTTGATAGCTGTGGACATATTGGAGCAGCTCAACAAGGCTAAATCGCAAAGCGAGCTACGTCCCGGTACTGTGGAAGCGCGCGAGCCTGGGTGCAGTCGGGCGTCTTGAGTCTTGACCTCAAATCTTCAGTCTTGGCGACGTGGTTGGCCGGCGGTCTTGGCGTTGTGGTAGCCCACTTACCCGGAAAAATCCCAACCAGCCCGACCCACCCAGTACGCATGCTGTCCCCTGGCCCAGTTGCCCAAGCCTTCGTTTCAAAGAAAGAGCTTCCGCATCCGCGGAAGTGGCCCTGTCATCCGCGGATGACTTGCCTCCTTTCGGGGGGGGTAGTTCATTCCAGAAACCAAAAGCGAAACGACCAAGAGAACCCAAACCAACCAGCCCAACCCAGAGCGCGGAGGTGGTATGGCCTTAACCTTTAGGTCTCGGGCGCCCTTGAGCCTTGAATCTTCAGTCTTGTCGTCGGTGTTGTCGGTAGTCATGGATGGCACCCAGGCTCGCGCGCGTACAGAACCATCCCGTTATCTAAATTTTGCGATACAATCGCGATACTCACCTGCTTGATACCAGAGCAATGCCGGCGCCGTGATGTGAGCGCCGGCCACGGAGGCGTACATGCGGGAGGGTTGCAGGGCAGTGTTGCGTAAGTAAAGCACAAGAGCGGGAGGAGACTGAACCTAATCCTAAAGCCTAAAGCCTAAACTAGTGCGCGCGAGCCTGGGTGGAAAGAGGGCTGGCCGGAGCGCCAGCCGGGCCTATAAGGGGGCCGCATCGGCGTTACTTGGGGGCCGGCGGGCGGGGCAGTAGCGGGCGTTAGTTCGCGGTCGGGGGGGGGGGGGCGGCGAAGCATGACACACCCATGAGGCAGGGAGGGAGGTTGTAAACACCAGCCTAAGCTAAGCCAAACCAAAGTAAACAGGTCAAGCAAGCAGGTTATCCGGGGGGGGATAAGGCATATGGAGTGCGTGGCAAGCTGCTTGCTGCTACGTGGGCATATTCCGGCACGCACGTACTGCAAGCGCCCTGCCGTCCAACCACTCACATCTCGCCATGCCGCATTGTTCTCCGCAGAGAATCTTGGCCGTAAGGACCTGAGGCGGCGTTTCCTGGCCTCGGCAGTGTGGTCGCCCTGCTCCTCGCCGCCCCACGTACCCGAGCCGCGTGGAACGAACTGCAACAGCCCACTGCCCCATCCGCAGCCGCACCCCACCCAGCGGTCTGATTCCTAGCTGGTCGTTTGTGCCGGGTAGCAATCATACGGATGGCTACAATAGCTGCATTAGCTCGTACTCGCTGGCCAGCCCCATTCATTGGCGGTTACTGTAGGCTAGTGCATGTACGTGTCCTCGGTGTATCAGGATGCCGCCAGGTCCTGCAATCGTGTTGAGGCAACTGCAATGGTGACAGTTCACTGCAGAGGCCGTGAAAGTACATTTCAAGGCATACTGTTTACACCCGCACCAGCAAGCAAAAGGAGATGTAACGGCCTAAGTTCTCAAAGTCACCCATTCTCACCCTGCTCAAATCTACGGCGAAAGACGCGAAGTGCACACATGCAGCCGCATGCCTTTCTCCCCTGTTTGTCCAGATGCCATGCGCCGCATGCCCCCTGGCAGGCTGGTACCCGATCGCATCGGGCAACGTGCCCACGGCCTCCAATCCTTCATCACATCATGTCTCTTCTCTTTCCCGCGGCTTGCACGCGTCCCAGAGCGGGCCTTGCCACGAGCCGCTTGGAGCACGAACACACCACCACACAACCGCAAATGAACACAACGCCACCTGCCACCAGACGTTCAGGCAAAAGTACAGAGAAAAACGAGGGGAATGTTGCTGTGGCAAGCAGACACACAGAGATCGCAAAATGGTGCATGCATGCGCCGTCTCTTCGTTGAGTTTCTTCACGTCGAGCAAGCCAAGGATTCGCGCGTACAACGATGCAGCAGGCTCTCCGATTGTCGTTCACGTGTCTCAAGACTTGCCACAGTTCCGACTCCCCGCCAACCCAACTGCACACATACCAAAATCGACAGCACGCACGCACTCCGCTTGCAAAAACCAGATAGACAGCCGGCGGCCCTCCGTCTCGGCCTGTACACTCAGTGATCATCGTATCCCCGGCAAGCAAGCGGGATTCCGGCATCCTTACCAGCCTTGCGCCTCAACCCTCACAGCCCCCGCACCTCCACCCTAGCTCCGGTGCCCCTGCTCCTTACTCCTCCGCAACCTCCCCCCTCCATTCTTCCCCACTCCTCTGCGCGCCGCTGCTCTGACCTCACAGGAGGATCTCGCGCACCGCGCGCGCCGTCACGCGGCTGGCCAGGCGCTGCGCCAGCTGCGGCACGATCTCGGTCGCGACCGCCGGCATGACCGGCAGCAGCTCGCCCGCAACCGCCAGGCCGTCGCTGCCCGCCAGGCCCTGTGAGGGAGGAGCGGTACGGTACGGGGGTTCCAGTTATGATTGACAAGTTAGGAGATGTGGTCGTGGACAAGGTGGTGCAGCGGCACTGACGAGGCGTGGGAGAGGAGTGGAGAGACGCGGTTGGTTCCATTGATCCTAGGCGATTAACAAACCCCCACGCGCGCAAATACGCATCACTCCCATTCATTAGCTTGACACGCATTTGACTGGCGTCCGAACATCAAGCACCAAAACAGCGTGAGCAGAACGCGCGCCGCCGTCCGCCACACCCGCAGCGGTCTGCCCCTGCACCGGCTCGCTCTCACCGTGGCCAGGCCGCCGCCGCTGCCGCGGCCCAGGAAGGCGGCAATCTTGGTCACGTTCTCCACCACGCGGCGGTCCTCCTCCGTCAGGCTGGGCGTCAGCGGCAGGAAGGCCCGGCTCGCGCCGGGCAGCAGCACCGGCACCATCGCGTTCTGCAGCCCCAGCGTCTGTGGGTGCGTGCGTGTGTGTGCGTGTGTTTGATGCATGCGTTTGAGTGCGTCGTGTAAACACAAACCAAAAACAGGAAATTGAATGGGGTGACCGGGGGGGCAGAAAGGCTTGAAAGCATTTTGAATCAAGGAGCCGCTTGCTGGCTGGTCCCAACTACATTGCATGATTATTCCAGCTTGCTCCCAAGAAGCACTTCGGAGTCCTTATTAGGATTGATGGCTAGCTGCACACACATGGCGTAACAAACTCACCGTGATGACGGCGATGGCCTGCTCGCGGCTGAGCGCGTCAATGGACTTGACCAGCTCGTCCATCTTTGGATAGGTGAGGGGGGGCGTATTGAGGGAGTGAGCGAGTGAGTTAGTGAGGGGTGGAGGTCAGGGGTGCAGGTGAAGGGGGGAAGATGCGAGCGAGTAGAAGAGGGGTTGGATATACACAGGCCACAGAGGCAGACATGGAGCATGCACACGGCTTGGGTTCAGCCCACACGTAGCGGCCGCCCCAACTCCAGCCGCCTACGCCGCTGCCAGCTGCGAAGCCTTTCGCTGTTCATGCGGGCACCACACAAACAAGCCTTTCATATGCAAACACACACACTGCTGTTCTCTCCCTTGTGATCTCTAACACACACACACACACACACACCGCCGTTGCCTATGCATGCTGCACGCACGGTGTCGACCCTTCCTCTCCTTGTGCTTTCCTAACACACACACACACACACACGCCCCAAACACGCACGCGCGCGTTCACCCCACCATGAAGTCGCGGAAGAAGGAGCCCTCCGGCGAGAAGATGAAGCGCAGGGCCGCGCGTGTGCGCAGCTGGGCCGCGCCGCCCATGCCTGCGTTGTCCGATTATTGGTGTTGGGGTGAGTGGTTTGTCATGTCGCCCAGCGGCACACTTGAGACTAATCAGCTACCAGCTATCAGCTACCAGCTATCAGCTACCAGCTACCAGCTACCAGCGCCCGTGCGCTCATCAGGCTTCCCCGGCAAGACCCCGCACCCGGTGAGCTGAAGAACCCGCAAAACCAGTCATTTACGCACGGCATGCGCACGGCGGATTAAACCCGCCCCCCCCCCCCACACACACACGTACGCACGCACAGCACCCCGTACAACGCACCCGCGCCGGTGGTGGTGGACGAGAGGCCGCCGATTGAGCTCAGCGTGCCCGGCTGCGCGCTCTGCTGCGCGATGGCCGCAGCCACGGAGGCGGCCAGAGGCGGCGGCAGCAGCGCCGCCAGCGGGCCCAGCAGCCCGGCGCTGCTGGTGTCCAGCATGGCGGGGGCGCCCAGCGCGCCGCCGCCGGCGTTGGCTGGGTCGGAGGCGGAGCCGGGCAGGCCGAAGCCGCCGCCGGGCAGGCCCAGCGTGGCGGGCGCTGTGTGTGTGTGTGTGTGTGTGTGTGCGGGGTGGGTGGGTGGGTGGGTTCCATGCAGTTAGAGAAGGCAGAGTAGAGGTAGACAGGTAAGGGATGGGTTACACGCATAAGAGTTAGAAGGAGAAGGCGTAGCCAGGTACACAGGTGCATTAGTCGTGCTGTTGCCCATGTCCGTGTAGGGGGTGCCATGCATGTTTTATTAATGACGAGGTAGACGTAGAACAGACGTTGCAAGGGGGGAAGGGGTTGTACGTGCGTGTGTGTTCACTTGAAAGAGGTGGTGGAGCGGAAGGTTAGGGGCAGGTGTTAGGGATGAGGGCGCACGCGTGCTTCTCCTGCGGTGCAAAGCTTGCCCTCTGGGGTGCAGAGGCAGTGACAGCCACAGTGAGGGCCGAGCCGAGCCATAGATCGATCGCACCTGGGAAGGGGAAGGGGAACGGGAAGCCGAACGGCGGCGGTGGCGGGAAGGGGAAGCCCAGCGGCTGCTGCGGCGCCGCCGGCGCGGCCGTGCCACTGCTGCTGCTGCTGCTGCTGCTCGCGCCCGCGCCGGAGGCGCGGCGGTCCGCCGCCGCCGCCGCCGCCGCCACCACCGCATCCGCGTCCGCGCCGTCGGCGCTGGCGAGGCTGCTGAAGCTGTTCATGGAGGACAGGGAGGCGGTGGGGCCGGCGGGGGCGCCGCTGAGGTCACCCATGGCGGTCTGCGAGCGGTCCACGAACTGCTCCAGCGCGCCCAACAGGTCGATGAGCCGCTCCGCGTCAAACACGCCGTCCCTGTATGTATGTTGTTGGTGGAGTTCGTGTTGTTGGTGGTGGTGTTCGTGTTGTTGTTGTTCGTCATAAGTTTGGTTTTTTGTGGGTGGTGGTGGTGGTGGTGGTGGTGGTGGTGGTGGTGGCGTTTCTGGTGTTGGGGTTAGGGCGCCGTGTTAGGTTTGGTGCGGCTGGTTTGAAGGGTCGTCAGCACGCAAGGGCACGCGTGTATGGTATGGGGCGCCTCTTGCCAACCCGCGCTTGCGCAATACCTGCTGCCCCCCTCAGGGCAGCAGGCGCAGCCTCTCCCCACCCTCCCCGCACTATTACCTTGCGTCACCGCACTCCGTGACACAAACACAAACACAAACACTCGCCCCACACGCGCCGGCCGTTGTCGTGTTTTTCAATAACACACGCCGGCCCACATCGGCACGCCCCCTTCCCCCGACACACACGCACGCCCCCCCACTCGCCGCCCCGCCCCACCCCCACCTGCCGTACACCATGTACTTGAGCGCCGCCCTCAGGCGCGGGCTGTCGTCGGTGAGTAGGCGCTTGGCGATGTAGGGGTAGGCCTCGTCCACCAGCGCGAAGTCGGGGTTGCCCACCAGCGCAATGCCCTCCAGCACGCCTGTTTTTTGTGGTTGGTGGGTTTGTTGGTTGGCCTATGAGTGCTTGGTTTTGGTTAGCTAATTTAATGCTCGCTCGCTCACCGATGGCGCGGATGATGAGCGCGAAGTAGGGCGGGATGCGGAAGGGGTAGTCGAACGTGATCTGGGCCAGGTCAGCAGCCAGCTCCTGCAAGGGGTGAGGGTGGGGGTTACTGGTAAACAGTCGCGGTGACGGGGGGGTTAGCCATCCAGGGGAGTTACACGCATTATGAGTCAGAAAGAGAAGGCGTGGCCGCCAGGTACACATGGGGTAGGGGTTCCATGCATAGTAGGGGGGAGGTGATGTGGGCTGGGGGTTCCATGCATAGTAGATTAAGAAGAGAGGCGGCGTTGGGTACTGTTGTCCTTGGTGGCAGTCAGGTAAAACTCGCGGAACCAACGTCCGGCGGCACCGCCCGGATCAAAACGACCCGAACCGGACAACCGCACCACGCGTCTCTCCTGCCCACCCACCCACCCACCCGCCCACCCACCCACCCACCCACCCACCCACCCACCCACCCACCCACCCACCCACCCACCCACCCACCCACCCACCCGCCCGCCCGCCCGCCCGCCCACCCACCCACCCACCCACCCGCCCGCCCGCCCGCCCGCCCACCCGCCCGCCCGCCCGCCCGCCCGCCCGCCCACCCGCCCGCCCGCCCGCCCGCCCGCCCGCCCGCCCGCCCGCCCGCCCGCCCGCCCGCCCGCCCGCCCGCCCGCCCGCCCGCCCGCCCGCCCGCCCGCCCGCCCGCCCGCCCGCCCGCCCGCCCGCCCGCCCGCCCGCCCGCCCGCCCGCCCGCCCACCCACCCACCCACCCACCCACCCACCCACCCGCCCGCCCACCCACCCACCCACCTGGAAGTTGATGTTCTTGGCGCCGCCGCCCTCCAGAGCCTGGTCAAACACCTGTGTGTGCAGGTGTGGGTATGGGTGTGTGTGCAGATGTGTGGGTGCGTGTGTGAATGTGCGGACGTGTGTATCAGATGGTGCGTAAAGCACCTGTGCGGATAAGCTGGTCCCGCGTGCGTGTGTATGGCGTGCGTGTGCTTGTGCGTGTGCGCTCATGTCTACGTACCCGGATAGGTGCAGCCCGCAAGGGCGAGGACTCGGGCACGCATACCCAATCAACAACCCACACCCTCCGCCTCACACACATCGTGGTCTGCGATTCCTTCTTCCCGTTATGGTCTGCTACCATACATCACGCCGCCTGTCCGCCCACAGCGCCCCTACTGCCCCACGCCGCCCCACGCCGCCGTACCTTGGCCAGCACCGGCAGGATGGGGCGTAGATCGGTTCCCTCGGGAATGAAGTCCAGCGTCACAAAGTCCTGTGAGTTGGCGTGTGTGTGCATGGGTGTACGTACGGGCACGTGTCGGGCGTGAGGGCAAGGGACAGGTAGGCGAATGGAGATGGGAACGGGTGCGGTTGTTGAGCGTGCAAGGCAGTGCGGGGGCACCCTATACACCCGCACCATCCCTCTCCAGGCGCACAGCCCATGCCCACGCCACTCGAAATCTTGGGCCGAGCCAGTCCCCGACAAGGCCTTGAAAATGGATCCTCTGCTGTGGGGGAGGGCACGCACTCCCCCCCCCCCCGCCCCCGACTTTCAGGCCCCCCCGCCGTCCGCCCACCCACCCACCTTGACGATGGCCTCGTAGTCGCGGTGGATGAGGTGGCTGATGGCCTCGATCATGCCGTACTTGATGTCGTCGTCCACCTGGGCGGTTGGTGGTTGGTGGTTGGAAAGGCGGGGGTTGGGGTTCCATGCATGTTAAATTAATGAAGAAGGAGATGTGGGGTTGGGGGGTTGGTCGTGACCGGTATACGTTTGCTCTGAGGAAACACGTACAACATGCAGCTGTCTGCAAGAAAAAAGAATCAGTCCCCATGCAAGTTCAACATCAAGCGGATCCACGTTCCTCGCACACGTCCACTTGCCCCCCTTGTTTCGCTTCTGGTTTCTGGAATGAACTACCCCCCACGCTCACCTCCTCGCTCTTATGCATTGAGTTTGGGCTGGTAACCACAACCCCCTTTCCCCCGTCGCTTTGGTTTCTGGAATGAGCTAACAAACCCCCCTCTCCCCCGTCTAACCCGCCACCCACCCACGCACCTGCGTCATCAGCCCGAAGTCCAGGATGGCCAGTCGGCCGTCGGGCGTGCGGATGAGGTTGCCGGGGTGCGGGTCGGCGTGGAAAAAGCCTGTGGGGGGTGGTGGTGGTGCCATGCATGTTTAGCTAATGACGAGGTAGACGTAGAACAGGGGGGGAGAGGAGGTGAAGGATGACGGTAGACGTGTTTGGCAGGACGGACGCGTGTCCATACATGGCCATGGTGCGGCGAGGTGGCCCCTTGCGGGGGGGGGGGGGGATCCCCACAAGGCACCCAGCGTGCAGGCCACGTCCTTCTCTCGCATCCTTCTCTCTGGCTCCCCACCTGGCTCCTTGATCGCCTGGAAGCCGCCTGCCCTACCTGGTGGGCCACTGCCCACCCATGTCTCGTGCCCATGTCCCCTGCGCAACTCCCCGTCTCTCCCCCCCCTGGGTTGCACTGGTCGCTTGGGTATCTGGAATGAACTGAACTAACCCCCCCATCTCCCCCCCCCCCCTGCCCCCGCCCCGCCCCTCACCCGTCTCCAGCAGCTGCTTCAGGTAGCAGATGACGCCCACGTTGACCAGCGTGCCCACGTCGTCGGCCTTGGACTGGGACAGCTTCTCGCCCTCCAGCCACTGCGGGCGGAGGCGTAATCACGCAGAGGTGGTGGGGTGTGGATGTGGATTGCAGGTGGGAATTCACAAGCAGAGGTGGTGAGGAGGGATGTGGAGGTGAGGGGAGAGAGTGGGCGGGGGAAGCATCAGGAATGTGGGAGGGGGCATTTATTGCCGACTGAGGCAAAGGCACTGACCCACCCACACCCACACCCACACCCACACCCACACCCACACCCACACCCATACCCCACACACACCTCGGTGGTGAGCACACGGCGGCTGGTGTACTCGAAGTAGGTGCGCGGCACAACCACCTGCCATCAGGATGGAGCAAGGTGGGGGAGCGAGGGTGAGAGAGATAGAGGGTCAGACCCCCGCAGGGGCGCCTGCTGCCGCGTCACCGCACCCATGGGAGTGCAATGTCAAACCCCGCTCTCCCCCAACGCGCTCCACCGCCCCACCTGCATGGGTTGGGAGTACAGGAACATCATCCCCCGCCCCTTGAAGACATGCACATCCCTCCGCACACACACCATCCCCACGCACACGCCCCAACGCCTTCCACCCCTGCCCACCTCCCCGCCTGCCCCACAGCCCCCTTGGTCGGTTTGCTTTGGTTTCCGGAATAAACTAACCCCCAAACCCCCAGCCTCCAGACCCCCACCCCCACCCCCCACACCCGCCCCCCCCCGTACCTCGTCATTACCTAAACATGTATGGCACCCCCCACCCCCTTACCCCCCCCCCCCCACCTGCGGCAGCTCCAGCCGCATCTGCTCCGCGAACCGCTCGCTGTTGGCGCCCTCGTGCACGTAGTCCAGCTCCTCGAAGAAGCGCGCCGCCCACTCGTCCAGCAGCGCCACCACGTCCGTGGTCACCTGCGGAGGGGGGGGAGGGGGGTGCAGGTTGGGGTGCCATGCATTTAAGTTAATGACGGGGTGGGGCGGGGGTTCCATGCATTTAAGTTAATGACGAGGGAGTGGGGGTGCAGGAGAGAGGAAGATGGTGGCGTTGGGTGGGAGGGGGCCCAGGTATGCTTAGTTGGAAGGCGAGGAAGGCGTAGGCAACGGGTTACGGGGTTGGGTAGTGAGGCATGGGGGCAGGGGGTTGCAGGGAGTGGGTGTGTAGCGCAGGGTGTGGGTGTGAAAAGGGCGATTGATGGGGCCGCACGCACGGATCGATGGAGAGAGAAGGACTAGGAATGCGCGTACCGATGACTGACCCTCTGCCGCCCCCACCGACCCACCCACCCATTCTGGTTCTGGGTTCTGGGTTTTTGGGTTGCAATGGTCGCTTTGGGTTCTGGAATGAGCTACCACCCATCCACCCACCCACCCACCACACCACACCACACCACACCACACCACACCACACCACACCACACCACACCACACCACACCACACCACACCACACCACACCACACCACACCACACCACACCACACCACACCACACCACACCACACCACACCACACCACACCACACCCACACCCCCACCCACCTGCGGGAAGCGGCGCAGGAACAGCCCCAGGCGCCGGATGATGTACAGGTCGATGGTAACGGTCTCCAGCACGTAGGGCCGCTGCACCTTGACCGCCACCGTCTCGCCGGTCTTCAGCCGGCCCTTGTAAACCTGCGGGAGGCAGAGCAAGGCGGGTGCGTCCGTGGGAGGGAGGGTGGGTGGTGGTGATTGTATGGAATGTGTTTGTGGGTGGTGGTGTGTGCAGGAGGGCGGGGTGGCAGGTGAGCGTGAGGGTGACGGGGATGGGGGAAAGGTGATGGAGGAGGGCGTGAGCAATGCAAGAGCGGGTGTAGGAGGGGCAGGGTGGTGGGTGGAGTGCGGGGTTTGCACGTGACGTTCCACTGCGCACTCGGCCCGCCACACGCTGCCGTACACACAGCTGTCGTACGCACCTGGCCCAGCGAGGCGGCGGCGATGGGCTCGGGGGTGAGCTCCGCGAACACCTCGTACCAGGGGGCTCCCAGCTCCTCGTTGATGACCTGTGTGTACGTGTGCGTGTGTGCGTTGCACATTGTTGCACATGGGGGGGGGGGTTGCAGGGACATGTGGCGAAGTGGTAGAACCGGGACAGAACACCAGCAGACAAAGTGAGTGGGAGGTGGGCTGTTGAGGCGTGTAGCTGTTTGGTACGTCACGCGCAACACCCCACCTTTTCATATCCGCAAAAACAAACAGTCCCAACGTAAACCGCGAATACCACGCATCTGGCACCTCCCGCACACACGCCCCCCCTCCTGGTTTCTGGAATAAACTACCCCCCCTCCCCCCCCCCCACACACACGCACCACACCCCCACCTGCATGGCCAGCTTGTTGTCGAAGCTGGGCACCTTGTCGCACAGCTTCTGCAGCTCGTTCATGGCGGCGGGGCTGAGCAGGTCGGGCCGGATGGACAGGGCCTGGGGTGGGGGGTTGGGTGTGGGGGCACGAGGTGGGAGGTAGGAGGGAGGAGGGAGTGCAGGGGTTGGGCAGCAGGTGGGAAGCAGGCCTGCAGCGGGCGTGGGGGATGCGTGGGGCGACGGGGTACATGGCTACTAAAGCGGCAGGCAAGAAGGCATGCGGGCCCCGTGCTAATTGTTGCCCCGCCCTCACAGTTGCCCCGCGCGCCACACACCCCAGCACGCAACACACGCCACAGCACGCCACGGCCCTCCGCCCACGCACCCACCCACCAACCCGTCACCCCCCCCACACACAAACATCACACACACACACACAGTAGTGGTAGTGTTGTTCAAGACGGGGTGCGGCTCCTAGGGCCAATCCAGTGGTTTTTTTCCGTCTACTTTGCACGTTGCGGCTTGCACGTTGCGGCTTGGGAGACAAGACTACCAAACCAATGCGTGATTCTTTGGGATGCTAGTGCTCTGCCGCTAGCATCGGACAGCGTCTCAGATACACGATTACGTGATCCACCCAGATAGCTGTAAACCCGTTGTTACACACACACACGCACACACACACACACACACACACACACACACACACACACACACACACACAAACACAAACATCACACAACACCATCCAACCCCTCCCAATCCAACCCACCCCACCCCACCCCACCCCAACCATCCCACGCCAGCCCAACCCAGCCCAGCCCACCTGGCCCAGCTTGATGTAGGCGGGGCCCAGGCTGGTCACGATGTCGCGCAGCTGGATGGCGCGCTGCACCTCCGTCTCACGCAGCCGGCCCGACGCCGCGTCCACCGCCAGGCCCGTCAGGAACTTGCCGCTGATGCCTGTGGGGGGGAGGGGGTGCCATGCATGTGGATTAAATGACGGGGGGAGGGGGGAAGGGCGCGGTTGCAAGGATATGTAGCTGCACGGGGTAGCTGGCAGGTAGGCAGTAGGCAGTGGGCGTGGGATGCCTCGCCTTCATCCACACAAACCTCCCCAACCCTGTAGATAACAGATCCCGCCTCCTCCCCCGGCACTTCATTCTTGATAAAACACCATCCATGGATCCCCCCGCTCCCCCCGCTCCTCCCGCCCCCCCCCGCCCGCTCCACCCACCCAGCAGCTGCGTGATGCGCGTGATGACGGACACGGGCCGCCGGTCCCAGTAGCGGCTGATGGCGTCCACGTCGTACGTCAGGGGCTGCAGCAGGTGGTGTACGTGGTGTTGTGCGGGGCAACAGACCGTGCAAACCGTCATTCGGCAGGCTGTACGTGCGTGCGTGTGCGCAAGTGTTAGAGATCACAAGGAGATAACAAACAAATCAAAGACTGTGCATGCAATGTGTGTGTGTGTGTGTGTGTGTGTGTGTGTGTGTGTGTGTGTGTGTGTGTGTGTGTGTGTGTGTGTGTGTGTGTGTGTGTGTGTGTGTGTGTGTAACAACGGGTTTACAGGCGGCCTGACGAGTCTCGTGAGCGAGTACTCGGGACAGCCAGCGACAGCGAGGCATTTAGGCCACACGCTGCCGCTATCACGCGTCTCCCCTGCCCAGAGCGCAGCCAAGCTCTGGAGTCCACCGGGGGGACGCTCCAACCAACCTGGACCACGCCAGTAACCTCAGAAGGGTTACTGCTGGTACTACAACGCAGGGCCCAGCGGGCTCACAAAGCTCTAGGCTGGAGGGCCAGCACCGCAGCAACACGAGCACCGGACAGACGACACACCGCACGCAACAGCACAGCGACAGGTGGCTACGGGGCTGACCCCGCAGCCTTTCACAGCCTCGACAACAACCTAACCAGCACTCGACGCCAGGGCAGACTATGCCAAAGGGCAGCCACAAACGCGTCAGACCACCAGGCCGGTCTTGGCCGAGAAACGCCCGGGGTGCTCCGGCACCCAACCCACCCTCAGCTCCGTTGACCCGAAACCCTGGCGCACACTCCCCTTGACCCTCCCAACCCTTCCCAACCCTGCTGGTCCCTAGATTCAGCCGCTATGTCCGCGGCTCATTGCTATGGCGATTCTTCTACTCGAGAAGGCTGATCCCGGTCACTCCTCCAGCTCCAGCTCCATAGCGTGCGAAAGCGCGCAGAGCAGCATCCCGTCCACCACCGCTAGGATCGGGTGGGTGGCGTCAACTCCTTCCCAGCCCTTTCGGAGCACACCGAGTTGCGCGAACTGCAGCAGCCGCGACCAAAAGTCCGCGACTGCGCGAGCGCACGCAAGCTCGATGGTGTGTGTGTGTGTGTGTGTGTGTGTGTGTGTGTGTGTGTGTGTGTGTGTGTGTGTGTGTGTGTGTGTGTGTGTGTGTGTGTGTGTGTTATTAACACAAGCGCGCCTGGCCGGTCTGAGCCAGCACCTGCACGTCTTTGGGCCCCAAGCCGGTATTTCCCGAACAACTTTCCCCTTTGATAGCCAGCCAGCCCCGCTTCTCCCTCCTCTCCCTCCTTCCACCTCCCCCTCTACCTCTGAGCATGCATGGCACCCCCCCCTCCTCCCCTCTCCCCACCTTGTGGCTTCGCCTGCTGGTCTCCTGTACCTGTTCTACCACTTCGCCACGTATCCTTGCAAAGCGCCCCCCCTCCCCGCCGCTTCCCCTCCTCCCTCCCCCCCTCCTCCCACCTCCTCCCCCCGCCCCTCTCCCCCTCCTCCCCCCGCCCCCCTCACCAGCTGGTGGTCGCTGTCGCTGTCCGTCTCAATCAGCTCCATGCGCACGTTGCTGCTGGCGAAGTCGTCCTCGTTCAGGTTGGCTCCGCGGAAGCCCGCCATGAGCACGCGCAGCTGCTCGTCCTCCTCCATCTTGCTGCGCAGCCCACGCATCTGGCTGCTCATGGCCGCCACGCTAGTGGCGGCGGCGCCTCCGGTGGCGGCGCCGGCGGCCACGCTGCGGCGGATGGCGGCGGCGGGCGCGGGCGCGGGCGCGGAGGGCGCTACGCGCCGCGCGGAGGCGGGGGCGGCGCTGCGCGCCGCCGGGGTGTGGTGCAGTTTGGCCTGCATGGTGCTTGCGAGGCCTGGTGGTGGTGGTGGTGGTGCTACCGGGTGGCTGACGGTTCAGGCGGCGTCAGGCAAGGCCTGGTGATGCAGTCGCGGAGGATTAGGGTTCCGTGGGTGCACGCGTGGAAGGGCTGTTGGCCTGTGGAGAGAGCAAGAGCGCCACAAGGCCGGGAGGCGGGGCGGCTGGGGGTCAGCGGCGTGGCACCTATCACGGATGGCCCTTCTTCCAAGAAGACACAAAGCCCAGGGGAAGTGGGGAGGTTTTGTGTGAACGCTTTGCCACCTCGCTTGGCGTGCGTTGTGACGCGCGAAGCCGGAGTCCAGGCTGGTGGGTCTGTCCCCACGCAACAGGGGTTCGCGTCAAGAGAGACGTGGCACACTCGTATGAGGCCGAGTGGTCGGATAGTTTTACAGTTGAACAACGCGGGCCCAGGCCTCGGATAGGGCTGCCCTGCGGCGCGTCCTGTAACAACCTATTTAACGCGCAGCTGTGCGAGTGCAGCGGCAAGCGCGTTCAGCGCGTTGCCCTGCCGACCTCAGGAGTGGCGCGAGGCTCCGCTGTGCATACCAGACGCGCGCTGAGGCCCACGATTGAAGACACTGCCTACCGCCTACCCTATGTTCCAGGACCAGCGAACACCCCGGCGCACCTTCGCTCTCCACCGTTCGCCCAAGCTTGCGCTCCAAACAGTCCGGCAGACTCTCAGTATTCAGCTGAGTTTCTGGTTGTATAATGTGCGCTCTCTAACCAGCAAGAAAACTGCTGTCTTGAGCAAGGAGACGGATGATGGCAGTTCAGTTGGTTTGGAGGCAAGTCGGCCAGTAGAGGATGGGTCAGGATGCAACCCTACCTCACGAAAGCAAGGCGCCCAGCAGCGGCCCCGCGCTTTGGGCCAGTCGCGATTTGCAAGTGTGCACCGATGCAGGTTTTCAAAGTGAAGGCAAGCTCCTGCCAAGCAATATATTAGGTTACAGTCCTAGCAATCATGGCCGTGTTGAAACGTTCTTAGGGGCCACACCGGAACACCTTCTCGCTGCTGCGGCCCTAGTCCATTTCGAGCACAAGAATGGTCGGGGGCGGCATTCTTAGCAGACGTCCAGCATGTATCAGTGGCGATGGAAAGCTTATTTTGTGCCCCTGCGGACGGCTGGTGCACATTTACAGCGCCGTCACCGGAGAGCGCGTGGGCTCACTTGTTGGCCACGGCGATGAGGTCACCGGCGTTATTCTAGACCCCGAAAATGTGGACCAGGTGAGAACTTCAATGCATGGGCGTCGCGACGGTCCATTCCGACGGCGGGACGGCGGCGGGTCGGCTTCCGGTTGTGCGCCTGCAGGATGTCCATAGTAGTCCTGTGATTGCGCAAAATGCACGAGGACCTGGAGAGGGGCTGCAATTCAGTCTGCCCGGCGGGCGTCCGCGTGTCTGTGTTTCGCTGCGGCCGTGCCATCGTGAAGCCGCGACCCCCAGGCGCGTGCGCGTTAGGTGCCTGCTCAACTCTGAATCAAACTTGGTGCGAGCCTGTTCACCAATGCTTCAATCTCTCTCTCTCTCTCTCTCTCTCTCTCTCTCTCTCTCTCTCTCTCTCTCTCTCTCTCTCTGTCTCTCTCCAAATCTCTCGCTCGCTCGCTCGCTCTCAGGTTTACACGTGCTCCATGGACGCGACGGTGCGGCTGTGGGACTACCGCTCGGGGGAGGAGCTCAGCCGCGTGACTGCGCGCGAGCCCGTCAAGTACATGGTGAGGGTAGCGGGCGGGCGGGCGGGGAGAGGAAGGCGAGGGGGCTGGGGACACAGGAAGGCGAGGGGGCTGCGGGCTGGGGACAGAGGAAGCGAAACACAGGGAAGTGAGCGGATGGGGCTGTTCGAGTTGGGGCCGGGTGATGCCGTGTGCGAACTGCTAAGGGGGCTGAGGAAGATTGGTGGGGGAGAGCGGGCGCGGCTCTTGAGCAGGAGTGTGCCGGTGCCAGGCGAGCGGCTGGCTGCCAGTTGCGGGTCGAGTGCTGGGCATACGTGCGTGGTTGAGTCCTGATGGGAGGGGGAAGCGAAGCCGCACTCCGAGGCACCCACAGCCCGCCGTTTCTGCATGCACTATTGCTCGCGCCACTGCACTCCTGGCCGCTGACGAGACACACACTAATCAGGATCAACCAACAGACCTTGCGGGTGACAACTTTAGTTCCGAGGCCAGGAATTGCACGCACCACCTGCACGCACCACCCCGCACCACCCTGCACCCCACCGTTCCCACACGCCGTCCAGCGCCTCAGGGGGCCGAGGCTGCGGCGCCCGGCGGCAACAGCCATCCGTGCTGCTTGCAGCACGACCCCCACTTTCGTTTGATGTTCGTTCCGCCGCCTCTCTCCTTTCGCTGGCCTCTCCGCCATGAACGACTCCTCTCGGCTGCACCTCCCGTCATGATCACGACTTGCGCAACGTGCACTCAATCCCCTCCCCTCCCCCTCCCCGCCGTATTGTCTGTACTGCGCCACCACCAGGTGATCCACAAGGACCTGGGGGTGGCCTACCTGTCCATGCAGCTGCGGGAGGGCGGCGGCCGCGTGGTGCTGTACAACATACGCAGCGGCAAGGTCGGTGAATGGGGCGGGCGGTGGGGTGGGCAGGTGGGCGGGTGGGTGGGGCGAGTGGGCCGCACGGGTTGGCTTGCCGGTTGCGACGCGTTGAGCGGGATGGGCTGTCTCCGCCTGGGCCTCCTCCTCCTACTGAGCACCACACGCAACTACACCCATTCACTTACTCGGCCACTCACTTGGCCGCCTTTCCGCACGCGTCGCACACACGCACGCAGTTTTCCGGCACCGCCATGAAGACGCGGCTGGCAGGCCCGCTGGCGCTGAGCCCCGCCGGCGGCCTGGCCGCCACCATCGACCGGCACAGCCTGTTCGTGTGGCGCACCGGCACCGACATCTACCAGCCCCTCAACCTGCACCACACCAAGCCCTACACCGTGAGTAGGGCGGGCGGCTGCTGAAGGTGGTGAGCGCGTGTGGCGGGGCGGGCGGGACTGGACTGGATTGTTTGGCACAAGCGCGGGGCGGGGCGGGGCGGGTTTTGAGTACCGGCTCGTGATGCTGCTGATCGGGGCAGCCGGGTAAGGGATGGGATGGTGGCCGGTGGGGAACTGGCGAGGAGCTAAGGAGCTTGGGACGGGGGGGATTGGCACGGGGGTGGTGAACCGTGCGCATGAACACGTGGATGCACTACTGCACGCGCTACTGCACTGCACTGCACCACACCGCACCGCACTGCACTGCACTCCTGGCTGCTGACGAGACACACACTAATCAGGATCAACCAACAGACCTTGCGGGTGACAACTTTAGTTCTGAGGCCAGGACTGTGCATGCCACGCCACCAAAGACATGCATGAGTGGACATGGCCGGGGTGACGTCTTTTGCACGCATCCCGGCAACAGCATTTGGAGGAGAGAGCCGCTGACGAGACACACACTAATCAGGATCAACCAACAGACCTTGCGGGTGACAACTTTAGTTCCGAGGCTCTCTCACTGCCTTCCCAGCCTTTCCTCCTGCATTCCTCATGCCATCACCCGGATAGCATACATACCAATGCGCAAACTACGGTATGGTATGGCGCCCCAAGCCCACCCAACTTGCCAGCAAAGCAATCCCTGTCCTCCCCACTAGATCCCACTCTCTCACGCACATGCCCCTCCCTCCCTGCCGCCCTCGCAGTGCCTCGCCATCTCCGCGGACGACTCGCTGATCGCGGCGGGCGACGCCTCGGGCCGCATCCTCATTTGGCGCGCCTTCGAGCACAGCGTGCCCTCCGGCCTGCGCAGCGAGAACAGCGGCAAGGCGCACCCCGCGGTGCAGGTGGGTGCAGCGGGAGGGTGGAGGGTGCAGGGTGGGGCGTGGAGGGTGGAGGGTGGAGGGTGGAGGGTGGAGGGTGGAGGGTGGAGGGTGGAGGGTGGAGGGTGGTGGGTGGAGGGTGGAGGGTGCGGGTGGGGGCTCCGGAGCGGAGTGGGGCGTCGAGTGTGGGGCGTCAAATGCGGCGGCAGGCTATTGGGTTGGTAAGTATGATAAGGGAAGTGTAGTCGTGTAGACCCTAGTCGTGTAGACCCTAGTCGTGTAGGCCCAGGGATGCATGGGTTGGCCAGGCGTGACAGAGGGGCCAGCCCAGGGGTGGAAGGGGTGGCGGCGGCTTGGTATCTGCAACATGGCGTGCGCAAGCGCGGCGGGCAAGCGATGGCATACCGTATGCGTGGTGTCATGCAGCTGCGCTGCGCCTATGCCGCCGCCCTCCGCTGCGGCTACCCCCCCCACACACACACACACCTCTTTGCCACGCCCCCTCACACCACCGCACATTTGCTTCCCGTGCTCCGCAGCCGCCGCTGACCACGCTGCACTGGCACGCGCACCCGGTGGGCTGCCTCACCTTCTCGCCCGACGGGACCTACCTGCTCAGGTACGAGTGGGTGAGGACCTGCGAGTGGGTGTGGCTGCTGGGTGGATGTGGCTGCTGGGTGGGAGCATGCGCGCGGGTAGGGCTTACGGATTCCTTGGCATCCTGTAGGCAAGCCCATCCGTTGCGCTCGCTCAGCTGCACCCACTGCACTAGCGTGCCCATCCGGCTAACCTGCTAGTACCTTGTTCCGCCACCTCTTATATGTGCCTCCGCCTCCTCCTCCTCCTCCTCCTCCTCCTCCTCCTCCTCCTCCTCCTCCTCCTCCTCCTCCTCCTCCTCCTCCTCCCCTGCAGCGGCGGCTCCGAGGGCGTGCTGGTGCAGTGGGCGCTGGAGACCAACCGGCCCGGCTTCCTGCCGCGCCTGGGCGGCCCGCTGCTGGGCCTGCACCCCTCGCCGGCCGACCCCGCCCGGTACCTGGTCCGCCAGGTGCGTCGGAGAGCCGGGGAGGGGAGGGGAGGGGAGGCGTAGCAAAGGGGCTTCTGAGGATGATGGGTACGGGTGACGGGGTAGTGGGAGGCGCATGCGTACCTGCCTGGTTGCACACAAGGGAGGATGCGGGGGTTGCCGCCTGCGGTACCAATCAAATCATGCCTTGTACCAATCAAATGACTGCCACTCGATGAGCATGAGTCAAACAAGCCCAATTTAATTTCTGGAATCTGCCCTGTGCGTCGCTACAGGCGGACAATGTGGTGCGGCTGGTGAACGTGGCGACCATGAAGGTCGAGTGCAGCGTGCAGGGCCTGCGCCCGTCGCCGCTGGGGCTGCTGCCGCCGGCCGGTGTGGCGGGCGGCGCCGCGGCGCTGCTACCGCCGGGCGCGGGCGGCGCCGCAGTGGGCGGCGGCGCCGGCTCCGGCGGCGTGCTGGTGGTGCCGGCGGAGAACGCGGCGCTACAATTCTACGATGTGGGCCGCGACCGGCACATGCAGCTGGTGCAGGTGTGTGTGTGTGTGTGTGTGGATGGGTAGTAGCGCGGCTGGGGCATCAACAGGACTTGCTTGGGAAGGGTCACAAGGACTTGGCGGAATGTGGTTGGGACGGGCAGCAACGACGGGGCTGTAGGGAACAGAGCGAGGCGCCCACTCGGCGGCTGGTAAACAAAAGCGGCCTATGCATGTTGGGGGCTGAAGGTGTTTCTCGCAGTGCGTCATCAAAGTCCTGGCGTGTCCACCTGTTCCTTCTCACCACAGGTCGCCCCGCGAAATGCCGTGTCGTTGTCAGACGCCTCCACCAGCGGCCGCCAGGGTGCCGGTCCGCATCCCCCGCACGGGCAACAGCACCCACACGGGCAACACCATACCCACCATTCACAGCACCACCAGCACCACCCGCACGCGCACGTGCCGCACGGCGGCACCCAGCAGCCCGGGCAAGCAGCAGGATCCGCGCCTGGATCTGAAACGCCCGCGCCGCCGTTCGTGTCGCTGCTGGCGTTCAGCCGCGATGGATCCGTGATGGCGACGGTGGATTTGCGGCCGGACGCGGGGCCGTACGGTTCAACGGAGGCGTGCTTGAAGTTCTGGGACGCAGGTTCTGGATCCGATGGCGCCGTCTCCACTTCAGGATCTGGATCCGGATTCGTGCTCAACACGCGCGTGGATGAGCCGCACCGCGATCTGGTGTCGGCGCTGGTGTACCACCCCACCCGCAACCTGGCGGTGACGACGGGCGGATCCGGATCCGAATCCGAGTACAAGGTCTGGATCCAGGAGCGCCGCGCGTCAGCGCCCGGATCCGGATCCGGCCGCCGCGGCGCGCCGCCATCTACGCACTGGCGCTGCCTCAGCACCGGCGGCTACAAGGGGCTGCCGCTGGGCGCGGCGGCGTTCAGCGCCGACGGCAGCGTGCTGGCGGTGGCGGCGGGCAGCCGTGTGACGCTGTGGGACGCGGAGAGCAACGCGCTGGCGGCGGCGCTGCCGGCGGCGGTGCCAACCAACAGCGCCGCAGCGGCGGCGGCGCCGCTGACGTCGCTGGCGTTCGTGCCGAACACGCCCTTCCTAGCGGCCGCATCGCCGTCGTGCGTGGCGGTTTACAACCTCCTAACTGCCGCCGTACACTGGTGCTTGCCGTATGGCGCGGTATCCATCACGGCGGACGCTGCGTACGGGCTTTTGGCAGCTGCGCTGCCCGCGCCGCCGCCGCCGCAGGCAGCGGTAGCAGCGGCTGCTGCAGAGGGCGGAGCCGGTGGCGAGGAGGCCGCCGCGGCGGAGGAGCAGGAGGCGGCGGGCGCTGGACCTTCTTCGACGGCGGCGGCGGCGGCCGCTGCGGCGGCGCAGCGGCGGCGGCAGGCGGCACGGGCGGCGCATGGCGCAGCCGCCGCCGCGGGCTGCCACGTGCTGGTCTTTGACCCGCGTGACGCGACGCCCAAGTACCATTGCCACGTGCCCGGCGCGAGCCACGTGCACTTGGCGGCCCTGCCCTCGGCTGCAGCGGGCGGAAGCGGAAGCGGAGGAAGTGCAGGCGGCTGCAGCCCTCTGCTCATATTGAGAGACAACCGGCAGTACTCGGTTGCGGCGGTGCCGGGGAGCGGCATTGCGTCAGCAAGCGCGGGCGAGGAGGCGGCGGCGGGCCCCATTCCGAAGGAGGAGACGCTGTCGGTGTTCGAGGCGACGTTTGGCAAGGTGGCGGCGGGCGGCACGGCCGGCGGCGCGGTAGCCATGGATGTAGATGGGGGTGCGGGTGTGGGTGGCAAGGCGCGGTGGGCAGAGCTGTTTGATGCGCCCTCGCACGTGCTGCCGCCGCCCACTGCTCTGGCGCACGCCTTCCTCACGCTGCTCACCACCACGCCCGGGGACTCGTGATGGTTAGGAGGTTCGACGTCATAATGGAAAAGTGGGACATGGAGCCGGCTGCCGTGGTTGACTGCGTGCTGCTGTGTTGAGAGGTGTGGTGATGTCGAAAGGTCTTTGTTCCTACGCTTTGGGGCTCGCTCAGCCAGGTCTGGGTAAGCTCGCGACCTGCGCTCTGTAAGACGAGCGCACTTTCACTTGCCGGCTTGTTACCATCCACCAATTAGATTGCAGAGATTCGAGCCTTGTCAGTCACCGGGCTCGCCCGTCCGAGATTGGGGTCAGAGCCCGCAAGCAGTTTTAGCGCTCTCGACATATACTTCGCCAGTTTGGTAATGATTGGTGCAATCAGGACCCATTGTAGACACGTCAAGCATAAAAGCCTAGTGGACTACAGCGCATTTAACGAGTCCTGATGCTAACTGGCGGCAGGCAGGGCGGGGGTGGCCATCCCCTCCTGGTGACAAGCGACAGTAGTGGTTGCAGATGCAGCGAACATTTTCCCTTCCTTATTAGCCCCCAACTCCCAACCTTATCCCTGCGTTCTGCTGGCCTGGTTCCATGCGTCCGTTCGTCTACTTGCTCTCGCAGGGCTTCTGCCACAACGACGTCAAGCCCTGCAACATCCTGCTGCAGCCCGATCCGCACGCCGGCAGCGGCCTGGGCAAGCTCTTCCTGCTCGCAGACCTGGGCGGCGCGGCGCAGACATCTGCGAACGGGGTGGTGGTGGGCGCCGCCGACACAGTCGGCACCCCCGACTCTTGCTCGCAAGAAGTCGCCACCCACCTCGCCGGTGCGGACATCTGCTACCCTGTAACTTTCAAGGAAGTCTACCTGTGTGTGTGTGTGTGTGTGTGTGTGTGTGTGTGTGTGTGTGTGTGTGTGTGTGTGTGTGTGTGTGTGTGTGTGTGTGTGTGTGTGTGTGCGCGCGCGCGCCCGTGCGTGTCATCGTGCCAACCTACCCCAAGTCGCCCCTGAGGAGCACTCCAAAGTGAAACACACGCAATCACCTGGATCGCTAACATAGTTTAGCGATTTGACTCGTCCTTACGGCAGAAGGGACCCGGGTTTGAATCCGGATACAAGCCCAATTATGCAAACGGCGAAAGATTGGTGTAAAACCGATCGGTGATCCCACGAATGATGGATAAACTGCTCTAGTAGCAGTCGCGGGCTTATGCTAGCTTATATCCTGACGGGTCGTGGTGCAGAAGTCCAATGTGTCCCAGATGCGGTCCAAGATCCAAGGTCAAAACAGGAGCGCCACTGCTCTGGCATGTTGCAACTAACTGGCAGTGCTCCGCAGCTTTAATGCGGCATTTCCCTAGCGGCATAGGTGTTAGCTAGGATAGGGTGGTTCGGATGTGCTAGGATATGATGGTGGCTAGGATAAGGTGGTGAAGAATCGTAGAGTTAGTCTGGCAGTGCTAGGGTTGCACTCACGGACAATTCTCCGTTAGGACCTACGGTCCAGCTGTAACCTTTCTTTCTTGAGACACACGCATGCCGCAATATGTGTCATTTGCAGGTCTGGCATGTGCTCGCTAGCGCTGGTCGTGGGGGATACCTGTGGTCTGCGACTCAGCCGTAACCACCGCGCATACCTGGCCGGCCGGGCGGATCTCCCTTGCGGGACACCGGCGGGGCTGGTCGACTTGGTGCAGCAAGTGACGGCCCTGTGGCGCCAGACCAGCGCCCCAGCGCGGAGGCCGCCCTCAAGCGCAGCTGGCTGCAGAGCCCGTGAGAGGCCATCCAGGCGTTCGGACTACCCAGTGGTCGGGCCCTGTGGGAGGCGCCGCGTATGATGACGAGGGATAACGTGTGGCTGCAATCTATCCACCATCTAGCCCACACGCGGTGTTGACACATACTCAATTGTGCGGCACAAAGCAATGCTTTCACAAGTAGGCGGCCGGCGTCGTGGGCAACGGTGCACATTCGTGGGCAGTTGCAAGTCATCTGCCGATTTGATCATTGATCCCAGACCACAACCCAAAAGCCACTTGAAGGCCGGTTTTGCGTATCATTCTAACGGGCGGCCTTACAGTCCAGTCGAACCAGCGGCCCAGCGCGCTTACCTCATACATATCATACCGTCTGTGCGTGGCTGTCATCCCACGTCATGTCACATTGTAATGCACCCCTAACATACACCGGTAAACAATGCGACACGGCGAATAGTCAAACTCCACCACGGGCCCCTCTTCCTCAGATGAATGCAGCAAGGCCGGGAGCAGGGGCAGTCACGCACACGTTGGCACAAGTGAGTCACCTCCTTTTTCTCCATCCACACGCTCCCGGCGTTCCCATGAACTCCTTACGAGCTCATGGCCAATGGCGGTGGCGGGGCGGCGGGGCGCGGCGAGGCGGGGGCTTGGCGCTACCACCGCCAAGGGTGGCTGTATCCAGAAGCGGGTGAGGATGGGGGAAAGGAGGATAGGGGAGGGGAGCGAGGGGGACAGCAATGGGCTTCAGCTGCCAAAATCAATTCCTTAAAGCCTTGAACTGCGAGGGCCAACACACCCTGTCCTGCCCTCGCTCTCAAATTAAGTGGCACCACCACACTGTGTACCGGCGTGTGGCGGTGTCACCACGCGCCACATACACCCCTGCTTGTCAACACCGTGTGTATGTGGATGGCACGCACCTGGCGCTGACCGTGGCCCGCGCCTTGACCGCCACCCGTATCCAGTCAATGCCGGCATTGTTGCCGGCAGTGGCAGTGGTGGTGGAGTCGTTGAGCCAGGCGCATATAACAGTCGGGCCGGGCGGCGGCGGCACGCCAGTGGTGTTCCAGACCGCGAGATAGATCGGTGGCGAGCTCGGCTCTGCAGTACACGCCGCTGAACCCGGTGGCGTTCCCGGGCGCATTGGCGGACAGCTCGCCGACCTGCATGCATGCATGTGCGTCATGCATGAGGCAATGAAGGGCCGTATGGGGCTGAATGTCAAGGACTTAGCAGGGAGCTTGACATTGACTCCGGCCCGGATCCAGAAACAGAGCCCCCAGCAGCACGACCACCATGATGGGGAAGTACGCCAATGAAATACCGTAATCATATGTTGATAACAAGGAATGAACATCAGGGAATGAGCAAGAGTGCCCACCTGCGTGTAATTGCCGTGCGGGAATATGCTAAATACACTGTTAAGCTGGAGACCGGCTGCGTTCATGTTGGAGGTCGTTGGATGTGTGGGGAGGTTGAGGGCCAGGGGGGGGAGAGCGTAGTCCAGACGCAAGCGCAGCCGGGTGGGGCGCGGGAGAGCGGGGCGAGCGAGGGGTGGTGTGCCGTGTGTGCCAGGTGCTGGGGCACCAACCCTTTATTTGCACATGCTGCTCCAGGTATGAGCTCGCCTTTCCTCCACACATATGCGCAGGCGTCTGCCAGCTCCACCCGCCCAGCCCCGACCCTGCCGCCGCCCACCTGGCGGTGGCATCACCGGGCTGTGATCACCGCCCGCCACGACACCACCATTGACAGGGTAAGGAAGCCCAGGGGCGTGCGCCGCGGCCACGTCTCGTAAAACAGGATCTGGGGGCTGTCCTGGCCGCACCTGTGCATACAAGAGATGGTTGTTATGGTTGTTGCACGTTTGTTGCTAGGGGCGTACCATGCGGAGCATGTGAAGGCGGCACGAGGCACCGAGGGAGGTCACCGATCGGCTCGGTCGGGCCACCTGTCCCTTCGCCCAGGGCGGGAAGCTTGTTAGCCACATGCAACACATGGAAACAAGCCAGCTAGGCAAGGTACGCCAGCACAGCACCCACTTGTAGCTTAGAGGGTCCACGGATGCGTCCGCGTAGCTGACGGACCTCAGCACGCCGCCGCGAAGCAGGCGGTAGGTGGTGATGCTAGTGTCATTCCGCGGTACCGTGCCGTTGCCCGTCACGTTGAGGGCGAAGAAGTCGGCCTTGACGGTGGGTGATGCAATGCAAAGGTATATGGACTGCGTGTCGAACATGACCGTACGGGACAGGTTGTACGTTACGGTCGCGACGCCGCCGCCCAGCCACGTGACGGTGGGCGCGGGCCCGGGAGAGTCGAGGGGATTTGACATGTCGTTGTTGACCAGCCGCTCTGTGACAGCGTAGATAAATAAACAAAGGCGCCCGTGAGGCTGGGTCGGGGCACATGCGTGTGTCGTTTGCAGGGGTGGCTGGTTGCCCACCAGGGGCGGGCAAGCGCACAAGGGCACAGAGAGCAGTCGCTAAGTGATAGACCGGTTACTCCGCGGCGTCACCTGGTGCAGGCTGGCATTCATTTAAGAAGGCATCGTCGTTTACCTGCCGCATGCGTCACCAGTAGCATCGCGATGCACGCCGCTGCGAGGCAGAGGCCGGACATGCCGCCACGTTTCCGCATGTGCACTCTGGTCCCGGCAACGGCGGTCTTGGTCTATAGGTGGTCGTGCCACGTTCCGCGATGTACCCAAGCACGTTTAATTGCTTTTCCGACAACAGTCGCCTGTAGGCGAGCGCCTGCGACAAAGTGAAGCAAGGTTTGGGCTATTCAGTGCCGGCTTCAGGGTCGGGCTTCATGAAAGGCGGTGTTCATCCTGATTGTACCCACAAGATGCTTGGGGAGATAGTGCTGGAAGAATCAATAGAGCATGTGCAGAGAGTGAGGGCCTGTAGGAATGGCGGCCTTTGTTGTCGGGCCCCGACGGTCCGACGTAAATCTTGACTGTTTTAGACCGACACAGAGATAGTAACAGTGGTGGACAGCCAACAGAGCTAGCGTGACTGGAAGCTGTTTGGATCTGGGTCCCACCCGTGCCGGCAGGTGTATCGAGGGGCCAGGTTCCCTACCATCGTCGGTACCGACCAGGGGAGGGGGCAATGGCGGCACGCCCCCTCCGGCCTGCATGGGGACCGGCCAAAAGGTGTTCGGATCCCCTAGACCTGGGCTCCGGTCATTCATTTATGTATGTTAGACTACTTTAGGGACATAGCAATCGCTAGGGTAGGGGCAGCGAGCCCGCTGTGACAATTCACTAGTCAAGAGCCACTCCTGATCAATTTGGCGTGCCCAATGTTCTACGCTGCCGTACGGCCGTTCCCGTGCGGGGGGTCTAAACGATGCCTAGGCAGCACAGCGGCAGCACCCCCGACACAAAAATGGGCCCCGAACGTTGCCCCCGCTACGCAGTTGCACCCATACACCTTACAACATGAAAGTTACCAAGTGTGGGCTTGGCTCGACCTCGCTAGCGTGCAGAACTCATGGCTTTCGTGGTGCTAGCCAGCTGGTCAGGAGGGTACGTGTCGGGAAGCTTCCCCCCTAACCTCCGGGGCCCGTTACCCTGGGGGGGCCCCTAAGGTCGTGGACCCGGTTACCCTAGGGGGCCCCTAAGGTCAGGGGGCCGGTTACCCTGGGGGGCCCCTAAGGTTAGGGGGGCCGGTTACCCTGGGGGGCCCCTAAGTCTCAGGGGGTGTAACTACCCAGTTACCCTTGTGGGTCCCTAACCCGGCCGACCCCTTTACCCTAGGGGGCTCCCTAACCAGGGTGCCAAGGGTTAGGGGGGGGGTTAGGGGGCTAAAACTGCTGTAGGGAAGGTCAAGCCAAATCGCACATTTGCCCACATAAACTAGTTTGGTATACTATATATACAACTAATATGACATTGCGTATGGTCTAGAGCTTCCCAGCGAGGTTCTGTCGAACAGCATTTCGCGAGCTCGGACCCCAAGAAAGCGCCTGTTAAGTCCCAAAGACCGATGCCGTGTCATTTTCAAGTCATAGGGAGCGGATATAAATGCTGTGCGCTGGCTAAATATGCTCTTCCTGCAGCAAGGTCGGGAAATGTCGCGGCATTTGGCAGTCGCGACGAGCCGAACTACCGGGAAAGAGTGCAAAACAATTTGCAACAGCATACTTATAACGTTCTTAGGCATTTGGGAGCGATTGGGCTTTGGACACCGCCGGGCGTATGGGCACGACACGGGTGAGCCCGGGTTGGGGCCCGGTTCCCTACCATCGTCGGTACCGACCATCGTCGGTATCGGCCATCGTTGGTAACGACCGTTCTCTACCCCAGCCACGGGCACTGAATGTCGGGCCCCCAACCCGCAAGCAAGCAGAAAGAGTTGAGTTGAGTGTTACAGGTGGTCCCTTCTCGGGCTCGCGGGTCACTCCCCTGACCATCACACCTGGCGATAAGAGCTAGCCGTGTTCGTGTCATGAGATGTTTGCCTCAGTCAAGTCCAGTGTCAATATAGCAGTGTTAGGACTAGCGAGTGCGTCACTGAATCAGGATAGTGGCACCCCATGCTGTTCAACAGGCCGAAACGCAGGTAAATACAAGGGAACCCATCGAGACCAGTGTCCCAACATCCCTGAATCCCCACCGGACCTGCAACCCCTGCCCATCTCAAACACACGCGCATGGCTATGACACTCGCGACTCATGTTTTTTCAGTTCATTTGGCCTGTCATGCTGAGCAGCAGTGCAGTATTGTAGATCAGTAGGTATGACAGCACACTCATACGTCTTCAGGTGCACGCACGTCCGGAATGGCCACTTCCAACCTGTCTCCGCGTACACGCAAAAAAGGGTGTGTGTCGGTCACCTTCTGCCACGCCTTATCCCGCCGGCGCCGTGGTATCCCAAGGGAAGCGAAGTCGGTTAACAGGCCTCTGAAGCTAGCCAGGGCCACCGCCTTTGCCCGTTCTAAAGCCCTCACTCCGAATGGTCGCCGCGCCCGCATGTACCGCCGTGCGCACTCCATCGCGTCCAGAGCAGCCAGCGCCACCACCTCCCAAACGCATTGCTGTATCTGCGCCGGATCCGGGCTCTCCAGCAGCCACACATGATGCCGCCGCACAGGGCAGCCCATGTCGGTGCGCTCAGCGTTGATCGTGTCTTGCAGCAGCTCCACCACACTTTGCGCGATGGGGCACTCCCAGAAGTGATGCAAGCGAGGTGAGGGCGACGGTGCCGGTGCTGCCACCGCAGACAAGGGCTGAGGGGGATATGTGCTGCAGACACATGCTTCGGGTGCGCTGCCATGGATGTGCGTGTTGCCCAGCATGCCGACGCCGTCTACGGCCAGCCGCCACAGAACCTCCTTGTGCTTCAGCTCCCACCGTACATACCATACCGACGTCATGTGCCGCCGGAACAGCACCAAACGCTGGCGTCCAGGGGCGGGGGGCAACGTGACGCCGAGTGCTTCAGCCACATATGCGTTGTGCAATCGCGTTCGCTCCTCGTTGACGCCGGATAGTTGCATGGCGGTACCATCCCGTACAGTCAATGCAGCTAGGGGAACGGGGCGCTGGTGCCCCTGGACGTGCCATCCCACGCGGCCTACTATCATGGCCACCACCTGGTCCTCCGTGGGCACCTCCGTGGCCAAGGCTGGGGCTGCTGGGGCTGCTGGGGCTGCTGGGGGGGGCCGCTGGAGGGTCCGCTGCGGGGGCAGCTGGGGCTGGGATACCGCCGGGGGGATGGTGGGCTGCAGAGGGGGTGGGGACGGCCTGTGGCGTGTCTGTGCTAGCGTGCAGGTGCTGGCGCGCTGCCGCCGCCCACGTGGGACGGACATCTGACAGGAGGGAGTTGACGGCGGCGTTGGCCTGTACCCGGTCGGTAAAGGCGCTGGCCACGGCGCCAGATGGCTGCAGTTGCTCCCGCACTATAGCTGCGCCCACTCCATGGCCAGCACAGTGAAGATGAGAATGCCCGGGGCCGTGGCTAGGCGCTGACGCCACGAGGCTTCATAAGCGGCAAACGCGTCATAAACACGCACAGCGTCACCCAATGTGCGCAGGTGGCGGCATTCCGTGAGCTGCAGGTGGTACACTTCGAGCCCGGGGCGGCGACCCAGGGGCGGCGCGTTGGGCAGCAGCGGGTTGCCCCAGAGCGGCACATTGACGCACCACGGGCCAGGAGTGAGTGGGGTAGCGCCGATGTCGACCGCGGGAGGGAGGTGTGCCAGAGCCGTGACAATGCGGTGGACGTCCGGTGGCAGAGAAGTGGTGCCCAGCCACGGGCCATCGGCGCGGGCCGTCAGCAGCGCCATGGGGCGGAAGCAGGGATGGTAGGACCGGAGGAGCTGCCCAAATACGCGCTGCTACGGCGCCTGGGTTGCAATGGGGCGGGTAGAGCCGTCACCACTCGCGTAGGCGGCAGCGTGTTTTGCCCAGCGCGCATAGATGTGCTGCCGCAGGGGAAGACTCCCAAAGCCGCCGGATACAGGGTGTCCCGGTAGGAGGCGGGCGGGAACGCCGGTGAGCCGTCTGTCGTGCTGGGAAGGGCCCTGGCTGCGGTCGACCAGCTTGGCTACCGCCGCCTCCCAGGTGGCCAACGTGTCGGGCGGCGGTAGGCCGGAATGCTCCATGTGGTACGTGGCCATGTGGGTACCATACGCGGCGGCAGTGGAGGCACACCCGAACATGGACAGGTGCATGTGGCTTATCTTATCCAGGCGCCGAGCCGCCTCCTCCATTCGGTGCTTCCAGTCCAGGTCGGGCACTGTGGGCGGGTTGGTGGACGGCACGCCCAGCGCCGTGGCAGACGTGACGACGCGGATACCAGCAATGGAAGGTGCGTCGTGTGGCGCGCCAGTGGCGGTGAGCAGGGGCGCGGCGGGCAGGGGCGCGGCGGCTGCGGCGGGGCGGCTGGGGCGACGAGGGCGGCGGGGGCGGCGGGGCGGCGGGGGCGGCGGGGGCGGCGGGGGCGGCGGGGGTGGCGGGGGCGGGGGCGGCCGGGGCGGCAGGGGCGGCGAGGGCGGCAGGGGCGGCGGGGGCGGGGGCGGCGGCGGCGGTGGGGGCGGCGGGGGCGGCGGCAGCGGCGGGGGCGGGTGGGGCGGCGGGGGCGGCGGCGGCGGGGGCGGGCAGCGGCAGGGCCGGCGGGGGCGGCGACGGCGGTGGGGGCGGCGGTGGCAGCGGCGGGGGCTGGGGCGGGAGCGGGGGCGGGGGCGGCGGCGGCTGCGGCGGGGGCGGCGGGGGCGGCGGGGGCGGCGGCGGCGGCGGGGGCGGCGGCGGCGGTGGGGGCGGCGTTGGCAGCGGCGGGGGCGGGGGGCAACGGCGGGGGCGGCGGCGGGGGCGGCGGCGACGGCGGGGGCGGCAGCGGCAGGGCCGGCGGGGGCGGCGGTGGGGGCGGCGGTGGCAGCGGCGGGGGCTGGGGCGCGAGCGGGGGCGGGGGCGGCGGCGGCGGCGGGGCCGGCGGGGGCGGGAGCGGGGGCGGGGGCGGCGGCAGGGGCGGCGGGGGCGGGGGCGGCGGCGGCGGTGGGGGCGGCGGGGGCGGCGGCAGCGGCGGGGGCGGGTGGGGCGGCGGGGGCGGCGGCGGCGGGGGCGGCAGCGGCAGGGCCGGCGGGGGCAGCGGCGGCGGTGGGGGCGGCAGCGGCGGCGGCGGGGGCTGTCGGAGCACGGGCAGGGGCACCGCTGGCGTGACCCACCAGCAGAAGTTCCACCTTGTCCAAGTTCAATTTCTGACCAGTCGCGCGCGCAAAACGGTCCATGTAGCCCAAGAATGCCGGCAGCTCCGCCGCTGAGGCCAGCGCTGCTTCTGTGTCATCAGCAAAAGCCGCCTCAATGGCAGTGGACTGCTGCGGGTCCGCGGGGTCGATGGGGATACCGATGCCACACGCCTTCAGCCAGCAGAAGAGGGCGTGGGCAATGAAGAGATACACCAGGGGGGCGAGGGGGCAGCCTTGGCGCACGCCAGCGTAGATCTTGGCCGGGCGAGAGAGGAATCCGTTGACCCGAGCCACAGACACGGTATCGGTGAGCAGCAGCCGCACCCAGGCGATAAAGCTTGCGCCGGCGCCCATAGTGGCCATCACGCCATACAGGAAGTCGCGGTCAGTGGCGTCGTACGCCTTGGCAAAGTCCAGGAAGGCGATGATGGCTGACCGGCGCTGCCTTGTCAAGAGCAGGGGGAGGGAGCGGAGGAAGAGGATGTTGCTGCCAATGTCGCGCCCAGGGAGGAACGCCGATTGCTCCAGTGGGATGGTGGCTGCCAGGGCAGGGCTGAGGCGGTTGGCCAGCGCCTTGGTAAGGAGCCGGTAGTCGGAGCACAAGAGGGTGATGGGCCGATAGCTGCCAGCGTTGAAATGACCAGGGGCAGCATGGTTGTCAGGATGTCAATGTAACGGGAGAATCGTTCCCTTGTCAAGCTAGCTGACAATCCTATTGTTACAGTCAAATGCACTGTACCGATGGTAGCCGGCTGGTTGCTGGCGTTTCTGCTGACAGTCGTTCTTCGCGCTCTGCGGGCCCGGCCTGTCCAACAGCAACACACACCCATGCAGGCAAGGCGATGTCACACAACGCGAGAAGCCGGTTCATTGCAGCGCAGGGGGCACCGTCATTGCTTCGCGAGGGAGCGAGTTGAGCTGAGGAATGGATGTGCCCTGTGCCACACCCCCAGTGCGGGTGCGTGCATGTTTGCCAGACCACTTCCGGTGCGTTTGAGCCCGCCCCTGGATTTGGACGTCCAAATGAGCGATAGCCCTTACATACCGCGCCTCTTCCCAAGCACTCTCATGAGCATGAGCATGAGCATTTACATGGCTTGAGGTCCATGCAGGCCCCACTAACTCCTTTGAGTCCGGGGGCGCGACAGAGCGACAGAGAAAGAGCCACTTAAGTGACTGAATTAAGCGCGCGCGACCTGAGTGTCATCACCGCGTGCAAGTAAGCTGCCAGCTTAGTGACCGGCGTCCTCAGCATAGCCAGCTTCATATCTCCACCTGTAATACCGATCGCCTGCCTAAGGCTTGCGTAGCTTGCGCACTCTAGCAAAACGTGTTTTTCATCCTCAACGCTCCCGCAACCGCACATACGACACACCCGCTGTGCGCGTGGCAGGTGTACATTCCCTGCTTTAGGGCGGTTAACCTCCAGATCCCAGCAGCCAAGCCGAAAACGAATCAGGGCAATCAGATGCCCGTACGTGACATATTGGCTCATGTGGGCTAACCTGCCGTGCTCAATCATCGCTTCGCTATGTGGCAGCCCCATCCAGTTCGTATAGCGGCTCATCTTGACCCCGGGAGCACCCGGTCTGGCCTGCCTACCCCCTGACTCCGGAAAGTCACGAGGGTCTGTGGACAGGCAGTCCGCTCTCCACTCTTGCATAAGCTTGCCGGTAAAATCAGTCATCATCGCCCCCACTGGCAACGCAGTGCGCATCAGCCAGTCACACAGCGCATCAGTGCCCTGCGGCCCCTCCACGCGCCAATCATACCCTAGCTTCTTACACATGCGGTAGACTTTGCTGACCCAGAGGCCCAGGGAATGGACGGACCGGCCAATGCCTCTTTCACTCTCCTCCAGCATAAACATATTATCACCGCATAGCCGGACACGCAGATTGTTATTTACGCATGTTGCAGCGCGCGCCCACAGGGCATCACTTCTGCGTTCCCAACTTGCAGCCTCAGGCAGGTAGTCAAAATGTACAGGTCATAGATCAACACAGCTCCAATGTATCCCTTTGCGCGTAGCATGCCCGACTTTCATGTGGATGTGTGGGTGCACACGACTTTCAGCTCGATAGTTAGCAGCCTATCAGGCCTTAAGCACCAGTCCAAATGGCTTGTTTCGTAAATTTGTTCAACGCCTTTCAGCTGAAGATGCGACGTCGTCAAATGTCAACAAGTGCGGTATGTTGTGCAGTGTATTACGTCATCACCTTCCCGCCTCCATCGTTATACGCCCCTTGCAAGCTACTCAACCCCCTCCCACGAGTGCAGCAAGCTAGCTAGGAGGTACTGCTCCCCTGAATTCATTGCTCTTTAAGAATAGCTCAACTTGAAGTCGTCCACGGCCTTGTCGCGATAGCCGGCGGCGTGAAACTGGCCCTCACGCTTGACCTCCTCCTCGTGCTCCTCCTCCTCCTGCCGCTGCCGCTGGTACTCCTGGTACGCGCGCCCAGCCACGTACGGGTCGTAGAAACCAAACAGCCCGAAACCGGGCGGCAATATGCCGTGCGGTGGCACGAACGCCACGACGCTGGGCGCCCCCGGCATGCCGGAGAATGGCATCATGCCGTACGGTGGCGGGAACGGCATGGCACCGGGCGCCCCCGGCACGCCGGGGGGCGGCATCATGCCGTAAGGCGGCAGTATGGCGGGTGGAGGCATGGCGCCCGGCACGGAGCCCAGCACCGCCTCCTCCTTCAGGACGGACAGGTCCACACTCTCGGGGTTGACCTCCAGATCCGGCAGCTCCAGGTCTGTCGTGGGTGGCGTGGTGGTGGTGGTGGTGGTGGTCGTGGTGATGGTTGAGGAGGCGAGGCGAGGCACAGGGTGGGGATGAAATGGCGGGGCAACCAGAGAAGCGGCACGCGAGTAGTCAGGAGCATGTGCAGGCCGGGCCCCAAGGTTCCTTGCCGCCAAGCAGCGCCCCACTCAGTCGCACGAAGAAGCCTCCTGACTCACCCAGCCCAGCCAGCGTCTCCCGCAGCCCCGCCAGCCCCAGGCCGCTGGTGTCCAGGTCGGCGTCGGTGTCCAACAGCAGCGCCGCCTCCGACTGCGGCAGGCTGTCCACGATGCCGTCGTCGGGGAAGGCCAGCAGCACCTGGTTGGTTGGGTGGTTGGTTGGTTGGGTGGGTTGGGTTGGGTGGGGTGGTTGTGAGGATTCGCAAATACCGGTATGATGATGGACGGAGGTACCGCATTAGCGAGAGGAGTTAAGAGTTAAGCACGGCAGCCACCCACAGTCAGTCAGGCGATGCGCACCTGCCGTGCCACTACTGCCTTGCACTCGCGGCTCGATGCCCTAGCCCCGCCCGCCCCCCCTCGCAACCAGACCCTTTAAACCAGGCCCTCCTGCAGCCCTCCCGCTACCCGCACACCCACACACCCACCTGCTTGCGCATGCCCCCA
Source organism: Chlamydomonas schloesseri (assembly GCA_016834595.1). Classification (NCBI taxonomy): domain Eukaryota; kingdom Viridiplantae; phylum Chlorophyta; class Chlorophyceae; order Chlamydomonadales; family Chlamydomonadaceae; genus Chlamydomonas; species Chlamydomonas schloesseri. The sequence continues at coordinate 376,104 of JAEHOD010000066.1, read as the reverse complement.
ATCATGTCTGCATGCATCTCCTCCGCCGCCTCCAGGTTGGGCAGCTGCGTTGGCGGCTCTGGCTTGCCCGCCGATCCGCCGGAGCCGATGGTGAGCTCGATGCCATCCAGCGCGTGCGCCACGTCAAGGCCCTGCTTAGAGACAGAGGTAGGGTGGTGGTGACGTGGTTAGCAGTACGGACAGCATTACCAGAAAGCAGTACCAGAAAGCCGATGCTGCCATGTGTACGGAAAGATTATGGGGCGCAGCGTCAGCCAGGGCTAAAGGGTTGAGGAGTCATGTGGTGTAAACAACATGACATGGTGGAGATTCCAGTGAGTACCATACGCACCGCGAGCAGAGCCTCCACAGCAGGGGGCTCATCGGGCGGGGAAGGCATCGCAGGCTCGTCCGCCGCCACCGCTGCCGCCGCCCCACTCTCCGATTTGGCCTGCTGCTGTGCCATGAGCCCGGATACATAGGCCACGTGCGTGGTCACCGAGTTGGACAGGAAGGCCTGCAAGAGCGTCATTTGGCGGTGGATTGGCGAGATCAACAGCGGAGTTTAAGTGCCTCTGCAGCAGGTTCATGATTGAAGCCGCACGGAGTTATGCCGACCGTATTCGCTGCCCTTACCTGCATGCGCGCCCGGCCCTCCTCCACGCGCTTTGCCAGCGACTCCTCCGCGCCGCTGAACGCAGCGGACAGGGCTGTTAGCACAGAGTTGCACGCAGAAGCGCTGGCCGCAGAGCCGCGGGACACCTGCGTGTGTGCGTGTGTGTGTGCGCATGCATTGGTTGTGAGACCAGTGAGCGTGCAGTGAGCAAATGGAATATGACAAGGCAAGTTGAGGGAAGCCAAAGGCCTCGGGGCCTCATCCTCTTCTCAGCACGTACCTGCCTGCATTTCTGCTGGGCCCCGCACCGGAATCCTGACCCTACGATGCCTCTTGACTTCCTCATCCACCCCCTCCCCCATGCTTCCCCACTCCTCTCACCTCCACCGCCATGCCGCCCACAGTGCGCAGCAGGTCATCGTGCTTGTCCGCCGCCTGCAGCTCCTCTGCACGCGCCGCCACCGCCTTGAGCGCGCTGTCGTTGCGGAGGGTTGGGGGTTGGGAGAAGGGGTGAAGTGAGCAAGCAGCGACATGACAAAGGCAAACCCGCACGCCGAGTGCTGCAGGCGCGGCACGCCCCCCCCATCAAGCCGCGCTACAAGGAAGCCCTCACACGTGGCAAACTCACTTGTCCGCCGCCGCCCGTGCCTGTTGCGCCTGGCGCTTGGCCAGCCCCTCCAGCTCCTGGCGCACCCCCTCCATGTTCAGCGCCGCCGCCCCCGCCCGCCGCTGCGCGCCCTCCATCTTGCGGATGGCCTGGTCCACCCGCTCCGCCAGGTTGGCACGCAGGGCCTGCGGTGGTTGGGAGTTGCAAGTACCAGTAGCCCATTCTAAACCAAAACTAAACTAGCGAGCGACAGGCAATGGCGGTTGCGGGTTTCAGGCAGCACGCAGTGGTGCGGTTGGCTTGTGATAGAAGAGTGGGAGGTGCGATCGAGTGGTGTCTGCCTAGATGGTGTTTGCGGGGAGCGTGACCGTGCTGCGTCCGTAGACCGCCTCCAAGAACCGGCCAAAGCCAACCGACCCACCCACCCAACAGCCCACCCACCCACCAACCCACCGCCCAGCCCAATGAGGTGCACCAACCTGCAGCTCCTGCTTCACGCTGGCCGCGGCGGTGTCGAGCGCCGTGCACGCGTCGGGCGGCTTGGTGGCCAGCGCGCGCTGCTTGCGTGTGTACATTACGTCCACGCGGCGCTCCATGTTGGTGAGGCGGTTGTAGCCCTCGACCTTCTTGTCCTCAATCTCCTTGAGCCGCCGTGCCACCGTGCGCCGAATCTACGGACAGGGCGTGTGTGCAAGCGAGGTCGAAGCAAGGCGGTAGTCAGGGCACGCACTTGTCGGTTCAACCACGCACGCCCACCACCCGCCCGCTCTCCCTCCACGCCCCAAACACGGGCGGCGTGTTGCCCTTGCGCAAGATGCACGTTCACTGGTAGACTGCAGGCGTTTGCATGCATGCGGCTGCAATGCCATAGCTCATTGTAATCCCTCATTCCCCTTCATCACCGGTATTCCCCACTCCCTGTTTCCCTCACCTCCATGATCGCCGTCTCCATCTGCTGCTGCACGCCTGCCTCGCCGCGCACGGTTGCCGCCTCCAGCCCGCGCAGTCGCGCCTCAAGCAGCGACTCGACTTTTTTCAGCGTGGCGTCCCTGTGTGCGTGCGTGCGTGCGTGCGTGCGTGGGATAGAGCGTGGGATAGAGCGTGCAGCCAAGCATCGGCCTTGCGTTCGCGGTGGGTGAGCGCAGGGATGCAGCGAGCATGCCGCATGAACAGCGACAGACAGCCCGAACAGCACACAGCCTCAAATACTCGGGCCTGCATGCATGCGCGCACCTCTTGGCGGTGATGGCCATCGTCATCTCGTCCTTGCTTGCAGCCAGCTTGGCCTGCAGCCCCACCAGCCGCATCTGCGCCGCCGAGCTGCCGCTCAGCTTGGCTGCCATGTCATCGCGCCGCTGCCGCAGCCCCGTCTCCAGCAAGTGCAGCGAGGTGCGCGCGGCGGCGTAGAAGAGGCGCATGTGCTCATGGCAGCCACACACCTCCTCCAGGACCTGTTCGGTCGTTCGTTGGTGCAAGCGATCGCCGTCAAGGGTTATCAGGAAAAGCGGCGCACAACAGCGTCAGTCAGTCACCAGCAGCAACACAACACAACATTCGTGACAGGTCACGTGCGCAAGGACTCGCCCATCACGCGGAGGAGCAAGCTGTCGGCAGTATGCAAGCCGGTAGCAAGCCATGGATCCCAATCCACCACGATATCTGAATATCTCCCTCGCCCACCTTGGTCTTTGCCTTGAGATACTTGGCTACCCGCGCCGCGTCCGCTGGCGCTAGCGCCGCCGCCGTGTCGCCGCTCGCCGCCGCCAGGTTCGCCGCCGCCAGCTCGCGCAGCAGCACCTGCGCCTCCTCCAGCCGCACCTCTGCCTGCTCCGCCAGCCGTGCGCACACCTTCGCCACGGCGCCCAGCGCGGCGCTGCCGCCGCCCTCGGGCGGGCTGGGGCCCGGCACGACCTTGAGAATGTCGGGCACCCCCAACGAAGCCTCCAGCAGCGTGATGCGACCGCCGTGCAGCGCGCCCAGCTGCACCTGTGGTTGGTTGGTTGGTTGGTTGGTTGTTGGGTGGGTGGGGCCGCAAACAAACACGTATAAGCGGGCATCGTCAGTCGTGGCATTGCATGGCACGGCACGGCATGGACCCGGCGGTCGCATAACAAACCTGAACTGCTACGGCGTGGCACTGGCGATGGAGCTGGTGTTGAGGCTCTGTGTGTCCATATCCCATTCCCTTTCCCTTCCCATCCCATCCCTTCCTCGCTCCCGCGCTCCCTCCTCACCATGCCGTCCTCGACGCCGCCACCGCCCGTGTTCGAGGAACGGCCTGCGGCCTCGGACGCGGGCGTGGGCTCGGAGGCGTCGGCGGCGGCGGGCGTCGCGCCTGCTTCCAGAAGCTGCCCCACGATGTCCTGTTGACGGTGGCGGTGAGTTTGGAGCACAATGCCACAAGCGAGTCATTGAAGCGTAAAGTGGCGGGACCGGGTGGCCGGGAAAACAGGGGTGGGAACAGAAGGGAAGGAACGGCAAGTCGCCACCTAGTCATGGGCCCATGCCTCAGGGCGCGGGGCACGGGGGGCACGTGGGTGAAGGACTCTTTCAATATCCCGTGGATATCAAGATATGTAGGAGCCCGGGTGTAGGACTCTGCCCTGCTGCCGACGCACCCGGTTCCTGATGCGCGCCGCTAGCATGAGGGCCGAGTCGCCGGCGGCGGTGCGGTGCGTGTTGAGGCGGCGCTCGCCGTAGGCCGCCAGCAGCGCCGCCAGCACCCGCTTGCCGGGGCCGTCGCTGCCGCCGAGGCGCTGTGTGTGTGGGAGGGGGGGCGGGGGGGGAGGGGTAGTTCATTCCAGAAACCATAGCAAACCAACCGAGAAGGGAGTAGCCGTCCATGGCGCATGGGTATGGTTTAATTGGGCTGGTATTTACAACCCCCCTCACCTGCCGCGCCAGGATGGCAAGGTCCACAGCCGTGCATCCGGCGCCGTCCTCCGCGTCCACCCGCGCCCCCACCGCCAGCAGCACCTCCACCAGCGGCAGGCTGCCGCGCACCGCCGCCGCCATCAACAGCGTCTGCCGGCCGCCGGCACCGCCGCCGCCTGCTGGGGCCCCTGTCACAGCTTCCACCGCGGCCACGGTGGCGTTGACGTCGGCACCCGCGCGCACCAGCTCCGCGGCGATCTCAGCCACCGCGCGTGCGGTGGGGCCCTTGCTCAGAAGCAAAATGGAGCTCCCGCCGCCGAGCTCATCCGCGCCGGCGCCGGCGCCGCCGCCACCAAGGCCGAGGCTGGCCAGCTGGCCGTTTTCCCGCCGCCGCCGTTTTCCCACGCCACCGTTTTTCCACGTGGACGCAGCAGCGGACGTGTCAACCGCAGCCGATTCCTTGCAGGCCTGCGCAGCCTCCACCAGCGCCTCCAGCGCGCGGCTGGCGTCGTCGGCCGTGATGTGGTCGGCCTGGATCCAGCGCTGGATGGTGGCCATGTTGCCGTCGCGCAGCGCGGGCAGGACCTCACCTGCCCAGTCCATGTAAACGTGCGCGCGCGAGGACAGGAACGCTATAAGCACATCGTAGCGGGCCGGGTCGGCGGCAGCGGCGCTGCCGCCGCTCGCAAGGCCCGGCGGCAGCGCCGCCGGTGCGGCGGCGGAGGCTTTGGCGAGCGCCAGCGCCGCCGCCAGCTCTCGTTCATACAAGCCACGGCCCTGCAGGTCGAGCAGTTGCTTGGCGGCGCCGACACGGCCACCGCGAACAGCGCCGACAAAAGCGTCGCGCAGGCGCGCCGCCGCCACCTCGGGCGGCGGCGCCGCCACCCCGGGCGGCAGCAGAGGCCCCCCGTTGGCGCCGCCGGTGCGGCCTAGCAGCAGACTCAGGGTGCCCAGCGCGCCGCAGCGTGCCGCCTCGTGCACCGCGCCCCACTGCCCCGGCGGCGCCACCAGCACCGCCGCTGCCGGCCGAGACGCAGCCGACGACGCTGCCCCACTCGACCCCGCGGGCAGCGGCAGCAGTTCCAGCGGCGTGTCAGTTGACGACACGCCTGGTGGCGGCGGCGCAGCCGCCGCCTTGGCCCACGGGTCGGCCGCAGACGAGGCCTCCACCAGCGCTTTGAGAGTCGCTGGCAGGTTCAGCACAGCCGCCATGAAGACCGGCGACTGGCCATGCTCATTGCGCGCCGTCAGGAGCTCGGGGGCGAACTCGGTGTCCAGCAGCGTCGCGATCACCGCAGCCGCGGCGGTCACCGCCGCCGCTGCCTCAGCGGAGCCGGCCGCGTGCGCCGCGTAGCGGCCGCCGCCCAACAGGTGCCCGAGGTGATCATCGCCGCCGACAACGGCACCGGCGGCGGCACTGCGCTGCGCGCGCTCCGCCATGCGGACCGCGAACGCCAACGCGTTCTCGCCGCCGGGTGCGTCACGCCGCCGAGGGTTGGCGCCCGCCGCCAGCAACAACGACACTACCTGCGGCGCCGGTGCCTGCAGCGCCGCTAGCAGCGGCGTCAGCACCGCTTGCCCGCCGCCGCCCTCCCGTGAGCTCATGTCGCCCAGGTGCGCCACCGTGGCGGCCGTAGCCGCCGCCACCGGCGCCGCCATCTCCCACACGCAGTTCACGTCGGCGCCGCCGGCGATCAGCGCCCGCACCGTGGCCACGGCGGCGTCCTGCCACACCGGCAGCGACAGCCGCTCCGCCGTCAGCGTCGCCGCCAGCGCGCGGTCCAGCGCCGCCGGGCTGGGGAAGTCGCGCAGCAGCCACTGCGACACCACCTCCAGGTCGAAGCGCTGCAGCGCCGGCACCAGCTCGCGGTCCCAGTGCAGCCCCGTGTGCGTACGCTTCGACAGCAGCTCCTCCACCTGCCGCTGGCTCGCGACCGCGCCAACGGACGGGCTGGCGGCGGCGCCGCCGCCGCTGCCGCGCCGCGCCGCCGCCAGCGCGGCCTCCAGCTCGTCCCGCCGCAGCCGGTCGTACGGCGGCCGCTTGTCCAGCAGCCGGGCAATGACGTCGAGGCGGCCGGCGGCGGCGGCGCCGCACAGCAGCTGCCGGCGGCAGGCGGCGAAGCGCTTCTCCTCCGCGCTGAGCACCCACGCGGGGTCGGCAGCGGGGCGCAGCGGGTCGCGAAGCGGCGGCGCGGCGGCGGGCGGCGGCGGCGGCAGGTCCCACACGTCCAGGGTCACCGCCAGCTGGCCCGCCAGATAGGCGCACGAGGCCTGGTCATCGCCCTCCTCCTCCGACGGCACTGCGGGCGTGAGCCCCGCCGCCAGCAGCCACCGCACCGCGTCACCGCGGCCGTGCCGCATCGCGAAGCGAACCAGGTCGTCACCCCCGCAGCGCAGCCGCCGCGCCTTGTCCAGACCCAGCTTCTCCACCAGCATGGCCGCGCAGCGAAGTGCCGGATGCTTGGGTGGCCCGGCCCCGGCCCCGCCAACGCCAACGCCAACGCCAACGCCAGCGCCGTTCATGCTGCTGGGGCGGCCGGAGGCCGAGGAAGCCAGGATGGTGCCGCCCGCGGCCGCGGCGGTCCAGGCGGCCTCCGGCGGCGACGCCAGGATGGCGCGATGCAGTGCCGTCAGCCCGCTGCCCGGCTGCGCCGCGTCCGGCGCGGCACCGCCATCCAGCAGCACCTCCACCAGCGCCGTCGAGCCCAGCTCCGCGGCCCGCATGAGCGGCGTCGCGCCCACCAGCGCCGCCGCCGCGCCACCACCGCCCGCCGGCGACACCTTGTTGCGAACAGAGCGCACAGAGTGCGGTGTGGAGGTGCCGGAGCCACTGCTGCTGGAGGCCGCCACCACTTGGCCGCTGGGCCGCGGCGCGTCGGCGGTGGCGCCGCCGCGGAGCAGCACGCGCACCAGCGACGGCGCAGGGCCGTCCGAAGCCACCGCTCCGTTCCAGCTGCCACCCTTCCTGGCGCCGCCGCCGCCGCCGCCACCGCCATCGCCACTTCTGCTTCTCCTGCTGCTGCTGCTCCCGGCCTCCAGCGCCAACCACAGCACGGCGTCCAGCTCCGCCTGGTCCCGGCCGCCGCCGCGGCCGTTGTGGAAGTCCACCCACGCCGCCAGCTCGGTGGCGTCGCCGGTCTCCAGCGCCGCCCGCAGCCGTGCACGCCACAGCGCCTGCTGCTGTGCCCGCGCGTCCGCGCGGAACATGGCCATGAGCCTGAGCCACCTGACGCCGCTGACGGGCGGCGCGGGCGCGCCATCGGGCCCGAGCAGCTCCCTCGCCGGCATGAAGTCGTTCCAGTCCGCGGGCGGGATGGGCGCGACGGCGCCACCCAGCCCCGCGGCACCGCCGTCGCACCCAGCAGCCTCCCCCAGCTCCTCCTCAGGCGCCACCAAAAATCCCTTCTTGGCGGCCGGCGGCGTGTCGGCGCCGCCAGCGCCGGCGTCATACTGCCTGAGTGCGCGGCTGGCCGAGGTCCGGATGGGCGCGGGCGCGGCGGCTGTGAGCACCGCGGCGGCGGCCATTGGAACGCTGCTGCTGAGCAGGCCGGGGCCCGCGGAGGGTTGGGGCCGCGGCAGGGGGGCGGAAGCGCCTTGCCCTGCTGCGCCTGCCCGAAGCGCCGCAAGGTGTGGGTTCCCGTGCACGGTCATGCTCTCGCCCACGCCGTCGTCCAACCGCACCGACTGCGCGGCAGGGCGTCAGGCAAGCAAGCAAGAGACAGACAGAGAGAGGCGCAAGGGTTGTCGTGTCACAGACTGACAATCAATCAACTATACTTGAGTACCGCAGTGGGCTCAGGCCCGGACATCTCGTGCCGTATGCGCCCAGACGTACACATGACAGGCACGGCAATGCGCCAGCCTGGCAGCACCAACCAAAACGCGCCCCAGCCCCGCTACACCCGCGCCCGCTCGACGTACCTGCACTGCGTCGGAGTCCAGCGAGGCCCGGCTGTACGCCGAGTCGCTGTCCGCGTACGTGGTCTGACCCAAGCGAGAGACCTTGACCGGCACGCCGTACAGCCCGCCCACGCCCCTGACTCCGCCGGGCGACACGCCCGGCAGGCCGGCCAGCTTGCTGCGGCCGCTGTGGCCGTCCTCGCCCATGGGCAACCGCTCCTGGCTGTCCCAAAGCGCCGCGCCCTGCAGCGAGGTTGTGGAGGGGCTGGCAGACTCCAGCTTGAGCTCCTCGCTGCCGCCCGCCGCGCCCAGGCCCCCGTGGTGCAAGGCGGTGGCGGCGCCGTGGCCCGCACCGTGGCCGTGGCCGTGGGCGGCGCCGTTGCCGTGGGCGTCCAAGGCACACCTGCGAACAGTGCGCGCGCGCGCGCGCGCGCGTGTGTGTGTGTGTGTGTGTGTGTGTGTGTGTGTGTGTGTGTGTGTGTGTGTGTGTGTGTGTGTGTGTGTGTATGTGTGTGTGTGTGTGTGTGTGTGTGTGTGTGTGTGTGTGTGTGTGTGTGTGTGTGTTGGTAAACGGAAACGGAGAGGAATCCCCGCAATCGCTCGCAGTTACTGACGGATACGCACCGAATACTTCTTGGACGGTACCGCGTAGCACCGGTAGTCATACTTACCCGCAGAAATAGCCTGGAACCCGTCGGGCGTTCGCGAAGCAAACCGACCCCGACATGCACCCATATGCTTGTGACATGCGCCCAAAAACGTTTACCCAGCACGCCTAATTCCCTGATTCCCGCCCGCTGTCCGTAGTCTCACCTACAGGCGGCAGAGGAAGCATAGGTGTGTGTTGGTAAACGGAAAGGTGTGTGTGTGTGTGTGTGTGTGTGTGTGTGTGTGTGTGTGTGTGTGTGTGTGTGTGTGTGTGTGCATGTGTCGGCGTCAGGTTCACCTTCAACCAATGATCCAGGAGACAAACCCTCAAAGCTTGGGGTCCACCGATGCTTTGTTTCCAAATCAGCACCATCACAACCACCACAACTACAACCACTAAGTCGCTCACCCTGGCAGCGGAACACTGCTATCACTCCTGCACACCAGGTCCACTGCACGCGGGATATTGAGCAAAAAATGCGATACGAGTTCGGAGGAACAGGGTGTGGGGTGGATGGGTTACGCTGTCGAGGCATGCGACGGGCTCAGGGCACGAGGCCGCTGCCCCGTCATGCAGCAAGCACGGCTGCGCCGCCTTCCCTCAGCGGCAAGCTTCGTGTTTTTACAAGCGCCCTGTAGTGGCTTGCATGCGTATATCGCGCTCGAAAGAGTGCCTGGGGACGCTATCGTTAGGACGCTGCCACGCTGCGGTTGGAGGCACGCGGCCCTCTCGCCTCTTGAGAGTATGCGCAGGGTATTGAAGCTCGCTGAGTCGCAACAACTGGAGCGTTTCTACGGCGGCTTTTGATACAGGAACGCCCAGCGCCCTGGTCAGCTCGCACGAACTCCGCTCCGGCGATGCCCACGAACCACTGTGAGCTACTTTATCTAGAATGTCATCTCCCAAGTACAGTATACTATATTAGAGAGAATGCACGCGCCGCAGTTGCAAAGGGCTTACCGCCTGGTGTCGGCCTTCCTGCGGCCTGTGAGACCTCCATCGCCCCAAGTCCGTCTTATGCTACGTCATCCGGGTATGCTTTCAAGCGAGTCTGGCTACGGGCTCAGCGGCAACAAAGGACAGCGCCGCGGTCGCTTTGAGGTCGCAGTAACACAGTGTGTAAAGTAAGCCACGAATTTAAGCAGGAGGTATTACAGTGTATCAAACAGATTATAGCGTTGAACACTAGTCGCTCGTTTGGACGGCAATTTCGCCGCAAAAACCAGAAAAACGTTTCATGTTTTGTGATTGCGTGTTTACAAGAAAGGACACGCCGAGCTCGCAAGCGAGCACGGGGCATACTCGGGCCCTGGGCTGACATAAGCCACAGGGATCCACCCTGCGACCGGAAACCACCGCCAGGTTTTTCCTGACGGCCCGTCCAGGCATTGGCGCTCGGAGGCATTGGGATCCAAGACCTCTACACTCCTTCTATTGAGGTCCCCGGAAAATCATTAAATTGCCACGCATCATATTACTTACAGCTAAGTCACTTCCGCGCCAAGAGCATCGTTTCCGCGAAGTCGCTCGCAGAATTCCCCCGCGTGTTCCCAGCTGAGCTCTCGCACCCCCAGAACCCCCCGTACCCGCCCCCTTGCAACAAATCATGCGAACTTGCCGCCCGCCGCCTCTCAACCAAACACGGATATATTTAGGGCCCACTGCCGGGCAGTTCGGCGGCAAGTTCGCATGATTTGTTGCAAGGGGGCGGGTACGGGGGGTTCTGGGGGTGCGAGAGCTCAGCTGGGAACACGCGGGGGAATTCTGCGAGCGACTTCGCGGAAACGATGCTCTTGGCGCGGAAGTGACTTAGCTGTAAGTAATATGATGCGTGGCAATTTAATGATTTTCCGGGGACCTCAATAGAAGGAGTGTAGAGGTCTTGGATCCCAATGCATGCCTGCGAGCGCCAATGCCTGGACGGGCCGTCAGGACGGGCCCGTCCAGGTTTCGTGCTGCCTAGTCAGTAGACAAAACCGGACCCAAAAACGATCCTGGGTCGCTGAGTATACAACCCAGATGGACTTCAAATATTCCAAAGGTAATAAAGGTGAATGAGAAGCCCACGCCCAGGTGAGCGTTGACGGCGAGCAACACCCAAGCTAAAATGCCGCGAAAATGCTTGAAGCACTTTTTGAACGCTTTCTAAAAGTACTAGACCCTCTAGACCCGAGCGGACGGAGATGTGCGCATGAATGAATTTCGTTTCTGCGTCCAGCCTCCTTTTCGTTGCTGGCATTTAGCTGCATGGGAGTACGACAACACTTGTTGCGAATTAAATTCTATGAAATAAATCGCGCCACCGGGTATACGCCATGAGCGAGCGGCCGGCGGCGACCGGCGGCCGGTCGGCAGATGTGCTAAATCCTCGCTGGCGCTACGTACAACATTCAAATAAAGAATAGATTTTACGGACCGCGCAATGTCGGGGCACCTTGCGCGCGACACTGATTCTTCAGCAGCCGCATTGTCGCTGTCAGTACTGTCAGCTGCTTGCGCGCGCTTCCACGCTCGCTAGCGCGAACACTTGAGCACATTGCTCACTTCGCATTCATAGAGGACGGGTGCTGAGGTTTCGCGCCCTGCACATTTCCTTGCATGTCACGTGTTCAGCGTGTTGCTGCGACACGCCTGCTGAGCTGCCCCGCCCTCCAGTCGGCTCGCGCCTGTCCCCTCCATGGCCACAGCAGCAACAATATGTCGGTACTATGTTCCTACGTTTTTCGCCCAGCTGTCAGAGCTTATCAACTGGAACCTGTGCCGCCAACATCATCCTCACGCAAATCGTGTCTGCAACCCTTCTACTTCTAGCGTAGACTCAGGAATGGCTGTCAGTCCTGTCATACCCGTTCCCTGGCCTAGATGCAGCAACCTCCAGGTACGAAGATCATTGTGTCTGGTGGCTGTTCCCAAAGGACGTCGGGGGCGTGCAGCGGCTTGATCAAAGCGGGCTGCCCGCTTTGCCCATAGCATGATTCCAGGGCGCCGGTTGAACAGCTGCCCAGAGAGAGAAGAGGGGAAAGCGGGAACATGGTGGGCGGCCACCCAGAGAAACATTGGGGGGTGCCGGGAGGGGCATGGGTACGTGGCGTGTGCGTGCCAAACCCTGGTTCGAGCCCTGCCAGTCCCCGCCAGCCCCTGCGCCTTCACTTAGAAGAGAAAGTCCCTGCCGGCGACCCAGCCCTGATGCAATTTGTGCGTCCAAGACCAGCTCGCCTATCCATCGAACCCCGTAAGTGTTCCGGTATGGAGTCCGTGGCACTGACGAACCTCTCTACACGCCCCGCTGGGCTCAGATCCCGTCGTGTGGAGGGGGGAAACACTGCGCAGGTGAATCTCGGCGGGTTTATAACCGGGAGGCCACGGATTCGATCCAGGCCGATGCAGTGGAGGATTCGTAGCCTGGGCTACGAGGTGGTCGGCCGTAACCAGTCGGTGACAAGGATGGTTGCCGGTAGGGTGCCTGAGAAACACTCTTCCTTAAGAAACGCAGTCGCCGTGTGCACAGCGTACCAATTATTATTATTATTATTATTATTATTATTATTCCTATCCATCGAACAAGCTCGCGGTCTGGAAGCCAGCTCCTGGGCTCAGAACGCTTTGCTCCGTACTAGCATTTTCCGAACACTCCTGGCCTGTATTCACCAGCTTGTGGTAAAGTTTGATGCATTATATCAAAAGCAGTGACGGTTGGCCTGAACACAGGGGGCGCAACTCAGGTCGCCTGTCTTCGGCATGGCTCTCCCGTCCCCACCAATATTCACGCTCTAGGCTTACACTTTATTGCGCGTTGCTACTGCGGAGTGTGAGCGTGGGGGGCGGGTAGCTGCTCTCATGGAGTTGTGCATGGGCCGAAATGGAGAGGTGTGGTGCTGTTGAAAGGTCTTTGTTCCTACGCTTTGGGGCTCGCTCAGCCAGGTCTGGGGGCATGAGCAGCGGCGCCGAGTTCCCTGAGTCCCCTGGGCCCTTGCGGTCGCCAAGCAAGGAGGCCACGTCAGCTGAGGCATTGCAGGCGGTGGCCTTGCCGGTTGAGCAGGCTGCGGAGGAGGAGGAGGAGGCAGAGGGCGTTGCTGACGACTGGGGAGTGCAGTGCGGATGCGGCCACCGCCGAGGCGATTGCCCAGCAGCAGCGTGTGACCCCACGGCCGGTCGTGCCTGCAAGCAATGGGTGCGGACGGAGGTGCACCTGCATCCGCCTGAATCATTATTGCACCTTTGCCCTGTACGTTGTTGACTGATGAGCCTTATGTCCACCTCCGGCCGGTGAAGCAGGCAGTGCTTGAACCATCCTACGTACATCCCAATTCCCCTGCTGCCCTCCCAGGCGAAAGCGGAGAAGGAAGCCCGCGAGCAGCACCTGCGGGGGCACGCACGGGCTAGCTTTCAACATGCTAGCCCGTACGCGAGACCGGCAGCGGGGGCTTTGGCCGGGTGCAGCTAGTCTCATGCATGCACCGGGGCTCGCTTCGTGGGCTCGCTTCTTGCACCGACGTTCCTGGGCCACCGAATTTAGATAGGCAGATCCACAAAATTTGGCAGTCCTAAAAAAGCGCTAGCTGCGGCTCGATGCAGCAGGTGGCGGCGTGGTGCCGCTGACCAACACACTGCGGGGCGGAGGCTCCGGCGCATGTCCGTAAGGCCATCCCAACATCGTGCAGCTGTATGCCTATCTGCACACCTGCAGCAACGCCGAATGAAGCACACCGAACAGCCGCATGCCCTGCCGATGGAGTACGCGTATGCGGCGAATGGCTCTCTGAGCCAGTACCTGGTGCGTGCGCGGTGGTCTTTGCGGAGAGATGTCGGGAGCTTGCGTGCGTGGACACCTATGGAATTGTGCGGGGCTTGTGTTGTAATGCAGGGCAGTGCCACAATGTATGTGCCAAGCAGCCGCATGCCCTGCCGATGGGGTACGTATACGGTCTCTGAGCCAGTACCTGGACACCTGGTGCGTGCGTGGTGGCGTTTGTGGCGGGGATGGAGTCGTCGGGAGCTTTCATGTGGCTGACCAATGCGGTACGGTAGGATGGCTGGAAGGGCAGTGCCGGCATACGTCGGTACTGCATGTAACGCGTGCACGCGCGCTTGTTGCCGTCAATGCTGACAGACCCTACTTGGTCGCGCATACAGGATGCCCTCGTGGCGCAAAGGCGCCGAGTCCGCAATGCAGTGGTCCTGGCTGCAAGGACTGTGGCGGAGGTAGCGCAGGTGCACAGCGAGCCGCTCAGCGGCGTCCTCATGCCCTGGGCGGAGCTCCGCGTGCTGACCCGGGACGGAGATGCTGAGCGCGCTGCGGCACCCCCACATTCCAAGGTGTGTGGGAGGGACACGAGTCCTCATGCTGACTGGCGGCAGGCAGGGCGGGGGTGGCCATTCTCTCCTGGTAATGAGCGACAGTAGTGGTTGCAGATGAAGCGCCATGATTCCACGAACATTTCCCCTCCCTCAGCCCCAATTCCCAACCTTATCCCTGCGCTCTGCTGGCCTGGTTTCATACGTCCGTTCGTCTACTTGCTCTCGCAGGGCTTCTGCCACAACGACGTCAAGCCCTGCAACATCCTGCTGTAGCCCGACCCGGACGCCAGCATCCGCTACCCTGTAACGCTCAAGTATGCCTACCTGTGTGTGTGTTAGGAAAGCACGTAAAAGCACATGTACGTGTGTGTGTGTGTGTGTGTGTGTGTGTGTGTGTGTGTGTGTGTGACAACGGGTTTACAGGCGGCCTGACGAGTCTCGTGATCGAGTACTGGGGACAGCCAGCGACAGCGGGGCACTTTGGCCGCACGCTGCCGCTATCACGCGTACGCGTCTCCCTGCCCAGAGCGCAAGCAACCAAGCTCTGGAGTCCACCGGGGGGACGCTCCAACCAACCTGGACCACGCCAGTAACCTCAGAAGGGTTACTGCTGGTACTGCAACGCAGGGCCCAGCCAGCGGGCTCACAAACCTCTAGGCTGGAGGGCCAGCACGGCAGCAACACGAGCACCGGACAGACGACACACCGCGCGCGACAGCACAGCTAGCGAGAGGTGGCTACGGGCACTCGGGGAAACCGGGGCGGTCCGAACGTGGCTGTGCGTGGTCCGAACCTGGTCCGAACCTGGTCCGAACCTGGTCCGAATGACCTTCGGACCAGGGGTTTCGGACAGCCAGGCAGGGGCAGGGCGGGAGGGGCCAGGGGCCGCACGGACCCTGGCAACGCTTGGCCCAACCGATATTCAGGGATCCCCAGCCAGGCCGCAATTTGCGAGAGTTCTACACACGCGCCAGACCGCGTTTGGGGCCAAGAATAACACTGGAATTCGTCCATCGGGAGGGGGCGCTCTGTAGGCGGCCTGGCTGTGAAATTAATCTGTATAGCAGTAGAGGGTATATGTACAAAGCAATATATACCAAGAGCACACCTCGAGGGGGCTCATAGGCGAAACGGGCCGGGGGGCATTGGCCAATGCCCCCCGGCCCGTTTCGCATACGCGCTGAATTCTTCGTGTCTTGTGAGCCATACCTCCCGAAATAGGTATGCTCTATTAATTAAAAGCGTCAGGCCTTCAAGCACGCCACGTGCAACCCTGCACTGGCCATCCTACATCTTGGAGAGCGCCCCCCGCGGCTTCCAAGCGCGCAAAGCCGGCACCGCAGCTACTAAGCTACCATACTACTACTGTAAGCCCCTTGTGGCTCGCTGTTATGCCTAAGGAGGCCATGTTCTCTAGTACCCGCGACCACAATGTCATGTTGGCTTTCAGGGCACTTTGTTAAGGGTGCTGGGAGTACCGAACGTTAACATATAGTATCTATAGCATATATGAACTCATGAAAGCGCCGAAAATGTGCCGTTTGGCTTTCCCGTCCCCGAAGGATGAGGGGCGGAAGCCCTCACGGCCACCCTGCCCCGCCCCGCGTCGCGTCATGGCAGCACAGTGCAGGGTGAGGTTCAGCCGCGCCTCAAGGCTGGGCGTTGGCCTTTGCATGCGTGGGAGGGGCTGGAGCGTGGTCTGGGTAGGGTGCCAGGTGCGGTAGCCATGCCACATTCAGATCTCGACCCCTGCCACAATCCTACCCGACGGAATCACACAGCCATACTGCACTCCCATCCCTCTCACGTATAGACACGGCCATAGGCAAGAGCGCAGGGCTGGGCGTTGGCCTTTGCATGCGTGGGTGGGGCTGGAGCGTGGTCTGGGTAGGGTGCCAGGTGCGGTAGCCATGCCACATCCACATCTCGACCCCTGCCACAATCCTACCCGACGGAATCACACAGCCATATTGCACTCCCATCCCTCTCACGTGTAGACACGGCCATAGGCAAGAGCGCAGGGTTGGGCGTTGGCCTTTGCATGCGTGGGTGGGGCTAGAGCGTGGTCTGGGTAGGGTGCCAGGTGCGGTAGCCATGCCACATCCACATCTCGACCCCTGCCACAATCCTACCCGACGGAATCACACAGCCATACTGCACTCCCATCCCTCTCACGTATAGACACGGCCATAGGCAAGAGCGCAGGGCTGGGCGTTGGCCTTTGCATGCGTGGGTGGGGCTGGAGCGTGGTCTGGGTAGGGTGCCAGGTGCGGTACCCATGCCACATCCACATCTCGACCCCTGCCACAATCCTACCCGACGGAATCACACAGCCATACTGCACTCCCATCCCTCTCACGTATAGACACGGCCATAGGCAAGAGCGCAGGGCTGGGCGTTGGCCTTTGCATGCGTGGGTGGGGCTGGAGCGTGGTCTGGGTAGGGTGCCAGGTGCGGTAGCCATGCCACATTTACCCCCATGTCGCTGATGTTACTAAATGCTGACGAACGTTAGGGTCTGTTCGCGCCCGTCTGCACATGTGACAGGGGGGGCGGGGGCAGGGGAGCGCGCCCCCAGCATGGGTCTTGCATGGGGGCGCATGGCGCTAACAACGGCCACTGCTTAAGTTGCGGTGCTTACATAGCATTTATACAGACATATGAAACGTTCAAACTCAGCACACATATATACAAACTTATTCTCCTCGACAAAATCATAGCCTGCCCTACAGCATGCTTTTAAACATCCAACTCGTAGCGCCTCATTTCAGTCTATGTTCACTTTCTATCAATCTTGTACGTGACATCTTGTTACTAAAAATGCCGCACTGCGAGTCAGATAACCCGCGGAAAAGTCTACGAGCGGGGCGTGCATCGCGGTCAACGCGGTCAACCCGACGGCTTTGGTCGCGACAGGCTGTGGCCTCACTGTGGCCTGCAGTGGGCTTTCTCTTATGCATTGACAACCTATATGCTTCACATAAGCGGTGCGTGCTAATGAGTTCTTGTGTTGTCAAGGCTCAGTCAATCGCGGACTGTTCTTTCGCGTCGTTCCCTGCTCCCCAGCCTGGGTGCATCACAGCTGAAGCATTTGTCCTCCCATATCTCGCCGCGTCCGGTTGTTAACCGGTCGCCCGTCACAATGATGGTATTGCGGACCCGCTCAGTCACGGGCACACACAGTCCTTATGAATGCCTAGTCGACTTCCCGAGTGCTTTGATTTTCCCGACTTGCTCGCAGTGGCTCGCAGGATGTCTGGCCATCCTGGACTGGCGCTTAGCACAATTCGGTGAGTGAGTGTTATTATAGGGGGAAGTAGGATTGATAACACAAGGTGTCTTTAGACGCCATGCATGTGGGCGGCCGGGCGAGAGCGGGGGGTGGGGGTGGGATGGCTGGGGGGCGAGGAGAGGGTGGGGGGGGACGAGCGGGTGCGGGCCGGGATGGCTGGGAAGCGGGCCGGGATGGCCGGGATGAGCTGCTGGCCGCTGCGTCCGAACGGTCTGGTCCGAACACTTGAGGGCTGGTCCGAACGTTCATGGTCCGACGAGGTTTCGGACCAGAATCGGACCAGAATCGGACCAGAATCGGACGGGGTAATTCGGACCGGCTTCGGACCGAAGCATGTTTCACCCCGGTCCGAACAGACCGGCCTTCGGACCAGATTCGGACCAGATTCGGACCGCGTTCGGACTGCGGCCTTCGGACCGCGTTCGGACCACGTTCGGACAGGGTGCTTTCCCCGAGTGGGGGCTGAGTCCAGCGACCCCGCAGCCGTTCACAGCCTCGACAGCAACCTAAGCAGCACTCGACGCCAGGGCAGACTATGCCAAAGGGCAGCCACAAACGCGTCGGACTACCAGGCCGGTCTTGGCCGAAAAACGCCCCGGGTGCTCCGGCACCCAACCCACCCTACCTCAGCTCCCGTGACCCGAAACCCTGGCGCACACTCCCCTTGACCCTCCCAACCCTTCCCAACCCTACTGGTCCTTAGATTCAGCCGCTATGTCCGCGGCTCATTGCTATGGAGATTCTTCTACTCGAGAGGGCTGGTCCCGGTCGCTCCTCCAGCTCCAGCTCCATAGCTTGCGGAAGCGCGCAGAGCAGCATCCCGTCCACCACCGCTAGGATCGGGTGGGTGGCGTCAACACCTTCCCAGACCTTTCGGGGCACATCGAGTTGCGCGAACAGCAGCAGCCGTGACCAAAAGTCCGTGACTGCGCGAGCGCACGCAAGCTCGATGGGTTGACGCATGGCTGCGGTGGCGTCAGCTGCGTGGGCGGGACCTCATCTGGGTCAGCGTCCGCCCCCGCTGCTGCCGCCGCCGCTAGCTGCCTCGGTGGGTGCCGCCGCCGCTGCCGCCCGCCGCTTGGTCTCCCTGGGCCGCTGCAGCGCGCGTCATCCCGCGCAGCCGCACCCGGCCGTGTTCTATGGCGGCAAGCGCCGCCATCGCCACCACATCCCACACGCACTGCTGGATGCCCGAGGGCGCCTGCACTAGCCACAGCTGGGCTTGGCTGACGGGCTGGGGCCCCGGGGCGTGCACGTTGATCTGCGCCACCACCACATTTGCCACTGCGCAGCCCCAGAAGTGGTGCTGCCGCGGCGCAGGCGGGGTGGCGGCGGCTGGCCCCGTTGTGGCGCTGCCATGGCCGTACTGCCCACAGCCGCACGGCTCGCGTCGAGCCGTGGGCATGTGAGTGTTGCCCGGCAGCGGCACGGCGTCGATGGCCAGCCGCCACAAAATCTCGAATTGGCGCCGCTCCCACCGGACGTGCTGCCACAGGCGCGCAAGGGTGCCCCGAAAGGCGCCGAGCGCCGCTGCCGCAGCTTCAGGCAGGTCCTCACGCCGCGCCTCTATCTGAGCGGGGCGGCAGGCCGAGGGCCGCCCGCTCATAGTCCTCGTGGAGACCGGCACGGCGTGCCGCTATGCTGTCCAGCTGCAAGGCTGTGGCCATGCGGACGGTCAGCTTCTCCAGGGGAATTTTGACGGACTCGGTGCCGGGCTAGCCGGGCAGTACCCATCCCATGCGCGGCATGATGATCGTGCTGATGACGGAGGAGGTGGACGGGGCGGGGCGGCGCTGGGGCCCGCAAGCTGTGCGGCGTGGGCCCGTGCGGCGTTCATCCACGCCGGTGGGATGTCATCAACCAGGCCCTGGAGGGCGGCGAGCGTGGGGCTAGTGGGGCCGCGGCGACGCTGGCGTGCGTCGGTTGGGCCCAGGTGGGCTCTCGGCCACCCTGCCCAGTCGACGACGGCGGCCGTGTCGAGTGGGCACGCGTCGTATGCTCGTACCAGGTCGCCAATGGTGAGCAGCCGCGCACAGGCACGTAGTGCCCTGTGGCGGTAGTCAAGGCCGCGGCCCTGCGTGCACTGCGCGGCGCTGGCAAGGGTAGCTTCTGGCGCCGGCTCCTCCTCTGCCTCCAGGTCCGGGTCTGCCTCGCCGCCCTCAGCCGGGGGCGGCGGGCAGACGAGCGGGTTGCCCCACAGGGGTGCCGTGTGGCACCAGGCCCCTGGCTCTGGTGCGGGTTCCAGCGCCTGCACCGGCGGCAGCCAGCCTAGCAGTGCGCTCGGCGTCCTCGGGGAGGGTCAGGCTGGGGACAACGTCGCCCGCACCCGTCACTGCTAACACTGCCGTCAGGGCGCTGCTAGGCCGCATGGATGGGTGGTGGTGGTGGAGGAACGCGGCGTACGCGACACACCAGGGCTGAGGCAGCGCGGTGGCGGGGGCGGGGTCGTGGGCGGCGAGGCGGGCGGCCCAAGTGGCGTGCCGGCCGCGCACGTGCTAAGGGGCAGCAGGGCTCCGAAGCCGCCGGCGGTGGGGTGTCCGTACAGCAGCTTGGTTGGGATGCCCGTCAGGCGCTGCTTCGTGGCCTCTGGAGCTAGGCGCCGGTCCACCACGCCGCTGTGTTCCATGTGCCACGTGACCATAGAGGTGCAGTAGGCGGACGCGGTGTTCGCACGGCCAAAGACAGAGAGCCCCAGGTGGGCGGCGGCTGGGGTGGGCGCGGCGTGTACGGTGGCGGCCGCCGGGGCCGAGGGTGCGGGGGCCGTACCGGCGGCGGGGGGCCCAGCAGCCGCAGCTGGTGCTGCGGCCGTGGCGGTAGTGGCGGCGCCCTCATGAGCGCGCTGATCAGCAGCGGCGCCACCCTCGGCTGTGGCGCCCAGCGCAGCTGCGGCCGGTAGGTATCCTACCCGCAGCAGCTCCACCTTGATGAGGTTGAGGCGCTGCCCTGATGCGTGGCTGAAGGTGTTCATGGCCGCCAGGAAGCTGGGCACGGCCGCGTCGCTCTCCAGGAGCACCTTCGTGTCGTCAGCAAACTGCGCTGCCGTGGTCAGGTCGGTGCTGTCGGGGTGCAGGCGGATGCCCACCTGCTGGCGCTGCAACCAGCACAGCAGCGCCTGGGCTACGAAGAGGTACAGCAGTGGTGCCAGCGGGCAGCCCTGCCGGACCCCCGCCACCATGGCGACTGGTGCTGACCAGTGGCCATTGACGACAGCTTGCGCTGTGGTGTACTGTAGGAGGGTGCTGACCCACCCGCGCAGCTGCGGCCCGGCCCCCATTGCCTCCATGGCGGATAGGAGGAAGGTGCGGTCAATCGTGTCATGCGCCTTGGCGAAGTCCAGGAAGGCAATGATGGCTGCTGCTTCAGCAGGTGCGGCAGTAGCTGCAGTAGCTGGATGTTGGCACCATGTTACGGACATGCTCTAAATTGCGAAACGAAAACGTAAGCATGTTCGCTGGATGTTGGCGCCATGTGTGTGTGTTGGTAAACGGAAACGGAGAGGAATCCCCGCAATCGCAATGTGTGTGTGTGTGTGTGTGTGTGTGTGTGTGTGTGTGTGCGCGCGCGCGCGCCCCCGTGCGTGTCATCGTACCAACCTACCCCAAGTCACCCCTGCGGAGCGCTCCAAAGTGAGACACACGCATGCTGCAACATGTGTCATTCGCAGGTCTTGCATTTGCTCGCTAGGGATTCACAGGTCTATCTGACATCTGCTCGCTAGCGCTGGTCGTGGGGGATACCTGTGGTCTGCGACTCGGCCGTAACCACCACGCATACCTGGCCGGCCGGGCCCCTTGCGGCCGGGCCCCTTGTGGCCGGGCCCCTTGCGGGACATGTCCCGCATGACGGCCCTGTGACGCCAGACCAGCGCCCCAGCGCGGAGGCCGCCCTTGAGCCCAGCTGGCTGCAGAGCCCGTGAGAGAGAGGTCATCCAGGCGTTCGGGCTACCTAGCGGTCGGAGCCTGTGGGAGGTGGCGCGTATAATGACGCGTGGCTGCAATCTATCTACAAAGCAATGCTTTCACAAGTAGGCGGCCGGCGTCGTGGGCAACGGTGCACATTCGTGGGCAGTTGCAAGTCATCTGCCGAATTGATCATTGATCCCAGACCACAACCCAAAAGCCACTTGAAGGCCGGTTTTGCGTATCATTCTAACGGGCGGCCTTACAGTCCAGTCGAACCAGCGGCCCAGCGCGCTTACCTCATACATATCATACCGTCTGTGCGTGGCTGTCATTGCACGTTATGTCACATCGTAATGCACCCCTAACACCGGTAAACAATGCGACACGGCGAATAGTCAAACTCCACGACGGGCCCCTCTTCCTCAGATGATGAATACAGCAAGGCCGGGAGCAGGGGCAGTCGCGCACACGTTGGCACAAGTGAGTCATCTCCTTTTCCTCCATCCACACGCTCCAGGCTTTCCAATGAACTCCTTACGAGTATTACGAGCTCATGGCCAATGGCGGTGGCGGGGCGGCGGGGCGCGGCAAGGCGGGGGCTTGGCGCTACCACCGCCAAGGGTGGCTGTATCCAGAAGCGGGTGAGGATGGGGGAACGGAGGATAGGGGAGGGGAGCGAGGGGGACAGCAATGGGCTTCAGCTGCCACAACCAATTCCTTAAAGCCTTGAACTGCGAGGGCCAACACACCCTGTCCTGCCCTCGCTCTCATATTAAGTGACACCATCACACTGTGTACCGGCGTGTGCGTGGCGGTGTCACCACGCGCCACATACACCCCTGCTTGTCAACAACGTGTGTATGTGGGTGGCACGCACCTGGCGCTGACCGTGACGGCGTGTACTCCTCCATGGCCGTCCAGGTGGTCCGTACCTCCAGGTACGGCAGCGCGGCGCTGGGGCCCAGCGTTGTGTTGGTCAGCCCGAACCGCCCGAGGTACTTGCGGTCGAAGCGGCCGGCGCACTCCAGGAGCGGGTTGAATGTGGCCCCTGCCGAGCTTTTCACTAAGTTGGCACGCGGCACGAACAGAGCCGTATCAAGGAGCGTGCCAGCGCCGCCGTTGATGGTCGCCTTGACCGCCACCCGAATCCAGTCAACGCCGGCATCGTCGCCGGCGGCCGTGGCAGTGGTGGTCGAGTCGTTGAGCCAGGCGCATACCACAGTCGAGCCGGGCGGCGGCGGCGCGCCAGTGGTGTTCCAGACCGCGAG
The DNA here is from genome assembly GCA_016834595.1 of Chlamydomonas schloesseri. Lineage (NCBI taxonomy): Eukaryota > Viridiplantae > Chlorophyta > Chlorophyceae > Chlamydomonadales > Chlamydomonadaceae > Chlamydomonas > Chlamydomonas schloesseri. Next base: position 353,719 of record JAEHOD010000066.1, on the reverse strand, counting down.
ATAGATCGGTGGCGAGCTCGGCTCTGCCGTACACGCCGCTGTACCCGGTGGCGTTCCCGGGCGCATTGGCGGACAGCTCGCCGACCTGCATGCATGCATGTGCGTCATGCATGAGGCAATGAAGGGCCGCATGGGGCTGAATGTCAAGGACTTAGCAGGGAGCTTGACATTGACTCCGGCCCGGATTTAGAAACAGATCCCCCAGCAGCACGACCACCATGATGGGAAAGTACGCCAATGAAATACCGTAATCATACGGTAAGTTGATAACAAGGAATGAAAATCAAGGAATGAGCAAGAATGCCCACCTAGCCCACCTGCGTTACGGACATGCTCTAAATTGCGAAACGAAAACGTAAGCACGCCACGTATACTCGCCGTGCGGGAATATGCTAAATACACTGTTGAGCTGGAGACCGGCTGCGTTCATGTTGGTGGTCGTTGGATGTGTGGGGAGGTTGAGGGCCAGGGGGGGAAGAGCGTAGTCCAGACGCAAGCGCAGCCGGGTGGGGCGCGGGAGAGCGGGGCGAGCGAGGGGTGGTTAGGGTGGTGTGCGGTGCGTGCCAGGTAATGGGGCACCAACCCTTTATTTGCACATGCTGCTCCAGGTATGAGCTCGCCTTTCCTCCACACATATGCACAGGTAGGCGTCTGCCAGCTCCACCCGCCCAGCCCCGACCCTGCCGCCCACCTGGCGGTGGCATCACCGGGCTCACGTGCACCGCCGCCCTCCACGACACCACCAGTGACAGGGTAAGGAAGCCCAGGGGCGTGCGCCGCGGCCACGTCTCGTAAAACAGAATCTGGGGGCTGTCCTGGCCGCGCCTGTGCATACATGAGATTATGCATGGTTGTTATGGTTGTTGCACGTTTGTTGCTAGGGGCGTACCATGCGGAGCATGTGAAGGCGGCACGAGGCACCGAGGACGAAGGTCACCGATCGGCTCGGTCGGGCCACCTGTCCCTTAGCCCAGGGCGGGAGGCTTGTTAACCACATGCAACACATGGAAACAAGCCAGCTAGGCAAGGTACGCACATAACAGCTGGCATCTGCACTTTCACCAATGACACCTGGCGTGTTTGGTGCCTCTTGGCTATATAAACAGCTCTCTGATCTAAACCCGGTAGTTCTCACTACCTCCCTTAATTGGGTCTAGCACAACAACAGCACCCACTTGTAGCTTAGAGGGTCCACGGATGCGTCCGCGTAGCTGACGGACCTCAGCACGCCGCCGCGAAGCAGGCGGTAGGTGGTGATGCTCGTGTCATTCCGCGGTACCGTGCCGTTGCCCGTCACGTTGAGGGCGAAGAAGTCTGCCTTGACGGTGGGTGATGCAATACAAAGGTGTATGGACTGCGTGTCGAACATCACCGCACGGGACAGGTTGTACGTTACGGTCGCGACGCCGCCGCCCAGCCACGTTACGGTGGGCGCGGGCCCGGGAGAGTCGAGGGGGTTTGACAAGTCGTTGTTCTATGACAGCGTAGATGGTGAAGGGTGGCTTCGCTGTAAGTAAGAAGTATCGATCGATCGGGTGAACGGTTAGGCGGCAGAAGTCACGGTGGAGACGTCGGCGTGCAGGTGGCACGCCCCTGAAGTCCAGAGCAGTTCGCTCGCGACCCGGGTCACCAGGTCCTTCTTGTAACCATGCATTCTTCGCTGCGCCTGTGTTAGGCAATAAAAGGCGCCCGTGAGGCTGGGTCGGGGCACATGCGTGTGTCGTTGGCAGGGGTAGCTGGTTGCCCACCAGGGGCGGGCAAGCGCACAAGGGCACAGAGAGCAGTCGCCTGTAAGCGAGCGCCTGCGACAAAGTGAAGCAAGGTTTGGGCTATTCAGTGCCGGCTTCAGGGTCGGGCTTCATGAAAGGCGGTGTTCATCCTGATTATACCCTCAAGATGCTTGGGGAGTAGTGCTGGAAGATTCAATCGAGCATGTGCAGAGAGTGAGGGACTGTAGGAATGGCGGCCTTTGTTGTCGGGCCCCGACGGTCCGACGTAAATCTTGACTGTTTTAGACCGACACAGAGATAGTAACAGTGGTGGACAGCCAACAGAGCGTGACTGGAAGCTGTTTGAATCTGGGCCCCACCCGTGCCGGCAGGTGTATCGAGAGGCCCGGTCCCGACCATCGTCGGTACCGACCAGGGGAGGGGGGGGTATGCAACTCGGGCGGCACGCCCCCTCCGGCCTGCATGGGGACCGGCCAAAAGGTGTTCGGATCCCCTAGACCTGGGCTCCGGTCATTCATTTATGTAGACTACTTTAGGGACATAGCAATCGCTATGGTAGGGGCAGCGAGCCCGCTGTAACAATTCACTAGTCAAGAGCCAATCCTCATCAATTTTGATTCGCGATGCCGTAAATCAATGAAATGGATGAGGTGGATAAGAAAGCTCGTCGCGCGGCCATATCCCGTGGCCTGGAGCGACTGTGGGCCTTGAAATTCAAGGTCAGTCAGGATACATGGCCCTTTGTGGGGCCCCTGCGGGCTCGCTGGGCATTCTAAGGGGCCCCACCCGTACCCCAAGCAGACTATGGACTATAGATGCCTCATGACCGGGCGGGCACGCTCGTAGGGGTCCTGGCTGGGCTGGTGAGGCCCTTTTAGAAAGCGCCCAAACATGCCCCCCCGTCTGGTGCGACCTTGGTCAGCGTCGTGTGCTGCTTGTCTTATCGGGTTAAGGTGTGGTAACCAGTAAAATATCTTAGAGACCAGATTGCGCCATTCGCGATATTCTTTTGGCGCAAATAGCGAAAATGAACTCTGGGCGCGCGATGACGACGGGTTTGGGCGAGAGACAGCCACGAGCGGCGCGCATATCACTTTAGCTGGACTGTTCCCGTATCGTGAAGCTATTTGTGACCGGAAGCCCGCGACAGCGAGCTCTTAGCAGTGGTCCCTAGGTCACGCCCGAATGCTGCACATTTCTGCATGGCCACAAGTCGCCCAAGGTCAACTAGCTTTGTGTTTCTCGCTCGTAACCAGCATTTTGTTCATATGAACCCAGCGCGCTAATCAGATTTGGAAAAGGCCATGAGCAGCGAAAATGAACTCTGGGTGCGTGTCGTGGCCCCGGTTCCCGGTCTTTCTCGGTGTGGTGGGGACGGACCCGGGTGCCCTATTTGCGCCTGTGTTTCATGTGGGTTTGGCACCTAACCATAGGGGTGTGTACTGGGAGCGAGCCCGGGGCATCCTGGTAACGGCAGAGTGTGTGTACGTATACCGCGTGAGCTCCTGCACGTTTGCTTGGGTTGTGAGCACATGCTGTCCCCATCTTCCCTGCCCTCTTCCTACAGATAATCCTGCTTTGCCTGGTTGTCAGCGAAGCAGCAGCTACAACAGCAGCCACCGCAGGCCACAGGAGCAGCTGGGCGGCGGAAGCAGGCGCAGAAGCAGCAGGCAGCTGTGCCGCCCAAGAAGGCGGTGTTCGAGCTGTTTAGCAACCGGACTGCCGGCGACCGTGTCACCGGCTGGGCTTTGAGCAGTTCCCTGCGGGTTGCAATGAACAAAGCGAAGCGGTCGAAAACGGCCGCCGCGTCATCCCAGGCAAGCCTGGTGCAGGACTTAATCCAGGCGCGCTCTGACGGATGCTACAGGCGCAGCTTTGATGACGACCTATCGCCAGACCTGAAGCTGGGCCGCATCGTGACTCCACAGCCAGCGTGTCGGTGCAGCCCAGCACCGGTGCTGCCACCGGAGGCAACACCGCCGCTCAGCCCGGCGACGTCGCCAGCACCGCCGCGCCCAGTGACGGTGGCGCCGCCGCTCAGCCCAGCGACGGCGATGCCAAGCTCAGCGACGGCGGCGCTGCCGCTCAGCCCAGCGATGACGCCAGCGCCGGCGCCGCCAAGCTTAGCGATGGATCTGGGTCCCACCCGTGCCGGCAGGTGTATCAAGGGGCCCGGTTCCCTACCATCGTCGGTACCGACCATTGTCGGTATCAGCCATCGTTGGTAACGACCGTTCTCTACCCCAGCCACGGGCACTGAATGTCGGGCCCCCAACCCGCAAGCAAGCAGAAATGACCAGGGGCAGCATGGTTGTCAGGATATCAATTGCACTGTACCAACGGTAGCCGGCTGGTTGCTGGCGTTTCTGCTGACAGTCGTTCTTCGCGCTCTGCGCGCCCGGCCTGTCCAACAGCAACACACACCCATGCAGGCAAGGTGATGCCACACAACGCGAGAAGCCGGTTCATTGCAGCGTCACCGACAGCGCAGGGGGCACCGTCATGGCTTCGCGAGGGAGCGAGTTGAGCTGAGGAATGGATGTGCCCAGTGCCACACCCCCAGTGCTGGTGCGTGCATGTTTGCCAGACCACTTCCGGTGCGTTTGAGCCCGCCCCTGGATTGGGACGTCCAAATGAGCGATAGCCTTTACATACCGCGCCTCTTCCCAAGCACTCTCAGAGGTCCAGGGAATGGACAGACCGGCCAATGCCCCTTTCACTCTCCTCAAGCACAAACATATTATCACTGCATAGCCGGACACGCAGATTTGTTATTTACGCATGTTGCAGCGCGCGCCCACAGGACATCACTTCTGCATTCCCAACTTGCAGCCTCAGGCAGGTAGTCCAAATGTACAGGTCATAGGTCAACCCAGCTCCTATGTATCCCTTTGCGCGTAGCATGCCCGACTTTCATGTGAATGTGTTGTTGCACACGACTTTCAACTCGATAGTTAGCAGCCTATCAGGCCTTAAGCACCAGTCCAAATGGCTTGTTTCGTAAATTTGTCCAACGCCTTCCAGCTGAAGATGCGACGTCGTCAAATGTCAACAAGTGCGGTATGTTGTGCAGTCTATTATGTCATCACCTTCCCGCCTCCATCTTCACACGCCCCTTGCAAGCTACTCAACCCCCTCCCACGAGTTTAGCAAGCTAGCTAGGAGTTACTGCTCCCCTGAATTCTTGCTCTTCAAGAGTAGCTCATCGCGAAGTCGTCCTCGGCCTTGTCGCGATAGTCGGCGGCGTTGTACTTGCCCGCGCGCTTGGCCTCCTCCTCGTGCTCCTCCTCCTCCTGCTGCTGCCGCTGGTGCTCCTGGTACGCGCGCCCAGCCGCGTACGGGTCATAGAAACCGTACGGCCCGTAACCGGGTGGCATCATTCCGTACGGTGGCGGAAACGGCATGGCGCCGGGCGCCCCCGGCACGCCGGGGGGCGGCATCATGCCGTACGGTGGCGGGAACGGCATGGCACCGGGTGCCCCCGGCACGCCAGGAGGTGGCATCATGCCGTACGGCGGCATCATGCCGAGTGGAGGCATGGCGCCCGGCACGGAGCCCAGCACCGCCTCCTCCTCCAGGACGGACAGGTCCACACTCTCGGGGTTGACCTCCAGATCCGGCAGCTCCAGGTCTGTCGTGGGTGGTGTGGTGGTGGTGGTGGTCGTGGTGGTGGTTGAGGAGGCGAGGCGCAGGGTGGGGATGAAATGGCGGGGCAACCAGAGAAGCGCCACGCAAATAGTCAGGAGCATGTGCAGGCCAGGCCCCAAGGTTCCTTGCCGCCAAGCAGCGCCCCACACAGTCGCACGCAAGAGCCTCCTGACTCACCCAGCCCCGCCAGCGTCTCCCGCAGCCCCGCCAGCCCCAGGCCACTGGTGTCCAGGTCGGCGTCGGTGTCCACCAGCGCCGCCGCCTCCGACAGCGGCAGGCTGTCCACGATGCCGTCGTCGGGGAAGGCCAGCAGCACCTGGTTGGTTGGGTGGTTGGTTGGTTGGGTGGGTTGGGTGGGGTGGGGTGGTTGTGAGGATTTGCCAGTAAGAAGGACGGAGGTGCGGCATTAGCGAGAGGAGTTAAGAGTTAAGCACGGCAGCCACCCACAGTCAGTCAGGCGATGCGCACCTGCCGTGCCACTACTGCCTTGCACTCGCGGCTTGATGCCCTAGCCCCGCCCGCCCCCCCTCCCAACCAGACCCTTTAAACCAGGCCCTCCTGCAGCCCTCCCGCTACCCGCACACCCACACACCCACCTGCTTGCGCATGCCCCCAATCATGTCTGCAAGCATCTCCTCCACCGCCTGCAAGTTGGGCAGCTGTGTCGGCGGCCCTGGCTCCCCCGCCGGTCCGCCGGAGCCGATGGTGAGCTCGATGCCATCCAGCGCGTGCGCCACGTCAAGGCCCTGCTTAGAGACAGAGGTAGGGTGGTGGTGACGTGGTTAGCAGTACGGAAAGCATTACCAGAAAGCAGTACCAGAAAGCCGATGCTGCCATGTGTACGGAAAGATTTGGGGCGCAGCGTCAGCCAGGGCTAAAGGGTTGAGGAGTCATGTGGTGTAAACAACATGACATGGTGGAGATTCCAGTGAGTACCGTACGCACCGCGAGCAGAGCCTCCACAGCAGGGGGCGCATCGGGCGCGGAGGGCATTGCAGGCTCGTCCGCCGCCACCGCTGCCGCCGCCCCACTGTCCGAGTTGGCCTGCTGCTGTGCCATGAGCCCGGATACATAGACCACGTGCGTGGTCACCGAGTTGGACAGGAAGGCCTGCAAGAGCGTCATTTGGCGGTGCATTGGTTTTAGCAAGGCACATTCACGAGATCAACAGCGGAGAATAAGTGCCTCTGCAGCAGGTTCATGATTGAAGCCGCACGGAGTTATGCCGACCGTATCTGCCGCCCTTACCTGCATGCGCGCGCGGCCCTCCTCCACGCGCTTTACCAGCGACTCCTCCGCGCCGCTGAACGCAGCGGACAGGGCTGTTAGCACAGAGTTGCACGCAGAAGCGCTGGCCGCAGAGCCGCGGGACACCTGCGTGTGTGCGTGTGTGTGTGCGCATGCATTGGTTGTGAGACCAGTGAGCGTGCAGTGAGCAAATGGAATATGACAAGGCAAGTTGAGGGAAGCCAAAGGCCTCGGGGCCTCATCCTCTTCTCAGCACGTACCTGCCTGCATTTCTGCTGGGCCCCGCACCGGAATCCTGACCCTACGATGCCTCTTGCCTTCCTCATCCACCGCCTCCCCCATGCTTCCCCACTCCTCTCACCTCCGCCGCCATGCCGCCCACAATGCGCAGCAGGTCGTCGTGCTTGTCCGCCGCCTGCAGCTCCTCTGCGCGCGCCGCCACCGCCTTGAGTGCGCTGTCGTTGCGGAGGGTTGGGGGTTGGGGGAAGGGGTGAGGTGAGCAAGCAGCGACATGACAAAGGCAAACCCGCACGCCGAGTGCTGCAGGTGCGACACGCCCCCCCCCCCCCATCAAGCCGCGCTACAAGGAGCCCTCATACATGGCAAACTCACTTGTCCGCCGCCGCCCGTGCCTGTTGCGCCTGGCGCTTGGCCAGCCCCTCCAGCTCCTGGCGCACCCCCTCCATGTTCAGCGCCGCCGCCCCCGCCCGCCGCTGCGCGCCCTCAATCTTGCGGATGGCCTGGTCCACCCGCTCCGCCAGGTTGGCGCGCTGGGCCTGCGGTGGTTGGGAGTTGCAAGTACCAGTAGCCCATTCTAAACTAGCGAGCGACAGGCAATGGCGGTTGTGGGTTTCAGGCAGCACGCAGTGGTGCGGTTGGCTTGTGATAGAAGAGTGGGAGGTGCGATCAAGTGGTGTCTGCCTAGATGGTGTTTGCGGGGAGCGTGACCTTGCTGCGTCCGTAGACCGCCCCTAAGTACTGGCCAAAGCCAACCAACCCACCCACACAACAGCCCACCCACCCACCGGCCCACCGCCCAGCCCACCGAGGTGCACCCACCTGCAGCTCCTGCCTCAGGCTGGCCGCGGCGGTGTTGAGCGCCGTGCGCGCAGCGGGCGGCTTGGTGGCCAGCGCGCGCTGCTTGCGTGTGTACATTGCGTCCACGCGGCGCTCCATGGTGGTGAGGCGGTTGTAGCCCTCGACCTTCTTGTCCTCAATCTCTTTGAGCCGCCGCGCCGCCGTGCGCCGAATCTACGGACAGGGCGTGTGTGCAAGCGAGGTCAAAGCAAGGCGGTAGTCAGGGCACGCACTTGTCGGACCAATCACGCACGCCCACCACCCGCCCGCTCTCCTTCCACGCCCCAAGCACGGGCGGCGTGTTACCCTTGCGCAAGATGCACGTTCACTGGTAGACTGCAGGCGTTTGCATGCATGCGGCTGCAATGCCATAGCTCATTGTAATCCCTCATTCCCCTTCATCACCGGTATTCCCCACTCCCTGTTTCCCTCACCTCCATGATTGCCGTCTCCATCTGCTGCTGCACGCCTGCCTCGCCGCGCACGGCCGCCGCCTCCAGCCCGCGCAGTCGCGCCTCAAACAGCGACTCGATCTTTTCCAGCGTGGCGTCCCTGCGTGCGTGCGTGCGTGCGTGGGATAGAGCGTGGGATAGAGCGTGCAGCCAAGCATCGGCCTTGCGGTCGCAGTGGTTGAGCGCAGGGATGCAGCGAGCATGCCGCATGAACAGCGACCGACAGCCCGAACAGCACACAGCCTCAAATACTCGGGCCTGCATGCATGCGCGCACCTCTTGGCGGTGATGGCCATCGTCATCTCGTCCTTGCTTGCAGCCAGCTTGGCCTGCAGCCCCACCAGCCGCATCTGCGCCGCCGAGCTGCCGCTCAGCTTGGCTGCCATGTCATCGCGCCGCTGCCGCAGCCCCGTCTCCAGCAAGTGCAGCGAGGTGCGCGCGGCGGCGTAGAAGAGGCGCATGTGCTCATGGCAGCCACACACCTCCTCCAGGACCTGTTCGGTCGTTCGTTGGTGCAAGCGATCGCCGTCAAGGGTTATCAGGAAAAGCGGCGCACAACAGCGTCAGTCAGTCACCAGCAGCAGCACAACATAAAAGTCGTGACAGGTCACGTGTGCAAGGACACGCGGAGGAGCAAGCTGTCGGCAGTATGCAAGCCGGTAGCCAGCCATGGATCCCAATCCACCACGATATCTGAATTTCTTCCTCGCCCACCTTGGTCTTCGCCGTAAGATACTTGGCTACCCGCGCCGAGTCCGCTGGCGCCAGCACCGCCGCCGCGTCGCCGCTCGCCGCCGCCAGGTTCGCCGCTGCCTGTTCGCGCAGCAGCACCTGCGCCTCCTCCAACCGCACCTTTGCCTGCTCCGCCAGCCGCGCGCACACCTTCGCCGCGGCGCCCAGCGCGGCGCTGCCGCCGCCCTCGGGCGGGCTGGGGCCCGGCACGATCTTGAGAATGTCGGGCACCCCCAACGAAGCCTCCAGCAGCGTGATGCGGCCGCCGTGCAGCGCGCCCAGCTGCACCTCCTGTGGTTGGTTGGTTGGTTGTTGGGTGGGTGGGGCCGCAAACAAACACGCATAAGCGGGCATCGTCAGTCGTGGCATTGCATTGCATGGCACGGCATGGACCCGGCGGTCGCATAACAAACCTGAACTGCTACGGTGTGGCGCTGGCGATGGAGCTGGTGTTGAGGCTCTGTGTGTCCATATCCCATTCCCTTTCCCTTCCTATCCCATCCCTTCCTCGCTCCCGCGCTCCCTCCTCACCGTGCGGCAGGCGCTCATGCTGTCGCTGCCGCTGGCCTTCTTCAGCAGCATGTGCAGCAGCGCCTTGTCTTCCATCTTGGCGGCCAGGTACACCGCGCTGCCCTTGCGCGCCGTGACGCTGGGCAGCTTGCTCAGGGCCCGCCGGCTCTCGCCGCCTGTGGACTGCGGCAGCTCGGACACGTTGTCGGACTCATCCTCGCCATCCTCGATGCCGCCGCCGCCCGTGTTCGAGGAACGGCCTGCGGCCTCGGACGCGGGCGCGGGCGCGGGCTCGGAGGCGTCGGCGGCGGCGGGCGTCGCGCCCGCTTCCAGAAGCTGCCCCACGGTGTCCTGTTGACGGTGGCGGTGAGTTTGGAGCGCAATTCCACGAGCGCGTCATTTAAATTTGGAAAGCGTAAAGTGGCGGGGCCAGGTGGCCGGGAACACAGGGGTGGGAACAGAGGGGAAAGGGACGGCAAATCGCCACCCAGGGCGCGGGGCATGGGGCAAGCGGGTGAGGGACAGGGCTCGTTTCTGGCTCGGCGGGGTATGTCCAGACATCAGACATTACAGGCCTTTCCGGGGCTAAACGATGTCCACCACATTGCCGATTTGGAGTCTTTCCCCTAGGATTTTCTATATCCCGATAACCGCCAAAACGCCTTTTAAAATCCCTTGGATATTAGGATGTAAAGGAGCCCTGGTGAAGGAATCTGCTCTACTGCCGACGTACCTGGTTGCTGATGCGCACCGCTAGCATGAGGGCCGAGTCGCCGGCGGCGGTGCGGTGCGTGTTGAGGCGGCGCTCGCCGTAGGCCGCCAGCAGCGCCGCCAGCACCCGCTTGCCGGGGCCGTCACTGCCGCCGAGGCGCTGTGTGTGTGGGAGGGGGGCCGGGGGGGGGGAGGGGTAGTTCATTCCACAAACCAAAGCAAACCAACCGAGAAGGGATTAGCCGTCCATGGCGCATGGGTATGGTTTAATTGGGCTGGTATTTGCAAACCCCCCCCCTCACCTGTTGCGCCAGGATGGCAAGGTCCACAGCCGTGCAGCCGGCGCCGTCCTCCGCGTCCACCCGCGCCCCCACCGCCAGCAGCACCTCCACCAGCGGCAGGCTGCCGCGCACCGCCGCCGCCATCAACAGCGTCTGCCGGCCGCCGGCACCGCCGCCGCCTGCTGGGGCCCCCGTCGCAGCGTCCACCGCGGCCACGGTGGCGTTGACGTCGGCACCCGCGCGCACCAGCACCGCGGCGATCTCAGCCACCGCACGTGCGGTGGGGCCCTTGCTCAGGAGCAACTTGGAGCTCCCGCCGCCGAGCTCATTCACGCCGGCGCCGGCGCCGCCGCCGCCAAGGCCGAGGCTGGCCAGCCCCGAGCCGTGCCCCACGCCGCCGCTTTCCCACGTGGACGCAGCAGCGGACGTGTCAGCCGCAGCCGATTCCTTGCAGGCCTGCGCAGCCTCCACCAGCGCCTCCAGCGCGCGGCTGGCGTCGTCGGCCGTGATGTGGTCGGCCTGGATCCAGCGCTGGATGGCGGCCACGTTGGCGCCGCGCAGCGCGGGCAGGACCTCACCCGCCCAGTCCATGTAAACGTGCGCGCGCGAGGACAGGAACGCTATGAGCGCATCGTAGCGGGCCGGGTCGGCGGCAGCGGTGCTGCCGCCGCTCGCAAGGCCCGGCGGCAGCGCCGCCGGTGCGGCGGCGGAGGCTTTGGCGAGCGCCAGCGCCGCCGCCAGCTCTCGTTCATACAAGCCACGGCCCTGCAGGTCGAGCAGTTGCTTAGCGGCGCCGACACGGCCACCGCGAACAGCGCCGACAAAAGCGTCGCGCAGGCGCGCCGCCGCCACCTCGGGCGGCGGCGCCGCCACCCCGGGCGGCAGCAGAGGCCCCCCGCTGGCGCCGCCGGTGCTGCCTAGCAGCAGACTCAGGGTGCCCAGCGCGCCGCAGCGTGCCGCCTCGTGCACCGCGCCCCACTGCCCCGGCGGCGCCACCAGCACCGCCGCTGCCGGCCGAGACGCAGCCGACGACGCTGCCCCACTCGACCCCGCGGGCAGCGGCAGCAGTTCCAGCGGCGTGTCAGTTGACGACACGCCTGGTGGCGGCGGCGCAGCCGCCGCCTTGGCCCACGGGTCGGCCGCAGACGAGGCCTCCACCAGCGCTTTGAGAGTCGCTGGCAGGTTCAACACAGCCGCCATGAAGACCGGCGACTGGCCATGCTCATTGCGCGCCGTCAGCAGCTCGGGGGCGAACTCGGTGTCCAGCAGCGTCGCGATCACCGCAGCCGCGGCGGTCACCGCCGCCGCTGCCTCAGCGGAGCCGGCCGCGTGCGCCGCGTAGCGGCCGCCGCCCAACAGGTGCCCGAGGTGCTCATCGCCGCCGGCAACGGCGCCGGCGGCGGCGCTGCGCTGCGCGCGCTCCGCCACGCGGACCGCGAACGCCAATGCGTTCTCGCCGCCGGGCGCGTCACGCCGCCGAGGGTCGGCGCCCGCCGCCAGCAACAACGACACCACCTGCGGCGCCGGTGCCTGCAGCGCCGCTAGCAGCGGCGTCAGCACCGCTTGCCCGCCGCCGCCCTCCCGTGAGCTCATGTCGCCCAGGTGCGCCACCGTGGCGGCCGCAGCCGCCGCCACCGGCGCCGCCACCTCCCACACGCAGTTCACGTCGGCGCCGCCGGCGATCAGCGCCCGCACCGTGGCCACGGCGGCGTCCTGCCACACCGGCAGCGACAGCCGCTCCGCCGTCAGCGTCGCCGCCAGCGCGCGGTCCAGCGCCGCCGGGCTGGGGAAGTCGCGCAGCAGCCACTGCGACACCACCTCCAGGTCGAAGCGCTGCAGCGCCGGCACCAGCTCGCGGTCCCAGTGCAGCCCCGTGTGCGTACGCTTCGACAGCAGCTCCTCCACCTGCCGCTGGCTCGCGACCGCGCCAACGGACGGGCTGGCGGCGGCGCCGCCGCCGCTGCCGCGCCGCGCCGCCGCCAGCGCGGCCTCCAGCTCGTCCCGCCGCAGCCGGTCGTACGGCGGCCGCTTGTCCAGCAGCCGGGCAATGACGTCGAGGCGGCCGGCGGCGGCGGCGCCGCACAGCAGCTGCCGGCGGCAGGCGGCGAAGCGCTTCTCCTCCGCGCTGAGCACCCACGCGGGGTCGGCAGCGGGGCGCAGCGGGTCGCGAAGCGGCGGCGCGGCGGCGGGCGGCGGCGGCGGCAGGTCCCACACATCCAGGGTCACCGCCAGCTGGCCCGCCAGGTAGGCGCACGAGGCCTGGTCATCGCCCTCCTCCTCCGCCGGCACTGCGGGCGCGAACCCCGCCGCCAGTAGCCACCGCACCGCGTCGCCGCGGCCGTGCCGCATCGCGAAGCGAACCAGGTCGTCACCCCCGCAGCGTAGCCGCCGCGCCTTGTCCAGACCCAGCTCCTCCACCAGCATGGCCGCGCAGCGCAGTGCCGGATGCGTGGGTGCCCCGGCCCCGGCCCCGCCAACGCCAACGCCAACGCCAGCGCCAGCGCCAGCGCCAGCGCCAGCGCCAGCGCCGTTCATGCTGCTGGGGCGGCCGGAGGCCGAGGAAGCCAGGATGGTGCCGCCCGCGGCCGCGGCGGTCCAGGCAGCCTCCGGCGGCGACGCCAGGATGGCGCGATGCAGCGCCGTCAGCCCGCTGCCCGGCTGCGCCGCGTCCGGTGCCGCGCCGCCATCCAGCAGCACCTCCACCAGCGCCGTCGAGCCCAGCTCCGCGGCCCGCATGAGCGGCGTCGCGCCCACCAGCGCCGCCGCGGCGCCACCACCGCCCGCCGGCGACACCTTGTTGCGAACGGAGCGCGCCGAGTGCGGTGTGGAGGTGCCGGAGCCACTGCTGCCGGAGGCCACCACCACTTGGCCGCTGGGCCGCGGCGCGTCGGCGGTGGCGCCGCCGCGGAGCAGCACGCGCACCAGCGACGGCGCAGGGCCGTCCACAGCCACCGCTCCCTTCCAGCCGCCACCCTTCCTGGCGCCGCCGCCGCCGCTGCCGCCACCGCCATCGCCACTTCTGCTTCTCCTGCTGCTGCTGCTCCCGGCCTCCAGCGCCAACCACAGCACGGCGTCCAGCTCCGCCTGGTCCCGGCCGCCGCCGCGGCCGTTGTGGAAGTCCACCCATGCCGCCAGGTCGGCGGCGTCGCCGGTCTCCAGCGCCGCCCGCAGCCGTGCACGCCACAGCGCCTGCTGCTGTGCCCGCGCGCCCACGCTGAACATGGCCATGAGCCCCAGGCACGCGCCGCCGCCGACGGGCGGCGCGGGCGCGCCATCGGGCCCGAGCAGCTCCCTCGCCGGCATGAAGTCGTTCCAGTCCGCGGGCGGGATGGGCGCGAAGGCGCGACCCAGCCCGGCGGCACCGCCGCCGCGCCCAGCGGCCTCCCCCAGCTCCTCCTCAGGCGCCACCAAAAATCCCTTTTTGGCGGCCGGCGGCGTGTCGGCGCCGCCGGCGCCGGCGTCGTACTGCCAGAGCGCGCCGCTGGCCGAGGTCCGGATGGGCGCGGGCGCGGCGGCTGTGAGCGACGCGGCGACGGCTATTGGAACGCTGCTCCTGAGCAGGCTGGGGCTCGCGGAGGATTGGAGCCGCGGCAGGGGGGCGGAAGCGCCTTGCCCTGTTGCGCCTGCCCGAAGCGCCGCAAGGTGTGGGTTCCCGGCCATGGTCATGCTCGCGCCCACGCCGTCGTCCACCCGCACCGACTGCGCGGCAGGGCGTCAGGCAAGCAAGCAAGAGACAGAAAGAGAGAGAGAGAGAGAGGCGCAAGGGTCGTCGTGTCACAGACTGACAATCAATCAACTATACTTGAGTACCGCAGTGGGCTCAGGCCGGGAAATCTCGTGCCGTATGCGCCCAGACGTACACATGACAGGCACGGCAATGCGCCACCCTGGCAGCACCAACCAAAACGCGCCCCCGGCCCCCTACACCCGCGCCCGCTCGACGTACCTGCACTGCGTCGGACTCCAGCGAGGCCCGGCCGTACGCCGAGTCGCTGTCCGCGTACGTGGTCTGACCCAAGCGAGAGCCCTTGACCGGCACGCCGTACAGCCCGCCCACGCCCCTGCCCCCGCCGGGCGACACGCCCGGCAGGCCGGCCAGCTTGCTGCGGCTGCTGTGGCCGTCCTCGCCCATGGGCAACAGCTTCTGGCCGCCCCGAACCGCCGCGCCCTGCAGCGAGGTTGTGGAGGGGCTGGCGGACTCCAGCTTGAGCTCCTCGCTGCCGCCCGCCGCGCCCAGGCCCCCGTGGTGCAAGGCGGCGGCGGCGCCGTGGCCCGCACCGTGGCCGTGGCCGTGGCCCGCACCGTGGCCGTGGCCGTGGGCGGCGCCGTGGCCAGCGCTGACGCTGAGGGTGGGCGTGGCGACGCCGGAGATGCCTCCATGGCCGGACAGGGAGACGCCGGAGTCGTGCCGCTCCAGCGGGTCCAAGGCATATCTGAAAACAGTGCGCGCGCGTGTGTGTGTGTGGGGGGGGGGGGGGGGGGTAGAGATCACAAGGGAGAGGACAGAAGACAAAGGACAACGCGTGCGGTGCGATTGTGTGTGTGTGTGTGTTAGAGATCACAAGGGAGAGAACAGCAGACATAGGACAATGTGTGTGTGTGTGTGTGTGTGTGTGTGTGTGTGTGTGTGTGTGTGTGTGTGTGTGTGTGTGTTAGGAAAGCACAAGGGAAAGGGTCGACACTGTGCGTGCGTCATGCGACAAGCAGACAGTGCGCCGCGTTCGGATTACCTCAAATTACCGCGTTACCAAGTCATCGGGCCGAAGGAGCTCCACATACTTACCCGATACTTACCCTTTTCGCGTAACCCTCACCGGGTGGGGCTACGGCCCTCGCCCCGGCGTTGCTGCCCCCATGCACCGTGATATGCGCCTAAAGTCGCCCGCCCGCCGTGTGTGTGTGTGTGTGTGTGTGTGTGTGTGTGTGTGTGTGTGTGTGTGTGTGTGTGTGTGTGTGTGTGTGTGTGTGTGTGTGTGTGTGTGTTTGTGTGTGTGTGTGTGTGTTGGTAATCGGAAACGGAGAGAATTGTGTGTGTGTGTGTGTGTGTGTTAGGAAAGCACAAGGAGAGGAAGGGTCAACACCGTGCGTGCAGCATGCATGTGTGTGTGTGTGTGTGTGTGTGTGTGTGTGTGTGTGTGTGTGTGTGTGTGTGTGTGTGTGTGTGTGTGTGTGTGTGTGTGTGTGTGTGTGTGTGCGCGCGCACACGTCGGCGTCAGGTTCACCTTCAACCAATGATCCAGGCGACAAACCCTCAAAGCTTGAGGGTCCACCGATGCTTTGTTTCCAAATCAGCACCATCACAACCACCACAACTACAACCACTAAGTCGCTCACCCTGGCAGCGGAATGATGGGCGCGTGCGAGCCGCTGCTATCACTCCTGCGCAGCGCCTGCACCAACGTTGAGCCCGGCCCCGCCGCGCCCAGCCCCGACACGCCGTCTCCTCCTACGCCTCCCGGCTCATCCAACAGCACGCTGCCAAGGTCGCCGCACGTGACGCCCGTCAGCACGATGCGGGCGTCCCCCGCCGCCAGCAGCTGCCGCGGCAGGCCGTCAAAGGTGGGCAGCAGGCGCCGCCCGCCTGCCGCCCGCGGCTCCAGCAGGTAGGCCTTCAGCGCCGCGCCCGCCTGGGTGGGGCCGTAGCTGCGCAGCGGCAGTGCGGATCGTAGAGAAACACGCGGGATGCAACGCGGGGACACATGTGTAAGCGCATGACCGGTTTGTTTGCCATGGCTGCGAAGGGCGGTTTCCAGCTATGCACAGGACCCCGCCCCCTATGGCTGGCGTGGCGCTGACGCGCCTGATGTTGCCAACCCAGCTCGCGACCCATAGGGCCCCGCTACCGCCCGGTGCCAGGCCGGCCCCTGGCTCCGCACGAATGACCTTGCCGCACATGCCCGCATTCCACCCGCCCAACCCACGCCCCAGCCACCCTCCCCCCTTGCCCCCTTCCTTCAGGTTTGGACTCTGGGTTATCCCGGTGGTTTGCTTTGGATTCTAAAATGAAGTACCCCCGGCCCTCCACACACATATACACACACACCGTGACTTGAGCGCCTTGATGGCGGCCGTCACCAGGTCTGACACCATCACCTCATCCTCTGGGTGCCCCCCGCCGCCGCCACCTCCCCCGCCCCCCGCCCCCAGCGCCGCCAGCGGCAGGCTCACGGGGCACGGGCCCGAGGCATTGCCCTCCAGCACCACGTGCACGCACGCCGCGGTGCGCACGTGCGCCACCAGCGGCTGGTCCGCAACCACCACCGACAGCGCCGCCGTGCGCGCCGTTGCCAGGTCCTGCTGCTGTACGGCGGCGGCGGCGGTGGCGGCGGCGGCGGCGGCTGGCGCAGCGCCGGAGGCGGAAGCGGAAGTGGCCTGGGCGCCGCTGCCTGCCCTCAGAGGCGCTGCGGCGGCCTCTGGCGAGGCGAAGGGTGTGTCCGCCTCGACCCCGCTGCCGCCGGCGCCGGCGCCGGCGCCGGTGGCTGTCCCTGCCAAGCGGTAGAAGACGCGGCCGCACTGCTCCAGCGCCACCACCTCAACCTCGTCCTGGCCTGCGGCCCCATGTTGGGGTGTCAAGGCGAAAGAATGCATCAAGGGGAGAGGCAGTGGCCCTGACAATTGTGTGTATGCTGACATTGGCTTTGGCCTGTGTGTATAGGTTCCATGCGGCGGCACGAGAAGGCCTCGCGCACAAGCGCCCACACGCATCACAACACTGCGGCAGGTAGCCGGCCCCCAAACTGCCCCTCTTCCTGTTCCTCAGTGCGCAAGCACCATGCATACAACCGCTACAACCGCTCACCCTCGAGCACCAGTCGGCGGTTGACCAGCGTCAGCGCGCTCTGCCGCACATCCTCCACGCAGTCGTGAGACCCGACCACCACCGTCACGGGCTTGTAAGCGGGCGGCGCCGCGGCGCCGCCCTCGCCGCGGGCACCTGCGGCGCCCGCTGCCCCCTCCACCGCCTTGTACGTCACCCGCAACACCAGGTCCACTGCACGCGGGATAATAAACAAAATGCGATACGAGTTCGGAGGAAATGGGTGCGGGGTGGGCGGGTTACGCTGTCGAGGGATGCGAAGGGCTCAGGGCACGAGGCCGCTGCCCCGTCATGCAGCGAGCACGGCTGCGCCGCCTTCCCTCAGCGGCAAGCTTCTTGTATCTACAAGCGCCCTGTGGTGGCTTGCATGCGCATATTGCGCTCGAAAGAGTGCCTGGGGACGCTATCGTTAGGAGGCTGCCACACTGCGGTTAGAGGCACGCGGCCCTCTCGCCGCTTGAGAGTATGCGCATGGTGATTGAACCTCGCTGAGTCGCAACGACTGGAGCTTTTCTAATGCGGCGTGTGTTACAGGAACGCCCAGCGCCCTGGTCAGCTCGCACGAACTCCGCTCCGGCGATGCCCACGAACCACTGTGAGGTACTTTACCTACAACTTCATCTTCCAATTATACTATATTAGAGAGAATGCACACGCCGCAGTTGCAAAGGGCTTACCGCCTGGTGTCACCGGCCTTCCTGCGGCCTGTGAGACCTCCATCGCCCCAAGTCCGTCTTATGCTACGTCATCCAGGCATGCTTTCAAGCGAGTCTGGCTACGGGCTCGGCGGCAACAAAGGAGAGCGCCGCGGTTGCTTCGAGGTCGCAGTAACACAATGTGCAAAATAAGCCACGAAATTAAGCAGGAGGTATTAAAGTTATATCAAGCAAATTACAGTATAGCGTTGGACACTAGTCGCTCGTTTGGACTGACGCAAGTTCGCCCCAAAGCAAAACAAAGAAAACGTGATATGGTATCGTGTTTACAGCGCTATAGTATACATACGGTTGAAGTACGCACCCTGCGAGTGCGAGCAAACGTAGATTGAATCCCTGACGCGATGGGCGAGCGGAAGTTGACACAAAGCTCTTGAGAGCCAGTGCCGTCGTCGCCCTCGGCGTCCCCGGTCAACTACCATGAATCGAATCAAATTTTACTGTATAGCAGGACGTCATATACTTTGCGTCGGTGCAGCACACAGGCGGAAACCCGGCGTGGCGTTCCTTCACCTCCATCCTCCCGCCGCTGTCACAATAAGGTCCGATTGTTTCTGGAAAGTCTGGGCTCCGTGAAGTTTGTACACGTGGCACTTGCCCCCCGCACCCGTGCGAACAGTCATTATGATTGCGTGGTTACAAGAGAGGACACGCCAAGCTCGCAAGCGGCAAGGGGCATACACGGGCCCTGGGCTGACATGAGCCCAGGGCCCAGACGACGCGGACGCCTTGACTATCCTACTCATCCTCCGCACCACCGCAGCGGCCACGCGCGTATCACGACTCGCCTGTACGCGAAGCGTGTGCACCCGGTCTTCGATGGCGTCCGGTTGTCCCGTTTTATTGGGACGGACAGCAACGTCAACGACGCCAGCAAACGCAACATTTTTACGGGCCAGTCCACGTTGTGACCGAGGTTGACAAGGGGTGTCAGCTTTGTACAGCTGGAAAACGGGCTGAGCCCCAATACAGGCACGGGGTGGGTGGCTGCTTCAAGGGAATGAGCGTTGGGCCCATGCCGACGATGCGCGAGCTCGGGGCTGAGGACTCGGTCAGCACAAGGCACGCGTGCCTGAATCCCACACGCCCAAATCCACGCGAGTCAAGGGCCCCCTTGCCACCAAGTCCAAGCATTTTGTAGACCTCTACCGCACTGCAGACGTCCCCGATGCCCAACATTCCTCGGGCTAGGCGCGGGGTGGGAGCGACCTCGGGGCTCCTCGGCATTTCAGGAGGGGCGACAGACATGGCTCCGCAAGTTGCCACAAATTGGCGCGTCAGTCCCCTGCGTTGCTTGCCATCAATATCGTTTGCTTCATAGAAGCTATAAACGCGGGCGTAGGTGACTATCCTCGCGACCTCGCGAAAGTCAACTGTCCATGGACGGGCGAAGGCACTTCTCGCTCCGCCCGAGTTTTCCCTGTCGCCTATTTACATGGAATAGACAATAGCAAATACTAATACATGGCAGTCGCGGTTTGTGCCAGTATGATACTTTTTGCCGACGCAGCCACGCACGCACGCACGCACGGACAGGGGTGTTTTGGGGGGGCTTCGCCCCCCCCTGGAACGCTTCGCTGGGGGGGCTCAGCCCAAAAACTTCGTGTACGAAACCGCCAACCTCATCAGCGCCCTCACCCGCATGGGCTACCGGCGGCACCGCCTGCTACGGGACTAGGCCCGTATGCTCCAGTGTACGCCGGAGGCCTATTACCGGTACATTCAGCGGCGGCAGCCCAACTACGCTGACATGGTCGGCCTCAACCGCCGATACCTGGCTGGGCACCGTGCTTTTGACAGCACGGCTCCGCCCATGGAACTCCAGCAGTAGCATTAATGGTGATTGATTGGTGTTTTATGTCTACCCTGCACAAGTCGACGTCCGCAGGTACACCTCAGCGTGACTCCGGCATTCGTCAACGCTACAGGCCCGCTCCCCCCGTCGCTGAGTTGACCGGGATAGCCCGCAAGCGCAGCACAGCGACAACCAGCGTTACTCACGTGGTGAGTGCCATCACCCACAGCTCCAAACGCCAGGGTGCGCTGCGTCGCAGCGGTGGTGGAGCGCCTCCACGCTAAACAATGTGGACACGATGGCGCCCCGGCGCGACCAGCTAGCGCTGTGTACACTAGGGGTATATCTTCACGGTATTGGGGACGGCGGTCGTGACAACAAGCACATGTGGAAATGGTGGCGTGTGCGCGCAAGCCCATTTGCAGACCGCCCATGCGCCCATGCAGCGCGCCGTACAGCCTGCCTGCCGGGCTATGCTACAAAATCATAACACATATATAATACAAACGCCAAGAGCCAGTCATTGGCGGCAGCAGCAGGCAGCACTTCTAATAACTCGGTGCGCACGGGTCCCAAGCACAGCTTTTTCACAGTTTCTTCGGCGCAGGGTTTTTCCCCAGTACCGCCTCCGCGGCGGGGGCCCATACGCGAGATTCTGTGGGTCTCGTTGGAAGGATTCTAAGGATTCTAAAGCGCTCGCGCTACATAACAACCGGGCTTGGGACATTCTTTGCGGAACGCATTTACCTGTATGCTGTCCCGCGGCAAACAGGCTCTCTCCGATAACACCACAAATTTGCGTTGCGTCCACGCTACAGGTGAATTCTCGCTACAGCTACTTGGCGGACGCTGGACCCAGTTGCCATTCACACATGCGGTGAGCTCGACATCTCCAATATCGCCTTGAATCGCATCATCCAGTCTTCCACTTAGAGTAAGTTCTATGGAGTATACGTCACCCACATCGTGCCGCCAGCTTAATGGCTCGCGAGCCGGGGCTATGGCGCAAACCCGGCATGACACGCTCGGGACACCCTGTGTGCTGCAATCACTATCACTCCTACCGAGCTAGCTTCGCGCACCGCATCCAGCCATCAGCGAGTCCCTAGAGATATGCCGAACCACATGCAATGCAGTCCAGACCATGCTGCCGCACGGAATGTTGCTGAAAACTAGGCATTTCCATTCCTGTGTGCCTCCTACGCCTACCACCCGCGCCCCTCCTCACGCCCACACGCCTCTCCGCCCCTCCCCCCCCTCATCGGTGCTTCTTCTCAGGGCACTCGCCTCCCGCCTCCATCACTGCGGGCAGGGGCTCCGAGAATAGCCGCTTGACGGTAGCCTTGCCCCAGGCTGGAGTCAGCACGCAGCGAAGAACAGGCGCTCCAGCTCCTTGTGGTAGGTCTCCAAGTCCGTGTCGGGGGGGCTGTTGTTGACGAAGGTCTGGAGGGCGCCGCACACCACCGCGTGGGAAGTCTCGATGACGCAGTGCATGTCTCCGCTGTAGGCGGGTAGCCCAGTGTGCTGATCAGGGTGGACAGTGACGCCGCCGGCGGCGCCGTTCCAGTCCCCTTGCGTGAAGCTGCCATGGTTGCGGGGGTTGTCCCACGACCAGACGGGCTGGAACACCGGCACGCGCAGGGCATCGCACCGCGTAGGCAGCTCCTTGCTAACCTCCTTGATGAACGCCTGGAACTCCGCCTTCGTCAGCATCTTTGCCTTCTTCCCCTTCAGCGTCTGCAGGTTCACACACATGGCGGGGAAGGAGCAGCAGCAGCTTCAGGCTGGGCAAGGCGCCAATGGTGGCTGGAACATCTTGCCAATCAAGGGGGACGCAGCGGCTTGCTATGCGCCAATGCCGCTCAATAGCGAGCCTGTGGGCGCGTGTGGTGGGGATGACCTGGAGCGTGTGTTCTGGAAGCCTAAGCGTTCTAAGTGTTGCCAGTCTGCACTGTTCAAGAGCAAGCACACGGTGAAGCGGAGCGTGCGCAAGGCGCGGGATGCGGGGATGTCATGGCCTACTGCGTTGCTATGTCCGCAACACGACAGGACGGCAAGTGAGCCGCAGCACAAGGTGTTCCGCAACGTGTTTAGTGCCTTGTGCCCGGCAGCTGCACAGGCCGTGCACGACTGTGTGGGAGGCTAAGGTCATTCCGTATAAGGACGTGCCCAATGCGGGCGCCTTTGATTTTTGGTTGAAGGAATGGATGCTTCTAATTGAGGTGGATGGCGAGCAGAACATAAGTGACATGCACGGCACGGCAGGAAGCAGGCCGCGCGTGACCGGAGGAAAGAGCAGGCTGCCGTAGATCTTGCATTCCATGTGCTGAGGTTGGATGTGCACGACATGCCGCAGTGGCGCACGCTGCGCATGGCGGCGTTTGCAGCCGTGACTACTAATCCGCTAGGGGCTGCTTGCGTGCACTACTCACCATACAACGTGCCCCCCAGCCTGTGGTTCAACGGCACGCACCACTCACCTTCCACTCCTCCTCCGGGCTGTAGTCGGGTGCCCATGTGCCGCTGATGAGCTTGATTAGCACGGCGCCCAGCTGGTAGTTGACGGCGGAGACGTACTTGATTTTCCACACGCACACAAGCGCCTTGCGTGCGTCAGGGACCACCAGGCTGCGGGTGCCCGCCGGCAGGGGCGTCCGTAACGTTGTGGTCTTGAGGTGTAAGGTGAATGGTCTTCTCGTCAATCCAGATCACACGCTTCGCCCAGTCCAGTGCCCGTATCTTGTAGATGCCCCTGGGCCCCCGGTGTGTACTACCGTGTTAAAGACATGCGCTAAATTGCGATTGTGTAGATGCCCCCTTCTGATTTATCTACCCGAAAACATTTTCTTGGGGGGCAAGCCCCCCAACCCCCCAATTCCCCTTTTTCCACACCAAAACGTGCCAAAACATCTACCGCTACGCAGTACCACGGCTTGCCCCTTTTGGGACTATGGGATGAGGGGCCGAGGGGGGCGAGGGGGGCGAGGGGGCGAGGGAGGTCGCGAAGAAGTGCGCGTATGAAGTGCGCGTGGATGGCCTCGTGATCATAGGCTGCATCTCACGCTTTTGTATACAAATGCTTCGCACGTGCAACTCATACAGCGATGAAAGTGAAGTTCGCTGACAGAAATGTCGATCGTTTCCACTGGATCGTTTCCCCGGCTACACGATAGAGATCAGGCTCTGTCCCGATGTTCATATATAAGCAATACAAGCGATATACGAGATACAAGCGATATCAACAAAGCAAGCGAGACAAGGTTGCTGCAAGGGCTGCTGACCTGTGCTGACCCTTGCGAGAACCGCCTCAGGTACCTATGCATCCTATTAGCGCCTAGTGCGCTCGGTGTTGGTCTTCTTTGCAGCGAAAACGGCGACAGCACGCGCATTGCTCGCAATATTGCTTGCGGACATGGCAGAGGTACAACGAGTTTTAATGGCCATGGGTGAGCCCACAGCTGTAAACAGGGTTCAAGACGCAATACAAATCGCTCCCATGTTCCCCATGCACATCTCGAACCTATGTTCCACACAGTCCGCTTTCCATGTAACCCTTGTGCGTACTACATACATGAATCATATCATTATGACCAAGAGCAATGGCTTCGTCCGCGTCGTCCAGGGATGTAACGTTTCGAAACGTTTATGCGGAACTGTGAAAACCCCCCAGCTACGCAGCGCGATGGCTCGTCCTAATAAAAAGTGCATAGGTCTATCTCAGGTGCATGCTGCATTATACAAGCATGAATGGAGGAGGCGCAGATGAGCGGCAGCTGATAATTACAGGAGGTACGGACATGCTCTAAATCGCGAAACGAAAATGTAAGCACGCCACCAGATGTTGAAGTCGTGTCTCGCAAGGAGCAGGAGACGGGGGTGAGCGGTAAAGCGAAGTACGCGGCCACATTACCTCCGAGAGACGGTAACCGCTGATATAAGCCGGCCCAAGACCGCCAGGAGACTGGAAGCTATACTGTTTGAACTGCTGGGCTGACGGCGTGCTGGGCTGGCGCAGCCTGGCTCGGGGTGTGACCAACCTGAAAATCGCCAGCGCCACCGGTGTCCAGCACGACATGCGAGGGAGGAGAAGAGAGAAATAAGCGTAAAGGAAAAACCATGGAAGCCATGAAGCAGCAGGCAAGGCAGCAAAGCGCGCAAAGACAGGCGAGGAACCCGCGAGACGGTGCTGTGCTGGGCTGAGGCTGTGCTGCGGGACGGCGGGTGTTGACCTAGAACTAAGGCAAGGCACTGAGAAAGCATTTATGCAAGAAAGTAACATAGTACTGACGCGGGGCGGCCAACAGAAAAAGAGCAACGTGCGTGTTGCATGGCGCAATCCCGGTCGTACGGCATGCGGCATGGGCGATGCGAATGCGGAGCCATGCAAGGACGGGCACAATGGACAGGACGCAATCGCAGGACAGGGACGGGTGCGGACCGCATTGCGGTTCCCCACACCCGTCAGGAACCGGCGGCCGCACAGGGAGGCAGCGCCGGCCGGGTGGGGGTTACGTGCATGCAAGCAAGGTGAGGGAATGCAAACCCCAGGATCGGCCGGATACCGGTGTCATCATCTCCGGGGGGCGTGAGGGGGTTGGGGGCTGGCCGGCGCACACGCTCACAAGTACTCCCTTTGGTTGTTTGTGGGTGTGCGGCCGGCCAGGCGTGCCGCCGCGGGGGCGGCGGCGCGTAGACACAGCGTGCCGCCGCGGGGGCGACGGCGCGTAGACACAGTGTGCCGCCGCGGGGGCGACGGCGCGTAGACACAGCGTGCCGCCGCGGGGGCGACGGCGCGTAGACACAGCGTGCCGCCGCGGGGGCGACGGCGCATGGACACAGCGTGCCGCCGCGGGGGCGACGGCGCGTAGACACAGGGTGCCGCCGCGGGGGCGACGGCGCGTAGACACAGTGTTCCGCCGCGGGGGCGACGGCAACTAGACACGGTGTGCCGCCGCGGGGGCGACGGCGCGCAGACACAGCGGGCCGCCGCGGGGGCGACGGCGCGTAGACACAGGGTGCCGCCGCGGGGGCGACGGCTCGTAGCCCAGCCTGCCGCCGCGGGGGCGGCAGCACCAACCGGTGAGCGCGTCCACGGTGGCGGCAGCGCGCAGGCGTAGAGCACCGCCGCAGGGGGCGGCCGCGGGGCGGCAGCGTGGCGGCCCAGGAAACGGCCACAGGGGGGCGGAAGCACTAAAAACCACAAGCTGCGGAAAGAAACATCTGACACGGCTGGACGCTGAATGCTGCATAAGCTGTCCCAGGCGCTGCATAAATAAAACACCAATAATTCACCAATAATGCGACTGCTGGAGTTCCATGGGCGGAGCCGTGCTGTCAAAAGCGCGGTGCCCAGCCAGGTATTGGCGGGTCAGGCCGACTAGGTCAGCGTAGTCGGGCTGCCGCCGCTGGATGTAATAGGCCTCCGGCGTACACTGGAGCATACGGGACAAGTCCCGCAGCAGGCGGGGCCGCCGGTAGCCCATGCGGCCGAGGGCGTTGATGAGGTTGGCGGTCTCATATACAAAGTTTTCCACCTCGGTACTGGCCCGTAAAAATGTTGCGTTTGCTGGCGTCGTTGACGTTGCTGTCCGTTCCAATAAACCGGGACAGCCGGACGCCATTGAAGACCGGCTGTACACGCTTGTCGTACAGGCGAGTCGTGATACGCGCGTGGCCGGTGGGGGTCCGCGGAGGAGGTCTTTGGGCTTGGGAGAACCCCGCAGACCAGTAGAGCTGAAGCACGGCCAGGACGGCACAGCAGCTACACAGACGACAGCACACGTAACTTACCAGCATACCTACCTAGACCTCAAGTGGCGGTCTGTGCAGCGTTGAACGCAATTCCACTGGATGGCTGATAGTACTGATAGCTACCTCTGAAAACTTGCTCAAATGCGCATTCACGCGCCTGACCCTGCACCCCTCACCTAACCACTTCATCGCAGCGGTTACAGCCTGTGTCAGTGGCTCTGAACGCAAGAGCGAGGCAGCCTATGTCCAGCACTCGCTTCCCACACCCTCATTCCCTAAGTACGTCTGTCTCCCGCATCGTAGTGGCTTGAGCAGCTTGATAGCTGAATGGCACAACAATCCTCTTCAGACCGTTCCTGGCCAACTTGGCATCAAGACGCGGGCAAGGAGTCATCTCCTTGGCTTTTTCTTTGGCTTTGGCTTTGGCTTTGGCTTGGCTTTGGCTTTGGATTTGGCTTTGACTGTGACTTTAGCTTTGGCTTAGGCACTGGCTCTGTCACGTTCAAGGTCAGGGGCGTCAGTGAACCCATCGTGTCATCGAGCTGCGGGTATCCTCCGCTCTTGTAATGTGGTAATACAAAACGCTATTTTGTACCTGAATCACTTATTTGATCGGCCTGAAGTCGGCTCGTTAACCTTGGCTCGTTAACCCATTGTGTCTTCGCGCTGGCGTTTTTCCTCCGCTCTTGTGTAGTGGTAATACAGAACGCTAATTTGTACCTGAATAACTTATTGGTTTGGCCTGAAAGTGGCTTTTGGTAGGAGGATGGGGCAAGCCAACGTCTACCCCTGCCGCACACCCGCCTCCAGAGGCACCCAGCCCGACACCCGGCCATTTACCAGTGCCGCCCCACGCGTGTCAGTCAAGAGGCGGGATACCCATGTCAAGAAGCCGGCCCCCACGCCCATGCGCTCAAGGCATGCCAGCAGAAATGACCGATCAACAGTGTCATACGCTTTATAAAAATCCAAGAAAGCCGCCACACCCGGCGACTGCCCCGCAGCTTTGAGCAACTAGCGGCCGCCCCGGCGGTCATAGGGCGTGCCCCAATTTTAGTGGCTAAGGCTGACGAGGTAAGTCTGTGATGCACGTTGCAGACTGAAACAGAGGCGTACGGCTGACCAGGGGACAGGGACTGTGAGGAGCGGATGACGTGATCTGAGCGCAGGCTGTAACACATTACATTGCAGAGGAGCAACACTCTGAGCTGGCACAAGGCCACGCCGGGCGAGCCAACAACACAAGAGCGCACCAAAGGAAGGACTCAGAGCCACAGCACACGGCAGCCTGACGCTGCACGCAAGGACACAACCCAAACACCGACACCGCATGGCTCTGACCTGGTGCCCCAACAGCAAGAGAAGCGGCAAGGGTGCCGGGCCAAACACGGCACCGGTATCCTAGCACAAGTGAGGAACCCAGCGACCGCCTGGCACCACAACTACAAGCACAGCTCAGCTCCATCCCGATAGCAAAGCGCTGCACGACTTGTCACACCCCCAACACTGACACGAAGCGGCTTGGAGAGGCAGCGCAAGCAAGCCTAGCGCCGCAAGCCACGCACCGCACGACAGGACACACCCCCAACACTAACACCGTGTGGCTCTGATGGCGTGCTTACGTTTTCGTTTCACAATTTAGAGCATGTCCGTAACTCTGACCGGGGTTTGGAGCACCAGGGAGTAACACAGCCGCCGCCTGGCACCACCAGCACAACGACACGCCAACTCCAGCCCGATCCGTAAAGAACGGCAGGGAGCATTCGCCCGTGAACCGCCCGGAGGGCAACCAGACCCCCATCCTCTCTCATCCCATCACTTCGCAGCGCCATCCGCCAGCCGCCATGGACACGTGTCGCCAGCAGCCAAACAGCAGACCTGAGAGTGAATTAGACGTTGACGCATGCATTGCGAGGGACGAATCAGAGTTGAGTGTTAGAGGGGTTAAACTAAAAGTGCTCGTAACGCGGTGCGGTGCTGTACAGGGTGTAAGGCAAACAGCAAACAGCACAGGGCCCAAACCGATTTGGCAGCGTACCCATGCTGAACCCTGCTCAGCTTCAGTGATGACGTCCCAGCTCCCAGACTCGGCCAGTCAGTCGTTTTTCGTCTATTCGGCATCATAGCTCGGATATGATATCTCTATCGCTTACTACAGTATCATTCTATTCAATAACAAGGGCAAACTTTGCTGCGCTGCATGTTTGCGCCAGATCCATTGCCAAGTCACTTTGCAGCCTGCGCGATTGTGCCTTAAAGGCCCATTTTAATAACCTTTAATTATTAAAATAGATTTTGAAGGAGGTGTCGGATCTAGGCTTGTGTAAGGCACCCCCTCCCTTCTGAGTGGGGGGGAGCAAGGGGGGGAAGCGGCTTTCGTTCAAACTTGGGTACGTGCCAGCGATTGAGAACCAGAGGCGAGTCTTACGCGTTTGTGGTTTGCGGCAGCAGAACTTGCTGTCTCTTAGTTTCTTCTCTGTGTCGCTTCCGATGAGGTCTAGCGCGTAGGCTGTTTTTTGATAGCAATGACCGAAGTCCGTGATCTTCACGAGGTCGTGAACCTCGCGACCTTTGAGCAATGCGACGCAGCCCTGCAGTCAGCACACGATGCACGCCTGTCCTCAGCCGACAAAGCGCATCTCTCGGCCCTGGAGGGCAAGGTGCTCAAGCTGTTCAACAAGCTCCAGGCGCGGATCGGCCTTCTCGGCCCGCAGCCAGCCAGCAAATGCAAGTACAAGTGGCTGGATGCACGGCAGGCCCTCGAGACAGACTATGAGAGGCAGCTCGCGGAGCTGCCCCGGTACGTTGAGCTGCTCGCTCCGGGCGCGCCGGGCTGAGCTGGCAAGAGAACGCGGAGCGTAGTCCAGCGGCAGCGACAGCGACTCGGACGGCAGCGACAGCGACGGCGATGGGGATCAGGGTAAGGGGGAAGGGCGCGAAGGGCAAGGGGCGGGGCCCCCTAGCAGCAGCAGGGGCGCCGGCCACGGGGGCGGCCGCTTCAGCCACAGGGGCCACGACAGCAGCAGCCACAGCAGCAGCAGCACCAGCAGCAGCAGCAGCAGCAACCACCGGTGGCCGCCCGCGGGGGCGCCCGCCGGGGCAGGCGCCGCCGGGGCGCTGGTAGGCTTTGCCGCCAGCGACGGGCTCCCTGTAGCCGCGGCTGGAGGATGGGTTGGAAGGTGAGGCCTGACAGGAAAAGGGTTGGCTTCGGGTTTACCTGGGCATTGCCAGAGCTCCGTCCGTTTCCACGGTATCCGGCGGCCCCCGGGTGACCACGGCCACCGGTAGCATTACCCGGTATAGAAACATGTGCCCCGCTGGCGGCGGGTGACAACGCTACCGGTAGCGTCACCCGGTATAGAAACATGAGCCCCGCTGGCGGCGGGTGAGCGCCACCGGTAGCATTACCCGGTATAGAAACATGTGCCCCGCCGGCGGCGGGTGACAACGCTACCGGCAGCGTCACCCGGTATAGAAACATGAGCCCCGGTTGCGGCGGGTGACAACGCTTCCCGGTCGCACACCCGGTCTAGAAACATGTGCCCCGGCGCGCGGGTGACACGCTAACGGCTCGAGGGCCGGAAGTTAACGAATCATGCCTCCCTTGTTTTGGTTGCGGGCGCTGCTGGTGCAGCTTGGGGCCGCGCAGCCGCAGGTGGCGGGCAGCCTGGACGTCTCGCGCGTCACAGCGCACAGTCTGCGCCGGGGCGGGGCGACTGCAGTGGCCAACGCAGGCGTGTCAGTGGAGGACATCCAGGAGCAGGGGCGCTGGCGCTCGGACGCCGTGAGCGCATACATTAAGAAGTCAGCCCGGGCGAGGCAGCAAGTGACGGGACGCATGTGAGGATCAGGTGTTGGGGGATGGGTTTCTGTTCGGCAGCGAGAGACGACACGGCTGCCAGGCAGACACACAGCCGCAGCCCAGGCGGGGCTGCAAGGTGGCGGCGGCGCGCACGGCGGCGAGAGCGTCGTGGGGGCGCCAAGTAGGCCATCTCTCCCCCAATCATCATTTGCCCGCTCCCGGGCCGGCGCACATGCATACGCATTCGTAGGCGGCATATTACTAATGAACAAACGCTTTCATTTTTAAGAAACGGTTGCCAGGTGTGCTCAAGAGGTGCGGTAACCGTCACAGAGTGGAGGGGCCGTTTTTGTAAGTTGCTTTGCGGGTTGAGGCGTGCGTCCCATGGCCGTCAGCAAACGTAAGACGACAGCCTATCTCAAAAATATCGCGTTGCAAACAATCAGTTTAAGCGACTTTTCGGATACAACCAGACTCCGCGCGCAAGTCGTTCTCGGTCGCTGGGGCCCTTCTCCTCTTGTGTACACCGGTTCTACACAGCAAATCAGCTATGCAACGGATGATGGGCGTCGGCGGGGCGAAAGAGGGGTGTTTGGTCAAGCCAACAGCGACCCCCTCTACTGAAACGTATGGGTGGCCTGGCCCTCCGGGACCGGGGCACGCCAACCCAGGAGTAAGTTGCAGCAGCAGCACATTGTCGGCAATGCGGCGATCAGACAGGAATGCGGTTTGTTCAGGGTAAATGATGCGGCCAAACACCGGCTGTAACCGGCGGCAAAGCACACGCGCTAGAGCGCGGTAATCAGTATCCGTCAACGTGATGGGGCGATAGTTGGAGGGCTCAGACGCGTCACCCCCCTTATCGTAGTGTTACACTCGATTGGTGATTTTGGAATTGGTGATGGCCATTTTGGGGTCTGGGATTAGGCACCCGGCACCGATTTGGTGATGGCTTCTATGGGAGAGCCAGTCCCCAGGACCCCCATACCCTAGTCCACATTGTTCTCTGCCACCGAATTGGTGATTTTCACCAATCCGGTGTCACCAATCGAGCGTAACAGTACGGTATAGAAAGACGTCCACACGCCATCCAGAAACCAGGCAGACACACCATGCCCCTCCCCTACCGCAGTGAACACCTCCGCCAGCACGGGGGCGAAATCACTTTCATAATGCTGATACAGCTCCACCGGGATGCCGTCAGGGCCCGCCGCCCGCCCTGGAGGGGCCGCCCGAA
The DNA here is from genome assembly GCA_016834595.1 of Chlamydomonas schloesseri. NCBI lineage: Eukaryota > Viridiplantae > Chlorophyta > Chlorophyceae > Chlamydomonadales > Chlamydomonadaceae > Chlamydomonas > Chlamydomonas schloesseri. Next base: position 323,212 of record JAEHOD010000066.1, on the reverse strand, counting down.
GCACCGCACGCACCTCACCCGGGGTGACGGCAGGCTGGCCAAGCTGCTCGGCCTCGTCGGCAGTGCACCGACGCCCATGGCGCTGCAGCGCATCCAGTACGCCGGCAGCGGCGTCAGGGGCAGGCGGCGGCGCGGCGCAGATATTCTGCCAGTACTGCGCCATCACCGTGCCCATGATCGTGGGGTCTGAAGTTGGTGAGCCATCTGGGCGTTTCAGCCGGGCGATGACACGCGGCCCGCCAGGCGGCCGCAGCATGCGGGTAAGCACCGGGCACGGGCGCTCACCCCCGCGCAGCCACGTGTGGCGGGTGCGGCGCGCCACACCCGCAGCAGCAGCCACGGCGGCCGCCGCCGCGGCGCAGCGGGCGCGCACCGGCGCAGGGGCCGTCGCGTGCACATAGTGCACATCTTCACCCCCTAGCCCGCGAGCCTCGGCTGGCGTGGGGGCACACAACATTCTTGTTGTAGTCGACCTTGGCTACGTTGCGAACTTTTTGTAGCCTGTTACGGGCCCTTATGGTTGTGGTTCGACTCTGGGATAGACCCTTGATACAGCGCTTTGCGCAAGCTTCTGCCTTGGGATTCCCTGGCGGCCGCCGAGCCCTCGCGCCGGCCGGCCGTGTGGGTTCCTCCTTGTGTTTCCTGTTGTGACTCCTCTGTTTGCAGATTTTAGACGGCCCTCGTGGTCGCCGGCGGTGTGATGCAAGGGTCGGTCGGCGGCTCGCTGGAGGCATGGCGCTGCACGCGAAGGATGCTCGGCAACCTGCTCTCAGCCGGTGACGGACTGCCGTTAAAAGCCTGAGATGTGGGTGTAGCGCATGCGGCGCTGCACGCCGAGCTGCCGGGTTGGTGCCTGCGTGTTTGTGCCAGCGCGTCGTCCGCGCGGCCGGGTGTCTGGGCGCTGCCCAATGTTGGGCCTTCGGGCCTGGACCTGGCTGTGCTTCGGCACCTGACTCTATGACCGTGGGCCTTCGGGCTACGACCATGCCTGCGATGTGAGGGCGCTGCCCCGCGTTGTGCGCTGTGATGTGACGCCGTGCGAGTGTTCAGGTTTGTCCTTGGTGCGTTGCTTCCCGGCTGCCTCCGCGGTCGGGTGGTGGGTCTTGTGGCGCTGCCCGTTGGGTGGGGGTCCTCCAGGGTGTTTTGTCAGGGGTCGGGCGGCTTGCAGCCCCCGCTCGCCTCTTGCTTTGCGGTCTGTGTGGGCCTCTGCTCGCCGTGGGGACTGTGTGATTGGGGGTTTAGTGCGCAGCTTGACTGGACTCGCCCACCGCCTGTTGTGTGGCTGGCTCCTGGTCGCCCTGCCCCCTTGCGTTGTGGGCTTGCCGCTTGGTCGTGTGGGTGTGTCTGGGTGGTCATGTTCCCTCGGCCTTGTCTGTCGCGCGTGCGGTGTGGGATGTGTTTGGGCCCTCTGGCCAGAATGAGGTCGCCCAGTCCTGCTGAAGGCCGTTCTCGGTCCGGTCGAGTGCGGAGGATGCCTTTTGATGCTTTTGCTTGCCTATGGACTACTGGGCTTTGGCTTAGGTTGGCCTTGGCTTGCGCCATGCATTGCGCTCTCGCGCACGGAATTTGCGACTGGCAGATTGCCGGCTCCCCGGAGTCGTGTTGTTTTGCGTTGCTGTGTCTGGTGTGGCTTCTGGCTGCAACGTGCCTCTGCCACAAGACTTTGCAATGCCCCCACGTAGTACTGCCGCCTGGGTCCTGGACGCTTGCGCCCTGGTTAGGTTAGGCTGTGCCGGTGGTGCGTGTTGCTGGCCTTCAGGCTTTGCGGGTCTCCCGCTCTTGGCTTTGTGGCATCGATGCTAACGGCGAGGATCTGGCGGGTTTAGGCTTGGCTGGGACTGGGTGTCACGCGACCTTGGCTGCGGGAGGGTTTGCGGCAGCTTCGACGGCCCTTGTGCGCATGCGCGCTCGGGTTGTCCCCTCTGTAATTCCGCAATCATAATTAGTTGTCCCCTCTGTAATTCCGCAATCATAATTAGCTTCGACACGCCTACGCAGCTGTGAGTCAGGTGGGCAGCCAAGCAGGGTGGCGGTTGGCCACCTGTGCCCGAGGCAGTGTTCACACTGTCCCCTTCTTGTAACCAGCACTCATAATCAGCGTGTGGACCCGTGTCGTGCGTGTGCTGTTGATATGCAGGACGGTGATCGGCGCCATTGGTTCTGGGATTGTCGGGTTGCACTGGCCTTGCGTGAGAGTATGGGCCTCGCTATGGGCGCAGAGCCTGAGACTGCGCTGCGCGCGTTCTCTCGTGCCGACTTGTGGCTGGCCCGGCCGCCTGCGGGTCTAGTTCAGCCTGTGTGGGATGTCGTGTGCCTTGCTGCGATGTCTGCTTTGGACTTGGGTAGGCAACGTGTGATCATGGCTGGCCTTGCTGCCAAGCGCACGTTGCTGTCTGCGCACGTGCTCCGCGTTGGCCTTGAGGTTGTGACGGATTTCTGGGGTCGGCTGCAGATGTTTGTTAGTTTGGGTATTCCCCCCAAGGATTGGGACACGGTGTCGCCTTCTCCAGTGCCAGTATCTTCCTTCTACCGGTAGAATTTTGCCCCTTTTCGGCCGAAAACGTAGAAGCTTTTAGGGGCTGGTGGGGCTCACGTCTACGGGAGGTAGACGTTTTGGCACGTTTTGGTGCGGAAAAAGAGGGGGGAGGGTAGAAATTTTTGGGGGTTTGGGGGGCTTGCCCCCCAAGAAAAGTTTTTCGGGTAGATAAATCAGAAGGGGGCATCTACACGGTAGTAGACACCGGGGGCCCAGGGGCATCTACAAGATACGGGCACTGGCCTTCTCACCCCTTCATTGCTCCTGGCGGTGGTGGTCGGATGGAGTTGCGGCTGCCGTACGATTTCGAATCACCGCCTCCGTCGCTGTGAGTTCATACGTCTTGTGACGTGTTGGTATTGCAGTGCCTCTGCTTCGTGCGGCCGCCTTGTACCTGGACGCTTGCGCCCTGGTTAGGTTAGGTTGTGCTGGTAGGGTGTACTGTTCGCTTTTGAACTGTGCGGTAATCCCGCTCTTGGATTTGTGGCAGCGATGCAATCGGCGGGGCTCTGGCGGGTTACGGCTTGGCTAGGATTCGCTGTGCGCGGAGTCACACGGACCATGGTGGCGGGAGGGTTTGCAGCAGCTTCCGACGGCCCTTGTGTGCTTGCCCACTATGGTTGTCCCCTCTGTAATTCCGCAACCATAATCATCAGCATAAACCTTGACAGCGCAATCGGGGCCTGTTTGGAGGGTTGAGTTCGTTCGTTGGTAGGGCGTGTGGCGGGCGACGTGCCCGTGGTGGGGCTTTGTGGTGTGTTGGTGGTTGGCTTGCCCCTTCCCCCGAAGGGGGAGGGGCGGAAGCCTTTGCAATCACCCCGATCGACGCAGGGCAGGGGTTCCCCTGACGCAGGGGGGCCCGGCCCGGTTTTGCCATCTCGTTACATCCGGTTACTCGTCCCGTCGGCATGCACCCGTGAAAACTTTCAATTATATATAACTATCATCCATGTATCTTCTGGGTAACAGGGTTACGTGAAGCGGTATGAAATTATAGGCGGAAGGTGAGGCTCGCGAACGCATTATAGTAGTCGCAGCTTTCGTTGATCACTTATATAACATGTGTGCAGGATTTACTGCGAAACAATTGCAGCGCTCGACGCTCCTCGACGCTCCTCGCTCCTCGCTCCTCCCCGCTCGCGACCGGTGCCGGCACTCGGCGGTGCCCCCCCCCCCCCCCCCACACACACACAGACCCCCCCCATCGAACCCCCCCAACTTCAACGGGTCATAACTTTTGCACCCCACGGCGTTACCACATTCTAAGTAGATAGCCGGCTTGCTATTGAATTATGGATCCCAACAGGCTCAGAAGTGGTAACGCCGTGGGGAATAGGGTGCGCCTAGGGCCTTGAGTGAACACATGTTGAGCAGGTAGGAAGGGCGGCTTCTACGCAAGCAGGCCGTACCGTACCCCTCATTCCATGTTACCAACACAGTTATATTACCACTATTACACAATAACATTGCTGGGCAGGGGGAAAGGAATGGGTAAACGGCCGTTTGGAGGGTCTTTGATGACCCGCGTCAAGGGGCTGGCGCAGGCGCCGACACCTAGGTGACTAGGGGCCCCAGAGCCCCTCCCGACGGCATGCCCCATAACCGTTTCAACTTGTCCAATACATGCCAAAAGCGACTCCTGAGTGGGCCCTGACATCAAATTAGCGAAGAATACCAGGCCGACATGCCGAGCATTTAGCGCTCGCTTCAGTTGCTAGCGCCGCGCTCGGTGGCTGCAGACTGCCGTAATTGCATACTTATTATACATATGATTGGCGACAAGGGTTTTGGATACGAAATACGGTGTTGCCGTGTCAATTAAGTCGCGAAATACGGTGTTGCCGTGTCAATAAAGTCGGGACATTTCGCGCCATCGAGCAAAGTAAAATAGAAGCAAACCCTCGTCTATTTATCGACTGAAGACAAGGATGGTATATTTAGGTTGAGCACTCGTGCGCTGGCGAGGAAGTTCTACCTGGTCCGGATTTCGGGCCCCCTCCCGACCGGCCGTGACCCCCGTGTGCCCCCCCCCCCCCACCCCCCACCAGAGTTTTTCACATCGGGTACTAGTACCCACCCGGGTACTATAAAAATAATTAACCCTTACAAAGCACGGGTATTAGAAAATAATTATCACACGCCCGAGTACCCACACGGGTACCTAAATTTTAATTCTCGGCCCCCCTGCAAGTACCCGTGCTCGCTGCAATTTTTTTGCGCAATAAGAGATACGCATACGACGCATGGACGCTCAAAATGCCGCCACGGGAGCCACCTAAGCCTTTGGGCAAAATTGGGGGACAGGGGCCTTCGGCCCCGGGTACTGGGGCGCTAAAATATTGCGGCGGTGAGTACCCGTAGGGGTACTAGAAGCGTAATCCTGAAAGTGAGATGTGAAAAACCCTGCCCCCCACCCTGCGCTTGCCCCGGCCACCACGGGCCCGGCCCCGCGCCTCCAGCCTATTCCCTTCTCGCCTTGTGCGCCTTTATACTATTTGTTGAATGCGTTGGAGAAGTTACTTGCAGCGACTTGTAAAAGCGTGTTTGTCGAGTGCCTCGCCCCCTCATCCGATAGTCGCTTGTATCGCTTATATAAGAATATCAGGACAGAACCTGATCTCTATCGTGAAGCCGAGGAAACGATTAAAATGTTTGTCAGCGAACATCAATTTCATTGCTGAATGGATTGCGCACTTCTTCGCGACCTCCCACGCCCCCTCGCCCCCCTCGCCCCCCTCGCCCCGCTCGGCCCCCACAAACGCGCACTTCTTCGCGACCCTCCCTCGCCCCCTCGCCCCCCTCGCCCCGCTCGGCCCCCTCGCCCCCTCATCCCATAGTCCCAAAAGGGGCAAGCCGGGGTACTGCGTAGCGGTAGAGGTTTGGCTTGTTCCCCGCTCGGCTTGGATTTGAGTTGGTACAGACTTTCCTGGACGATGGCCTCCTGGCCAAGACTTTGCAGACGAGAAAATGAGTGGTGCTTGCGTTTACTGGGGATGCCGGCAGGCCTCTGGCTTGTCGCGCCTTGTTTTGCGGGGGTACTGCCGCCAAAATGGTGCATTCATGAGCCGCGAGTACTGTGATACTGTGTCTGGTGCGTGTGGCTCTGGCGGGCGTCTCGCTTAGCTTCGACACGCCTACGCAGCTGTGAGTCGGGTGGGCAGCCCAGCAGGGTGGCGGTTGGCCACATGTGCCCGAGACAGTGTTCACACTGTCCCCTTCTTGTAAACCCGCATTCATAATCATCGCCACGGCCTCTTCCTAGGCGACACATCGCTTGCCGCCCTCTCGTCCAACCGCGCGCAACCAGGCGCAACCACCAGTCAGCAGACAGTCGCGACCTGTGAACTTTCCCGCCTTGCCGCGCATCAAACTATCACCTATACCCACCAACATCGTCGTCTCGCCGAGTGCGTGTCCACTACACCCGCGAACTACCTGCATTGTTGTGTAACCCTTGTAGCGCCGCAACCCACTTCGATCGATCATCATTGCTCACACCAGTGGATTTGTTTTCCTCTTTCTTCTTCTCGCCTGGCTCGCCATACTTTACGACCTTCTTCTCGCCTGGCTCGCCATACTTTACGACCTTCTTCCCGCCTGGCACGCCATATTTTTCGATCTTCTTCTTGCGCTCCTCCTCCTTTTCCTTCTTCTCCTTGGCCATCTTCTCCGCATCCTCCTGCTCCTTCAGCCAGCCATCCACCCACACCTCATTCCTCACGAGGCGGTCGTAGATAGTTGGCTCCTTGTGCACGTACTGCGCCACGATGCGGGCGTACACCTGGCCGCCTGCATGTGCACGTGCATGTGCATGTGTACGGGAAGCGGAAGTCAGCAGGTGCATCTTCAGGGAGCGCCTGATGCAGGCGTGGGGTCATGAACGGCTGCAGGCAGGCCCACACGCCTTTCCCTCGGACGGCAAGCAAGCAACCAGGCATCAAAATGTGCAAGTTGAAGCATTGGATGGGGCCAAGTGTGACGGGCGCTGCACCGCTGGTTTTGCATGGGTTTACGTGTCATCACGTACCCGTGAGCAGGCAGATGATCATGATCCAGATAATCCCGAAGAAATCCACGCCCACGCCCACGGCCGGCACACCAGGCATGATGTTGCGCGTACCCACACTGCGCATGCATGAGCACGTGTGTGGCGAGATATGAGGCGGGGGGGCGGGGGTAGCCATCCATCGGGGGGGGGGGGGGGGGAACAGGGGCACGCGGCGGCATCGGCAGGTGGCACGGTCGCTGCTGTGACGGTGGGCGGGGACGTGACGTGTGTTTGTAGTGTTTGTCATGGACGCGGCCTCAGCAGCAACGGAAACAAAAGCAGCGCACGGACATCCAGGCATGGACACGTATGGGGACGCAGCTACATATCAAGGCACCATGACTGTAGTGCGGGCAGTGCGTAGGGCCCGCGGCAGGGGAAGACTATACTCACACGCTGAATAGCTGGGCGGTGAAGAGCGTCGCGTCGCCGTTCGTCACGTTGCGTGGCCGGATGTACAGAAGGTCCATGGCTGTGTGCGTGTGGGGATGGCGGGAACGATATGGGCGAAAACATCAGGGAAATTGTGCGTGGTGGTGCGTGGGAACAAGGCCCATAGCCTTCATCCGTCCGCCGCCAGCCGCCACGTACGCACACATGATGCCCGCCGGCCGCAACGTACCGTAACAGAATGAGCAAGCGGACACGATCCATAGCCCGATCACAACAAACACTGCAAAGAACTGCGGGCAAGTGAAGGGGTTGCAATGAATTTCAAAAGCGGCCATGATGAGCGAACGATCCAGCCTCGTCCCCGCTGGCAGCACGAATGAAGACCCCGCAGAATCGTGGCCTGTCTTTCAATCTAAAAGGACCCCGACCCAACTAGCTAGCTACCAGCGCTACTGCCTATACTGCCCACACACGCACGCACACGGCACGCACCTGCACGAATGTGGTCCGCTTGAGGTGGATCTCGTAGGTCAGGGTGATGGCGCTGTCGGCGTCCTTGGGATTCTGGAAGTTGAACACGTTGCGATTTTCGGTGATCCTGGGCACCAGCTTGGCCTGAGGGCGGAACCCAGGATAAATTGGGGACAGGATCATTGGGCACATTTTGTCATATATCAAGCCGAAGGTGTGCGGTGCACGTGGGAAGTATCCTGGAGCTCATCACGGAGCTTGCTGAGGGCAGGTAGGAATGAAGTACAGGTAGGCGGCGACAGCGGTACATGCGTGATGATAGGGTGGGACGAGGGCGCACACCATCGGGGATGGGTGCACCCGTGTGCGCGCTTGCGCCCAGTCGAAAAAGGTCGATACACGCGGTCACCCACATGGGGATGCAAGAGTGGGCGGCGCACCCAGCACTTACGTTGAACGTCCAGCCCACCACGGCGTTCTTCTGCTTCACGAACAGTGCCGTGGGGCAGTTGATGTCTGCCACGGTCATGCTAGAGACCAGCCTGTATATGTGTGCGTGCGTGCGCGGGTAACCAGGCGCACGGTACGTGAAAAAGGCCTGATTCACGTGGACTAGTTCTGTGACGTTACGCGGCCCCACCCGCTTCCATCCTCAGGCCCACGCTCGCTCAAGCCGCCACGCACATACACCAGCAGCGCGATGGTGCGTGTGCGCACGTGTGGCTGCACAGCTTCAGCAGCCGTACGTATTGATGAACTCACGTGACTGTTGCGGTGTACTGGTCGAAGGGGTACATGTAGAGGCTGGTGGTGGGAACGAGCGACAGCTCCATCTTCTTGGAGGTGACACGGTCCTGTCAGTTGGTGGGGAATCGGGGATGGGGATGGTGGGGGTAGTTCATTCCAGAACCCAGAGGGGGATTCATTCGGATGTGGGGAACTTGGAGTTGGGGCAGGGCAGTGGCAGGGTCGGGGCAGCGAGCGAGGGCAGCACGTGTGTGTGGGAGGGAGGACGGGTGCTGGGGGTTGATGCGAGCTTGGCATGGCGCGAGGCGCCACAGACCGGAACACACGTGGGCAGATGTTTGGATTTATTTGTGTTACATGATTTGCATGAGCCAGCGCCCTGCCTAAGCACTGCTGCTGGCTCTTTGCAGCCCTCACCTACCCCGGTCTTCAGGGACAGCGTGCCGTCGCTTCCGGCCGCGCTCACGACCTGCGGCAGCAGGCGCATTGGATTATGGAATAATTACATCACCGGTACCAGCGGGCGCCGGCGGCGGGGGCTCCACGCACAGAGCCTAACGCGGCACCCGCTTGCGATGCGAACGCAGTTCCTACTTTCTGTCCAAGGCAGCAATAGCAGCAACCACCAGACACTCTCTTACGTCGGTCTTAGTGAGCGTGTCCTTGCCCTTGATGCGGCCGGTGCGGTCCAGTAGCGCCGGGTACTTGACGGCGGCGATAGACTTGGCGCTGCGCTTGGCGACGCGCGTGTTCTTGGCGGTCTGCAGGACCAGACTGTCCAGGCGCATCTCGAAGTTTACGGTGATGGTGTTCACGGCCACGTCCTGTTTGGAGGGTTGCAGAGGAACGTGGAACGCGGGAGACAGGGCATGGAGTGTGCGGAAGCGCGAAGGCCAGGGTTGGTGGTGGTCATAGCAGGCGATGCGGCACACGCACGCGCACGCACATACATACATACACATGCACGCACGCAGGCACTCACCACCGAAGTGACGGTGGCATTGATGGTGGACCAGGCCGCCACCGCCTGCGACACCTGCGGCACGCGCTTCTGGAATTGGGTGATGTTCGCAGCTGCTGCAGATGTCGCCGAGTTGCCGCCGGTTGGCTTGGGCGGGGGCGGGCTGGGCAGCACCAGCGGCACAGAAGGCGGGATAGGCGGCAAGTAGTCGTAATCGCCATCGCTGCCGCCATCGTAGTCCGGCGGAGCCTCAAAGCTGCCGCTGCTACCGCTGCTGCCGTCGTCCTTGGAGGAGGCGGGCGGCGGCGGCGGCGGCAGGGGCCGGGAGGTGGAGAACTGCGGCTGGATATTGACCACGGCCTGTAGCCACGTGTTGCCGGCGCGCGTGGAGGAGAAACGGTCGTCGTCCAGTGTGCCCCACAGGCTCTGGCCGATCTGATGAGAGGATGGGGGGGGGGGTTGTTGGGTTCAGTAGTCTTGAGGAGAGAGGATGGGGGGGGGGGGGGTAACCAGGGGGGCGGGGGGGGGGGGGTTACTGGTGAACAGTCCCGGTGAGAAACAAAATGCGAACACGACTGCGCTGAGCTGGGAAACGCAGCCGCCTGGGGGGGGGGGGGGCGGCCGGTCATGTGTGGCATGCTTGGGTGCGTCTCGCTCGCTCGCGGCATACAAAACTGCAAAGGAAGTTGGACAGCGCCAAGTCCTAACTTGGAGCGCGGCACTTTCAGAGAGATTGGAACCCCACTCCCATGGAACACATCAAATCCCGCCTTCCCGCGTACACGTTCCGCCCCTTATCATCAGCCAACTGCTGCCGAGTGCCGACTTTTTTATTATATCGAAAATCTCATGGAACAAAAACACTCACGATGGAGCAAGACGCCTGCAAATCGGCGAAGAAGCTCGCCTCGGCCGCAACCAGGGCCTTGTAGGCTGCAAGGTACTGCGCCGCAAATGGCGCCGGGGAGGGTGGCGAGGGCGGTCTATTTGCGGACGGCGGCGGGCGGGCGTTCGGCGGAGGCGAGGAGGCTGGCAGTGCGGACTGGTTGTAGATGGCGTCGTCGAGGCGGGCAAAGGCGTTGTACTTGGCCAGCACGTCGGCCTGTCAGGGAATAATTTGGATTGGGGGCGGGGGCCGGGGACGAAAGGGTGAGTGAAGGTCAAGACAGGGAAGGGCGCGCAGTGTGGAGTGGGTGTGCCGGCACGCGTGCCGCCATCATTTGGTGGCCACATTTGGCGGCCCGGTCGCGACAGCCCGGCGCGCGCCCAGCCCAGCTGTCAACACCGTACAGCTTACAGCCCACTGGCGGTGTCGGGCCGGCTTTGTTAGTCAGCGGTTCCCGTCCGTCTGAGGTAATGTGGCCGCTCACTCCTCCTTACCGCTCACCCTCCTCTCGTGCTGCTTGCTAGAAACGACGTCAACTTCCAGTCGGTTTCGCATGTCGCATTCGCAATTTAGCGCATGTCTGTATACATCAACTATTCCCCACGCACATCCTCCTGGTCCCCCCCCCCCCCTGCCCGGCCTGCGCCGCCCGCACACGCCCGCATTCCCCGCCATCCTATGGATGGCTACCCCCCGTCACGACTACTACTCGCCTGCCTGTCATCCGCGTACAGGCTGCACAGGTACACTTCGGCGCTGGTCTCCCTGGCGCGCGCGGTCTTGGCGGAGTAGAACACGGGCAGCACAATGCTGATGAGGATGGGCACGATCATCACGCCGATCAGAGCCACGATGAGCAGGCCTGGAGCGAAATCAACGACAATATAGGCGATTTACTGTGTGCTTTTTCGGCCTGTCTGGCGACCGACGCGCTGCAAAGCCCTGCTCGTAAACAAACTGGAAACTATGGAAGCCCCCTGGGCGGGCCCCAGGGGCTTCCCGCTTCCTTGCAAACCGCCGCCGTGACCGATACCCGCAATGCCCCGGCGCGCCCTAATCATTTGTTTCTATCGCACCTCGCGGCTTGATGCCGGTGGGCACCGGCTTTGGGTCCTTCTTGTTGGCCTTCTTGAGTTCTTCGTTCGCTTTCTTCAGCTCGGCAAGCACTTCGGAGTTGGCCTGCCTCAACTGCAACATGATCGCGTCCTGATCCAGCTGGCAGGTGCCGTCCACCGGGACGGTGGCCTGGGGCATGGCCATGCTGGCGCCTGAAGAAGCGAGCTAATAGAGGCAGAGGCGTGCGACAATGTAAAGGACGTGTGCTAGGTTTAGACGCAAAATATAAGCTACCGAAACGTAAAGGCCGAGAATGGTGGTATTCAGCTAGACCGTTTCCGAGGCGTTTACATAGCCCGGGCACGGTTGGAGAAACCGTAGTTACTAGGGTTTCGGCGAGTGTTCGCCTGAAAGCAAGTTTTTGAACCTTCCTTTCCTAGGTTTGTGTTGTTCCGCGAAACGGTCGACAGGGAACCGCGCTGCGTAGGGAAGTCGCTGCTAAGGCAGTCCCCATAAATCCGCAGGAACGTGCCTTTCGGCGAACACTCGCCTAATAACCGCGGTTGCTCGGTAGAGGCACGAACACTCGCCGGTTTAGGTTTAGGCGAGTGTTCGTGCCTTTACCGAGCAACCACGGCGATTATGTTTGCATCAACCTTGATCTCAGCATGAGCTCTCTGGGCGTGAACCAGTCTCGTTGGCGTGCCCCGGTCCCGAAGGGCCGGGCCACCCATACGTGTCCCCTGTACGTGTCATAAGCAGGGGTCACTGTTGGCTGGTTAATTCTAGCCCCTTTGTGCCCGCCGACGAACTGTCACCCAGACTGTCACCGGCGTATATGTGATCAGCTACACCAAACTATTGTACACACAAGGCACGAAGCCCCAGCGACTGAGGACGACTAGCGCGCGAAGTCAGGATGTGTTCGTCTAATAGAGCATGTTAATTTGATACAATGCGCTTTTCAATCGACGCGAACGCGTCAGCAACAAAACAGAGTTTGCCATCAATCTGACAAAAGCACGCAGTGTTGTGGTCGCTGATGCCTGCAAATCGAACGGAGTTTAAAGAAGAATGTAAATGAATTTATGGCTCAGACTCTGGAGTCACAGACGTGAAGAGCGACTCTGGGGCCGAGTCTGGGAAGGCCACTCACGCCGCCGCAGGCAATCAATGCTTTACAAAATTGCCGACGTCTTATTCGGAATCCGGACCGCAAGTTTGCGGCCTGGTGATTTGTGCGCCTGTGCGAAAACAGCGCAATTGCCTCCAATAAATCATAAATTTGCTAAAGGTACTAAATGGCATTATCATAGGATCATTTTTGCTGCCCTGGTATGCGTGCTTGCGATCTCGCTAAGTAAACGCGTGCGCCCTCGCGCTGCTCCCATAGCGACCTCGCTTCGCTAGCTCTCTGAAATGCTTACAGCTGATATAATTGCATAGTCCAAAAGTCTAGTACTATGGAACTTGTGTGTGGCAGTTTCTGGTTGCGTACCGCAGCAGGCGCGAAGGTAGGAAACAGCAGGCGCATTTTCAAGAGGCGAAATTATTCGCCACTAAACGAAGGCAGTGCTGGGAACCGATTCGCGGTTTAACCAGAACTCGCTTACATATAGCTCATCACTGCGTACGCACGCAGCTGGCGTCTGCACGCCCCTCCCCAGTCCCCCTGCGCCCCCCCTTCCCGTGCGCGCCTACTGCCACACTCCGCGTGTCCGATACCAGTCCTGTACACAAGGCCTTTTTGGGCTGAGCCCCCCCAGCGAAGCGTCCCGGATGGGGGGGTCGAAGCCCCCCCAAAACACCCCTATCCGTGCGTGCGTGCGTGCGTGCGTGCGTGCGTGCGTGCGTGCGTGCGTGCGTGCGTGCGTGCGTGCGTGCGTGCGTGCGTGCGTGGCTGCGTCGGCAAAAAGTATCATACTGGCACAAACCGCGACTGCCACGTATTAGTATTTGCTATTGTCTATTGCATGTAAATAGGCGAGGCAGGGAAAATTCGGGCGGAGCGAGAAGTGCCTTCGCGCGTTGATGGACAATTGACGTTAGCGAGGTCCCGAGGATAGTCACCTACGCCCGCGTTTATAGGGTCTATAAAGCAGTCTATGTTTGCGGCAAGCAACTCGGGGAACTAAAACGCGAGTTTATGGCAACTTGCGGAGCCATGTCTGTCGCATGCCGAGGAGCCCCGAGGTCGCTCCCACCCCGCGCCCAGCCCGAGGAGTGTCGGGCACCGGGGACGTCTGCAGTGCGGTAGAGGTCTACAAAATGCTTGGACTTGGTGGCAAGGGGGCCCTTGACTCGCGTGGATTTGGGCGTGTGGGATTCAGGCACGCGTGCCTTGTGCTGACCGAGTCCTAAGCCCCGAGCTCGCGCATCATCGGCATGGGCCCAACGCTCATTCCCTTGAAGCAGCCACCCACCCCGTGAATGTATTGGGGCTCAGCCCATTTTCCAGCTGTACAAAGCTGACACCCCTTGTTTGGGCTGAGCCCCGTCAGGGTCTCAGCACACGGGGGTCACGGCCGGTCGGGAGGGGGCCCGAAATCCGCACCAGGTAGAACTTCCTGATCGCCGCGCGAACGCTCAAAATAATTAGTGCATCCTTATTTCTAAGCTATAAGCATGTAAGGGTTTGATTCTAATTTAGTTTCCTCGGTTGTGCTAAATGTCTCGACTTACACGGCGTGTCGAGTCCGTAAATGATATACAGTACCCTTGTCATGTATTACTTACATGATATAGATGCAGTTGCAGCAGTCAGGGGCCTAAAAGAGCGGCTTTGGCCACCAATGCGAGGGCGAAATGCTTGGCATGTCGCCCCGGTATTCTTCAGTATTTTGGACCCTGGGCCCTCTCAGGAGTTGTTTTTGATATAATATTAATCATTTGGAAGGATTGTGACGTATGCCTTTGGAACGCCTCCAGTTGCCTCGCTGTCGGGCCTTCCCAGCCCCTTGACATGGGTCTGGCAGCACCCTGCCAATGGCCATTCCACACCCCGGTTCCCTGTGCCGAGCATAACCATTCTGAAAGGATGTAATACCTATCGTGTCATCAAGCTAATATGCGCGCTATACTGCGCTGCATGCCGGGAACCTGCCCCACCCGCCTGCACATCATGTGTTCGCAAAGGCCCTAGGCGCCCCCCTAGCCCGCATCGCGTTAACATACGTGCACCTGTAGGGATCCATCTATTTAGATTGTGTTAACGCGTTGCGGAAAAAAAGTAATGAAAGTTTGAAGTCGGGGGGTATTGATGGGGGGGCGTGACCCCCGTGTGGGGTCTCAGCCAAGGGGGCGGGTGGGCCTTTCTGCGTTAATCAACTGTAATCGAGAGTGCGACTTGCCTTGTCCCTCTTGAGTCCCCTGCGCCGAGCGCGCCGCCTCCTGAGCGCCTAAGACCGTCAACGGCAGCGCGAGGCCCCCTGAACGTGTGCAGGCACTCAAACCCTGCGTGTCTCGAGCCTAACCCCTCCGCCACCTCCACTTCTCCCGGGCTCAACGAAGGCTAGGACTTAGGTGGCCGTGTCAGCGGTTGGCACGCTCAAGTGGACCTCACGCTAGGACCTTCCCCGTTACAGCTTTCCAGCCTGACACTTCCGCATCTCGATAAACCTTCCGCATCTCGATAAACCTTCCGCATCTTACTTCAGTTCATACGCTTCCGCAGCCTATCTTGGGAGGTGGTTGCACCCTCCTAAAATTTAACCCACCTTGGGCGCTCAACTTGAAAAATGCAGTACGCCTTCACCACCCGGCGGCGCAACCCCTGGCGCTCTTGACGGCACGCAAGCACCCCACGACAGGGAAGCCGACGGTTATGGGGAAAATAATTGATACGGACTGTGCATTAATTGAGAGAGTATGCTTGGCTATTACACACCTACCGGAACCAACAATTATTGATGCCAGCAGGCTTACAGCAGAACCGTGGGTGTCAGAGGCACCACTATGGGGCAACCCCATTCTAAAATGCAGGCAGCGGAATGGCAATGAGGTGACACTGGAGAACGGGTTCTCGGATGTAGTTCAATTAGGCTCAATTAATACAGTCGGCGACGCAGTGAGGGCCTTGGACTCTTTTGCACGGATGAAGGAGAAACTAGGGGGCCTGAGAACCACAGACAGAGCTCCGCCTCGGATACGGAGCGAATGTACACGAATATATAAGGAAGATGTGATCGACACGGGCCTTTTCGGAGGACAGGGAATAGAAATGATGCCTAGGGCTTTGAGGAACGGGATAGACGCGTTGAGACGCCTGGAAAGCCTCATTGGCCACCTACCGGAGGGATGGGAAGAGGCAGCAAGGCAGGCAGGAAATGCAAATGCCGTAGAAAGGTATGCAGTTATGATTGACCACATCGTTGGGTGCCTGGGGTGGAAGTTGAGCAACATACCAATACCGCTGGCGACAGTAACAGTGAAGCAAGCTACGTACCTACAGATGAATGAAGCGTTTGATAAATTAAAAGTGAAACACGAAGAGTTTATTCGAGAGGCGAAGGACATGGGCAATACAGAGGTGGTGGCAACGGAAGACAGAAATTACATCTCGAGCACATACAAGCGGCTATGGAAAATTAAGTGGGAAGCCGACCAGAAAGAAGCGTATTGGAGACTAGCGGTCGGCGGCTTCTCGGGCTTCTCCATGCACCGAGGACAAGGCCATAATTGCCCGTGTGGAAGGGCAGATGCGTGCTCCGACCGCGTACACCACTTCAGTACGTGCACAATTGCGAAGGCGTTGAGGACACATATACAAGATTCTGCGGACATTGGTGATGAGGATAGCCTGTTTGAAATAATTGTGGAACGTAGAAACCTGTGGCTACTGGCACCGCCTCACCAAACAATTCAACAGGCAATTTGGGATGTCGTATGCTTGGCGGCGATTTCGGCCATGGACTACGGAAGGAGACTGCTTTTTGCGTCTAGGAATGAGCAAGGATACGTAGGGAACGGGGCGACACTGGCTAGAGTTAAAACACAAGTGATAGCAGACTTTTGGGCAAGACTGCAATCGTACGTGAGCCTGGGCATCAAGCCAAGGGGGTGGGATAAAACCCCACCAGGTCACCCTTGGATTGAAAGAAGGGAGGATGGCAGCATGAGACTGAACAAACCAGCGTATATTACATTTGAGGAGGATTTGGATGAGTGAAGTGGTGGAGCTCCCATGGGAGCAAGGCCTACTAGCCCAAGGCCCAGAGTAGGCTGTCGGCGTTGCAGGTGGCACGCCCCTGAGGTCTAGAGCAGGGTGTTCGTACTAGTTCCAGTACGCTTTCGCTGGCTCGCGAACTGCGTCAGCAGGTCCCTCCTGTAACCAATGCAATCTATCTTGTGAGCAGCGCTTTCTTACAGCAGGCCCTCTCACACACAACGGTATCTTGAGATCAGTCAGTGGCAGCCGTGCTTGGTTAACTTCCAGTGTCCGGTCTGTCGAGAATTTGGTTCGGCAACGCTTGGATTGCTAGCGGGTGCGTTACATACGATGCAGCAGAGCTGCCTGGCACCTTAGATAGTATGGGTATAATTGCGCGTATGTAGTTAGGGTAGCACTCTGGCAGGGCTTAAATACCCGCGGCGGTCCCAACCGCCTGCTCAGCTCCCCATGGCGAGTTCATACTCTCGCCCGGAAGACACACAGCCACAGCGAGCTCCCAACGTTCGGGCCGCAGCTCACACACACCCAGGGAGAAGCTGCTCCCGATAACCCAAATTACCAACACGGTCCTCATACCCGCATTGGAAAGGGCTATCCTTCGATCCTTGGGCACCCTCAGGCTTGCGCAAAAGCGAAAAATTTTATACGTCTGTATGTGCTTTGCGCCCTGACGGTCGTGCGCGCTACAAGGCTTCAGTCACCATCTCCCATCTCCCAGCCCATCCGCCGCCCACGGCGACAAAGGCATCGGAATCACGACATCCAGCCGGTTCATTCAGCTTAGGGCCGCCTCAGCTGCTGCAGCTGGCGCCGTGCCAGGGCAGCAGCTGCAGCAGCGGCGGCGTTACTGCTTGCGGCCTGCTGTGGCGCTGAGGCGCCGGCGGCGTCATCTACTGCTGCAGCAGCTGTAGCAATGCCAGCTGTAGAGGTTGCGGGTGATGCTACAGCACGTAGCTGACGGCGGCGGCGGCAGCCGTCCATCCAGCCCAGGCGGCCAATGCCGGGGATAACGACACAGCCACTGTGTGCAGGCCAGGGTGGTGTTGCGGTCAAGCACCGGATTCAATACGGTTGACATGGCGATTGCAGGCGTCTTCGGCCCGTCGGCCGCGCAGCAGCAGCTCAACAGCCGGCTGCTGAGCTATCTACCCTCCCGCACCCACATCTCCCCCAGACACCAGCAGCGCGCACCCGCACACTACCGTGCTACCACTGGCGACACGAGCGATTAACTAACGAACGAACTTACCAACTAATTAGCTAACGCGCCCCCACCTACCTGCCGGTGGTGGTGCTGACGTCCACGTTAACGAAAGGCACCTGCACGTGCACCTAAAGGAGCAGGTGTGGGCACAGACGGGTGTGCCAGGTGTGCGGTGCTGTGATACGGCAATTGATGGGAGCTTTGCGTGTGCGCGGACGCAATCACGGACAGCAGGTGCAAGCTGCTAAAGCTTCCGAGCTTTCAAAGAAGTTACCGGTACTGCTCCGGCGGTCGCATCTGCAGGCCGCCACGGTTCCCCCCCTCCTCCCAAAGGCATGTGCACACCTGTGCAGCCCTCGCGCCGTCGGCTGCAGCGGGCGGGGCGTCCTTGGTGGCGGCAGCAGCGGGGGAGCTCGGCCGGGGTGGAGGCGACGGCTGCTGCTGGGAGTCCTTGCCGCCGTGCTGCAGCGCGCGGGCCGCGTCCACAACAACCACGCCTGCGTTCACGTGGCGCCAGGAATTAATGCGGCACTCATAGCAAGTGATGCGCGCAGCAAAAGAAAGTCTCGGCGAGTGTGAACGCCCGGGTCCGGACATGACCTGGTTAACGAGGAGCGCACGAGCTGCAGTGCTATATCATAGACCGCTTGTTTGCAAGGCCAGCCCACAACAATTGAGGAGCAAGGCCAGTGCCCGTATCTTGTAGATGCCCCTGGGCCCCCGGTGTCTACTACCGTGTAGAAGCCCCCTTCTGATTTATCTACCCGAAATATTTTCTTAGCGGGCAAGCCCCCCAACCCCCAAAGATTTCTACCCGCCCCCCTCTTTTCCGCACCAAAACATGCCGAAACGTCTACTTCCCGTAGACGTGCGCCCCACCAAAAACTGAAAGCTTCTACGTTTTCGGCCGAAAAGGGGCAAATTTCTACCGGTAGAAGGAAGATACTGGCACTGAGCAAGCCCATACCGCAGGCGTGCAAGCAAACAACCTTGAGGCCCGCGGGTCTCGGAATTCGGGGTCGCATTTGTCGCGGCTGTTGCCTCGCTTCTATAAGGCGCTCGCTCCTCAACAGCTCTGTCGCGACGTCCTCACCTGAGGCGAAGAGCATTAGGGCTGTGGCCGCTGCCGCGAAGGACGGCCCACCTGCGCGAGCCCGGGCGCGCAGCTTGGCCATTGCCGCTGCTGCTTGGGCTGGAGCGTCGCAGCCGGCAGACACTGCTGTCTTATTGGTGTAAAGAGCGCGAGCGTGGAGTGCAGCGGCGCAGACTGGTTTGGAGCGTGCAAGCCTTGCTCTGGAGTTGATTTGTTGGTGGAGTGTGTGTTACGGGTAGCACTTGCATTCATGTTTGCTGTGCGCTGGGCGAGTGCAGTCAGAAAAGGCCGCGAGGCGGTGGCGGGGGTTCGATTCGAGTGCGGCCGCGGCGGTTGGCGCGAACCTCGAGCGAGCAAGGCGCGGGGTGGGGCGGTCCTGCCGGTTTGCCGCCTTCCCGTGAGTCTCTGCAGCGGCATTGCAGGGTGGCGTGCTTTCGCTTTCGTTTTCGCAATCTAGCGCATGTCCGTAACGGGGAGGTAGCAGCAGGGGTCCGGGGTGTCCAACCCTGGCACAGCGCCAGGACGCCGACTTGAGCCAGACGGAGCTGGATGGTCGAGTTAGAGTAAAGCGGCATGCAAAAATGCCGAGTGTCCAACAAGGCATGTCGTCGAATGTTCTCCAAGTACTCGCCCGACGGGCCAAGTCTTATACAGGGACTTGCAAGGTGAATGACGGGTTTTGGTGATGTGGTTCGTCGCGGGGGCTGATAGGATTGGCGAATGACCAACTCTGCACCAAAGTACAGAAAACACAGCCCATATAAGGCACGTACTGCTTGAGTGTAAGCTTATGAAGACATTAGAAATGCGCTATGGGCGCAAGAGTTGACGCCGGTATCAATGGTGCAGGCGATGGCGTGGAGGGACCGGACTTGCGCGTGCCATACACGCAATAAGGCTGCGACGGAATGACCTGACTGGGCACCCGATCTGATAGCTTTATAACTATAGTTTTTCTTATTTTGGAGACTTAAATAGCGGTCCATGAGCTTCCTGGCTCGTTTGGACCAATCTACAAGCACGAACTTGTAACATCAATCAACAGCCCATATCGGCTGCCTCCTCAACTGATCCTTAGTTCTGCTATTTGCCTAAGCCATACAGGCAAGGCAGGGAGCACGGGCGCAGGCGCAGGCGCGATGTCCGAAAAAAGTTGCAAGTTGCGCGTGGTAACATGAACCCGAAATGCAATCGTTGAAAGGACACAAGGAATCGTTGAAATGACACTAAACGCAAGGGTCGTCGTTCGTTTATTGGGCGAAATCTAGACGGGCCAAATTTTCAGTAGCCAAAAGTTGCACTTTTATGGCGGTCTTCAAAGCAAACTTCCTCCTCGCGATTGAACTCGCAGGCCTTACTTGCCCTTACTCGGCCTTACTCGCGGCCCTTACTCGGCTTACTTGCTAAAATTGCTACCAAAGCACCAAAATTTACATGAATGCCTGCCATTATAATCGTGCTATGTGTGGCATGGCAACGGGTGGGCAGGCTGCGGCGTCCTGCATGTGCACATGCATGCTCGGCAGCTCGCTCGCCACGCTCTCGGGCCCTCGCCCCGGCAATCCCCGTGGGCCAGCCCTCATCCCACTCATGGGCCTGGCCAAGCCGAGAAGCAGCACATTTAGATAGCAAGATCATTTGGACACCGCCCCGGCCACGGGTGAGCCCGGGTTGGAGCCGATCGCTCTGAACGCCCGGGACCACAATTCCCGTCCATAACAATGCCCCTTGCCCGCTTGCGAGCTCGGAGTGTCCTTTCTTGTAAACACCGCAATCATCGTCTAGTTGCACCTATAGAAAATGACCAGAGCGCGAGACGGCGCGATCGGCTCCCCCATGCAGCCGGGGGCGTTGACCCGCGCCGGGCGCTCGCCCCGCCCGCCCGCTCCACTTTTGCCACGACCACACGCACCAGGCGCAGGCGGAAGTAGAAGGGCGTGAACCAGAAGGGGCCCGCCAGCAGCGCCGCCGCCACTAGGAAGGAGCTCCACAGCGACACCACCGGGATGGGCATGGAGCGCTGCCCGTTGTTGCCTGCGTGCGTGCGTGCGTGCGTGCGTGCGTGCGTGCGTGCGTGCGTGCGTGCGTGCGTGCATGGGGCAGTGGGCGGGTGGGGCAGGATGTTGGGTGTAGGGCAGCGCGTGGCGGCTGGGTGGCGCGGCGCGTGTCGGGTGGCGCGTACGTCACCATAGCGCAGTAGTAACGGTAGGTGGCAGAGATGCGAGTAGGCGCCCACATTTACTTCAAGTGCACAAGGATCTGTGTAGAACTAATAATATGAATGGTGTGGAATCAGTTAATTATCAGGTGGGCTTACCCGCCACCAGGATGAGGATGCTCATGGCCAGCACGTCCAGCCCCAGGTACATGCAACCCGGGCTCATCCAGGCAGGGGCGGTGTCCAAAACATGGGGCAACTTCAAAGCCACGGGAAATGGTCTAACACAGCTCGGACAGCGAATGTAACCTGACGTACCCCCCATGTGGTTGCGGCCGTAGTTGATGAACACCTGGATAGATGGTGGCGATGGGCGAGCGAGCGAGCGAGAGGACAAGGGCCAGGACGGAATGATGTTTCCACATTATTAGTACGCGGCCACAGATGGACACTGCCAAAGGGGGGGTAGAATCTTCCGAAACATACCCCATGGTCAAAAGTATGGTCAAAACCAGGGGTGCGGGGTGGCCAACTCGGCCGGTAGGCACGGTCCTGACACGGTCCCCCCTGAGACCCCCCGCACAAAACATGTGACATCGGGCGCATTCCAGGGGGGTAAAGTCTGAAAATTGTAGGGCGCGATCATCACATATGTAACTACGCATGTGCCAAGTTCTGGACTTTACCCTCCTGGAATGCAAGCTGTACGATGTGGCGTGTCAACCCCATATTTGTCCCGTTTCACCCCTCATCCCCACCACCCATTGGGACTATGCACGGCGGCACACTGCCTGAAAATGGCTACTATAAGGCAACGGTGCGCTGGGGAGGGGGGAAATGGAGGTGCAGGTGCCGCTGGGAGGGTGCCTTCTGTACCGTCTTATGGGGTCTTAGGCACGGGTCTTAGGGGGCGACAACCACACGCATAGGGGCTTGGACACCATTTCTGATAATATCCCCCCCAACCCACCCAGATTAATGCTTTAATGCTTAAAACAAAGTTGGAGTGGGCCTTGGGCTGAAAATTGCTAAGAATGCTCGAGCGACATTCCGGGCATTTTGCCCTCGCTTCCTCTCGGGAACCTCTTGATTAGTCTCCTGTCTGCTCTAACAGGGTCTTAACCACGGATATG
The DNA here is from genome assembly GCA_016834595.1 of Chlamydomonas schloesseri. Lineage (NCBI taxonomy): Eukaryota > Viridiplantae > Chlorophyta > Chlorophyceae > Chlamydomonadales > Chlamydomonadaceae > Chlamydomonas > Chlamydomonas schloesseri. Next base: position 301,356 of record JAEHOD010000066.1, on the reverse strand, counting down.
ACCGAAATCAACTCCGAAAGGATAAAGGAAATGTCTTGACAGGAAGTTGAGTGGAGACATTTCGAGGCTCGGCACAAGCAATTTCTAGGCCCTTAGACCTAAACCGCGGTGCATTCCTAGCAATTCATATGTGATGTATTCATTGGCTGCTTAATTTCACATACATGTCGGCGAAGGGGACCGTGTCAGGACCGTGGCCGGTAGGGCGGGCAACGGCCACAGACCGCCCCCAAAACCCCCTTGCAACCGAGTTTTGTGCGCCGCCCACGATTGCAACCTGATTATTGCAACATATATGGATGTTTTAGCCCGCGGCGCGGCACCACAATGACCAGTGTCGAAGTCGCGCATGCTCGCGACGTGCATGTCGGCTTAGACAGCCAGCCTGCATCTCCGCGCGCTTGCCGTGGCCTCTAATTGATTACGCGTGCACGGTGTAGCAAGGCCTTGGTCTAGAGGGGCTCGTCTGTGGCACCCGGTCCAGAAATGGGAGTGCGGAACCCTCCTGGACCACGCCACATACGCTACAGGCGCTTATTTGCAATAGCGACTAGATTAATAGATCACATGTATACTCTAAATGGCGTATCCAGCACGACATTGAGATAATATGGGTGCACTGCGGAGTTGTTAACACACGCTCCTTCCGGGTTCCTTGCATCCCAGTAGCAACAATAATTTTTGATAACCGTATGCTCATATATTGATAATATTCAAACGCATCTCCAAATAGGGGGCATCGATCGGCAACTGTACAGCAGCCGGTCAAACCTAGCATTTCGCGAATACTAAGCATTCATTTGCACCCGTCCTGAACAAATTGACACATTGATTGCTCCACGAATCGTAAAGTTAAACGCGTCAAAACAGCGCGAGCTGTCCTGCCGTAATTTGCAATTCGCGGAGCGACAAATGGTTCCATATGTCCAGGAAGGGTACAATGAATGCTTGAAACTCGCGAAAGGCTAGGTTTGACCGACTGGTGTTGGTCGATAGTCGCGCATGGGCCTGGGCGCTGATGCAGCGAAGGGTGTGCACAGTAGCGGCAGTCAAATAAGGGGGCGTGTAAGAACCATAGGTCCAAAAGTGCATGCTCGTTACATACCTCCCCCCCTAAATGGTTGACCGTCCCGGCAACCAGGGAGACGAGATAGCGACGAACCGAACCGAGACAGAGTGCGGAAGCGATATTCATTCCTATACCGACCGAGCGGGTGCGCCACGTCCGCCGTCGAGAGGAATCGAACACATAACCTCAGACTTAAGAAAGTCCCGAGGACCGAACCATACTCGATACCAAATGTAAGAACCATAGGTCCAAAAGTGCATGCTCGTTACAGGGCGTGACGGGGCAGGGGTGGGGCCGGGGGTGGGGTCTGATGGGGAGGTATGGGTCCACTGCTTGAGCGGAAACGGCGTCCACTGCCTTAGTGGCCAAACGGGGCCACTGCGTTAGTGGACCCGCTGTGGACCCAGAATGGCACGAGTTAGGTCGTTCCCGAGGACTATCCTCCTGTGCACAACGTGTTCCACGTTTCTTTGCTACGGCCTTACACCGTGCCTTACACGCCGTCCCCCGACGGCAGTCCGACCCCACAGACCATTGCTTTTGATCCTGCCACCCTCACTTCCAGGGATCCTCCCCTGCTCACTTCCGTGTTACCCACGGTTGACAAGATCCTGAATCCTGAAGCCAAGAAGCTTCGCACCAAGATGCTGTACCGCTACTACGTGCTCTTGCGTGGTAGATCCCATGGTGAAAGCCAATGTGGGATGAATCCGAACTCCTACCCGAACACAAGGGGCTCCTTGACGCCTATTGGGCCACTCAACCTCATGGGCGGTCCGAGGACGTTCCCGCTTAGGAAAGGGGGCAGATGTTGCAGCGCAATATCGGTAATAGAAACATTCGATAGAACCTGTTCTCGCAAGTTCTTGTAACGTGACTCTCGGTTACGTTGCGGCAAGTGTGAACGTGAGTGTTAACATGGCCTCCCGAATTCCCAGGCATCCCTGGGATCCCGAATCTCTCCAGACAGACTCCCCGAAAGGAATCCGTCTAAGAATCATCCGAATCGTACGCGCAACGTGCGCGCCCGCACCAGAAAGCGTCTACGCTCTCTTTGCAACAGTAACAACTCACTAGCGACTCCCCTGAGTCCGAGCTGTTGTCTGGAGAGAACCACTGGTCCCTAGAAGCCCCAGTGTGTTGTGGGAGCGAAACCCGCCTTAGACATTCACCTTACAGCCAAACCAGTCTCCCAATCTACAACAGTTAGGCAGTTGGCTAGTTGCATGATTAGTTGAAAACGTGAAAATTTTGGGGATGCCCGGCTTGAGAGTGTCACAAGCTCACTGAAAGGAGTGCATTGACACCAACCCGACCAAAAAGGTGCCGGTTTGCCGCCTTCCCATGAGTCTCTGTAGCGGCATTGTCTGAACAGCATTCCTGGCGACAGACGCGGAACTCGTGGCACTTACAAACGATGCTCAAGCATGGTATCAACACGGTGGCCGTTAACGCCGGCCGCGCCATCTGCCCCGCGCGCGCTGCCGAGCTGCCAGGGTGTCACCCGCGCGCCTGTCCGTACACACGTACTCCATTCCTCCCGCCCCGGGTCAGAAGCACACCTCGACATACTGCGGGGCCCACGACAATCTCCACCACACGAACACCAGATGTGGCATTCTGCTTGCGCTTGAGTAGAACGCAGATAGTAAATTTCGGGCTGATGGACAAGCCCATTGGTACTTTCAAGATCCCTCGACACACCCCCGGCAAACGTGAACACCAGATAAATTGGGGATACACGCACATAGCGCAGATGCGGTAAAGCAAATATGGGGGACACTCCCACCGAGACGGCACGCGAACGTGCGAGGCCCAGGCCACACGTGGCAGCGCCCCACCGCCCGTGCCTTATTCTCTTCACCCCGCTTCAAATTTTGGGCGCTGCCTGGGGCTCTGCCCCATCGCACGCGCATGTACTGGCACTGCTCCTATCCACGCCACCATCGACGGCATAACCAAAGCACAGGAAAGCGCCGGACATACATCAAACACCCGGACTCGTAACAGCCGCGAGACGGTGACTATGCACTTCCTCGCAAAAGCAATGTCTGCCTAAGCCCTGCGTTTTGCATGCCCAATGGCGAAGCTTAAACCTGGCCGACAGAGCTGAGATAGCAGCGCATGCCAGTGTGTAGCTTCATTAAAGCAACAGCAACAGCAACAGCACATTCAAGCAGGCCAAGGGGGGGGGGGGAGCTAGCCAACACACACCCACGACACGTACTGCTACCGTACCACCATTTTACTGGACTCCGTAAGCCTTGACAACAAGAAGATGAGCAGAATATGAAATCACACGCACCATGGACTCATGTCCTGAACAGGCACGCTAGGAGCGTCCACAGCCGCTGCCACTGCACGCCGGCCGCCAGAAGCACGCCAACACGAGTTGCAACAGCCGCGGACACCCCACGTGAGCATCCCAGCCTGCGCCTCGTGCATTTTTGTGTGTGCCTCCTTCTGCGTGCGGCTACGTGCCGACACAACCACACTTAAGTCTGGGCCCGTGTCGTGGGCACGTCCTCCTCCGGCCTCGCCTCCATTGCTGTCACCCGCTCAAACTCCTTTTGCTTCACCCAATGTCTACCCTCTCACACACACAGAATGCAAATGGCCACCATGGCCAAGCCAAGCCTGTACACACACCACACACCACACCACACCACACAACACACACACACACACCCTGGACTCCTTTCACCAAGCACCTCATCCCCGCCGCAGGCGCATCCCGCACTGGGGCCGCTGCAGCAGCCTCACACACTCCCAATGCTTATTTTTTGTCTTCACCGCAACATCATCTGCGAACCTGAAAAACATCAGCCAAGCGCGTGTGGTATTGTACACGAGTCTGAGCGGACCTTCAAACTTGCGCCGTCCAAACGCCCACAGATGCCCAAGCTACAAACCGCGCGTCTTGTCCTTTTCTCTCTCTCGATGCGCGTGCAAATCCGGTCGCTAAGCAGGCGGCTCAGGTGTACATGCACGCCGCTCTCAAAACCACATCAGATGCCTCCACAGCCTCTGCATATTTCTCTTCAGCTCCAAAGCTGCAAAACCCGCCGTGGTTGCCTTCCAGTCCATCGATAAAATGCAAAACAAAAATACACTACCCTCCTCATTGTGATGCATTGCAGATAGATTTCTCGCCCTACAACCCCTCGTGTGGTGATGTGACGTGAGACGGATCAGACAACCCCACCCGCCCCGCGCCCAAGCTCCAGTCAAGCCTCCTTCCTGTTCTCACGGACCCTCACGTTGAGTCGCGTGCATTTTTCCAACGAGCTGCTGTGCCGTCACGTGCGGCGGGTTGCCCCCCACACACACACATGACACGCAGGGTGTGTTTGCAACCGCTGCTCTCCCGCCACCATCACCAGCAGCACTTGCATCTGCCAGCATCACACCACCTGAAGCCACATGCCCCACCCGATCACGAGGAGCCTCATCCTCCATGCGCCGCGTCTCACCACTGACCGCCAGCCCTCCTTTGCATGCCTCCTACCTTCCCTGCCCCTTTCTCCCCTCATCCTCTGCCCCCTCCCGCCGGTCCTTTATCTATCTAGCGGCAATATGGCGGATCCATGAACGACCAGTCGATGATCTGCTCGTACTGCTGGGCGGCGCCGTCCCAGGAGGCCTCGCGCTTCATGCCGCGCAGCTGCGCGTGTGGTTGTGGGTGTGCGTGTGCGGGTTGTCGGGATAACAGTGAGAGAGTGACGGAGTGAGAGAGAGGTAAGGAGGGGAGTGGCACGGGAGCACTGCGGGTTTGGCCATTGGAGCAGAGTGTTGGGCCGGACGCAATGCCGGGGGGGGGTCCAAATCGCAGGGCAAGGGCGCTCAGTGCAGTGAGTCCTGCCCCGCAAAACCTCGCACTAATGTGACGTACCCATGCTCACCGCACGCGCCCGCCCTCCCGCCCCCTTTTAAGCATGCACGGACCCGCACGCACCTATTATGCGCGGCCCCGCTCCACCCCCTCCCCCCCTCCTTCCCTCTCTCCAGTACACTACCAGTACGGCCACCACCTACCTGCAGCTTGCGGAAGTCATCCTTGTGGTTGTTGTAGGTCAGCAGCGCCATGCCCACCGCATGCAGCAGGCCCTGGGGGTGGCGGTGCCATGCATTTAATTTGATGACGAGGTAGACGTAGAACAGACGTTGCAATACACGTTGGCATACCGATGAACCAGAAGGCGTAGTCGGCTCCGCGTGAAGACGACGATCCCCGTTCCGAATAGTTTGATCTGCCTAATATGTCATTCACTAAGGTGATCCGTGTGTAAAGTAGAGGTAAAGTCGTGTAGAGGCTCAGAAAAACGCGAACGACTCAGCGCATGTACGGAGGGGAGGGGGGAAGGGTAGTATAAAACGAAAATGGAGGCGTGATGCAAGCACAGAGCTACGCCCAAATCCCAACGCCGCACGATCCCGCGCGCCCCCCCCCTCGGACCCTCGCATCGTCTGTCTACATCTCCTTCGTCATTAATTTAACATGCATGGAACCCCCCTCGGACCCGCCCGAGGCGGTGCCGTACGCACCTGTGCGTCGCAGCTGGTGTAGGTCCAGCCCGTGCCCTCCTGCAGCAGCACCATGGGGGCCGTCGGGGCCATTGTTAGCACGGGGGGGGGGGGGGGCGCGGTGATGCATTTAGTGAGAGAGTGCTGAAAGGTGGGGTGCGGCAAGGTGCTGGGCAGGAGAACTATGGACTGCGTGTCCTGGTTACTACGGTGGGGGCCCAGTGCCGCAAGCTGGTGGCGGCACAGCACCCGCATTCCATGCACCAGCAGCAGCAGCAGCAGCAGCAGCAGCAGGGGAGGGGTTGCAAGGATGTAGCGAAGGGCAGCAGGGGAGAGGGGGCGCAGCCAGCTGCCGCGCATGCGGCCCCCAGGCCCAGAGCCCAGCACCCCAACAACAACAAGGGTCCAAGGAGCCCCTAAAACGCCCGAGCCAAATGGTGCGCACTACAGCCGCACTACGGTAGTACGGCGTTACGCACCTGCGCCCAGGGGTTGAAGTCCAGTACGGTGTCGCGCAGGCCGCCGGTCTTGTGTGCCACCGGCACCGCGCCGTAGCTGTGCATTCATGTAGTGGTAGCAGCATCAGCAGCACCAGCAGCAGCAGCAGCAGGTGGATGCGGCGAGGGGCGGGGCGGAGCAGTGCTCAAGGCCACAGGCACCGTGGGATGCAGGTACGGTTTCCCAGGCACATGTCCATATGCCGCTGATGCAGCCATGTGAGCCCCTCTGGCCCGGCCCGGCCCTCCCTCCCCCCAGCCCTCCCTCCCCCCAGCCCTCCGCCTCCCTGCGCCCTGTCTGCCGGCCCAGTCCTCACCGCATGGCGTACAGCTGGTTCAGGCCGCAGGGCTCGAAGCGCGAGGGCATGAGCAGGATGTCGGCGGCGGCGGTCAGCTTGTGGCTGCGGGCGGGCAGGAGGCGAGGAGGTAGTAAGGCAGCGAGGAGTGAGCACCTCGCGCTGCGCCCACATGCCTTCTGGTCATCGGTATGCCTTCTGTGTCGCAACGTCTGTCCACGCCTCCCTCGTCGTTAATTAAACATGCTGGAATCCCCCACCCCGCCCGTACCTCCCACCCCGGACCTCCGCACCCACCTGAAGGGCACGTTGAAACCCACCCAGCCACGCGCCCGGTCCCGGAACTCGCCCTCCAGCCAGCGCAGGCCGTCCTCGAGGTCCTTGTTGCCGCTGCCCAGGCACACCAGCTGTTATGGGCGGCGGGTGGCGGGTGGTGTCGTTGGGGTTGTTGGTGTTATTGTTGGTGTTATTGTTGGTGTTGTGCTGGTGTTATTGTTGTTGTTGGCGATGGTGTTGGGGTTGGTGTTATGGTTGGGGGAGGGGAGGAACGATGATGGGGCGACGGGGTTTTGGCATTGGGGTCGCAAGGATATGCAAGGACATAGCGAGGTGTGATCGGGGTTGTGGTTACCAGCCCAAACCAAACCAATCTAAAGGAAGCGGAGTTGAAGCAATGCCGTCAAGGCGGGGTTGGGATGACGGTTGATTGGCGTTGGGGAGTTGTGTGCTACAGAGATTGCGATGGGGGGGGGTTGCGGAGGTGCGTGCACACTGGCGAGGGCCCAGTGGCGCGGCAGGCGCGATTCCACAGAAAGCAGAGGCAGGTGCTGTCGGGCACCTCATATGCCTACTGGCTGCTTTTGCCCGACCCGCCTTGGATCGCATGGGATATCGCAAGTCCCGCCCGCCCGCCTGAACTGGGCGTCAAGCACGCACCTGCACGTTGTTGTAGCGAAGCAGGTTGGGAGCCGCCTGCGTATAGTGTGGCGAGAGGAGAGGGAGGTGAATCCAGGTATGATTAGTTAGGAGGCGAAGGAGGAGGGGAATGCAGGCGGGTGCGTGTCAAGCGGCATGGCTATTGTCCATCCCCTTGTAAAAAGCCTGGGCACAACCGACCTGTTGCTCGGACAAAACGCAGGACACGCATTCAGGCACGCGGAATCCCAGTCGCGTTGCTGAGCCGCCCACACACTTGGCCTCGTAGCGACCCGTGCGTGCCCCCCCCTCCCTCCCTCCCTTAGCTCCATACTCCCTTCCCCCCAGCCCCGTGCCCCAGCCCCCAGGCCCCCCCTCCCCCAGCCCCCAGCGGCCTTCTGCCCCTCCCTCCCTCCCTCCCTCCCTCAGCGCCCCCCTCCCTCACCCCCACTTCCCCCTCTCTCCCCCCGACTCCCTCCCAGCCCGCCCCCCTTGGTCACTCTGGTTTCTAGAATGAACTACCAAACCACCCACACCCACACCCACCCACAGCCGTACGCACCTGCAGCAGGATGTCCGCGCCCTTCTGCGGGTCCAGCCGCCCAATGAAGGCGATGAGCGGGATGTGCTCGTTGACGGGCAGGCCCAGCTCGCGCTGTGGTGGTGGTTGGTGATGGTTGGTTGGTTGGTTGCCGTTGTTGGTAGTGGTTGGTGGTTTGACCGTGTAAGACCCGTACCGGGGAGGGGGCCAAAGCAGAGGGAAGGCAGAAGGCCAGGCAGACAGGATGCAGAGGAGTCCAATTTGTGCGCTCCTTGCTCGTTTCCACACGCCCGACCGCTCCCCTCCCAATCCCGCCTCCCATACACGCCCCGCCTCCCCCACACGCCCACACACGCCCCCTGCCCCCTCCCCCCTCCCCCCTGCCCCCTCATCCCCCCTGCCCCCTGATTCCCCCCACCTGCAGCTCCATCTTGCACTTGGCCTTGCCCTCCACGAAGTTGGTGGTGTCGTAGGTTGCGGCCAGGTGCGGGTCGGTGGCGGGGTTCCACTCGCTGCGGGGAGGTGGGTGCGGGAGGTGGGGTAGCCATCCATGGACGGTGTGTTTGATACATAATGAGGTGCGGCAGGGGTGAGGCTGGTGAAGGTGGGCAGCTAGGAATTGAGAGGAGGGGAAGGAGGAACGAAGGATAGGACCGAGGTCAGCAGGGCGGCTGGCTTATCGCGATGGGCGGCTGCACCGCTGGCACTAACCTACATACCAAAGTGCCAACCCCATAACCCGCACAACCCTCCCTCAAATCCCGTTCCCCCCCGCCCCGCCCCCCGGCCCCCAAAACAACCAAAAGCTCGCGCCACTCTTCTGCCCATCTTCAAACCCAAATCCAAACCGAAACCCGAACACGAACATGCGTTGTCAGCCTGCCACAACCGCTGTCGCAACCGCTCACTCGGTGTCGATGCCGTTCACGATGCCGTTGAGCACGGGGTTGCGGCTGGCGATGATGCCCTCCATGCCCCAGCCACCCAGGTAGGTCTTGATCTCCTCGGCGTAACCCGCAGACACCGTCACCACCCGGTCCGCGGTGGTCAGGCCCGCCTGTGCACGTGCACGTGCATGTGTTAGAGATCACAAGGGAGAGAACAGCAGACATAGGACAATGCGTGCGGCGCGGTAACGGACGGTCGCGAGGTACCTTGCATACATTACTGTGCATGTGTGTGTGTGTGTGTGTGTGTGTGTGTGTGTGTGTGTGTGTGTGTGTATGTGTGTGTGTGTGTGTGTGTGTGTGTGTGTGTGTGTGTGTGTGTGTGTGTGTGTGTGTGTGTGTGTGTGTGTGTGTGTTAGAGTTTACAAGGGAGAGAACGTATGAAAGACCGCATGTGCGTGTGCACGTGTGTGTTACGTGTGTGTCAGTCACGTGGTTGTGTCTGTCGGGGTGTGCCCTGCCGTACTGCGCCCCAAGACACGGGTCTCCTCCGCAATCCCTGGGCCCCTACTCTCCGAACGGCCCCTCACCGCAAACCCCCTCCGCTTCAGCCCCATCTCCCATCACCCTCACCCGCAACCCCGCCCCAGCCCCAGCCCCAGCCCCAGCCCCAGCCCCAGCCCCAGCCCCAGCCCCAGCCCCCGCGCCAGCCCCCGCCCAGCCCAGCCCCAGCCCCAGCCCCAGCCCCAGCCCCAGCCCCAGCCCCAGCCCCAGCCCCAGCCCCAGCCCCAGCCCCAGCCCCAGCCCCAGCCCCAGCCCCAGCCCCAGCCCCAGCCCCAGCCCCAGCCCCCAGCCCCCCTTCCTACACACACCTTGAGGTGGTTCACGGAGCGCCCCTCCTCCGCCCAGCTGCCCTGGCGCTGGTGCGGCGGGTACTGCCACTCCAGGCAGCCGTACCTGCAGGCAGGCAGGCAGCAGCAGCAGCAGCAACGGCAGCATGGCCCGCACGTGCGCGCGCGTGTGTGTGTGTGTGTGTGTGCGTTGAGGTGGTTGCGCATGCATGTGGACGTGCAGGCGTGCGTTGGGAATGTGGAGCAGTGCCCCCCACCCACCCCACCCAGCCCCCCCTCCTCGTCGTGCAGCCCGCTGTACCTATTCCAGCTGCCTTGCCAACCCCACCCGCCCCTTCCTGCCTGCCGGGCCTGCTCCGCCTCCGCACAACCATACACCACCACCTGTGCCAACTCAGCCACCCAATCCCACCACCTGATCTCCCAAACCCCCACAACTCACCAGTGCGGCGGCAGGCCCAGCGACTCGAAGGTGTAGGGCGGGAACACACCCTGCAGGGGAATGGAGGGAGGGGAGGCAGACAGGGAGGTTGGAAGGGTGGCGACCAGGTGAGAGCAGGTAGGTGGCAGGTGTGAGCAGGGAGCCACAGTCATTGCATTCCTGGCCCGGTCGCTGTCCTCTGCTTTCTCGCTCCCATTCCTGCTGAATCTCGTCGTATTCCCTGCATTTTCTCTCCCATCCCCTCCCACTCTTTCCTCCACAGCGCTTTCCCACCTCACAATATTTTCCATCACAGACACACACGCACGCACGCACGCACGAACGCACGCACGCACACAAACACACCTGGTGCCGCAGGTTGTGGATGGCCAGGATGGCACGTGCGCCGCCGTACACGCCGTGCGGGCGGTACTTCGCGGCCAGGTAAACGGGGATGAGCGAGGTGTGCCAGTCGTTGGCAACGAACATGATGTCCTGCCCGTACTTGGTTTTGGGCACGGATGACTCAGCCTCAACCGTCGCCTGGATCTCGGCGATGGCGGCGGCGGTTGGGCCGTTGCCGGCGGCGGCTGCCTTGGCGGCGGCGGCGGCCTCCGCCGCCGCGATGGCGGTGGGGCTGCGCGGAGGGTCCTGCTGCTGCGGGGTGCGAAGGAGGTAGGGGGGGAGGGCGGGAGGGGGTGTCGAGGGGCATGCATACCGAGCTGATGGAGAGCACTGGGGGAGGTGGTGAAACCGTGACTGTCCCCGGGTTGCTGTGCTGTCTTGTCTGCCCGCGAAGCCCGACCCTGCAGCCCACCCCCGTACAATCCCAGTTGAGCGTCCAGGCCCTCCGGGGCACCCAACCTACTTACACCCAAGTGTCACTCGCAGCCCGTTCCCAGCGTCACGCCTCATCCCCTCTGCCACCTTCGGGCCCTTCATCCTCCATCTCCATCTCCATCCCCCATGCCGCCCGCCACGTCCGCGACTGCCCCACCACGGTTCGGTTTAGCTTGGGCTGGTAACCACAAATCCCCCCCATCCCCACGCCCCCTTCCCCCACGCCCCAATCCATATTACGCCCCCCTCCCCTCCCCCCCTCCCCCACCCCCCTTACCTGCGGCGGCACGGGCAGCTCCAGGAAGAAGGGCGCCTCCAGGGCCGCCAGGCACAGCAGCGAGTAGCGGAACTGCCAAAAGGCGGGCAGGAGGGGAGGAGCATCAGAGGTGAGGGGGGAGGAGATGGGAGGAGAGGAGAGACCAAGAACAGAGGAGCGGATGGTGTGTGCGAGTGAGAGAGATGGCGCAAGGGATGGGATTACACGAGAAAGAGAGAGAGAGAGAGAGAGAGAGAGAGAGAGCCTCCTCGGCTCCTCGGCCACGTTGCACACACGTCAGCGTCGCTTCTCACTCCTTTCCTACTATGCGAATATCCCGCCCCCGCGCCCCACCCCGCCGCCACCCTCCCCGCCCCCCTCTTTGGTTTCTGGAATCAAGTACCCACCCCAACCCCCTCTCCCATCCCCCACCCCCACCCCCACGCCCACCTGGTTGTCACCGTACACGCCGTTGGTGTCGCTGTAGATGCCACCGGGGCGCGGGTAGCTGGGGTGGTCCACAAACACAAAGTCCACGCCCTTGATCTGCTGGTGGTAGTAGCCCACCTGTGTGTTGTGGAGGGGTCCAGAGGGGGGTTCAGAGGGACAGGGAGGAGGTGTTTGTCCAGGGATGCAGGTAGGCAGACGGGAAGGTGGACCACAGGTGCGCATGCTGAAAGCGGACAGCGGCCCAACCTTCACCTTCCCGGCAACAACCTGCCCTGCCATGCCCTACCCTCCATTTCCTCAGCTGGCCTGGTTCCACCCCTGCCTCCCCCTCCTCTTGCCCCCATTCTCCCCTCCAGCTTGCGCCTTGTGTTCTGTTGACCTCTGCACGCGACGCATCTGAAAAGCTCCCCCTCCCCCTCCCCCTCCAGCCCCTTGCCAAGCCCCAGCGCCCCCCCCTCTAACCTCGCCGGCCTGTCTGGGCGGCCCCAGGGTTTCCCATGCCTCCCTCACCTCGGCGTGCCCCAGCAGCTTGACACGTGCACCCGTGTCCTTAGGGCCGTCGTACGGCGCATACCTGCGTCAGCAGCAGCAGCAGCAGCAGCAGCAGCAGACGCACGCGCGCGCATCCATCCCTCAAGAGTCGCCCTTCCCCAGCAATGCCGCTCGCACCTCTGCCGCAACCACGTTCCCGCCGGGGTGGCCCCCCAACCCCATGCCGCCTCAGTGTACAAAAACGCCCATGGAGCCATTGCGCACAACACCCTTTCACTTTCCACCGGTACTGCCTGTCCTCCCGTACTGCCTGTCCTAAACCCCCTGTCAAGAAGACGCTTTCACTGCCCCTCCCACCCAGACCCAAACCCCCTCCCACCCGAGTCCCCCTACATGAAGCCACCTCCGCAACACCAGGCACGTCGCACCGCAGCCAGACGCACGGACACAACGGCCTGCACTATTTGGGCCCGCATCCCCTTCCTCCTGCTGCGCAAAGCAGCCACCCACGCTTGCACTGCCCACACCCCATGACCCCGTTGTCAGCCCTGCGACGGGACAACGCGCTGCAGGGCTTGGAGGGCCGCCGCCCGGACGGGGCCGCCCACTGGGCACCGACTTCGTATGCTGGTCTGGTCTTCTGTACCTTATCCTTGCGACCCCACCAGACCCCAACCCCAAACCGACAACTCCCCCCCCCCCATTTGATACACACCATCCTATGGCTACCCCCTCCCCACCACCACCCTACCGCGGCGACACCACCATGACGCGGTGGCCGCGCTCCGCCAGTGCGAAGGGCAGAGAGCCCAAGACGTCCGCCAGGCCGCCGGTCTTGGACCAGGGTGCCACCTGTGCGGGCGGGCGGGCGGGAGGGGTTCCAAGCATTTAGATTAGGCAGAGGTGAGGTAGACAGGTAGGCACGGTACAGCAGGTCTTGGCAAGGCAGGGGGGGGGAGAGGAGAGGGAGGGGGGAAGGTCATTCCAGAGCCCCAAGGGAGTCAACCGAGTGAACCCGAAGGTCGAAGCGGGTGGAGTGCGAGGGAGAGGGAGCGGTGGCAGGTTTAGGAGCGCGGGAGTGGCGGAAGCAGCCGGGACGAGGGCCAAGGAGAGGGAAGGCGGCGTTTGTTGCGGCGCGGTGTGGTGAGGAGAAGCATTAGTTTGTAGCACAGGACACAGGGTTCCTGTGATGCACCTCACTGCGGTCCCTGCATGGTCTGGCAAAGTCCGGCTTGGCAATGCTGCGTCGGGCCGGCGCGTCCGTGCAAGCCTAGGAAACTTGCATCCAGGCGAATCACACCTAGCAAGGCCGTGGGTGCGTATGAGCGCATATGGGCTGACTGAGTCCGGCTGGCGCTGCGGCGACGGTCGCAGCCAGCTAGGCGGCGACCATTCTGGGTCCGGCTACGGTCGCGCCGATGCCCCCGCCCTTCGCCCGCAGACCCGAGCCCCCGCCGGCCCCCGCAGCGTTTAACGCACCTCTGAGGTAACGAACATAATGTTCCGCAGCGTCGACGCGCGCTTCAGGCCCGGCTGCTCGACAGTCACGGCACCAGCCGTGCCATGGACGTTTTCATCGTGAGTCGTCTCGATGCCCGGCGACGCTTCCTCCACCGAGACCGCCGGAGAAACGATGGCGGCTGCTGCATCCGCGCGCACAGCCGCGCGACCGCCAGGGATCACCTGCGCGCAGCCAAAACGCGACCCTGATGACTCGAAGATATCAGGGCTCGTAGCGTGTCGAGCGACCAGCGGCGCAGAGGCACGAATACAAAATATGGGCGGGACATAGCATCAATGCGCCGCTGGGGTGTCGGTGCCGTCTGGAGGGTTCCCGCGTCTGCAACACCTTCGGCCCCCGCGACCCTCGCCCTGGGCGTGTGCTGCCCAGATGGACGCACCCTGCACGGGCGAGCGCTCTGCACAGCAGCGCGACGTAGTGTCTGGCCCCGAGCGGCCGCAGATACACGCCCCGATTGAAGCAGCATCTTGCTCGCTGCGCTAGTACGCCGATAGCGCAAGCGTATTTAGATGTGTAGCAGTGGGTATGTGGAGCACGGTTGAAGGCGCCCAGGCCTGTTTGCAGCTAGGGCTCGAGCTTCGTCCGGACGTATGCGCGCAGCTAAGGCGTTTCACCCGTCGCCAATTGTGTCAGCAGATGAACGATATCGCGCGGTACTACAAAGTGCCTAGCCTCAGAGCATGGACGCTTTCTAGGCCCTTCAGCCCTTGCCGATTTGCTCGCTGCCGTCCATTGGGCACAGCCCGCCGAGGTGCCTTTCCCAGCCGCGCTGGGCCTGCCGACACGCTCATATGTACAGGTCGTCAATAGTATAAAACATGTAATCAAATGGGAACGCAGCGACGAACTTGCGACACCAGACGAGACTGAGCTTGTAAACAGTCGGTCGCGCCGGCCTCGTTACTCCGGGTTCAGATACGCGTTGTTGACGAAAGCAAAGTTCGTCATCTGTCGACAAACACAACAAGTAGGGGTCGGCGCGCATAAGGAGGGTTCCCGGCAACGGAAAGCGGACGAGGTGTCTCCGAAACCTTGCGTGGCAAATTGAAGATGGAGGGTCACAAGCCCGGCAGTCACGCTTACCTCCAGCAGCGCGCTGATGGGTGTGGTAGGCTTCTGGCTGGTGCGTGCGGAGCGCCGGACGGGGGTGAGGACCTGCGGAGAAGCGGCGGATGGGAGCTATGGGGAGCGGCCATTGCCGATGTCTTGCGTTGTGCCCTAGCTCACCGCTCCTCGTGCCCACCACTCCCCTTGCTCCCCTTGCTCACCACGTCTGCGCCCAGCTTCTCCCTGTGCGATCGCCCTGCCTTGACGGGGCTGTGTTCACATGCGGGGGGGGGCACGGGGGGAGTGAGTGCGGGCGGGGAAGAGCACGTGAGTGAACTGCTGGACATGGGCCTAGTATGACGCTTCGGGCGGCTTGGCTGAAGTATATGTCCTTCGAAATGCTTGGCATTATACTATCAAGGCATGGGGATTTCTCGCATCAATGATGGCCGAGGATCACGCACCTGAAGAGCTGCACACTGCCCAGCGCCTGTTGCTGCTGCAGCGGCGGCTGCGTTGCCGCCGGCTGGTCGGCCCAGCTCCGCGTGACGCCTTCGCTGATGGTGGCAGCAGTGGCAGTCGGGTGGGAGTCGCCCCTGGTGGCCAGGGCCTCCACCTTACCTGCAGTTGCAGTCGCCGCCGCCGCCGCCGCCGCCATGGCGCTGTGCCCGCTCCGGCTGGAGGCTGCCGGCCGTGCCGGCGCCGCCGCCGAGGTGGGTGCAGCGGCGGCAGCAGCGGTAGCGGCGCCGGCGCCGGCGACCTGCGCACCTGGGTCTGCAGTGAGGTCGTGCCCCGCAGCCCAGGCGGCCGCAGAGGGCGGCCGCGCCACGCTCTCGGCTCCCAAGCTGGCGCCGTCGCAGGGGCGCGTGCCTGCGCTGCAGCCGCTGCTGGCGCGGCAGGTGGCGTGCGGCGCCTGTGTGCCTGCACCTTCGGCCAAGCCGACCGCCACGGCGCTGCTGGTGGCGGTGGCCTCCTGGTGGTGCGCCCCGGGCCTTGCTCCCTGTGCTGGCAGCGGCTGTGCTCCTGCAGATGCGTTGGGCGGCTCGATGCCGCCAGGCGCGGGTGCTGCTGCTGCTGCTGCTGCTGCTGCTGCGGAGGCATGGCGCCTGCTGGGCGTAGGAGCCAGGCCCGCGGACGCAGCCCGGGAGCTGGCGCTGCCGTCTGCGCCGCCATCACGGCCGCCGCTGCCGCAGCTGCTGATGCTGATGCTCCCGCTGCTGTGGCTAGAGATGGACGGCTGCGGCGCGGCGGCGGCGGTGGTGAAGGCGGTGGTTGTGGAGGCGGAGGCGGTGGCGCTGGATGTGCTTGTGAGTGCCCGTGGGAGCGAGGCTATGGAGGGTGCCGCCTCAGCGCCGCCGCCGCCGCCGCCGCCCCCCAGGCCCAGGCTGCGGAGCTCACGGCTGAGGTTGCGGCCCCTGCATTGCGGTTGCGGCATTAAATATATAATGCTATACATGCCGGTCTGTGCATCTGCAAATTTACTGAGGTATTGAACTCCGCAATGCGACATGCCACGGAGGAGTGCAGCGTGTCCCCTGCGCAAGCACATACGCACGCACTCTGACCAGTCGTGCTCTGCAGCGCATGCTGCTTGCCGGGGCTACCCACTGTTTTAATCTGACCATGAGGTCCGAGCGCATGCTGCTTGCCCGCCCCCATTCCTCGGAAGCTGCAGTACCTTTGCTAGCTCTGTGTGCTGATGAGAGTGTGCGAATGCGACACGCAGAAACGGGCGAGCCAGCTATGCGCATATGGCACTCACCCGCGAGGCGGGCTGAACCAGCATGCGTCCTCGCCTGGCCGGATGCGTGGCTTGAGCACACCTGCGTTACGGACATGCGCAAAATTTTGAATGCGAAATGCGAAACCGACTGAAAGTTGACGTCGTTTCTAGCAAGCAGCACGAAAGGAGGTGCGTGCGTCCTTGCAGGGCGTGAACCACGTGCGCAGCGTATAGTTCTAAGCAGGGAATTACGAGCTGGGCTGTCAAGCTGCTAGCAGAGGCAGCATCTGGCCAGTGCCCTTACCTGCCGACAGTTGATCACGGGACAGCAGCCCACCTGGTTCCACGCATTTCGCATTCACATTTTTGCGCGTGTCGGTATGCATTATGCTCACCCGTCGCTAGGCCGCTGAGCTGCGGCTGGTCCTTGGCGGCCCGGTCGGCGGGCACCCGCAGAGCCGTCTTGGACCGGAACTCGGTGCACAGGCTGTCCACGTCCACGGAGGACGCGGCGCCCTGGGGCGAGGCCGTTACATACGGGGGTTAAGTAAAGCGTACAGCAATAAGCAGGGACATGTCACAATCGTGCTTGCGCAAAGGCAGTGGGTCTCTTGCGCCCCTACCTTGACCGGAGTCTTGAAGCCCTGATTAAACGCAGAGACGTGATGCGAAGCTGTGCGGGCCGAGCTTGTGCGCTCGAGGCCGCCGACAGCAAGACTGGAGGGTCCTGAGGCGACGACCCGCCGTGGGCCCGTGCCAATCGCAGTCGACCCCGTCGGCTGCTGCAGGGCCGGCGCCGGAGCCCTCTGCAATGCTTTCTTTAGTTGCTTAGCCTGGTATATGCAGAACGGCCCCCAGCGAGCTCACCTGCGGCGGTCCGAGCCGAGGCCCGCCGGTCAACAATGAATTTGTTTGCGACGAGCTTGGGCCCAAAGAGGATTTTGCGGCGATATTTTCACTACGTTTATCCTCTATAACAATTCTGGCTGCTTTCTGGCCCTTGATACCGGGCGTCTTCGGGTTTGACATTTTCTTCTGCAGCTGGGGACGCAGCTGTCTGTTTGGGGGAACCTCGTACTAATAGGATTCGTATACCATCATCATTTGCGTGAGGGAAGTGGCTTCGGCGTTTTGCTGGATCCAGCTGCCTGCCGCGGATCCTGGTCTCGCCCACGTTCAGAGAAAGCAGTGGAGAAAGTCTTTCCCCTGTCACACGCCCCTCCTTAATTTACACTGCTTTCCTAACACACACTCTCTCTCTCTCTTTCTCTCTCTCTCTCACACACACACACACACACACACAATTGTGCCCATAATTCTTGACCGAAAGGGTGACTTTCGGCGTCCTACCTGTGCTGTGTTGCGTGACGTCGTGTCTGGACGATGCTACCGAAAGTCGCTATCGTGGTGGACGTGGGCGCGTCCTTTTCGCGGGTACCGGGCTGGGGGCCTTGTGGCGCCTCGGGACGCGGTTTCTTCCCTGCTTTGCTGACTTCTTGTCCCTCGCTCTCGGGCTGCGTGTGGGCGGGGCTGGGGTGGGCGGGTACGGTACGTGTCAACATCACCAGGGGGGGGGGGGGGTTGTGGTTACCAGCCCAAACTAAACCAAGGGGGGGTAGAATCCTCCGAAACATACCCCATGCTTCAAATGGATAGAGCTCAACGAGCGCGTTCAGAATCCAATTTCAGAATAAAAAATGGGGTACTGGGTGCAAAGTTATGGGCCTCCAAAGTTTTGGGTCGGTCGGTCGGTCCAGGGTCCCCCAAGGTTTTGTCACGGTTTGTGCAAAACTTTGTCCCACGAGCCCCAAACGCTTCTGTAAGCCTGCGCGTGCTACTACAACACACTGTAGCAATGTTTGCAGCGATGGAGGACACTGCAGGAAGCACTGACGTGAAAAGTTGTTGACATGTCGGCATGTCACACAGCCACATGTCACCCAGCCACAGTCCAATCGCGGTAAACCCCAGTCCAATCGCGGTAAACCAACCAAGAGCATAACGTGTCACTATGCGCTTAGCCTGTTTCATTGTTGGCTGGGGTGGGTCAGGCCCGGGGACGTTTTTATGGATAGAATTTTGCACATGTCGAAGTCACGTGCACGACCGGCAAATCGCACAGCGTGATAGAGCACATTAAGGGCAGTTGATTGGCACCACTCCGGCATTAAATGGAGGGGTAAAACCCCCTGAAACACACGGTTTTGTCCATGGGGGTCGGTCGGTCGGTTGGTCGGGGGGTCCGGGAGTTTTTGTGGCCTGGGGTCAAAAAAGTTTGTTTCTACCCCCCCCCTGAACATCACCGTCTTCCGTCCGACCGGTTCCGCACTTGCACGGCCCTCGCGCGGTACCTACGCTTGGACCTGGTGCTGCCCGTGGCGCTCGCTGCTACTGCGTACCAGGGGAGTGTTGTACCTTGCGCGCGCACCGTGGAGCGGGGAGCGAGGGTTTCACCCTCGCCAGCCCATGGTGCTCACACGCCCACACACACGCATTGCTCGTTGCATGCGCCCATGCACCGCCCTCGCGTGTTTGTGCCCTGCCTCGCCGCCATTCGCTCTCTTTCCCGTATCGCGTAACCCTCATATAGCTTAGTGGGACTGGGGCTGCGTGTTTGTTCTTGCTCGTCGCGCGTCGCCGCGCTTCCATCATTGTTCTGCTTGCCCGTGACACTTCCCCGCTGCCGTCATGTGCTTCGCTGTTTTCCCTATTGTTTGTAGGTGAGCACTTCGATGTGGATCGGGCGGGACTTTGGACGTAGCGGCCGGACTGGGATTCTGGGGCTAGGAGTGCCTGGATATCACGCCACCGTGATCACACGCATAGGGTTGCACCCTTGGAAGCGTGTGGACATTAATCCCCCTCCAAGGTTAGGTAGACGGGGGTGACGCGATTTCGGGTAAGTAAAGCAGGTCGGCGGCTCAGGTAATTCCAGGTAAACCGGACGCGACGCTGCTTTGTCTTGATCGCATGGCATACACGGTCTTTGATTTGCTTGTGTTCTCCTTGTGATCTCTAACACACACACACACACACACACACACACACACACACACACACACACACACACACACACACACACACACACACACACACACACACCTTCGCCCGTGGTGGCCCTGGTCAAGGAGTCCTCGACAAGGTCCTCGCGTCCGCCGGCCTGGGTGTGGGAGAACAGCACCTCCGTCCCCATCACCATCCGGGAGGAGGCGGTGCTTCCCATCAGGACTGCGGAGCAGTGCTTCAGGGCTCATATCTTCATCTTTCTGAAAGATTTGGGCGTAAATTCGGGCCCTTTGAAAGAAGCTACCGGCCGTTTTGGGGGCCCCTTCTTTCCCGTGCCGGGCCGATTTTGGGACCCCAATCTTCCACAACCCCCCCCCCTTTCTGGGGGATTTGGGGGGTTGTGGTTACCAGCCCAAACTGGCAGAGCCCCCCCAAACGCTAAAAACCTGCACTTTTTGAGCTCCTAGGGGCCGTGGGAAAGACGAAATACACATGCTCGGGCAGCCAAGAATTTCCAGGAAAGACCAGCCCTGGTCCGAATCTTTCCGCTGAACCGGAGGCCCCTC
Source organism: Chlamydomonas schloesseri (assembly GCA_016834595.1). Classification (NCBI taxonomy): domain Eukaryota; kingdom Viridiplantae; phylum Chlorophyta; class Chlorophyceae; order Chlamydomonadales; family Chlamydomonadaceae; genus Chlamydomonas; species Chlamydomonas schloesseri. The sequence continues at coordinate 281,453 of JAEHOD010000066.1, read as the reverse complement.
CCAGAAGATATGAGCCCTGAGTGCTTGGCGGCGGATGCGGCGGGCGTGAGCCTGGACGTGGCAGCCCGCTCCCCAACCTGGTCGAGTGGACAGTGGCGTGGAAGCCGGTCAGCTACGCCGCGGCCAAGGCCGCGGCGCTGTCCAGTGAGTGGCAAGGCTGCGGTGCTGTCCAGTGAGTGGCCGTGCATGGCTGGGCGGGCGGGCGGGATGTGTGGGATGTGGCTCTTGTTTGATTGGAACGCTTGATTGTGCGCCGTGAGGCGTGAACATACTGCATTGTGGTTTGGGGCAGGGGAATCCCTTGTTTGGGGCAGGGGAACCCCTTGTTTGAGGCTGTGTGTGGTGCGCAGGGGCAAGAGGGGCATGCCGACGTAGGGTTTGTTGCGTCACTTGCGTGTCCGCGCATGTACAGCACGCCCCGCTCCCACACAAACTTCTGTCTCTTCACACTTCAGCCTGTGCCCCGTTCCCTTTCCCCACCACGCACTGACGCACAGGCCCGCCGCCCCCACGCCGCACCGCCAGGCCACCTCCCCGCCGCGTCGCCCGGTCACCCCGCCGCCGCAGCGCCGCGGTAACCGTGGCACGCTGCGCCGCCACGTGTGAAGTGCCAGCACACACACACACACACACACACACACACACAGCTGAGGGTGGGTTGGGTGCCGGAGCACCCCGGGCGTTTCTCGGCCAAGACCGGCCTGGTAGTCTGACGCGTTTGTGGCTGCCCTTTGGCATAGTCTGCCCTGGCGTCGAGTGCTGGTTAGGTTGTTGTCGAGGCTGTGAAAGGCTGCGGGGTCGCTGGACTCAGCCCCGTAGCCACCTGTCGCTGTGCTGTTGCGTGCGGTGTGTCGTCTGTCCGGTGCTCGTGTTGCTGCGGTGCTGGCCCTCCAGCCTAGAGCTTTGTGAGCCCGCTGGGCCCTGCGTTGTAGTACCAGCAGTAACCCTTCTGAGGCTACTGGCAGGGGGGGGTAGAATCTTCCGAAACATACCCCATGCTTCAAATGGATAGAGCTCAACGAGAGCGTTCAGAAGCCGCTTTCAGAATAAAAAATGGGGTACTGGGTGCAAAGTTATGGGCCTCCAAAGTTTTGGGTCGGTCGGTCGGTCCAGGGTCCCCCAAGGTTTTGTCACGGTTTGTGCAAAACTTTGTCCCACGAGCACCAAACGCTTCTGTAAGCCTGCGTGTGCAACTGCAACACACTGTAGCAATGTTTGCAGCGATGGAGGACACTGCAGGAAGCGATGACGTGAATTGTTGTTGACATGTCGGCATGTCACACAGCCACATGTCACGCCGCCACAGTCCAATCGCGGTAAACCCCAGTCCAATCGCGGTAAACCAACCGAGAGAGCTGAGAGCATATTATTGTTGCGTGTCGCTATGCGCGTAGCCTGTTTCATTGTTGGCTGGGGTGGGTCAGGCCCGGGGACATTTCCATGGATAGAACTTTGCACATGTCGAAGTCACGTGCACGACCGGCAAATCGCACAGCGTGATAGAGCACATCAAGAGCAGTCGATTGGCACCACTGCGGCATTAAATGGATGGGTAAACCCCCCTGAAACACACGGTTTTGTCCATGGGGGTCGGTCGGTCGGTCGGTCGGGGGGTCCGGGAGTTTTTGTGGCCTGGGGTCAAAAAAGTTTGTTTCTACCCCCCCCCCCCTGCTACTGGCGTGGTCCAGGTTGGTTGGAGCGTCCCCCCGGTGGACTCCAGAGCTTGGCTGCGCTCTGGGCAGGGGAGACGCGTGATAGCGGCAGCGTGTGGCCTAAATGCCTCGCTGTCGCTGGCTGTCCCGAGTACTCGATCACGAGACTCGTCAGGCCGCCTGTAAACCCGTTGACACACACACACACACACACACACACACACACACACACACACACACACACACACACACACACACACACACACACACACACACACACACACACACACACACGCGCGCGCGCGCGCGCGTGTGACTAGCGGTGGATGCGAGCACGCCATTCATGCCCAATTTCATCACTGCCGCACCGGCGGTAATGCCGATTGGCTGAACAGGGACGTGGGAGGCTTCTGCTTTAACTCCAGCGTCAGTTTACATAAGGGCACGGGCCACTGTAGGTGTTGGCTTACTCACGCCACCATCGCGGTCCCTTTCCTTTTCGGTAAAGAACAAAATGAAAGGAGGGATCACGTACATGCACACACTTGCGTAGGAATAATTACTTTGCGGATTGCACGCGCCACGAACAAACATGACAAGGACGTGACATACTGTGAACGTGGACCACAAAACCAACAATCTGGGTTAGCAGGCATCGAGGGGACACGCAGCGGCGCCTTGTGCAGTCCCGCCGCTCTGGGCGGACCCGCGATCAGCCCCTTAGTGCGGACAAGCATGCTCCCCCGACCTCATACCACCAACGCAGTCATACCGCATTACGCCTTGGCACCAGCAAATCCTGGGCGCTAAATTTATCTTCACACTCATTCGTTTCCTGTCTGTTATCTTGAGCCCACACATATCGGTTATAATGCGCGCACTCCGGGGCTCCCACACAAGGCCGCCCGTCTCGGCGCCTCTTCCTCCCCCTGCACACCAGCGCGCCCCGCCCCAAACTGCCGCAAACACCGCAGTCGGCATCCGGCGGCCAGAACCTGTCCATGCGCACGCATCTTGGCAATGCCTCGAGCCGGTAGTCCCCCGTCCGGCGGCTTCACCACAGACCCCCAACAGAGTCCTTCGCATGCTGCCCCACTCAAACAACGCTTCCTGCCAGAGTGACAAGCACCAGACTGCTCGTCCCCCACAGGCCCATCATCTTCCGCCCAACCCGGCATCCTAGCGCGGCGCTCCAGGCTGCCAATCTGCTAGCCCGATGAAAGCACTCAACGACCACCTGACATGCCTCTAGGCTCATTGCTTGCGTGTAAACTCTCCTAGCCTACTGACAGTCCCTGCCCATCCATCAAAGCACCCGCTCAGTCAGTTTCAGTGCATCACTCGGTAACTCACTCCGCTCTCACACAAATCACTCGGCAGCACACTCTTCGTTGTCAAGTCTACAGCGCTATTTGCGCGTGCATGCAAGCCTCCTCGTTGCCCCTCATGCGAGCACATGCGTCCCCTGACATGCAGGGTTGCAGCAACTCGCTCGGTGCACCGCTCCGGGCGCCATCGCCAACGCATGCATCGAGCAGCGGCAACAAGATACAACCACCCGATCAACCGCGCAACCGCAACTAGCAGCAACCGTCCCGCATGACCCTTCCTTGCACCCACAGCAACTCGTGGCATCGGTAAGGAACACGCCACGCACAACACGCGTGTGCGTACGCGCAACAAGACTCTTGCCGTTCACACGCTTCTGGACAGATGCCTGGCACCACACACAGCTTGCACCAGGGCGACCAACCCAACGCTTCGACCTTCAGCCCCAGTCAGCTGCGGCCCTGGCGCTGACGGAAGTCCTCCGCGTGCGGCGTGCCATGCCGCCGCGGAATTTAGCGTCCCAGCCAACGCGCAACGTGCAGAGCCCCGCACAGCAAACGGGGCCCCTTGCCGCGCTAACAAATGCTGTCCGGCTGCCAACGACCCGAATCGATCCAGTCGCTTGGTTGTTCCGTTCGGAGGAACGGGCAGAGCCACTTCGTCCGCTGCAGCCCAGCAAGCTCCATTTCCCGCGCATCGATCAGGGCAGGGCCCCAGCGCCACAGGAAAGCTAATGCTCCCAACGCACGCTGCGCCCTTCCCACCGGATGTGCGCCGCCCTTGCTTTCACTTGGGGCAGGCGCCATGCCGCCACCGCACCAGCACTCTTCGCTCAGCTGCTCAGCTGCAGGTCTCTGGCTGGAGTCAACCGCACCCATCCCAGCGCACGCTCCACACACCAGCGGTGGGTGTTGACATGGTGCAGCCAGCGCACTGCAGCCGGCAGGTCCCCCCGCTCAGCGCCGCTAGCTGCCCTCGATAGACGGCTCTCGACAGCCAAGCGGCTGGCACACCACCCTGGAGGTGCGCGACACAGATTGCTAATCCTATGAATACACTCGCTTAGGCGGACTTGGCGGCGGCGGCGGCGGCGGCCTCGCGCGCCTCAAGGTCCGCCATGAGCCGGTCGAGCTCCTCCCTGCCGCCAGGGACAGCCTCCAGCTCCTGAGGGGGTGGGAGCGATCGGGAGGAGAGCAAGTTAAGATGCTGAGGTGATGTAGCGGGAGACCAGATGCTGCAGCAATGTAGAACAGCAAACATTGGCGGGTGGTCTCGTTGACACGCCGGGACGCACCGCCCCGTCCCCTAGCACCTGCCCGCCGCCTTATGCCGCCCGTGCGACCGTTGAATGCCGCAACCGCGGCCAGCCCGCACGGGCCGTCCGCCCCGCGCACGGTCCTCTCCCACTCTGTGTCATGTCGTGCACGCGGCCCCCACCCCCCGCCCCCACCCCCCGCCCCCACCCCCACCCCCGCCTGCCTGCCCGCCCGCCCTCACCCACCTGTGGCCCCAGGAACATGCCGAAGGGCACGCCGCCAAACTTGTTGGTGTGATGGATCTGGTGCGCCACCATCACACGCTTCATGTAGGGCAGCTGCGAGGACGTGCGGGGAAGGCGGACGAAAGTCAGGCCAGGCAGCTGCAGCGAAGGTTCGTGTCGGAGGTCTGTCTGGCGCAAGGGTGGCTGGCTGCTGAAGACCGGCCTGGACGCGCCAGCCCCAGCCCCAGCCCCAGCCGCAGCCCCAGCCCCAGGCCGCCCACCTTGCATCACAAACATCGCCCTGACATCACTTAAACACACAGCACCGCCTATCAGGGCACTTCAGTCACCACCCCTGCAATGCACCCCATGCAATGCTCACATTGGCGATGGGGCCGACCGGGAAGCGGCGGTGCACCAGGCCGTCGTGGAAGAACATGTAGGCGATGCCGAACAGCGTGATGCCCAGGCCCGCGCCGAAGCACACGCCGCCCACCTGCATGATCATGATGACGATGATAACGAGGGATAATGAGGGGGTTGTCGGGATGGTGCGGTGGAGCAGTACCGAGGGCGCAGTGCACCGATCAAGATCAGGGGCGGGCTCCAGAGGGTGCAACCTGTTCTCACAACCTACACCCGCACCCCTGACATTGCTCAGTTCGTTGTGGCACCTCGCTCAAACCCTGATGCTGCTCACCACGTGGGGCGTGAAGAAGCCGTAGGCGCAGAGCGCCATGGCCGGCACGGCGTTGGCGACGGCGTAGATGTCGTTCAGCTCGAAGGGGCCGGTGCGCGGCTCGTGGTGGCTCTTGTGCAGCGCCCAGCCCGGCTCAAAGTCGTGCCACAGCACCTTGTGCGCGAAGCGGGCGTACATCTCCATGCCGAACTGCAGTTGGATTCCATGAATGCACAGGGTGCAGATTAGTCGCAGACGTTAGGAGTCGAGGCCGGGTGGTGCGGCAACCAAGCAGGAAGGAGGAGCGCGGCAATGGAGGGTCACGGCGGGGGCCATGTGTGCGCGTGCCGTGTGCGCATGCGTGCGTGTGCGCGTGCGTTTGCGGAGCGCCCTGCCCGCCTGTACCGGCTGTACGTGAGATTCTGTACCAGCGGCCCGTCCTGCCGCCCCTGCCTCACTGTATTCTTGCAACCCCTCTACAACCGCGCCGCGCCGCGCCGCGCCCAGCTCCCCCCTCACGCACCCTTCCTGTGCTCCCCTCCCCCTATCCCCTCCTGCCGTCCTTCTCCCATGCCCTCACCATGCCGCCGAACACCAGCAGCAGCGTGGCTACCATCTCGTCCACCGGCAGGTCACCGTCCTCGGCAAAGTGCCAGGCGAAGCGATAGTAGGTGGCGACCACGGCGATGCTCAGCACCAGCACGGTGGCGGCGATGGCGGAGAACTTGTAGGTGGCGGCCTCCCTACGAGTTGTTTCATTGTAAGCAAAGATGGAGGTAAAGAGCTTGCGGTATACATACATAGGAGGGGAATAGAGAGTCGGGAGGGGAGGGAAATGTGGGACGGTGTGGCTCAGGGCGGGGCCCCGCGTTGCGGGCACCACAACAGCCCCAACAAGGTGGCCACAGCGGCCCCACCCCCAGTGCCACCGCAACACCCCTCGCGGTGCGGGAACTCACTGGGCGCGCTGCTTCTTGCGCTCAATGCGCATGAGCTCGAACTCAGACAGCTGCTTCTTCTCCTGGGGCGCCTCCATAACCTGCGGCCAAAGCCAGGAAGTCGTTGGTCAGAATCGCAATCGACTGGTCGAGACAGCTTCAGAAGCGGGCCGCCGGCAGACGACGGCGCACAAGTATTCCAGCAGCTGCAAACTCTCCAGACTAGTCTTTATTGCTTTGACTATCCAAGGGTCGCTTCCGTTGCGCGCAAACCCAAGGTGCGCTTCAATCGGCCCGCGAACCACACACCGGCGCGCACACGCTGACGCAATTGCCACACCGGCTGGAAATATGCATTTTAATTGTCTAAATTAACCTGAGCGCAAATTGGACCGTGCAAAGCTGACGAACGCGCGCTGTCTGATGCAAGCCGAGCTGATTCTGCTGTACCTGCGAGGTCTCAGACGCCACGATGGGGTCTGCGACCTTGACAGGCTGCAGCCGGAGGTTGGATACAAGCCCAGGGCGAGGCGCCAGGGGAGCGGGGCGCAACACCTGGGCGCGTGCGCCTAGGGCGACGGCAGGACGCGAAGCCAGCATCATGGCTGCTAGGGAAGCTATGCACTGACAAAGATGAGGATGTTTCGCCAAGCAGGCGCACCAACGGTGCTGCCTGTGGTCAAGTGGACAGAAGCTTGTGCAAGTTGATCGATTGTGAACGAGCCGACGAGTGCGCAGGCACCGTGGCGTGAGTCAGTGAGTGGGCACGAGGTAGTAGTGCGGTGTTGCGCGGCCTGCTGGGCCACTGAATTCACTGGACGCGCGCGTCGTACAATGCATCTGGCCGGGGCGGGGTACAGCCTGGGCGTGTGCGACATAATGGTGCATCTGTATGCAAATACAAGTTGCTGCTGTGGTGGTTTCGGCGTCGTGGGCACAACTAGCGAACTGGTGCTTGCGGTGCGCGAGCGATGGAAGCTTTGCCCCCGGAGTCTTCGCTGTGCGCCATTGGTCCCGCGCTGCTCCTCAAAGCAAAAAGGCAAATTCCATGTTTTACCTGGTGAACCAGGGATGGGCGTAATCTCGAGAAAGAGCGACGCGCATTTTCGGCCCTCGATTCATCGGTCGCTTTTGCGTCTTTCGCCGCAGCGCGCGCACCACAAAGATCGAAGCATGCGTTTGAGGTGCGAAGTTCGTGGCGGAGCAAATTTGCAGGGCCCTTGCCAGCAGGTCGACAGACAGAAAGACAGCTGTGCCCCATGGTGGCACCAAGGTTGAGTTGCCACACCCTCTGACGAGGTGTCTCACTGCCTCCCGTCCGCGTACATTTCTGCTGCCCGCCTGCCCCACACCACACACACCCTGACTACAACATTCTGCTGATGAAACAGGGCACGGGGCAAGAATTTCCAATAGGGGGGGTAGGGGGGTAGGGGGGCCTTTTTGGGCTGAGCCCCCCCAGTGAAGCGTCCTGGAGGGGGGGCGAACCATAGAACCATAGAACCCAGAACCATATGATTGCAACCATGGTATCGGACGGTCTCGGGACGTATAGGCACCCTGACTGCAACCGTTGACGGTGGCGTACGTTCACGACCCTTGTGCGTGGTGGCGGGTAGGCGCTAGGTTGCGTGCTTATCTCCTCTGCGGTGACTCGATTACGGACATGCTCTAAATTGCGAAACGAAAACGTAAGCACGCCACCAGACGTGGAAGTCGTGTCTCGCAAGCAGCAGGAGACGGGGGTGAGCGGTAAAGCGAAATGCGCGGCCACATTACCTCCGAGAGACGGTAACCGCTGATATGAGCCGGCCCAAGACCGCCAGGAGGCTGTAAGCTATACTGTTTGAACTGCTGGGCTGAGGGCGCGCTGGGCTGGCGCAGCCTGGCTCGAGGTGTGACCAACCTGAAAATCGCCAGCGCCACCGGTGTCCAGCACGACATGCGAGGGAGGAGAAGAGAGAAATAAGCGTAAAGGAAAAACCATGGAAGCCATGAAGCAGCAGGCAAGGCAGCAAAGCGCGCAAAGACAGGCGAGGAACCCGCGAGACGGTGCGGTGCTGGGCTGAGGCTGTGCTGCGGGACGGCGGGTGCTGACCTAGAACTAAGGCAAGGCACTGAGAAAGCAATCATGCAAGAAAGTAACAGTACTGACGCGGGGCGGCCAACAGAAAAAGAGCAACGCGCGCGTTGCATGGCGCAATCCCGGTCGTACGGCATGCGATTGAGGTGGTGGCTTGGGCTGTAGCTTTGGCGGCTAGGTGCGGCGGCTTTGAGCGTTCTCGCCGGCCCTGCCCCTCTTGCTACGTGTGGCCTACTGCAGTGATGAGTAGCATAGGGTGACGTGTGCGCTCCCAGGCGTAGGTAGCCCCCAGGGGAGCGTGGGTCGCTCGTTTTCGGTTTGTCTCTTGTCGGGGGTTTTGTTTGAGGCTTTTGATGCGCGAGCTGTCTCCACACCGCCTGGTCCTGTGGGCTCAGGAGAGCACAGGGAGGCGTTTCTCGTTTCGTGGCTAGGCTTGCTGTGCGCGGGCAGGGCAGGTCAGCCGTGGGCTTGGGTTTCTAGCGCTGCTTTTGTGAGCACTCTCGCCAGTCCAGAGACTGGTAGGCTGCAGAGGCCGTGTGTCGGGCCCGGGTCGGAGGCAGGCCCACAGCTGTAACATATATTGCAACGTGCTGTGCGTCTGCGAGCAGGATCATGCACATCGTTTGCGCGTGTAAACATGACTCTGCCAGCCAAAATTCTATAGCACTTCTAGCACGTGAAACACCCCCATGCAAGCTGTACGGCAACGGGAGGTAGAGGTGTGCGTCGGCGCGCGGAGTGCTTCTTCTACGCGACAGACCGACAGTATGAGCGGCGCCGCGTGGCCCTTTGGCCTCAGACTAGTGCACGTGGTGTGGGCTCAGCCCACTTTCTCCCGCATGGGAGAACCACCTTCCTTGTTCAAGAACGTCAAACGCAGGCCCTAAAACCCAACACAAGTTCTCGCTTGGCAGCTTGCCCAACAACACGTCCTGTTCTTCAAGCGCGCCACCTACAGCCAAGATATGGTTGCTGAGGTTGAATGGGCTGAGATACCATAACCAGCCCCACCGTTGTCCGACCGTAATATGCAGGGGAGTGCACACCGTCATTCTGCACACACACGCATGTCGACATGACCCACACAGCATCAACCAATCAACCCCATGCCTCAACACGTGTCAGGCACCGCCCGGCGCTTGCCATCGGCAGCCGCCCGCCTCAGCCCGCCTGGCACGACACACGATCCAGACACTCCCACTCTTCCGGTATTCCGGTGTCTCTCCCTCTCTCAGTCCCACCCACGAGGCCACGACGACCCGCGTGCAATCCGCCGTCGCGTCCTACTTCCTACTCTCTTGCAGTCAGTGTACCGATACCTCATTCGTTCACCCACGCGCCCGGCAAATGCCTTTTCCGGTCACTTTCGTTCACATTCAGGCCTCAGGCCGTGGCCGCCCCCGCAGGTGCCAGCTGGCGCTGCCGCACCCCCCCGCCCTTGCCGCCCACCACACTGCCCGCTCCTCCTCCCACGCCGGTCCCGCCCTCCGGCATCACTAGCTCCTTCGCGCTCTCCACCAGCCCCTTCACGCCCTTGCCCACCATCGCCGCCCGCGAGAGCGGCGAGGAAGCGGAAGAGGGCGACGGCGAACACGAAGGTGAGGATACCATAGGTTGTGCCTCACCGTCGGAGGAGCTGGTGGCACACACAGGCACCGCGGCCGGTGCTGGGCCGTCGGTGCCGGTGGGTGCCGATGCTGACGTCAGCGAGCTCGCGTTGCTCGGCGCCGCAGTCGGTGCCGCGGCCGCGGCCGCGGTCGCGGGCGCGCTTGCAGGCGCGGGCAGTGGCACGGGCAGGGGCGCGGGCGCCAGGTCGGCGCGGCGGGCAATGGCGCGGCACTTGGGCAGCTCCCACCAGGGAGCGTAGGGCCAGCGGTGGTGCTCCTGACGGGTCCGGGGGTGGGCGGGTGAGTGGGTGGGCCGGCGGTGGGCGAGGTGAACGGGTTGCATGGTAGCAAGCCAAGTGGAGCAGCAGGCAGGCAGATGGTCGCGGTGAGCGCATACGCACGTATGGGCCATTTCCCTGGCATGCCGGCGGTTGGGAGTTGGGAAGGCAAGCAAGCAACCATAACATCTGTCCAAACATGGTGCCGCGTTGGCAACGCCCAGGCAGCATTTGGGCAGCATGCCATGTACCGCCGCCGGCACACACGCACGCACGCACACGTGCACGTCCCACCTCTGGACCCCACCCCGACACCCACCGGCTCAACCCGCTAGATGGCTCACCCAGTGCAGGTCGAAGTGGTAGCAGGTGAGGAAGGACTGCAGGCGGGAAGCGGAGCTGGTGCGGGACACCTGCGGGTGCGGGCGCGGGTGCAGGCCGATGAGGGTGCACATGGATGAGGGTTGGCGGGCAGGTGAGGGGTAGCGGGCCCGGGCGTGCATAACGATGCGAGGGTGAGCATCCGCAGCGACGATTCACACACATGCACGCGGCAGCGAAACACGCGCGCGTAAGCACGGCATGGACGCGGAAACCGCATTCTGGTAAAATGTCTCTCGCAGCCAGACTCCCATTGCGTCCACCTGCCAAGAGATGGCACATGGCTGCGATACCCCGGCCCCCAACCCCAAACGCGCACGCGCCCACCTGCCAAGGCATGGGTCCCGTGTGGCCCTTCTCTGGGTGGTGCGGCACGTAGGTGCCTGTGCGTGTGCATGTGCGTGTGCGGCGGGGGGGGGGGTAGCCATCCATAGGATGGTGTTTATCAAATGGTTGTGAAGTGCCGATGTCCAGCGGAACAGGGTCCATGCATTTAGATTAAGAAGAAGATCATAGGCAGCCGGCGGGAAAGGTAGTTTATTCCAGAACCCAAAGCGACCATTGCGGGCGGGGGTGTTGGGCCGGAAGTGGGGCGGCGTGTTGCAGCGGGGGTGGTGTTGACCACACCATGAGAATTACATTGTGGAATACGGTAGTGCTTGGCGGCCGCACTCCCCAGCTAGCACGGATGCGCTGCGACTCAGGGGCTCAGCTCCTGACCCCGCGCGACACGAAGGGAACACGCCGCCGGTGCGTACCGTAGTAGAACAGGCGGAAGGCGGACAGTATGGGCGCCTGCAGTAGCAGCAAGTTGTTGTGTTTGGGGAGAGGGGTGGCGGCAAGTGTAGCGGGACGGGAAGTAAGGCTGAGCAGAATCAGGCAAGCACCGTATCCATTGCAAGTCCGCTGCAACACAAGGAGCCGCGCGCAGCATCATGCCGTCCATGGCACTCGAGAGCAGTATCGCGCCAGCGGCGTCTCCAATGGCAAGCCGACTGCGATACAAGCAATCGCAACCATGGCGGTCTGCGGCGGCTGCCCCCCGACACGAAAACCCTGTTGCGACGACCCCGTTGGATTCGCAATAATTGATTATATACCTAACCTGGAGTAAACGAACCCATATCTCATCTCCTGGCCCCCTCCTTAAAGAGCACAGACGCTATCTCGTGTCCTAATGTCCGCCGCACATACCGTCCGTACGCACTCACCGCAGTCATGAAGAGCAGCTGGTTGGCCAGCGGCGCGCCCGCGAGCAGCAGCACGTTGGACCAGGCCGCGATCTTGAGGAACTGCGGCAGCGTCATGTAGCTGACCATGAACCTGCGGGAGGTTGGGAGGTTGGGTGAGGGGTGGGAGGGGTGGGAGGTTGGGTGCGGGGTGGGAGCTGTGGTGTGGTGGTTGAGGTGAGGTGAGGTGAGGCGAGGCAGGTGGCCACATCATGCACAAGTGTTGAGGTGTTTCTCCCGCGGGCAGTCCTACAGAGGCGGCCTCCCCTCCCCAACAGCCGCACACCCTCCCCCACACCAGCCTCCCTTGTCACTACCGTGCACACACGTGTACCGCCACGCCCCTGCCGTACGGTACAGTACCGCGCCGTACCACTCACTGCGTGAACCACACCAGCAGGTTGGGGTTGCCCCTGTGGAAGTCGGGGTCCACACACGGCTCCCCCGTGTGGTTGTGGTGCTCCCAGTGCCTGGGTGGGTGCGTGTGTGGGTTTGTGAGGTTGGGGAATGGGGGTAGTTCATTCCAGCACAGGGAGGAGAGGACGCCAACACGAGGGAAGGGCGTTGACTGCAGCCGAGCCTCCGCCCAGCTCCTGTGCTGCAGCCGACCGCAGGACTGCCCAACCACGGTGCCAGCCCCTCCCCGTTTCCGACTCCTCCGAGCAGCTGTAGCAGCCTGCTAGCTGCAGCCAACTATGCGCCGGGCGCCCATCCCCTGCCGAGGGTGTATAGCAGCTTGTTTGTTTGGCTTTGCCCAATCCCAAGACGAAGCTACCCAGGCTCCGGGGACGACGATACAGGCCGACGCTAGGTAGGACTCACTTGCGGTGGAGCACGGAGTAGTCAAACCAGGCGTCTGCGGGGGTGCGGGAGGGGTGGGGGTTGAGGATGGAGTGACGTTGATGGGCTTGCGGGGCGCTGTATGCTGTGGGGGTCACGGGGAGCAGCGGGGCGGACCTGGACCTGGACCTGGACCTGGACCTGGACCTGGACCTGGACCTGGACCTGGACCTGCACGTGCACGTGCATTGCCTGGTTGCCGCGCCGTGCGACGCATGTGAACGTACTCATGGCCGGGCCCCGTGGGCGACAGCGGAGCGAAGCCGCTGGCCGCCCAGGTGCCTTCGCGCCGCCCCCCCCCTCCACACATTCCGCCCCCAACCGAAGCCGCCACAGAATTGCGACAGGTTCCCGAAAGCGTTGCAGCACAACCCGTCTGCAAAGGTCCCTTGTGTACCCCTCTGCACGATCCTAGTGTCATCCCCCCCACCCCCTGCACTGCACGGCCCCTGGTGTAACCCCCGCGGATCACCACCCACCAAGCTGCCCGGTTCCTGAGCCCCCACCAGCCCAAGGGTGGCTGCAGGCGCGAGGCTCCACCACCCTCACCGCCACCACCCTCACTATCAACCTCACCGCCACCACCACTGCCATCACCCTCACCGCCACCACCACTCACACAGGCTGATGGCCAGCTGGCCAAGGAAGTCTGTTGGCGTGACATGGGGAGCGGGGCGGTGGCGAGGGGGCGGACGGGTCAGGGCAGCGAGGTGGGATTGCGGCTTTGTGGCGAGCACAAGCAGCAGTGCGGGTGGGAGAGGCCTTGGCAGGACCAGCGGGCGTTCTTGATAAGGGGAACGCCAAGAGCACCACAGCCTCAAGCACCTGTGTCCGTGCCATGCGTGCGCAACGGCCTGTGGGCACCTGCGAGTTGGTGCCGAAGCGCCACGCCCCCGCCACACGTCACCCGGACCTCCCGCCGCGACCGCGGGCCACACGCCGGCCCCCCGAGCGCAGTGCCTCCCCGCCCGCTGACTGTTGACTGCGCACTAGTGCCACGCGTGGCCGCTCGCCTGCCTCACCGTTCAGGCGCCGGTTGCGCAGCGCAATTGTGCCATGCATCGCGTCGTGCGTGGTAATGAACAGCCCCGTGTACAGGAATTCCAGGCTGAAGAACACCGAGACAATGACTGGCCAGGACGTGGCCGTCTCGCCGACTTTGAGCGCCCATGGAAGCTTGACGAACCACAGCCCATAGACAAACAGCGTCGCCCAAGCGACAATGACCGCCGAAGCGACCGCAATGCCAGCCAGGTCCGAACGCGGCGGGCGGTAGAGGTGCACGCGGTCGCGCAGCGTGCGCTGGTCGGAATCCTCGCGCGGTAAGTGATATTGGCGCTGCCACAGCTTCAGGATGTCTTCAGCCATCCTTCGTGAACGAATTTGCTTTGTATATTTGTCTAGCCTTCGAGAGGTGAGCGCTACCGCTAGCTGAAAGAGTCGACTGTCTTTGGTGTTTGCTGTGCGTCGCGCGGAAGTGGGTTGTTGCCCAAGGCCCATGTTGGGGCCCTGGCGAAGTCCAGGGCACAGAAGTGCGTGGCCGACGGCCCGACCGAGGTGCTATGACGCACCGACGTCAATCGTCAAGGGTTTTCTGCATGCATCGATCCGCGGCCAAGGTCGCTCGAGCACACCCTCTCTCCCTACTATGGTGTTTGTATTATTTACGAAAAATTGTACCAGCGCAGGGGAGACGAAACGTGCCTGGTGCTGATGTCGCGACATGTCGGGAAATTGGCGGGAGCCTTGAGTTGTGTTTGACAGCTGCCACTTCCAGCCTGACGGGCTGCGCGGTAGGATGGAGCCCGCCCACCAGCGCTAGTTAGCTTGAGCTTGAGGTCGCGAGCGAGCAGCCGAGGTCCAAGGCAGTGCGCGAGCCGGCCAGCTTGCCGCGTTGGTTCCCAAGGGGCTAGTTCAATATGGAGGCTGCTGCAGCAGACCGCGGCACGCCCGGCGCTGGGCAGGGAGCCGCCAGCAGCCTACCAACTGGCGATGCTGAGCGCGGCGGCGCCGCCAAGCTGCAGTCGGGGGCCGGGGCCGTAGCCCGCCACAACAACAGCCTCCTGCTGCTGTCCACGCCGCCTCCTGCCGCCGCCGCCGCCTCAGTGACGGCAGGGCTGCTCTCGTCACTGACGCCCCCAGCAGCACCCGCTACAGCCCCACCCACCACCGCGGCAGCGGCTGTAGCAGGTGCTGTGCCTGCATCGGGCCATCATTTCCGGCACCAGCACAGCAGCAGGGCTGCCGCCGAGGCAGAGGGCGGCTCGCCGCCGTCTTCCTCCAACAGCCCACAAGCTGCTGTGACAGCCAGTGCTGGCGGGACGGCCGGCGCCGCCGCCGTCAACGGTGCCATTGGGGTAGGCGGCACCGGGGCCGGAGGCAGCGGGACTGGTGCTGCTGGCGGCGGCGGCACTGGTAGCGGCGGCGGCGGCACTGCTGGCGGCGGCGGCGGCGGTGGCGGGCTGCTGGCTCTGTCTCGGCTGGCGGTGCGAGTGTCCGGGCTGGAGAGCGAGCTGGGTGCGGCGCGCGGCGAGCGGGAGGCGCTGGCGGCGGACCTGGAGCGCAGCAGGCGGGTGGGTGCGTGAGCAGCATGATAGTGGCAGTGGGCAGTGGGGCTGGGTGGACAGTGCCGAGGCGGTCGGTCGGTCGGGAAGAAGCCGGGCCTGTGGAGAATGCACAGCAGTAGATGAATGAGTGGGAACAGCTGGTGGTACGAGCGGGCGAGCGGACGGACGGATGGACGGACGCCGTGCTCATTGTTTCTAGCGGCCCGGCAGCTGCGTGCGCTCCCCCATCCCTCACCTACACAGCCCCACCCCAACACCTGCGCACATCCTACACATGAAGCCTCCGCCACCTCCCACCATCCCATGCATCCCCCGCCCCTTCACCGACCTAACACCCACTATCACCATCCCCACCCACCATCATCCCCAACCACCACCATCCCCTACCCACCATCAGACCCAGGCCGCTCTGGAGGCGGAGCTGGCGGCGGTGCGCTCGGCCGCCCGCTCGCGAGCGCACGAGCTGCAGGTGGGTGGGTGGGTGGGTGGGTGGGTGGGTGGGTGGGTGGGTGGGTGGGTGGGTGGGTGGGTGGGTGGGTGGGTGGGTGGGTGGGTGGGTGGGTGGGCTCATGGGTCGAGGCGTCAGGGTCAGGTGGAGAAGTCAGGTGGGTGTCAGGTGCGTGGCCGTGACCGCTGTGCGTGTGTGTGTTGAACGGTGCACTGCGCGGGTAGGGCGTAGGCGGAGCTGCTGCAAGTGTGTGAGGCGGGCTGCTGGGTTAACTAGCGGCGTTTGCGGGTCGGGATGCGTTGCGTGGCTCATATGGCATGGGTAGGTGGAGCGGGCGGCAGTGCAGAGCCAGCTGTAGGGGGCGCCTGTGGGTGGCGGCGGGCCTTGCCACGTATGACCTGCCACGTATGACCTGCCAAACTTTCTTCTCCCGCCCCCTCCCCCCGCTTGCAGGATGCGGTCACGGCTGCAGCGGCGCGGGCGGCGGCCGCGGAGGAGGCGGCGGCCGAGCTGCGGCGGCAGCTGGAGGGCCGGCGCGCGGCAGCTGAAGGGCTGCTGGCGGGGCGGGACCGGCGGCTGGCGGAGCTGCAGGTAGCTGGGCGGCTGGTGCTAGCTAGGTGGCGTGGGCAGGGGAGGGGTTGTTGGACAGGGGGTACGGTACCGGTGGGCGTCCTGCATGTCGGAGAGGCGCGCGTGATGGCGGCCGCGGGTCGTTCCCATCACTCCTAAACTCCCAAGCACTCCCCAACACGCTTCGTTCTCCTCTCCTTCATTCCCCTGCGGCTGGCCCACCTGGCGCACCTTCGAACCCCCCCCCCCCCAGTTTGGGCTGGTAACCACACCCCCCCCCCGTGATGCGTCCGTCAGGCGTCCGTGACCTCCCTGCGTGAGGAGGTGGGCGCCAAGGAGGCGGAGCGCGCGGCGGCGGCGGGGCGGCTGGCGGCGGGCGGCGTGCTGGTGGAGGCGCTGGAGTCGGAGCAGGCGGCGCTGCGGCAGCAGGTGCGGGTGGGCGGGTGCGGGTGGGTGGGCGGGGTGGGTGGGTGGGCGGGGTGGGTGGGTGGACGGGTAGTTCATTCCAGAAACCAGAAGCGAAACGACCAAGAGAACCCGAACCAGCCAGCCCAACCCAGAGCGCGGAGGTGGTGTGGCCTTAACCTGTGGGTCTCGGGCGCCCTTGAGCCTTGAATCTTCAGCCTTGTCGTCGGTAGTCATGGATGGCACCCAGGCTCGCGCGCGTACAGACCCACCCCGTTAGCTAAATTGCGCGATTCAATCGCGATACTCACCTGCTTGATGCCAGAGCAGTGCCGGCGCCGTGATGTGAGCGCCGGCCACGGAGGCGTACATGCGGGAGGGTTGAAGGACAGTGTTGCATAAGTAAAGCACAAGAGCGGGAGGAGACTGCACCTTAGTCTAAAGCCTAAAGCCTAAACTAGCGCGCGCGAGCCCGCGTGGAAAGAGGGCTGGCCGGAACGCCGGCCGGGCCTCTAAGGAAGCCGCGTCGGTGTTACTTGGAGGCCGGCGGGCGGGGCAGTAGCGGGCGTTAGTTCGCGGCCAGGGAGGGGGCGCAGCGCGGCGAAACACGACACACCCATGAGGCAGGGGGGTAGGTGTTAGTGACGGCGTGAGGGTGTATTAGTAACAAGTTGGGCAGGGGGGCGGGCGCATATATAGTTAGTGAGCGGGGAGGGGTGAGGGTGGGGCGGTGTCAGGTGCGGGCCGCGGGCGGCTCCCTCACGCGCTAGCGCCCCGTGTTAAACGCCGGGGGCATGTTCGTCCAGTGTACCTGAAAGAAGGGGCTGGAAGCACAGGTTGATAGGTTTGGACATGGGTGGGTGGGTGGGTGGGAGCTGGGGCTGCAGGATATGGGGCCGGGTGCTGGATGTGGAGGGCTGGCGGGGCGGGGGGGGGGGGGCGGGATGAAGTGTAGTTTTGGGAAAGGGGGGCGTTGCAGGGGTTGAGACTGCTGAGGCGCGAGGCTTCCATCATTGCATGCGCCTCCCTACACCTCATGCACACTACCTACCCACCTCCGCACCCACGTCTAGCTGCACCATGCATCCACGACCTAACCCACCACTAACCCACCCACACGCACAAGTCTTTCATAGTTCTCTCCCTTGTGATTTCCAACACACACACACACACACGCACCCAGCTGTCGGACGTGCGCGGGCGGCTGTCGCGCTCCGATGCCGCGCTGGCCAGCTGGCGGCGCTGGGCGGAGGAGCAGCTGGGGGGCACACCGCCGCCACCGCCGTCTGCGGCTGTTGCCGCTGCTGCGGCTGCTGCCGGCGGTGCAAGCAGAGGAAGTGCCGATGGAGATGGAGATGCGGAGGACGCCTCCGGAAGTGGTGGCGGCGCTGGTGGCGGTCGCGCCGCCGGCGCCGGCGGCGGCGGCGGCGGCGGCGGAGGCGGCGGGCTGGAGCCGCTGGTGGCGGGGCTGCGGGCGGCGTCGGAGCGCATGACCCAGATGGCCGATGTGGGTGGATGGATGAAGCGGTCGCCAGATGGGTGGGCAGTCGCCTAGCTGACGTGGCAGGTGCCGGGGTTTGTGTGCGTGTGTGTGTGTCGCCACGCGGCAGCAGGGAAGTAGCGCATGTCGCAGCGCGGTGCGGGTTGCCCTTGTTTGCCCTGCCCGACCTGGCCTAATTAATACTGCGACCTCTAACACACACACACACACACACACACACACACACACACACACACGGACGCAGCGGCTGCGGGCGGCCGAGGCGGCGCACGCGGCTCTGCTGCTGCAGCAGGTGGAGACCGCGGCGCAGCTGCACGCCGCACAGGTGGGGCCAGTGGGTGGGTGGGTGACTGAGTGGAGGGAACGGGCGGGCGGGCGAGCGGGCGGCCAAGGTGTGAGTGACTGGGTGGTACGATGCTACGGTGAAGATGTGGCTTGGTACTACTGCAGCACATGTGGTTGCAGGCGCATGTCTGGGGCGAGCTGCGGCATGTTCGGGAACAGCAGTTCGAATGCGATCAGTCACGTTCTGGATGCATGAAACTGCTGTTGCTGCATCCTGTTGCTGCATGCTGTTGCTGCATGCAATGTTTTGCAACCGCACGCAGGAGCAAGCGGCGGCGCTGCAAGGGCGCCTGGCGGAGCGGGGGGAGCAGCTGGCGGCGGCGGGTGCGGCGCGGGCGGAGGCGGTGGCGGAGCTGCGCCGCGGCGAGCAGCTGGCGGCGGCGGAGGCGGCGGCGCGGCGGCAGCTGACGTCAGCGCTGGCGGCGCTGCAAGCGCGCTTCGCTGGCGGCTTCAGCGCCGCCGTGGCGGCGGCGGTGGCGGCGGAGGCGGCGGCAGCAGCCAGGGCAAATACCGCGGCAGTGGCCTCTGAGACTGCAGGGGACGGCGGCAAGGCGGGAGCCGACGGCGGCGGCCCTGGGGCGGCAGTGCCGGCGCCAACAGCACCGCAGGAGCCAGCGCCGCCGTCACCTGATGCTGAGCCGAGCCAGGCCCCATGTCACCGCCAGCAGGCGCCTCCGCGGCCCACCCCTCCGCCTGACGCCACAGCAGCCGCGCCATTGGCAGCAGCGGCACGCGCGAACGATGCCGCCGGCGGTGGTCGCATGGGTGTAACCGATGACCGCCTTCTTGTGGGGCTGGCAGATCCGGGGGCAGCGGGAGAGGCGGCGCCGTCGCCGCAACCACCGCAACCACCGCAGCAACTGCTGCGGTCTACTGCATACGACGCGTCAGCGGCGGAGCAGTTGCAATCGCGAGCAGCAGTAGCAGCAGCAGCGGCCGCCGGACCGCCAAAGTCGTCGCCGCAGTGGAGCAAGCAGCAGAAGCCCAGCCACAACACCGCGCCGGCGGCGGCGGCGGAAGCGGCGCTCGGGACTCCCCGGCATCCTACAGCTGACGGTGCCCCCCGCACCGCGCAGCAGCAGCAGGAGGCGCGGCCGGCAGCAGAGGCCGCGGGGCCTCGGCAGCCACACCAAACGGCGCAGCAGGCAGCCGGCGATGGCGCGGCGCAGGTCGACGGCGCAGCGCCGGCGGTGGCGGCGACGCCGGCACTGGCGGTGGCGTCGCTGGCGGTGGCGCCGGGGCCGCCGGGGGGCGCGGGCGGCGCCGAGGCGCCCGCCGCCACCACGGGTACCGCCGCTGCCGCCACCACGCTCACGCCAGCGGTCGCCCCGCCGGCAAGTGACGATGAGGTGCTGCCGCCGGCAGCAGCACTAGTCGCCGTGCGGCCGCAGCGCGGCACGGCGTCCGACGTGGCGGCCGTGGAAACGAATGGTGATGCTGTGAAGGGGGGGCCGGGCGCCCGCTGGGGACCAATAATGTTGGCGGCAGATGATGAAGCGCCGCCTGCCAAGCGCATTCGCAGGAGCGCGGCGGCGGCTCCCGGCGCTGGCCGCTCATCCGCGTCGTCGTCGGTGTTGTTGCCGCCGGCCGCTGCCGCTGCCCCAGCCGCCGCGCCGTCGGATGCTGCTGCGCCTTCAGACGCATCAGGGGCGGAAGCCGGGGCTGAGCTGGCGGGGGCCCATCCGGGAATGCCGATAGCAGGGGAAGCGGCGGAGCTGCTGCCGGCGGTGCCGGTGGTGGCGGCGGCGGCCGCAGACGCCAAGGCGGCGCAACAGCATCCCCAAGCCGCCGACCGTAGCAGCAGTGGCCCCCTCCAGCGGCCGGCAGCAGCGGCGGCGGCTGCATCGCCACTGCCACCACAAGCACGAGCGGCGGCGGCGGCCGCGCTGCTGCGGCCTGCTGCTGTAGCGCCAGCTTCGCCGCCGGTGGCAGGCGCTAGCAGCAGGCCTCAGCTGCTAATGCTGATGCAGTCCTTATCATCATCACCAGCAGCAGGCGCGGTGGCGGCGGCGATGAGGCCCCCTGCTGCAGCTGCAGCAGGGGCGTCGTCCCCGCCGTCTCCGCCGGGGACCGCCGCAGTAAGTGCAAGTGGCTTCAATGGGCCCGCCGCCGCGCCTTCCACGGCCACAGCAGCAGATGAAGCTGCAGGAGACGCAGGAGACGCAGGAGGCGCAGGAGCCGTGGGAGCCATGGGAGCGCCGGTACCTGTAGCAAACGCTCCCTATCACACGGGTACGCTGCCGCTGCTGCCGCTGGTGCCGGCGCAAGTCGATGATGCCGCGGCGGCGCTTGCACAGCACGGCGTGGCGCCGCCGGCCCACGTCTGCTTATTGCAAGGGCTTGCCAGCGGCCACAGCGGCGGCCACAGCGCCCCTCCGGCTCCAGCCGAGCGACCTGCCGCTGCTGCTGCTGGTGTGCAGGGTGGCGGCAGCTGCGGCAGCGGCGGCGGCGGCGGCGGCGGCCCAAGCGGTGGCAGCGGCGGCGGCGGCGGCGCTGTGAGCCACGGTGTTGAGGGGGCCGACCAACAGCCCGCTCCGCAGCAGCATGCAGCCGTAGCAGTGCAGCAGGTAGCAGCAGCAGCAGCAGCAGCAGCAGCAGCAGCAGCAGGAGGAGGTGATGAAGCAGCAGGGTCAGCGGCTGACCCTGCAAGCGACTCAGCAGCACCAGCAGCGGGGCAGGACGCGCCGCTGTCTTCCCCTGCGCCGGGGGGCGAGCGGCCGGCTGCGGCCGCACTTCCGCCCCAGCGGCGTGCAGCGGCGGCTGCAGTGGAAGGCTCATCAGGCGTGAATGGCGCCAGCTTAACATCAGAAGGCGGCGGAGGCGGCGGCGGCAGTAGCAGCAGGCGGGTCGGCGGCGATGGTGCGGCGGATGAGTCGCTGACGTGGACGCCGCCCAGCAAGAGGCAGCGAATGGAGTTGGGACAGCTTGCAACAGCATCGGTAGCAGCAGTAGCAGCACCAGGAGGTTGCGGCGGCGGCAGGGCTCGCGGCGCGTGCATTGACGGCGTTCTGCAGCCAAGCAACAGCGGTGGCGGCGGCAGCGGCGGCGTGGCACGTGGCGGCGGCGCTGGCGATGAGGAGGAAGCGACGGCGGCGGCGGCGGCGGCGGCAGGGGATGAGGGAAGGGCGGGTGAAGCGGGGGGGACAATGTTTGGCATGGAGGTCGAGGGTGCACGAGCGGCGGGCGCAGAGCAGGAGCAGGACGGGCAGAGTGGTGGCAGCGACCGCGGTGGTGGCGTCACAGCAGGCGGCGAAGCCGGCGGTCGAGGTGATGGCGGCGACGGCAGCAGCAGCGGGCACGAAGGAGGCTCGCGAGGGCCCCACGCCGTGCAAGGCGGAGTGGGAGTTGGGGGGTCGGCTTTGTCGGGCTTATTCTCGGCATTTGCGGATGAGGATGAAGATGACTTCGCGTAGAGTCTAATGGATCAGCGGCCTGGCTTGATTGCAGGTGCGTACGTGGTGAGACGGGGTAGACGCGTGGGGCAGACGCGATGGGAAGGTGGCGAAGGTGCCTGACGGCCCGAGAGTGTTTTGCATGTTTGACATGACTGCCACGCACGCACGTCGGCCCTTTGTGCTGCTGGCCAGTTACAGATACGGTTACCCGGTTCGTCAATAGTGGCATGGGTTAAGTGTCCGTGCAAGCCAGGTTGGGGGGCCATGGACGCGTTGGAAACACTACGTCCCCATGAACTCTCGGTTCCCGGCACGCCAGCAGGGCGTGGATGCACTCTGCCACTGTCTCGGGACACCCGTCCGCAAAGAACGGGCCCACGCTCCGCCCTGCACATCGCAAACCAATCCCAAACTCGTCTCGTAAACACTGCACTCCTTGCGCACATGGAGCTCATCCTCCACTGCCCCTGGCTTATTGCGGCACACAGGGCATGCGCGTGCCGGGAACTCACACGAACCAGCCCGCCCTCGCCACAAAAACACAGCAGCTTCCGTCACAAGGCCACTAAGGCACTAAGGCAAAAGCTCAGCTGCCTCCAGCCGCCGCACCGCCGCCGGCCTCCATCTCCATGCGCCGCGCCGCGTGTGCGTCCAGGTACAGCTGCCGCGCCGGCTCGCGCAGCCCGGGCGGGAGCCAGCCCGCCGCCTGCGCCCGCTCCAGCCGCTCGACCAGGGACGACTGTGCACGCAAGAAGGGGTTGTTGGGCGGCTGGTCAGGGAGGAAAGGGGGCGTGACATAATAGACTGAAGCTGTGAAGCAGGCACACGCATGGCGGGGACACGTGCGCACGGGTGCGAAAGGGTGCACACGGGCTACGGGCGCGAGGTAAGCCCTCTGTCCGATTGTCGACGCATGCACCTAATCTCAACCCCAGTTAAGTCCCTGTACAGTCCCAATCCACCCGCCGTCTCCACGCACCCCCGCCCTCGATCACTCCGCCTGCGCCACCACCCCGCGCGCCACCCACCGTTTCCGGAATGAGTATTACCCACCCACCCACCCACCATGAGCAGCGCCTCCCGCGTGCTCTTGAACTGCAGCAGCTGCTGAGCCGCCGCCAGGAACTCCCGCAGGATGCCTGCGCCGTGTGTGTGATTAATGCACGCGTAAGGTAGGGGGCGGTTATGGCCTGTGTTAGAAACGAGGAGCGCAGGCGCTGCAAACAAAAGCGTGGGCCACAGATGTTGTACGGTGACAAACCACGCGCACAAGCCACCTGGAAATACGGTACCTTACCCGGTACCCGGACCACGTCTCTCATACTTTCTGCACAAACCTCCACGCACCCCATTCTCATCTGGCCATGATCTCCTAGTTACCCGTCCGAATTCCCGCCGAAGGCGCATGCTGTTCATACTATCGCCCCAGCCCTGCCCGCGCCCACGCCCCCACGCCCTCTCACCCTCGCCGGCGCGCTCGTTGAAGCAGGTGAGCAGCAGCGCCACGCCCTCCTCCGCCTCGAACCGCGCGGCCAGGTAGTCGCTGGCCACCACGGAGCGGATACGCTTGAGCGTCAGCACCACCGTTTCGGGCCGGTCCGACTGCGAGCGTGGGGGTGGGGGTGTTGATGGCTGGGTGCGTGCTTGGCTGGGTGCATGGCTGGGTACGGCGTGGGTGCCCGGTTGCCCGAAGTTCCTTTTCGAGGAAGCAAACGCCCCTCCAATGCATTGCCCCTACACACGCTACATAGACACACCACGGCGCTTTCCACCCACCAATCCACGGCAGCCTCACTCCCGCCATTCCTCACCCCAGTACACACCCAACCCACGACGCTCACAACGTGCCAACGACACCACATGCCACTTGTCAACCACGCCGCTACAACACGCCACGCCTCTCACGGCGCCCTCACCACACCACCCACACCACCCACGCAACGCCAAACTGGGCCGGGCCACCCTCACTCCCAGTCAATCGCCACCACTGGGCACCCACCCACCCTTCCCCAACTTTACCCACCCTTACCCACCCACCCACCCACCTCCAGCCCCTTGACGCATAGCGACAGCATCAGGCTGTGGCTCATCATGTGCACTGTGGCAGGTGGGTAAGTGGTAGGTGTGATGGGTGTGTGGGTCAGGTGCGAGAGTTTGGGGCGGGGAGGGGTTTTGAAGGGCAGGAACGAGGAGAGGTGTGAGCGCGGCGGGAATCCTTCAGGAAGTAAAGCGGGTGCTGGTTGACACTTCACACGGCCCCACGCCCTTGTTGCCGCGGTCCCGGCGGCGCCTCTCCGTGTTTGCAGGTTTGCACACAGCCGCATGCCCCTTTATTTTCATGCCCCGGCTTGCATCACCCACACTGCCCTCCCGCCCCGCCCCGCCCCGCCTCACCTCCAAGCGGCACCGTGATAAGCAGCACCGCCGCCTTCAGCAGCGTGGCGGAGAAGGCCTCGGCTGGCTTGCTGAGCCCCGCAAACGCGTCGCTCTGCGCCGCGCCCGCCTGCTTTGCGGCTCTTCGTGCCGCATTTCGGGCCTCCTGCGCCGCACGCGCGCTCATGCGAGCGTCCGCTGCCACCGACGCCGACGCCGCGGTCCCGCCGGCGCCTCTCCCCGCTACTGCTGCTCTCCCGGATGGTGCTGAGGTCGAGGCCGAGGAAGGTGCAGAGGAGGACGGGGCGGCGGCCTCGCCACTGCTGGCAGAGCCGATGGGGAAGAGCGCCCTCTGGAAAGAGGCCCAGACGGACGGGCGGGCGCCGTCCCGCTGCCCGGCCGCGGCTGCTGCTGTTGCTGCACCCTCCCCCGACGAGGGGCCGGGTCCCGCTTGGGCCGACCGCGAGCCCCCGCCGCTGGCAAATGCCCTAGCACCCCAACCACATGGTGCTGATCCTCCCGCACCTGCAACCGACAGCAATAAGCGCAGCTTCTAAGCAGTTCATGATGGCGCGAGCACAGCGGCTGTTTAGCAAGCGCGGAGCATTGCAATTTATTGCCTCTCACCAGAACCGCTAGCTAATAATGATGCGGGCTGCGGAGCGCTTAAAGCAGCCCCAGCAAGCCAACGTTGAAGTGCAAGTGCACTCGCAAGATTTGCCATCCTGCAAATGGATGTAATCGAGTGTACATAGAGCTGAAATACATCAATGCAGGCATGCGTGCTAACAATACATGTATTCATGACATCGCGCGGCAGCAAACACAATCGCAAGCACATGGCAACTGGGCATCCTGCTCCTCTTTGCCGCAGCGACCCGCCCTAGGCAGCTTCAACCATCCAAACAGGCAGCAACAGTTGACATGTCAGGGTACCACGGACTACCCGCAACTTTTCGGGTTTCCTCACCTCCCCTTAACATTTGCGCTCATAATGCTCAATGCACAATTGCGCACGTATCCCATTCTCTGGGTCTTGCCGGCGGTCTTCAGTTGACGTGGTGGTTATAATTGGAGCGTGCAGGCGAGGGGTGTGTCGGAACGTGCGGGAGACGGCGGGAGCGTGCGCGCAACACCCTGCCAGCCGTGCTGTTAGTAAGACCTCGGAGCGCGTGTTTTGTCCAGCTAATCGCATGCATGCACCCAGCCCCGTGCTTTATACGCAGCATGGCTTACATCTGCCCGGACGCGCCCTGCAGCCTGAAACGTGCACACACCGTTTGCGGTTGGCCAGCTCGTGCTGGGCGGGATGGGGGCTTGCGCGCAAACGCTGCTCCTGCATCACACCTTCGTCCGCAAAATTTTATTCAACGCAAACCGTATGACTGCTGCGTATGTGGGCCCTAATAGGGGTTTCCAAGCCCACCAAAAGGAATGCTGACTGTCTCCAACTTCTAGCCTTTGGGTGGCCACTTTTGCCCTAAAGTGATTTCACATACTACCGCACACATCATGGCGGACGTGGGGGCGATTCCCTTGAACCTTTTGGAGGCCATTTGGTTTGCGACGGACTTGAGCGGCATTTCCGCGTTCGTTTCAGCCTTGGGTCAGGATGCCGTCAACCTGCGTGCCGCGTGCCAGCTGGGCAAGCGCATAGTCGACTCGGGGCTGGGCGGCCCGACGTCGCTGGTCGCGCACGCGGGCCGTGTGACTCGGGCAGAGGACTGGGCGCCCCGCGTGGAATCGCTGCTTGCCACGGCTCAGCGCTTCGGCAGCTGCAGCTCTCTTGCTCTCAACGCTGATTCAGACCCCCGCCAAAGCTACCCGATCGGCTATCTGGTCAAGCCGCTGGAGGAGGCTGTGAGCCGGGGAACATGCCTGCCGCACATCAACAGCATGTCGCTCAACTTCAACGTGTGCGAGGAGCTGGTGAGCTATGGGCATCTAGCTTCAAGGGGGTGTGGCTGAAGAACGCTGTATTTGAACGGGTCGTGGCTTGGGTCTGGGGCAGGCGGGCTGGTGTGCTAAGGGGTGATGTGGGTTGGGGCCGGACGGCGAAAAGTGCGGGTGCTTCACCTCAGCGCTGACCAAGCAGCGCTGCCGTCTACTTGGCTTCACATCCTACAGATGATGAAAGTAGCTATTCGCTGAAGCGATTTCATCTATTTGGGCAGATTATTCTGGCCGAAAAGTGCTCCGCACACCACCAGACGCACATTCCAAATTGCTTGTTTTCAACCCACACGGCCCCCTGTCTTTCTTTTCCCTGTCCCCCACACAGCTCGCCTGGCGAGCTGACTGCTGCGTGCGGGAGAACAGTGGCCGCGCACACATGTGGAGGCCATGGAGCCCGGCGCGGCGGTTCGAGGCCTTTCACCCACCGCAGAACCAGCAGCAGGCCAACCAGCAGCAAGCCGGCGCTGCCGGCGCGGCGGCCGGTGCCGCAGACGGAGGTGGCGCATTGCCACCCGCTGGTCACCTGGTGCCCGCGGTAGCCCACGGTGGCGTAGGTGGCGCAGCAGGCGCCGCTGCCGCTGCCGCTGCCCCGCCGGGGCCGCCGCCGCCGGGCCAGCAGCACCTGCTGCGGGTGCAGAGCCAGCGGCTGCCCGCGGCCTTCGGGCCGGGGCTGCTGTGCGGCGGCCGCGGCGGCGGCGGCGGCGGAGGCGGACCGGACCTGCTGGAGCTCTACCGTGGCCGGCTGCTGTCGGAGCTGCCCCTGCTTAGTCCCAACGACCCGCCGCTCCTGCCCAGCCTGGCGGCGCTGCTGCCCAACCTAACCCACCTGGCCATCCGCGGCACGCGTTGGGTCGTCCGCCCGCCGCCGCGCGCGGCGGCGGCGCCGCCAGCCGGGGCGGCGCAACCGGCAGCGGCTGGCGCGGTCAACCCGTGGCTGGCTGAGCCGGGCGTGCCCGAGTTTGCGGCACACTTGCAGGCGCAAGTGCAGGAGTTGCAGGCCCTGATAGGCGGGGCTGCGGCGGGCGCCATGGAGGACGTGCTGGCCAACCTCAACCACAACGTCCACATCAACGCCAACGCGGGAAACGGCAACGCCAACGCCAACGCGGGTGGTGCCGCCGGCGCAGCACCAGTCGCCGGCAACGTTGCCGCTGGTGCTGCCGCCGCCGCCGCTGCCGGCGCAGCACCCGCCGCCGGTGGCGCTGGCGGCGGGGGCCCTGGGGCGCTGCTGGCTCAGCTTGAGGGCCTGTTGGACGTGCCCGGCCTAGACGACGACGGCGGCGGTGGCGGCCTTGGAGGCGGCCTGGGGCCCGGCGGCGGGCTGTGGTTCCAGCTGAACGCCGCCGGCGCCGGCGGGGCCGCACCGGACCCCTACTCGGCGGCGGCGCTGCTGGCGCCGCTCATGGCTGCGCTGCCGCGGCTGACCCACCTGGAGCTCAGCGCGCGGCTGCTGCCCACCGCCCGGCTGTGGCGGCCGGTGCCGCCGCAGCTGGCGGCGAGCCTGGCGCCGCTGGCGCACCTGACGCTGCGCTTCGAGGGCGACCACGAGGAGGACCGCCGGCTGGCGGCGCGGCACGCCAGCGCCGCCGCCGCCCGCGCCGCCGTCGCGGCCACCGCCGCGTCCACGGCGTCGAACGCCGCCGCCGCGGTCTGTGCCGCCGCGGCCGCTGCGGCGGCCGCTGCCAGCTCCGACCCGGAGGCGACGGCGGCTGCTGATGCGGCAAGGGCCGCGGCGGCGGAGGCCACGGAGGCGGTGCTGGACCCGTACGTGCCGGCGGCGGCCGAAGTACGGTCGTACGGCGGCATCCCGGACCTGTCCTTGCTGCTGCCGCAGCTGCAGTCGCTGACGCTGGTGGGCGGCTGCGTGCCGCTGCAGGACCTGGTCAGCCGCGGCCGCTGCGCGCTGCCGGCGGGGCTGCGGCGCCTGACGCTGCGCGACTGCGTGGTCACGGGCGTGCACGGGCAGCCGGAGGAGGGCCACGGCGCCAGCTGCGCGGAGTGCGGCACCGGCCGCATCTGGCGTGACTTGGAGTATGTTGGTGGCGGCGGCGGCGGCGGCGGTGCCATGCACGGTATCGACCGCAGGGATCCGCTGATGGATTACGATCTTGGGCTGGGGCTTGGTGATGGAGGAGGTGGAGGGGGCGGGCAGCAGCGCCAGCTGCGGGTGGGCCGCCAGGGTTGCCGAGGCTGCGCGCTGTTGCACTGTGAGGGGCGCGAGGGTGGCTGCAGCAGCTGCGGCAACTGCAGCGCTGGCGGCTGCGGCGGGCGCAGCAATGATACGATCGTCGGCGCCGCTGGTTCAAGCGGTGGCGGCGGCGTGGGGCGCGCGGCGCCGCTGGACCATGAAACCGACCCGGCGCAACTGCAGGCAGCGGTGATCGTTGCCGACGCCACTGCGGATGCGTCGGTCTTCCCCCAGTCAGTTGGCGTGTCCGAGCTGGTGATCGACTGGCGGGAGCGGTGGCTGGCGATCTCAGCCGAGGTGGACGAGCGGCAGTTGCTGGTCCTGGACGAGCAGTTGATCGGGCGGTTGGAGCCGGGCGCCGACACCGGCCAGCCGCAGCGGCGCGGCGCGCTGGCGGATGACGAGTGGTGGGAATGGATCGTGAACGGCGTGGGCGGCGTGGACCTAGGCGTTGAGGACGACGATGGGGACGGCGCCGATGACGATGGCTCCGACAGCGACGGCGAGGAGGATCAGCAGCAGCAACCAGCAGCGGCCGGCGGCGGCGGCGGCGGCGGCGGCGGCGCCGCGGCCCAGGCAGCGGCGCTGATGGCCATGGTAGCCGCTGGCGGGGGAGCCGGCCCCGGCGCGGCGCAGGCGGCTGGTGCGCAGGCAGAACCGCAGCCGCAGGCGATCCCGCACCCGTACGCGCAGGCGGTGGCGGCGGCACGGCAGCCGGCGCAGGCCCGGGCGCAGGCCCGAGCGCAGGCGCAGGAGCGGGCGCAGCGGGAGGCCGGGCCGCAGTGGACCGTGTGCCTGGGCCGCCTGCGCATCCGCGGCCGGCTGGGGCCGGCGCTGGCGCCCCCACCCGAGGTGGACTTGGTTGGCTCGGCCTTGCCTGGCCTGGGGAAGCTACTGGGGCCGCTGAAGGCACAATGCTGCCCTTGCTGCGCCGCCAGCGGCGGCGGCGGCGGCGGAGCTGCAGGGGGCTCGGGGGCGGGCGGCTCGAGGCCCTGCCTCTCGGCCCTCGCCGCTGGGGAGGCCGCGTTGCACGCACAGGAGGAGGCGGAGGAGGCGCGCTGGCAGGCGCTGCTGGGCCTGAGCGCCCGGCGGCGGCTGGTGGTGTCGCAGCTGACGGCGCCGCTGCACGTGGCGCCGCGGCGGCTGGCCATGCTGCTGCTGCGGCTGGCGGCACCGGTGGAGAAGCTGGAGCTGCGCCTGCCGCTGACGGAGGCGCAGCCGGCGCTGCTGGCGGCGATCGGGGCGTCGCCGGGCGCGGTGGAGGCGTCGGAGGGAGGCGCGGGAGGCAGCGGAGCGGGAGGCAGCGGCGGCAGCAGTGGCGCTGGCGGATCTGCGGGGCCGTCGACCTCAGCTGGCGCTGCAGCGGGGCCGACGGGCGCACCGTTGAATGCGCTGGCGGGCTGCCCCGGCGGCGCCGCAAACTGCCACGTGGCAACCGCCCTGGGCTGTGGCCACGTAGCGTGCCGTGACTGGACCTGGCCGCAGTGCGATGGGGCGTCCGAGTCTGACTCGTCATCTGGGTCGGACTCTGACGTGTCGGATGGGCCGGATGGGCCGGACGCGGAGTGGTCAGAGTCGGGAGCAGCGCGCCGGGATGGGCCTGGCAAGCGCTGGAGCAAGGGCCGGGAGGGTGGCCAGCAGCCAGGGCGGCAAGAAGGGGAGGAGGCGCCCTGCCGCTGCCGCGGCTGCCGCTGGGGGTCGGAGCTGACGGCCGCGCTGCAGCTGCTGCCGCTCAGCTACCGGCCCAACTGGCTGCGGCTAGTGGTGGCGCCATAATCAGTAGCAGCGCGTTCGGCATGTTCGGGGTGTGCGCGGAGGCAAGCAAGATAAGATAACAGGCACAGGCAGACTGTAAAGCGATTTCGGGTTGTAATGTATGTGGGCCACCTGGGCAGTGTCTGAACACAACGAAACCGATCAGTGTGTGTACGGCGTGCGGTGATCAAGGTCAAATATTGTGCGCATTGCCTGAGCGCAAAAGACGCCAGCATGACTGTGATCCCAATGCAAGGCCACCAGCATGCATAATGTACTGGATCACCTGCGTGCGAAAGTCCCCCTGGTCATGAAGTTACACACGTGACTGCGATTGCCGTAATCTATGCGTGCGGTGTCCTGGCGTGCGTTTGCCTGGATATATTGCGCCGTGTGAGCCCCGAGCCCTGCTGGGGCGACCTACGTGGTAGTGACTGTGGCCGGTAGTGGCGACAAGCAAGCCGCCAAGGATGCACACATGAGAGGAGGGGAGTAGGTCGAACAGGCCGGGGATGCCTTGCAGTTCGCCGATGGCCGTGCCGCAGATGCGGCTTGTGATACCGGTATCTTGCTGACTGTCTGTCTTGTCATATTCAGTAAAATATCGTGCCCATGCGGAGCTACCGCCGCATACCATCCAAGCATAGCTTAGTAAGTCAAGTAATCGCTGCCAGCAACTACGGAAACACTGGCTCACACGCCCACGCCCCGTACCGGCGCCGGCAGCCTCAGCCCCGTCAGCGCCCCCGCCGCGTGCAGCTGCGCCGCCCAGGCCGCCCCCGCCTCCATCAGCTCCTCCGCCCCGCCCAGCGACAGCGCCCGCAGGCACGCCGCCACACTCCAGTGCGCCCGCAGCGCGCCGTCCGCGCGCGGGTCCATGACCAGGACCCCGCCGCCGCCGCCGCTGTGGCCGTGACCGTGGCCGGCGCTGGCGCCGGCGCCGGCGCCGCCGTGGCCGTGACCACCGCCGCCGTCGCCGTGGCTGTTGTGGCCGTCGCTGGTGTGGGTAGTGTGGGTGCTGGCGCCGCTCCCAGACTGGGGGTCAAAGCTGCTGGTGCGGGTGCCAGAGCCGCTGCTGTGAAGTGTGCCTCCGTGCTCACTATCAGTGCGGCACTTGGCATGTGCACAGGTCGCAGCAGCCCCTGCCGGCGCCACGGATGGCACCCGAGCAGTGTCCCCGGCCCCCGATGCGTCTGCTGCTGCGCCCCGCAGCTGCGCCCCGCCGCCGCAGCTGCAGGCGCCATCGCAGCTGCCGGGGCCGTGGTACGTGTGCGCCTTTATCACCGGGCCTGCACCTGCTGCTGCCGCGGCTGCACCCGCTGGCGATGCCGTCGCAGCAGCAGCAGCAGCAGGCGGCTCGCCCGCCGCCGCGGCCATCGGCAGATGCCCACACAGCCTGCCCCCGCATTGCGGGCCATCACCGCCACCGCCACGGCCCCTGATGCACTGCGCGCTGCTGACGTCGTTGCTTGCACCCTTCTGGCTGCAGGCGCGGCGGCTACTGCTGCGGCTGCTGCTCTCGTTGGTGCTGTCATTGTCCGGCACGGGCGGCGACCGCGGCGCTGCTTGCTGCCCCTGGTAGGGCAGGGGCGGCCCGGGCACCAGCCCCGCCGGGCACCTGGCCATCAGGTACCTACGCACGCAGCGGCGGGGAACCGCAAGACAGGATGTGCAATCGTGCCTTGAAACTTGCATGCCGTTCCACAGCCCCAAACCCAAACACCCGGGCGGAACCGAGCTGAGCTTCCCTGAACCGACGCGAACACAGAGCGATGTGATGGTGAACTCGTGAATGCCCCTTCGTTCGCGCACCGATGCGCGATGGCGGGCCGCACGACGCGCCACGCCACGGAATGGCATGCCACGATGCGCCAATGACATATAACCTAAAACAAAAAATGACGTAAAAAAACCCTAAAAGCGAGCCCCCATGCATCGCCACGTACGCACCATGTGCTGCCGTCCAGCACTCGGCCGCCGCGGCAGGGGGCGGTGGGGCGCCAGTCCATGAAGTAGGGGATGTGCGCGGAGGCGGCCAGGACCTGCAGGCACGCACGCATGTGTAGATAGGGGGTTGCGTTGCGTAAGGGAAAGAAGGTATGGGAGTAGCTCCATTGCAGGAGTTTTAGGTTGGGCTGAGGGCGTGAGCGGTGGGTTGTCTGGGTGGATGGGCAGGACACAGCACGATGGCACACATTGAAACACACAGCACATCAGCGAGGCTCAACATCTCACCTCGATGAGGTCGTGCTTGTTGCGGAAGTTGCCCAGGCTGCGCACGTGGAGGCACGGCCACGTGGTCACCACGACGCGCACACGAACCCTGGCCGCCCCCGAGGGCGTGCTGCTGCTGCCGCTGGCACCCCAGCCACTACCCGACATGTGGCTGCTGCTGCTGCTGCTGCTGCCACCCGCCGCGCTACCGACCAGGCCACCGCCCCCCTGGCTGCCACCCGCACTGCTGGCGTGGGGAGGGCTTTCGGCCCCGGGGATGCTGCTGCCAACGCCGCCGACGCCATCAGCAGCCACGCTGCTGCCACTGCCGCCATTGCAGCGCTCCGCAGCATCCACCGGCAGTAGCTCATGCAGCCAGGTCCGCACCAGTCCGCCCCACAGGCCTGCCAGGCCCAGCGGGCGCGCCATGACCTGTATGTTTGGTGTGCGTGAGTGTAGGGGTGCCGAATACTCACACGTTTGAATTGTCACCCGGCACACATCAGCGCGCCACACCCTCACTGCTCTTGCGTGCCAACCCACACACCCGCACACACGTACGCCCCACTCACGCACCCGGTGCTCCAGCAGGAGGCGGTGCGCGGCCCGCAGCGCGGCGTGGGGCCGCACGCCGCACGCCGCAAAGGCCGCGATGAAGCCGCCGCTGCTGGATCCGACCACCGTCAGCGGCGGCGGCGGCGGCGCCGGCGGGGCACGTGATGATGGCAATTGCTGAGGCAGCGGACTCCCATGCGGATGGCTGCTGCACTCCACCCCACCGCCACCGCCACCACCACCACCAGGTGATGTGCTGGCGGCGGCAGCGGGTAGTGCAGCAGAGGCGGCGTCGCTGAAGTGGGTCTGCAGGTACTCGAGCACGCCTGCGGCGCGCGTGGAAGATCCAAAAAGATAGCGCCCGGCGTCCTAATCAGCAGAGGCAGAAGTTCACACATTCGCAAATGTTCACGGCGGCCATGGAGCTGAGCATGAGCTGTACGCACGCTGCAAGCATCACACATGCAGGCCATACGCATGCCACTATGCCCGCAGCCAGCCGGTAGTTCACCGACGTATTACTCTGAGCTGTAAGGTATGTGTCCACACGCTGCAGGTTTAACAAATGCAGGCCACAATCAGGCCCGCAGCCCGTCGGTGCTTCACCCACTCACCCAGCTGCCAGAAGAATAGCACGCCAAGGCCCGGCCACGACAGCGCCTCCAGTGCGAGGGGCTGGTGGTGCTGGTGGCGGTGGCGAGGGGTCTGCGACGAAGGCGACAGCAGGGGCAGTGTGGGTGTGGGTCGCGGCAGCCGCGGCACTGGTGGTTGCGGGTGGTGGTGCGCCGCCGCATGGCGGGGGCTGGTGGTGGGCGGAGTGGTGAGAAGCGTGGAGCCTGTCGTCGTGCCGGCCGCAGCAGCGGCCGTGGCGGCTAATGCTACAGCGGTGGGCTCCGCCGCTGCCTGCGTGCCTGCTGCGTGGTACGTTATGCACCGCCGCCGCGGCTGCTGCTGGTGCTGCTGCTGCGGGTGGTGGTGAGTCGGGCAGGGTAGCGTGTGAGGCTGCAGCAGCAGCAGGTGATGAGGCGCGCCTGCTACAGCCGCCGCTTCGGCTGCCGGCGAGTACGGGTCCAGCAGACAGCGCGCCTGTCCCCCAGGCACAGCTGAGCTCTGCTGTCGCCGCTGCACCACTGCCGCCAGGGGCAGAGCTCTTCCGCCGCTGCTGCTACTGCATGGGTCACAGATGATGCTACTGCCGCCATACACTGATGAGGCTGCTGCGGCCGGGGCTGTGTCCGCGCCGCTTGCGGTCCTCGGCTGCTGCTGCTGCTGCTGCCGCGGGCACGGCGGCCGCCAGTTGGCAGGCCACCACCAGAACTTAACCGCCGTGCTGATCTGCAGGCGGGCAGGCAGACAACGGGCGAGACATGATAATACCGGTACATAAGGAGCAGCAGCGAGCGCGCCAGCCCTCCGCATGCTCACACTTACTTCGCTAAGCTAAGCTACGCTCCTGCTGCGCTCACCATCTCTGCAGCGAAGACCAGCACCGGCCCCACGCCCCACAGCAGCAGCGCCAACAGTGCGGCCAGTACCAGGGGCACACGCGACGCTGTGGTGGTGGTGGTGGCGGAGGGCGACGACCGCAACAGAGACTCGGCGGAGGGGGGAAATGGCGAGACACCGGCCGGCATGGCGCCGCCCCGCGCCGGCGCCGCAGCCGCGACGGATGCGCTGGGGCCGAGGCCGCCGGTGAGCAGCAGGCGCAGCAGAGCCGGCGCGTGCGCTGCCATGGATGCGTTGCCGCCGACGGAGCGAGACGAAAGACGGGCGCCAAGTTCTGAGGCTCGGAGGTGCGACGGGCGTTTACCAGGTTGGTCGGGCGCTGCCAAATAGTTTAGGAGTATGTAGTATGTATGTATGCATTCTATGTGTTACTGGGTCGTCGCGCAGGTTGTGCTAGCTACTGTTTGTTTCGTGAAGCCGGCGAGCTGCTGAAACCGTCGCGGGTCGAGGCGCGATGGCACGCGAATGAAACCCCATGCCGCAGGGCACGACCGACGCGGCTGTCCAAATGCTGGGTGTTTGGTTATTATACTGGAGTACGTTTCGATGAGGTTAAGACTGCCTCGCGAGCCAGCGGGAACTCTGACCAAACTTGTGCTTTCGCAACTGAATTGCTCCTTGCACTCGTCGCATGTAACTTAATTGGCTTGAAGAATGAATCAACCTCAATAGCCGTTGCAAAGCGAGGACCTGTGGGGCAAACCGACCAGAATGACGGCTGTGACGCCTCGGGTTCTGGACGTGCGTGACTTCGCACAAGCTAGAGAGACCGAGGTAAACAAAAACAATTATGAAATGGCAAAAGTTCGAAGCGTGCCATTCGTTGCTGACGCGGTGCCGCTTTGACACCATCCTCGGTCCCATCTGCGCGCCTTCGGACCTCCCGCGCAATGCGGCCGTTCGCAGCTGCGCTACCTGCTCCAGGCTGTGAAAAGCGATGTGGGAGAGGCGCGGTTCGGTGCGGCGCTTCTACCGCGCCACCTGCGCAGGTGGGGCTGCCCCGGCGTGGGGCTGGCACACAGTTGCGCTGCCGCGTTGGGAGGGTATGCGGCGCCTGTGGTGGACAGCACCCGTCACCAACGCCAGGAAATTGCGGGAGCCGTTGTGAAACCATACAAAAGCTGTTGGAGCTACCTGGGCGGCTTTGAGCCTCAGGCTCAGACCGTGCATTGCTCATACAACACAGTACGGTACGGTACCCTGCTGCGCGCAGGCGAGCCACCAGCCATCGGCGCTTCGCTGTGAGACGCCGGCCCAACCTGCGACTGGCGACCATCTACGCCTCGGCCGCAGTGGCTGCTACTGATGCCACTGGTGCAGGCGCAGGCAGGGCGGGCGGCCTGGGCAGAGGCAGTGGCAGTGGCAGCCGGGCCGGCAGGGGGGGCGGGCCAGGAGGGCGACAGGTGCGTGCGCGCACTGCGGCTGACATCGACGCGCAAGGTGACAACACCGCCGAGGGTGCGGTGCCGCTGGCGATAGGTGGCTCCGGGGATGGGGATGTGATGGGGGTGGTTGCGGCGCGGCCCACTAATCGGGCCATGCGGCGGCGACCGGCGCGGCTGCAGGCGGAGGCGGAGGCGAGCTGCGCAGGTGGGTGGTTGGAAGCTGGGAGGGGTGTCAGGGGGAAGGTGAGTGAGTAGCACGTGTCAGCCTCAAACCTGCCCCACAAAGAGTGGGCGCGTGGGCGAGAGTAAATGGGTGGGGCCCACTGCAGACAGCGGCCGGCGGAGGGGTACGGGGGATGGATGCGCGGGGGGGGGGGGGCTTTGCACTGTGTGTGCCTTTGTGTGCCTTTGCGTGTCTGTGTGGTGGCAAGCGACAAACAGCATGCTCTTACGGACCTGGAGACGTGCTGAACTGACACAGAGACATCACGCAGGGGACTTGGCGCCGCCACCTCCCGCTCCCGGGATGGCGCCCACCACCTCCAGTGGGCCGGGAGCCGAGCGCGGCGCGGCAGGCGGAGCGGCGGCGACGGTGCCTGTTACCTCGGACTTCCCCGCCGGCCCCACCTCGGGTGCGCCCCCCGCTGCCGGTTCGGCACTGCTGCTGCGGCGCCAGCTGGAGAGCCACGTGTGGCACGCCCGGCGCATGGCCATGGAGACACGGTGATTGGTTGGGGGTGGGTGGGTGTGGGAGTGTGGTTGGTTGGGGTTGGGAGTGTGTGGTTGTGGATGTGAGAATGGGTGGTTGTCAGCCGTCGGAGTTCGGCTTGGCAGCATATTGCCAATTGCGCGCAGCCGTCGGCGCCATGTCGCCATTGGCGATTGGCGGCAGCTACGAGGCGACTTGTGGCCGGTCTGGCCCGTTGATACTCGGCGGTACCGGCGTTACCTGTCTTCCTCTCTGCTACCATGTCTCACTCATGCCGTGGCTCTGCTGTACCCCGCTGCCCTCCCTCCTCCTCTGCCGCCCGCTCCAACAACGCGCAGGTGGGGACACGTGCTCGCCGCGCACGCCGTGGGCCGCGGCCGCGGCTCCCGCTCACTGCTGGCGCAGCTGCGCGGCTCCCTCGCGTCAGCAGCAGCTGCTACTGCCGTATCCGGTCCCAGTGGAAGCAGTGGCCGCAGCAGCGGCAGCGGCAGTGGCAGTAGCAGGGGCGGGCTGCTGCTGCACGACGCCAGCTATGAGGGCTGCGTGCAGCTGTGCGGGCACCAGCGGACGCTGGCGGAGCTGCTGCGGCGCGTCAGGTGCGTTGTTGCAATCATCGGTGGGTCACTAGGATGCTTGCGGGTTACTATGATGCTGTTTGCGCCATTCGCCGATCCCTGCCAACGTCTAATGCATGCCAACGCTCACCCCGCCCCCCTGCCGCCCTCCACACCTCTCCCCCTCTCTCCCCCACAGCGACCCCGCCCACCTGGACGCGCTGCTGGAGCGGCCCGAGGTCATCAGCGGCGCCGCCGAGTGGCGCTGCGTCATCCACGCGCCCGGGGCCTTCCCCGCCGGGGCGCTGGCGCCCGCCCGCGCGCTGTGGCTGTCCGACTACGGCAATGGCAGTAGCAGTAGCAGTGGCGATAACGGTAGCGGTAGCGGTGTGGGCGAGGAGGCGGATGGGTGCGAGGTGGAGGTGGACGGCGAGGGCTGGGCGCTGCGCTGCCACCTGTGGCTGTGGGTGCACGCCGCGGCGTTCAGCGACGTTTGGCACGCCCTCCACCAGGCTGTAGCAGCCGCAGAGAGTGATACTGCTACTGCTGCAGCGGCTGTAGCAGGAGGCGCTGCAGGAGGCGGAGGCAGCGGAAAGCACGGCAGTAGCAGTGGAGGCCAGGTGGTCATCCGCTCTCGCTGCGCTCACCTCCGGCGGCTGGAGGTGGTGGGCGCCGGGGCGGGAGCGGCGCTGGCGGCCGTGCTACAGCCTTGCGATAGCAGTGCCGGCAGCAGCAGCAGCAGCAGCAGCAGCAGCAGCAGCAGCAGCAACGTCGGCGCGGGGGTATGGAGCGGCGTCTGGCGCAGCAGCAGTAGCAAGAGCAGTGGCAGGAATGGTGTGAGCGGCTGTAGCACCACCAGCGGCGCTGTAGCAGCAGCCGCGGCCGCCGCCTACCGGTGGCCGCCCGGCGCGGTCTTGGGCTTGACGGCCGCGGACCCGCGGCTGGCGGCGCCGGTGCGGGCGGGCGTGTTATCCACGGCCCTGTCCTGCGGCGCACATGCGGACGCCGTAGCGCCGTCATCCATGCAGGTGGAGGGGCTGGCAGTGGCGGCGTCGGGCGCGGCATCAGCCACGGCAGTCTTGGAGGGCAAGCAGCTCGCCCGCCAGCTGGCGGGGTGGCCGGAGGCTGCGGACTGGACCGCCGGCGCCGAGCGCCTGTGGGCAACCGGGGGAACCGCAACAGCCACGGCCGCAGCAGCCCCGGCGGAGCCGCCGCTGCCGCAGGCGCAGGTGGGCGCCGCGCGGGCCGCTGCACGAATGCGGTTGCTCCAATCCGGCCTGTCCTGCGGCCAACCCGGGGGCAGCAGCAGCAGCAAAAGCAGCCTTGCAGCTGGCGGGTCAACGGGCGCCACCAGCTGCCCGGTGCTCCTGATCAAGCGCGAGCCCAGTGCCATGGCGGCGCGGGCGGCGGCTGCTGGCGGCGGCGCGGCGGCGGTGGCGGCCGCGGAGGCGGAGGCCGGCTGGTCGCTGGTGGTTCCGGCGGGCTGGGTGATGCCGTTTTGGCTAGCGCTGGCGTTCCGAGGTGAGCGAGCCGAGCTAAACACACACGCATCGTAGCGTTGTGTATTTGTGTGAGAAGGCTTCGGGTGGCTTCGGGAAGGGTGTTTTACCTACTGCTGGGATGCGAGCGTGGGGTACTCCGCCCGGGCCATGCCTGGCCGTCGCACCGATAGCACCGATAGCACGCACGCACCGCCCACACCTCATGATCAACCCACAGCTTTCACGTGCCAGCAAAGAAACCTCTTCGGCCCCCGTGGTTGGCACACGTGGTCCCTTCAGGCGGCAGGGCCTTGGGCCAGCACGAGTGGCGGGAGCTGCACGCGCACTGGCGGGCGCCGTGCTTTCCCTATGACCACCCGTACACGCCCGCCGGCGCCGCGCTGGCGGCGGCGGGGCGGGCGGAGCTGGCGGCGGCGGCGGCGGCGAGGCCGCTGGGGCGCGCGCGGCGCCCGGCGGACTGCTCGCCGCTGGCAGACTGGCGTGGGCTGGGGCAGGTGGCGGCGCCGGAGGGGCCGGAGGCTGGAGCGGCGGCGGCGCTGGCGGCGGCATCGGCAGTAGGAAGCGGTGGCGGAGTTGGCGGGCGGGGCGCGTTTCTGCTTCCAGAGGACGTGCGGGGGCACAGACCCTCGCGGCGGTGTCGTCGGCTGAACGGTCCCGAGCCTGCGGTGGCGCAGGCACAGGCGCATGCGGCGGGAGGCGGAGAAGCATCGACAGCTGCGCCAGGCCAGCCCGATGCTGCTGGGGCGGCGGTTACTCAAGCAGCGGCGCCGCCGCGGGAAGACGCAACGGCCACGTCAGCGGCGGCAGCGGCGGCAGCTGCGCCTGCGGCGGCCGCAGTGCATGACGCCGCGACAGCGCTGGAGCACCTGCCGGTCGCGCACGCGCTGCACAGCCTGCGTCGGGTGCTGCTTCCGCGCGTGCAGCAGACCGGCTGCAAGCAGCCTGCGGGCGATGGCGGCAGTAGCAGCACCAGCGGCAGTGGCGGCGGCGGCAGTAACCGCAAGAAAGACCGGCTCTACGGCTGGACGCTCCGCAAGGCGCTGCGGCAGGGCCTCATTCCCGCCTCAGCGCTGGCACATGCTACAGCCGCTGCAGCCGCCGCTGCTGCTGCCACGACTCCTCCTTCAGCTACAGCTACAGCGGCTGCTAATGCGGAGGAGGAGGCGGCCCCCCGCTGCCTGGTGCACGCATGCGTGCGGGTGATGGGCCCCGGCGTGTGTGAGGCGGGGGCGGAGCTGCTGGCACGCCTTCCGATTCCTGCTACAGCTCACGGTGGAGGCAGCGGTGCCGGCAGTAGCAGTTGGGCGCTGGCGACCGCAATGGAGCTGGATGGCCACGCCGAGGCCGGCCAAGCCCAGGGCAGGAAGCCCAGCAGGCCGGCGCTGGTGCGGGTGGGCTACGTCACCACCGCGGCGCCGCGCGGCTCTCCCACCTACCCAGGCGGCATGGCGGTGTGCGAGGCAGGGGCGCTGGCGCAGGCGTGGGCGTGGGCGCATCACCAAGCGGAGCTGCAGGGCACAGCGCGCGGGGCCGGTGGCCGTGGTGCAGAGGCGGCGGGGCCTCCACAGTCCGTGGAGCTGGGGCGTGAGCAGGCGGTGGTGGCGTGGGTGCTGGCGGCGCTGGAGGGGAGCAAGGGGGTGGGCGGCGGTGCGCTGCGGCTGTGGCTTCGCAACCCCGCATCGCCGTCGATCCGCGCGTGCACTGTGCATGTACTTGTGTAGCGGTACGCGCGAGTGGCGTCGCGCTGCAAGAATGCGCCGTGTAAGTCCTTGCGAGTGTTGCGAGAGCAGGAGGGTTCCAAGTTCAACGTTCTTGACCAGCTAAAACTCATATCATCACAGGTTTCACGTCGCTATACCAAATCGAACAGGCATTATCCACGATGACGGCAAGGGTGGGTCCGCAGTACCGGTATCAATTCACAAGATGGAGCACCCGCAGAGGGGGTCAGCCTGCACGCAAGTCAGACATGCAAAAAGGGTATGCGTGGATGGAGCAGACGCGTACGGTATGGCAACAAGATTTGTAAGTAATGGACCAAGCTGCGCTGACTCAGGAAAGCGGGAGCACCAGGACTTCGTACGCTCAGGGTTGCACAGTACTGTACAGTACAGTACAGTACGTGTTAATACGTATTAGTACGTAGTACGTATCAATACGCCTCTCTTGGATCTTAGTACATCACATAATACGCGAGAAGGCGGGTGCACGCGGCGGCGTGGGGGGGGGGCGGGGCCGCGGGTACACGACTTCGGGGGTGCCTGGGCGCCCGCGTGGCATGGATTCGCGTTGAGGCGAGGCGGTCAAGAAAAGTATCAAAGGCAATTCTAACTCCACGTATCATTCGATATAATGTCAACTA
Source organism: Chlamydomonas schloesseri (assembly GCA_016834595.1). NCBI lineage: Eukaryota > Viridiplantae > Chlorophyta > Chlorophyceae > Chlamydomonadales > Chlamydomonadaceae > Chlamydomonas > Chlamydomonas schloesseri. The sequence continues at coordinate 240,667 of JAEHOD010000066.1, read as the reverse complement.
CTAGCTCACTTTGGTGCTTTGCCAACTCGTTGCGAAGTCGTGCATCTTGCATAGCATCCCAACATCCCAAAACATCCCAGCCCTTTTTCCCCCAAGCGTTCTATAGGCGTACTGTACTATGTAAGCGACGTATTACGTATTACATATGTACTAAGCCAAAATGGTAGTACCGTGCAACCCTGTGTACGTTATCACTAAGAGAAGCGGCGTCCCTAATCCATTATCCCCCTTCAGGGTCCGGGGGGCAGGGGGGGCGGGTTACCCCTCTACTGGCCCAGTCGATTAGGCCGCAAACAAACAAATTAAGATGTACATATCATGGAAACAATACTGGATCAACAGCTGCAGCTATCTATATCGGAGGCCGGCCAGCCGACCGTGTCCGACCGTGTGAACTGTCAAGCAGGGCGGGACGCACCCCCCGGACGCCAAGGACCTGTTGCTAGGAGGTGGTAGTTGTACAACCATGTCCCCGGGAGTACTAGCCCCTGCAGTTTGGCCCCTCTTTCAGACCCCCGTCATACCCGTGTGGATGAACCCCAGCATCCTGGTAAAGTTTTGAACGAATCTATATGGAAGCTCACTGCAGCCCCGTTTATAAGGCTTGGGCGGGGTCGCTGACCCATTAACCCGCAGGGGCCAGCCAAGGCGAGCCAGGCGAGCTTCTTTTCGCAGTTGGCATGAAGCTCCACTGAGGCGATTGCCTCTCCGATTGCTCCTAAAGTACTTCTAACACGCGCGGGTCAAACGCGTCTGGAATTGTGTTGAATCGTTCAACTCGGCATGGCCTTCGGGAGCCGGCAGCACGCACCGGCTTCGCGCAGTGAGCGCAGTAGTGAACTTCACCCGCATGGGCCAGCAGGGGTTACTGGGTCGGGCGGGTTACTGGCCCAAGGAGGATAGGGGGGGCCGGGCGCGGGTAACTGAGTTGCCACATGACCCTGGTCCCTACCCCCCCCTCTCCAGGTGGGTTCAGGACCCTTTAGGGAGGCAAGCACTGATGACATAGGGCTCATTTACACGTCGCACTTCACTTCGTACCCCAACTCCGCTGACATTGATTCACGCACTTCATTTCGTACCCCAACTCTGCTGACATTGGTTCACCATCCAATCGCACTGTCAACTTTCATCACAGGCGCTTTCGAGCATCAATACCGACGCACAGATAGACCTCCACCACTGCAGCATGCAATCATACCTTCTTAGTCCTCCAGCACCGCAACATACCCCACCGCACAACCCTCGCGCACAGGCTCTGCATGCATCTGGCCTGCCTAGACCTAGCTAGGCCTTCTTCGCCTTGTCGGCCTCCGTGCCGCCGCCGCCCTTCCCTTTGGGGCGGCGCAGCAAGCCCTGCACCGTGCCGCCACCGCCACCGCCACCGCCGCCGCCGCCGCTGTCGCCCAGGTCTCCCTCCTGGCCCGCGGCCCAGATCGAGTAGTACCTGATGATGTGCGATGCAGGTGACAAAAGCAGCGAGGACGACGTACACAACAGATAGAAGGGAATATGTCAGGTACAGGTTGCAGTCTGAAGGTTTCAGGAATGGCAAGGATTTCGAAACACCGCAAGGAAGTGCTCCAAGGCTCCACTGCCAGCCCATCCCGACACATTATGCTGCGCATCCCGCCTTGACCCGCCCTCACTCTTTTGAAAGGCACACGGAATTCCGTGTGCTGTCCTACATACCTCCTGCGCCGCCCCGCCCCGCCTCGCCCCATCACGCCCAATTCCGCCGTGCTCTGCCCCATCCAAGACTCCACCCTTCCCTCGCACTTCCCTTACGTATCCCCACACCCCGCCCCGCCCCGCCCCGCCAACGCACCTGTCGTTGAACTGCACCAGCGCCTGCACCTTGTCCACCATGATGAGCCCGATCTGCGTGTGTGTGTGTGTGTGGGGGGTGTAGGGGTGTGCATGTAAGGGGTGTGTTTGCTGTTTGGGCGTGGGATGGATGGTAGGATTTCACAGTCAATGGTGTGTATGAGCAGGGGTAGTGGCGAGGGTACATGTACGTCCGCCAGCCACGTACGTCAGCACATCATCAACCATGCACCCCGCTAACCCCGCTAACCCCACGCCAATTGAACCTTCACACTGCCGCTGCCACATACACCAGCACGCGCCGCCACTGCATCAATCTGTTGTCCCTCCCTCTCATCAACTGCTGCTCACCTCGCCGATGAAGCACACCAGCAGCAGCACCGCCGCCAGGAACATGCCCAGCCCCGCGTCCAGCTGGCGGAAGGCCGTGTCGGTCTGGCGCCTGCGGGCGTGTGTGCGTGTGTGTGCGTGTGTGTGTTTGGCATGTGGGTTGGGTTTGCGTGTTTAGCGCAGATGGGGGCGGCGTTTGCGCGGCAGCATGACAAGTGGTTGCCATGTGGTTAGGTGCTTGCGCTAGTTGCGCCCTTAACCCTGCTGGGTACAAGCACGCCCCTCCTAAAAGGAATGAGAGCGACTCAGCATGAGAACAATGACACGCCCACCGGCATGCACGGTTACATCGCGCCAAACCACGCGCCCACCGCCCTACATGCATGGCATCTCCCGGCCCCCCTCCCCCATGCAGCAGACCCCCATGCCGTGCAGCACCCCTCGCGGCACCATGCGCCCACCACACCCACCTCGCCCACATGACCCGCGGCATCCACAGCGTCATCACCGCCACCATCAGGCTGGCGGCCTGCTGGTTGGCGTACAGCACGATGAGCACCGAGGAGAACCTGTTGACGGTAGTTGAAGGTAGGGCACGAGGTGGCGGGTGGAGAGGTTGCGTGGGGTGATGGGTGAGGCACACGCACATCTCAGAAGAGCCAGTCAGAAAAGACAGCGAGAAAAACATGCGCGTGTGTGTAAATGGCGAGGCAGGGACTCCTCCCGTGTGCATCAATCAACGTCCGCCCACCAGGACACACAGCACACAGCACGCACAGCGCAGCACGCACCTCAGGCCGCGCTTCTCGATGAATAGGGTGAAAACCACCACGAAGCACACCGCCAGCAGGATGATAACCTGCAGTCAGACAGGTCAGACGAACAGCAGATAACATAAACATCTGTCGGCGCAGCAGCGACTCACAGAATATCAGGAGTGTCACCCACCGCGCGCCACCCATCCCCACCCCCACCCCCACCCCCACCCCCATCCCCATCCCCATCCCCACCCCCACCCCCACCCCCACCCCCATCCCCACCCCCACCCCCACCCCCACCCCCACCCCCACCCCCATCCCCATCCCCATCCCCATCCCCATCCCCATCCCCATCCCCATCCCCATCCCCATCCCCATCCCCATCCCCATCCCCACCCCCATCCCCATCCCCACCCCACCCGCACGCACCTGCACGCCGCCCTTGACCCAGCGCCAGCCGGGCTTGAGGCCGGACGCCACGTAGCCGCGCTTGCTGATGGACCAGGCGCCCAGAGCCAGCCAGGTGGCGGCGCTGCCCGCAAACACCCAGGCCAGGTCGGGGACGCCCTGTGTGCGTTTGAGGAGGGTGCGTGTGGGTTTGGGATGTGGGCACGTGCGCGGGGGCGTGCCTGGGTGTATGTAAGAAGCGTGGGTGGTGTAGGTGAATGACGCGGGGTGAGTGCTGGATGGGGGCTCTCATCGATCACGTACGTGTGGCGAGGGCCACACTTAGCACACACCTGAACGGCGCACCCACCTTCGTGTCGAACTTGGCGCTGGTGACCGCCACGATGACCGACAGCGTGCAGGTCACGGCGCGCGGCAGCAGCAGTGTGGAGGTGCTCCAGAAGCGGTACAGCGGCACCTGCGCATGCGCACGTGCGCGCGTGTGTGCGTAGTTCGCATTCATTCAGTAGGGCTTTTTTGTAAGAACTTCTAGTCCCCGCCTCCGCCCCCCGCCCCCCACCTGGCGATAACCTTGCCGATGCGGACGTTGCGAGCTTCCCACGCACGCAACTGTTCCGCTCCCTCCGCTGCTTGCATGTGCATTGCATCCCTGCACCCCTGCAGGCCTGCACGCCCGCCCCCACCTGCTTGCCGTCGTCGTTGCGCAGTGTGGCCAGCTCGCCGCGGTTCCACTCGCTCCAGCTGGCCGCCACGCCGCGGGCGCTGCTGCCGCCCAGCCAGGCCAGGAATTCGCGCGCGTCCTGCAGCACCTGCGGCCGAAGATAGATGGAGCGTTCACAGGAGGGAAAGGGCGATGGATGGTGGGTGCGGGAATCGGGGTCCGGTAGGTCCGGCACGTATCGTCGAGCGAACATATAATAAGGCGACACAGCAGTCGCCAAGCAAACGGCAGCCAGCAGAAGCACCACCAGGCAGCAGGCAGGCAGGCAGTAGCAGGCAGGCAGTAACAGGCAGGCGCACGCGTGCACGCACAAACGACCACACACGCACCAGGCTCAGGCGGAAGTAGAAGGGCGTGAACCAGAAGGGGCCCGCCAGCAGCGCCGCCGCCACTAGGAAGGAGCTCCACAGCGACACCACCGGGATGGGCATGGAGCGCTGCCCGTTGTTGCCTGCGTGCGTGCATGCGTGCGTGCATGCATGGGGCAGTGGGCGGGTGGGGCAGGGTGTTGGGTGTAGGGCAGCGCGTGGCGGCTGGGTGGCGCGGCGCGTGTCGGGTGGCGCGTACATCACCATAGCGCAGTAGTGGTAGATGGCAGAGATGCGAGTAGGTGCCCCGCTTCACTGTGACATTTACTTCAAGTGCACAAGGATCTGTGTAGAACGAATAATGTGAATGGTGTGGAATCCGTTTATTGCCAGGTGGGCTTACCCGCCACCAGGATGAGGATGCTCATGGCCAGCACGTCCAGCCCCAGGTACATGTGGCTGCGGCCGTAGTTGATGAACACCTGGATAGATGGTGGCGATGGGCGAGCGAGCGAGCGAGCGAGAGGACAAGGGCCAGGACGGAATGATGTTTCCACATTATTAGTACGCGGCCACAGAGGGACACTGCCAAAGGGGGGGGTAGAATCTTCCGAAACATACCCCATGGTCCAAAATTAAAGAGCTTAACGAGAGTGTTCAGGATCCGCTTTAACATCTGAAAATGGTTTTCTCGGTGCAAAGATATGGGGCCTCAAAGTTGGGGGACGGACCCACCCCCCCAGGGGTCCCCACGGTTTTGCGGGCGAATGAATTTCGTCTTTGGGCCTTAAACGCTGCCAAATGCACACCGAGGCTATCCACAAATAATGAGAAAGGTATACAAGGCCCGGGGGCACGTGTCTGCGTCCCCAGGCATGGGTTTACGTGCGTCTTCAGCTTTGGGTCGTGCCATGTCAGCGTGACACGTCTCCGGCATGCCAAACCCGGAACCCTTCAGAACAGCGCAAAACGCATCCAAGGACACCGCAACCCCAGTTTGTGGTTGCATGAGGTTACACATGCATTTTGGTGGCCAGTTCTGGGTGCGCCCGATCACCCCTGGTCAGACGCATTGAAGTATTGGAATCCCGGCCCGACCCAAACACGAGGCGGTGTCCCGGTAAACTACACAGCGCAATAGAGCTCACTGAAAGGAGTGCATTGAAACCAACCCGACCAAAAATGGACGAGTTTTAAGGGCTGTATGACAGGGGTGGGGGATGGACTACCCCCCCGGGGGGGCCCCCGGAGATTTTGCGGCATGGGGTCTGGAGGTTTTGTTTCTCCCCCCCCCTGACTGTTTACCAGTAAACCCCCCTGCGACCAAGTCGAAACAACCCCAAGAGCAAGTGGAAGTCGAGAACGCAAGAAGTAGCGTGCCGTACACGACACTGCTAACCGCCGCCACCTGGCGCCGTTGCCCTTCCCCCTTTCCATGTGTGTGTGCCATCCCCGCCCTGCTGTGTCACACCTACCTGCGTCAGGGTCTTGCGCTGCAGGCTGAAGCCGCGGCCGGTGGCGATGTAGGTGGCGCCGCCGAACAAAGTGGAGCGGGTCAGGTGGAAGGCGCTGCTCACAGACCTGTTGCGCGTGTGTGTGTGGGGGGGGGAGGGGGTGCGTGTGCGTGTGTGTGCGGGGGGGGGGGGGGGGGGCTGGGCGACGTGCGTGGGGAGGTGGGGTCGAGTAGGGATTGGGCGACGTGGGTTGGCGTTGTGATATTATATGGGTTATGACAATGAATAAGGGTTTAATGAACACAACACATGGTCAGTCACGCGGTACGTCACGAGTAATCATCCGCACGCAGCACGTGTCCAAGCGCATCCGGCCATCTCCCACGCACCTTCTCGACCTCCCCGCCAGCCCCCCCTCGCATACAAACACGTCCAACACACCCACCACCCACCCACGTACCACGCACCCACCCAGCAAGCAGCATCAGCCCCACACGCCCTCACCCTCACCTGAAGATGTGGAACAGCAGCCCGCCCGCGATGAGCTGCCGCAGCAGCGTGCGCAGCGCGTAGGCCAGCCCGTTCTCAATCCACATGTTGAACACAAACGACAGCAGCGGCAGAGTGCCCAGCTGCGTAGTTGGCATGGAGGTAGGTGTGGCAGGGTGGGCAGGAGTGGGGAACGAAGTGAGAGTGCGGGGAGTGGATGGGGAGAGGTTGGCGCGGTTGTGATGGACGGGGTGGTTGGTGCTGCGCGGGTGATGGGGACCAGGTGCTGCGCGGGTGATGAGGTGCGGCAAGCCGCAGCAACACATGCAAGGGCTCTTGGAGGCAAATAATGCAAGGGCTCACTGCCGGACCTGCAGGATCTGCACGGCGCCGATGGCGGCGGCGATGTTGCCGCTGCCCTCGCCCACGCCGCCCAGCAGCAGGAGCAGCATCACCCACAGCCCGGCGCGGATGGTGTAGACGGTGATCCAGGTGTTGATAAAGTGGCCCGGGCCTGGAGGGGGAAGGGGGGATGGGGTAGCTCATTCAAAACCCAAGCAAACATCCATAGACGCTGAACCCGAAACCAGCCAGGAAGTGGAGGAGACCTTATGGGGTGATGGGAGGTGCTTGCGGGCACGTGGGGAGGGCGCAGGGTTATACCAGCGACGGAGCAAGGAGGAGTGGCGGCGGTGGCACCGATCATCAGTTGTGCAGAATCTGGTACTTCATACGCCACGGAGCCGATCACCCGAAGCACAAGCCTCTCCCGCAAATCTCGTCATTAAGCTGCCCTCCCCCCCTATGTAGCGAGGTGCGCGCTCCAACTAACGCTTATCGCCAGCAGCAGCAGCAGCAGCAGCTGCGCCACTGCACCCTCCTGCTGCTGCTGCTACCTGCTCACGCACCCACCTGTGTTGTACAGCGAGGCGGACCTGAAGAAGTCGGTGTGGGCGCCGATGAAGCGCACGTCGCGGCTCATCAGCTGCTCGCCGCAGCCCTTGGAGATCTGGAGGTGTGTGTGTGTGTGTGTGGGGGGGGTTGTTGGGTTCAGTAGTCTTGGACTCCGTGGTAGGGGGGGGGCGGGGGGGGGGGGGGGGTGATTGGTGCAGCGGTCTTGGTGATGGGGGGGGGGCGGGGCGGGCCGGGTAGGGCGCAGGAAGACGGAAAGGTGGCTGAGCAATGCACCTGGCTGCTTCCGCGCACTGCCATCCGTCCAGTGACCCCGCTGCTCCTCACTTCATGTGCAACATCGTCACACATCCATCCTATCACACCCATCGCGGCACGCACACCCACCCCCTCATCTCGCTTTCCCCAGCTCTCCCCCCTCACCGCGGTCCCCCCCCCCCCAGCCCTCACGCTCTCCCCAGCTCTCACCTTCTCCCCTCTCCCTAGCTCTCAAGCTCTCCCCAGCTCTCCTCTCACGCTCTATCTCTCACCTTGCCCTCGAAACCCAGGATGGAGTCCAGCCCCATGTCGCGGCCCTTGCCCACGCTGATGTAGTTGACGTACTTGGACAGCCCGCCGCGCTTGAGCGCGTTGTAGCCGCCGAACACGTCCTGAGGTAGGAGTGAGGGCGGGGCGGGGAGGAGGGAGGAGGCACCGGGGGTGGGGTGGGAGGCCCCGAAGAGGGGAGGAACTAGCCGGTGGCGGCGGGGGAGGGGTGGGGACGGTTGAGAGGGCTGAGGGGCTGAGAAGCGAGGAAGAGCCACCGCAAGCGATGGCTGCCCCCACACAACAGCCCCGTCCCCACCACCGGCCATGCCTCATCCCGACCAGCAGGTCACGCACCTCCGACACGTGCTGCCCGGCATTGGGCTTGCTGACGCCGCCACGCGTCATGCTGAAGAGCCGGTTCCACAGGTCGGGGTGGCCGTAGTGCGCACGCGCGGCGCCTGTGCGTGACATGTGCGTGTGCGCCGTGTGAGTGTGAGATAGGATGCACGGGTAGGATGGTAGTGTGAGATAGCTCGCACCATCTCCCATTTCCACAACGTGCCCACCACTCCCACCATTACGCACGCGCTGAAGCCAAGTAAAGTAAACAGTGCATCAAAAATCAAGGCACACATAATGCTCAGGTACGGTACTCACTGGGGAAGCCCATGACGCGCTGGATCTGGGTTCCAAACGTGCGCTCCGTGGCCGCCGCCAAGTCGGCCTGTGCATGGGTAGATGGGTGGTGTGGGTGGGCGGGTGCGGGTTGATGGCAGCATCATCAATGGCGGGCATTGGAGGACAGCAGTGTGCCAACAGGTGGCTTGATGAACGCAGGGAAAACGGCAGGCCGGCAGGGAAGCTCGAGGCAGGACGCCCGAGGATACAAGTAGCTAGGTGCCAGGGAAGCAACCGTCTCGCACCCTCACTGTCTACCCGCGCTCTGTCAACAAACCCTGCCGCTTTACTCACCAGAAGGCCGCAGCGGTAGGAGAAGATCCACTCGGGGTAGCCCACGATGGCCACGTGCTGGGCGCTGGGCTCCAGCGGGCCCGCCAGCGCCCGCGGGCCGCCGCCGTTGGTGCGGGCGCCGCCGGGGCTGTGCAGCGACTCGAACTCGCGCGTTACATTGCGCAGCTTGAGTGACTGCGCAAGTGTGCGTGTCGGCACATCAGGGGGGGGAGGGGGTTACTGGTAAACAGTCCCGGCGAGAAACAAAATGCGAACACGACTGCGCTGCAGGGGGGGGGGGGTCCATGCATGTTAAATTAATGAAGAAGGAGGAGGGGAGGGGGGATGAGCAGATCGCACGCGTGGGGCATGCGTGGACCGGGCAAGCAAGAAAACCAACAACACCACAACAGACACTGCAATGTCGCGCTGCTTACTTCATTTGCGGGTGCTGCCTGCTGCTGCCTGTTCGCGAGTCCTCTATGCCCACGAAACTTAACTCTCAAGCCCAATACGCCCATCATAATCGCATCCACCCACCCACGCCCCCACCCACCCACCCACCTGCGCCAGCGTGTTGTCCTGGTTCATGTCGATGGCCTGCTGCAGCAGCCCCAAGCAGTAGGGCGCGGCGGCGTTCTGGTTCTCGGGCTTGCCCTCGCCCAGGATGGGGCCGCCGCCGTCGCCACACACGTTGAGAGGCTGGCGCAGCCTGAAGCAGTTCGTTTCCGTCGGCGGATGGGATGGAGCGGTTCAGGGCGGTTGTGCGCGGGTGGCGTTCATGCACGTTAACCTGGTGCCGCTGCTGGATTGCAGTACTTCACTCCCTGCTGGTGCTTGATGTGATCGATCCGGATGCTGCTGAACAGGCCTCCTCGGGCAAACCAATCATTTTTGGGCTGAGCCCCCGCAGCGAAGCGTTCCAGCATCCTGAGACCCAAGCTTGCGCATCGTCGGCATGGGGCTTCAACTCATTCCCTTGAAGCAGCCACCCACCCCGTGACTGTATTGGGGCTTAGCCCATTTTCCAGCTGTACAAAGACATCCCTTGTCGTTTAACGTCTTACATTTAAACGTCCCGTCGTTCAAAACGATTAACACACGGAATTCGCATGTGTGGACTCCAGTCTAGCGTTGTGAACTGCATCTTTGGTGGCGTCGTAGCAGTAGGGAGGTAGCTGGGCACGGGCAGTTCAAACCGACCCCGGCTATGTCCGGGCGATGAGGTAGTTCAGCCTCAGACTGTGGAGGGCTGAGCCCCTTTACCCTGACACAGGGCAACACTTGTCGTTTAACGTCCGCACGCCCTACGCACGCACGCACCTGAACAGCGTCTCCAGCTCCGCCGCCCGCAGGTCCCACAGCTGCCGCCGCTCCCGGTGCAGCTGCGCGCGCTTCAGTCCGCTGCGGCGCGCCGCCTCCTCCAGCGGCACCGCCCTGCATCCAAGCATGCGCAGGGACACGCGCGCGCGCACACGCAAAAAGGCAGCACGGCGTTGGCAGCAGCGCGTTGGAGCACAGCAGCAGGCCATGCGCGAACGACGCAGAAAACGATTGTCTGGGATCTGCACCTGTCCCAAGTAAGCACGCGCCGAATCACGTGCAACCCCGCCCAAACTATATATATAGGCGCTTACTCGCTCACCTGAACAGCGCCGAGTCGTACCAGGCCAGCTTGAAGGCGTAGTCGGGCTCCTGGATGAGCGTCACGGACTCCACCGGCTGCGTGCATGCCGTGTGCCATGCATGTTGCTGAGAATTAGACATGAGTGAATGGTGGTTGCACGCCAGGGAATTTCGCATTTATGCGTCATGTCGTTAACGTTGCCCACGCGGACCCACACGGCCCCACACGGGCCCATCCACCCGCCCACCTCCAGGTAGGCGACGCGCAGGCTGGGGTAGCGGCTGGCCAGCAGCGCCACGCCGTGCGCCACCCAGCGGTCCTTCAGGCTGCGCGAGGAGGCCAGGCTGGCGTACACCTGTCGTATATAGGTGGTCGAGGGTACACGTCGGGGTGGGCGGGTGGGTGCGCGTGCGGGTATGCGTGGATGGGTACGTGTAGAAGGTGCGGGTGCGGGTATGCGTGGATGGGTACGTGTAGAGGGTGAGTAATTTAAGGAACTGAAGAAGAGTTGGGGGAATTGCAAGGTGAGGGCGCAAGTTTCAAACCAGGTGCGGCACGGCCGACGGACCGAGCGCGTATGCGCTAGCAGCAGCAGGCCGCTGTGGCCAGCAGCAGGTGCTGCCAGTGACTGTGCCGTGCATGCGACTTACACGCACGCCTGCTACCATGCTGCCGTGCAAACGCACGCTCGCGCGCTTTTATGTATGCCGCACGCACCTGGCTGGCCACCACGGTGCCGTACTTTTTGTCCAGCAGGGGCCCCAGGCCGGGCAGGCACGCCAGCAGCGCCTCCACCAGGTCCTCCACCACCTCGTGCTTGGGGTCCTGCGCATTGTGTTGTGTTGTGTATTTGGCGTGGCGTGTGTTGTGTGGCGGCGTGTGTTGCGTGGTGGCGTGTGTTGTGTGGTGGTGGCGTGTGTTGTGGTGGTGGTGGCGTGTGTTGTGGTGGTGGTGGCGGTTGTGGTGGTGGTGGTGGTGGCGGTTGTGGTGGTGGTGGAGGTGATGGGCTTGGGGGCGCATGTGCGTGTTGTGTCCTTCTTTTAAGCGTTGTGAGCTCGCGGCGATGGGGTTTGGGCAGAGTGCAGCAATGCGCGGTGCATGCGGGAGTGTCTGCAGGAGAGATTATTCGAGGGCGGCAACTGTGGCATTCTTCCGCAGATTCCAGGGTATTTGTGCGAGCACGCACCCGCAGCGCGGCGCGGACGGCCGTGGCTTGCTCCTTGGTGAGGACAAGAGCGTTGGGGCTGGGCGCGGCTGCGGCGGCGTCGCCAGCGGCCGGCACCGTGGCGGCAGTAGCCACCGCGCCGCCGCCGCCCTCAGCCCCTGCTGCAGCCGCCGCCGCCTCGGCCACCGCCTGGTGGTGCAGCTGCCGCGCGGCGTGCAGCTCCAGGGAGTCCAGCGCCGCCTGCAGCAGCAGCAGCAGCACATTATTTGGATTGAATTGCATGACAATGCGTTGCATTTACCTGGTATGGGGGTTATGAGGGACTGGGTATATATGATGCAAGATACGAGATGCTTCAGGTTGTAAATTGCCAGTTGCGCTCCCTCCAGCATATGCCTTGCCGCCAGCACAACACATGGGCCGCCCGCCCGTCCGATTTCCCCCCCCCCCACCCCACCCCACACCCGTGCCCCACCCCCCACCCCACCTGCAGCGCCAGGGCGATGCGGTACATGCTCATGCCGTCCACGGTGCGGGACAGCGTCTGAATGTACGGTATGAGTGGACAGCAAGGGAGGAGATGGGAATAAGAAAGTTAGGGAATGAGGCGTATAACTCGATTCGCGTGCCAATGCCATTACAGCACCCAATTGTGCGCCCCACCCGCACCTCACGCCCCACCACGCACCAGCCCCAACCCCAGCCCCAACCCCAGCCCCAGCCCCACCTGGCAGCGGAAGGACGCCCACAGCAGCAGCTGCGCGCGGTGCTCGTACAGGCGCCCGCCGCCCGGCAGGAAGTCGTACTGCGGAGTTGCATAGCAGTTGTACGGGCGATGAAAAAGAGCATGTCACACGTACCTGAAGCGCAGTATTTTGAAGGTATGGCGCAGAAAGGTGGAAAGCAACCTTGCATCCCACCAAACCCGATCCCCTTATCACCCTTCAATCCCCCTTAACTCCGCTTCCTTTTGAAGATTGGTTTAGTTTGGGCTGGTAACCACAACCCCCCCGAACTCCTGTTATCACTACCCCTTTTATCAACACCCACCAGGTCATACGGCTGCCCCTTCTCCGCCTCCGGCAGCGGCCGCACGCCAGCACTGGCACAGCGCTCCAGAAGGTTCTGGAACTCGTCCGGGAACTCGGACAGCAGGTAGGTCAGCAGCTGGCTGCGCTGGGGGCAGGACAGCGAGTCGCTGTACGGCACGTACGTACGGCGTGGGATGAAGGTGGAGGGATAGAGGGAGGGAGGTGGCAGTGGCGGAATGGAAGGGGCGGGGGTGCCATGCATGGTAAGTTATGGCGAGAAGTCGAAGACGTGTAATAATGCGGGGGTTCCATGCATGTTATATTAATGACGCGGGGGCAGGGGCGAGTTAGCAAGGAATGGTTGGTACGGGCGGCATGGGAGAGGCGACCAGAGCGGTGGGCAGCAAGCTGTGTCTGAGGGTGGGGGTGTACGTGGGCGCGGCAACCTATCCGTGGCGCACAGCGTGAACGGCGGCAACGCATACATACATCGGATTCCCCTCCATTCCACCCCACTCCACTCCACTCCACACTCACTTGGCGAACAGCACCTCGTCGCCGCCCAGGCCGCCTTGCAGCCCCGGGCCCAGGACACGCCCCGCGTCCGCCGAGCTGAGCGCGTAGATGACCGTCTCCTGTTTGTTGAAGTTGCGTGCGGGGTGTTGTGGGTACCGTATTATGGAGTGTTGGGAGCATGCATGGTTAATTAAGAGTGTGATGCCGAGTGTGATTTGTAGTGTGGGATGTGAATGTGATCCACAGGTGTCGCAAGATAACTTCTACGTACGAGCAGCAACTCGAGCACAAATGAACAACGGGTACGGACGGAGCGCACGGGGCGCCTACCACACAACGGCAGCGACTGGCACCCCATGCTCCTCCGCATCTCACGTGGTAGTGGGGGATGAGGGTGGTGACGGAGCGCATGGCTGCCACGGGCGGCGGCGGCGGCATGTTGGGGCAGTTGAGGCCGCTGCAGAAGTCGGCCAGCAGCGCCACCGCCTCCTCGTTGCGGGGCGCGGTGCCCTCGTCCGAGGAGGACAGGATGCCGGACAGCCACTCCGCCACCTGGTGGTTGGTTGATTGTTTGATTGGGGCATCGATCCACAACCGAAGGAAAGGCGTGAGGCCATTCAGGGAAACAGGATCTTGTTGGGAATAAGCCCTTACTGAGTTACGGCTCGTCAAGCCAGCGGCCACGCACCCACATAGGGCGCAACACAACCCTCACCCCCACCCACCCACCTCAATGAAGTCCTCGCGGAACGGCACCGGCGCCTCCTTGCCCTGCTGGTGCACCTGCCCCGGCGGCTGGCCTCCGCCCCGCTGCTGCTGCCCCTTCCTCTGCTCCTGCGCCGCCGCCGCCGGCTGCTGATCGCCGCCTCCGCCTCCGCCTCCGCCGCCGCGGCTGCGGGCGGCCACGGCCGCCAGGCTGCGGTGCATGACCTCCAGCGTGTGGTCCTGCAGGTAGTGGCGCCTGCAGGATACGGCACAGGTAGAGCATGGCATGGGGTCAGGGGTGAGCGCGGGGAGTCAAGAAAGCAAGCTGATTTGTAGTTGTGTAGTTGTGCTGCGAGCAAGTCCCGCTGCCGGCAACAGGTACACGTCGCGGTACACGTTGAAGTTAGGAGATTGGGGTAGGAGATGGTTTGTGGGCTGAGCCCCCAAGCGAAGGAAACACCTGGCTGGGGGAGCCAGCCAGGGGTCCATGGTCGTGTCGGTTTACTGTCGGTTTACTGTCGATTAATGTGTGGCATTCCACACAGGGGAACCCCTGATTCCACAACTACCGCAGGGTTTCCAACATGGCTTCAAACCACACGCAAGCGACTCTATGCACCCAGAAGACATTTGCATGCCTATCATTTTTTGTCTTGGTCAGCAAGGAATAATGCATGGGTAGGGTGGGGACTGGGGAACGACAGCACCATGCCGAGCGAGTAAGTTGCATGGCTGGGTGCCATGCAGCACCAGACTAGGGCCTAGCTACTTCAGCAAATGTTTTTATGTATGTTTACAATGCATCATATGTCATAATAAACCTTCAGGTTTCAGCGTCACTAGTGCTACATGAATTGACTACTTTTTCCTGGCCTGGCGGCGGTGCCCTGGGGGGCCCCTAAGGTTAGGGGGGCCGGTTACCCTGGGGGGCCCCTAAGTCTCAGGGGGGGTAACTACCCAGTTACCCTTGTGGGTCCCTAACCCGGCCGACCCCTTTACCCTAGGGGGCTCCCTAACCAGGGTGCCAAGGGTTAGGGGGGGGGGTTAGGGGGCTAAATCTGCTGTAGGGGTGGCCCCGGCCCAAGTGGTCAAGGCCCAGGGCCTGGCGGCGGAAGCCCAGGGCCTGGCGGCGGCGCCCGCGGCCCCAGTGGCAGCAGCCCAGGGCCTGGTGGCGGCGGTGGCCCGGGGCCTGGCGGCGAGTGTGTGCATGTGCGGAGCGGAGGGGGCGGGCAAGGCCACGCATGGAGGAGGAGAGCGCGGAGCCGCCCAAAAAGCGGCGCCGGCACGCGGGCTAATATTGCTGGCCGGTGTCTGAGTTGGCAGTCCACGGGCGAGTGAGAGCACGTGATGTAGGCAGCATGAGTAGTGTGGCTGCTTAATCGTGCTGTGGCTTGACTGTCTGGATTAGTGACTGCGCACTCGGCTGGCAGTGCCTGCTCAAACCGACCCCGGCTATGTCCGGGAGATGAGGTACTATCGAACACCTTTGGCCTCAGACGGTGGATGGGGTGCGGGAATCAGCCCGCTTTTCCCGTGCTTCACGGGGACCACCTCCCTTGTTCCAGTTGTACAAAGCTGACACCCCTACTGACACCCCTCAAGGCAAGTGTATGTTGGTGCGCAAACGACGCCCCGCGCAAACTAGCGATACTGCGGGATGCGTTCTTCCCATTGTTCCCAGATTCCCAGTGTGAGCACGAAATGGCTGGCAGCACTCACATGGTCACGACGTTGTAGGCCAGGGCCGCCACACTGACGGGCAGGTCGTGCACCTGTGGCATGGTGGCGGAAGACATACGGTAGACATGGACAGGTGACGATCGTGCATGCTTGCCAGAACTCGTCGACAGAGTGTCCGCAGCAGGATAAATTTGTCAGTACGCGCACGCGCACGCAAACGCACGCACGCGCGCACCTTGGTCGCGGCCAGGGCGGTGCAGTGCAGCGCCGCGCCCAGGCCTTCCACCGCCTTGTCCCGCGCCGCCACCACCTCTGCCTCCGCCGCGCCCACCGCCGCCCGCGCCGCCTCCAGGGCGCGCTGGCTGTCAGTGGCCGCGGCCTCCGCCGCGATGGCAGCGCCCGCCGCCGGAGCGGACGGCGCGGCGGCGGCCTGCTGCCGGGCCAGGAAGGCGGCGGCGCCGGCGCGCTCCGCGGCCTTCCGCGCCTCCGCCTCGGCCTTGCGAGTCGCGGCCACCCGCTTCTCGGTGTTTGTGTACACCTGCAGCAGCAGCCGATCGATACACGCCGAAGTTATTCGTGCACGTATGCGGTAAGGGTGACGCCGTGTCTTCCACAGGTGCTAGCTTATGGCTGGCAAGCAACTCCGGTGATGCTTTCAAGAATGCACCCCGCTTGCAAACTCAGCTCACCTCCATGGTCTCCTTGAGCTTCTTGACCAGCTTGTGGACCTCCGCCAGCAGCGCCCGCCGCGCGCCCTGCGCCGTGGGGCTGGCGGCCGTGCCGCCGCCCATGCTGCTCTGCCCGAACAGCTCAAAGACCAGGACCTCAGCAGGCACCACGCCCACCCACTCGTGCGGCGCTGATGCAGCAGCAGCAGCAGCAGCAGCAGCAGCAGCAGCAGCAGCAGCAGCAGCAGAAGCAGCAGAAGCAGCAGAAGCAGCAGCAGCAGCAGCAGCAGCAGCGTTATCCGCGGGAGCCGCGCCTCCGCCTACACCGCCGCCGCCGCCGCCGGGCAGCGCCAGCTCGTGCCGCTGCTGCGCCAAGCCGCCACCCTGCATCCGCGCCGCGCGCTCGCGCTCGCGCTGGCGCGCCGCCGCCTCCTGCCGCGTCTCCACCAGCGGCGCCGCAGCGCTGCCCACGCCGCCCTCCCTGCATGGCATATGATCAAGGATCGGACTATTTTCAAGACATGAATCGCACAGGATTGCCAAGCAAAAACATGCCAGACAAATAAACCAGGCGAACTCAACTATTCCACGCCTGCTAATCGAGGCCCAAAACATAGCAAATTCGACGACACGCACCTGCGCACGCGCTCCGTGCGCCGGTCCGCGCGCGACACCACCGCGCCCTCCAGCGCCTCTCGCTCGCACGCCAGGTGGCCCAGGTCGGAGGAGGTGCTGGGGTAGCGCACCGCGCCCGCACCCACCAGCAGCGCCAGCCAGTACACGCAGGCCTCCAGCAGCACATCAAGCTGCTCGGCCGTGGGCCGCCAGGAGGACAGCATCTGAGGAATTTGGGCTGCGGGCGCAGCGGGCGGGCGGGCGAGGGGTGATGAATGGGGCGGGGGCGCGAGCCAAGCGGCTTTGGCAGGATTCGGGAGGAAAGGGACGTAGGGCTATTCAGCGGTGCACTCGGCAGAAGGACCACGCGATGTCTATACCGCCGAAGGTTTCTGCAGGGTTTCTGCAGGGTGCGTGGGCGGCCCTCGCTGCCGCAAAACACAAGTTCACGTGCACAGCTCCACGTCGAGTGCTGCTACTTTGTTCGAGCGATACATGTCTCCGCTGCGAGACACGCCACGCGGCACTGACGGCTGGCGGGCACTCACCCACGTACACGGCGAGCGGCGGCAGGAAGGTGTTCTCGCCGCGGGCCACCGCCTTGAGCGACTCCAACTGGCCTGCTGAGGGGCGTGGTTGTGGTTGTGGGAGAGGGCACAATATATAAGGGCGCGGTCGTTTGGCAGTAGTGGCTCCACGTCTCAGGTGGGTTCCTAGCAAGGGGCCGGGGCGTGATGAGCCCCAGGCTCCGACGTCATAAGCGCTGAGGCAAGTCAGTCCAACAGTAGTAGTCACACAGTATGTAGCCACACACCTGCGTGACGGCGGCTGCCATTGAGGGTGCCCAGGGCGCCCAGCGCCATCATGCCGTTGAAGGTGCCGCCACCGCCGCCGCCAGCCATACCACTGCCGCTGCTCAGGTTCAGGGCATTGGCGGCGGTGACGGTGCTGGACAGCCGCGCCCAGCGGCCCGTGACGCCGCCTGCACCTGCGCCGCCACCCGGCAGCGTGACGGAGCCGTGGCGGGCCATGCCGTCGCTGAGCTCGCCGCCGTCGCCGTCCTGTGTGTACGTGTGCAAGTGAGGGCATGAGGGCGTCGCGACACACACGTGCTATTTGCATCGCAGGGACGCGCCTTCTTGACCTTTTGATTCCCACGGCGCATCTGTGTGTGTGTGTGTGTGTGTGTGTGTGTGTGTGTGTGTGTGTGCCCACCCACCCACCTCGGCCGCCACCGCTGGTGGCACCAGCGCCAGCATGCGCGAGGGCGACAGCGAGTCCACCGCGCGGAACGACATGTTGCGAGCCTCGGTGTCGGACAGCAGGTCCTGCGGTTAGCGGTTGTGTGCGGTTAGCGGTTAGTGGTTGTGTGATGATGGGTGTTTTGCGAAACGCGTCTGGTTGCATGGCCAGCAGAAGGAGGGTCGAGGAATGTATGCGTGTGCGATGTATGTCAAGCACAGAAGCTTGGCGACATATGGGGGATAAGTAGAAGGGCCCACTCGTGTCTCAAGTGCTGTCTCAAGTCAGTCGCCACTCACCCGCTGGCGCAGAGAACGCACCAGCGCGTTCCACACCGGGGCCGTGGTCAGCAGCGTGGCCTGTGGATTGACAGGGTGTGAATAATGTCGCAGCCACCGCTGAGTCGGCAGTGCACCAATCTCTACGTTGCAACCGCAGGCCCGCTAATGTCATTAAGGTTGCGCATCCCTTGTGCTCCCTGAATGCTCTTAAGACCACGGTCAAGGCCGAGCCAATAACAACGCACCTCGCGCAGCTTCCACACCTCGAATGACACGCCCTTGGCCGTGGCCAGCCCCATGCCCTGTGCCGGCGCTGGCGTGGGGCTGGCTGCGGGGCCGGCGGGCATGGCGGGGGAGGCCGTGGGCGTCGCGCCGGTGGAAGGCGGCGGCGGCGGCGGCGACGCCGCGGTTGTGGTCTCCGTAGGGTGGGTGGCGGCAGCGGGCATGCTGGTGGGCAGTGCAGGCGGGGCCGGGAGCAGCGGCATGGCGGGGGAGGCCGTGGGCGTCGCGCCGGTGGAAGGCGGCGGCGGCGGCGACGCCGCGGCAGTGGTCTCCGTAGGGTGGGTGGCGGCAGCGGGCATGCTGGTGGGCAGTGCAGGCGGGGCCGGGAGCAGCGGCATGGCGGGGGAGGCCGTGGGCGTCGCGCCGGTGGAAGGTGGCGGCGGCGGCGACGCCGCGGCAGTGGTCTCCGTAGGGTGGGTGGCGGCAGCGGGCATGCTGGTGGGCAGTGCAGGCGGGGCCGGGAGCAGCGGCATGGCGGGGGAGGCCGTGGGCGTCGCGCCGGTGGAAGGCGGCGGCGGCATGGCTGGGATGCTGAGTCCGTCCCTGTCGTGAGTTGTGGTTGACAGTGTGGTGGTGTTGGGGCAGATGCACATCGTGTTAGCACGTGCAAAAACGACTCAAGCCGACTTCAAAAAGGGCACGTGCAACGGGTTGCAAGCACGGTACCGTACAGCGGCACCACTCACGGCGTGAGCAGCTTGCCCTGCAGCTCCAACTGGATGCGGTGGAAGCCGGCGCGGATGTGGCTCCAGTTGCGGATGGAGCCCACGCCCTGTGCATACGTGCGCGCGCGCGTGTGTGTGTGTGTGTTAGAAAAGCACGTGTGTGTGTGTGTGTATGTGTATGCATGCTATCCGGTCGGTGACCAAGATGACAGCAGGCTGGATGCGAGTTGTCAAAGCAGCTGCTGTCCACACGCCCGCACCTACGCACCTGCTTGATGCCCTGCACGGCGCCCCACACCGCCGCCGACAGCGAGTAGGCCACGCCCGTGGACACCAGGCTCAGCAGGAACAGCAGGATGGCCTGGTTGGAGAGGTGGAGGGTTGGAGAGAGGATGTATGAGCATCGGACGGAAGGCGAGGCGAGCAAAATTAGCGTCGGTCCTTGCAGGCAGGAGGATTGCCATGCAGCAGGGTGGATGCAGGACGGCTGCAAAACCAACTGGCTGCTAGCTGCACGCGCCCATGCAACCGCCCATGCAACCGCCCATGCAACGCTCACCCACCTGCATGGCCGCCATGAGCGGGTCCAGGTCCACAGCGATGCGGGTGGCGCCGGCGGGTGGCGCGTCCGACACCGAGATGGCCAGGGCGTTGGTGTCTGTCATGGGGGCACGTAAGGCGTGGGGTAGCACGTAAGTGCATACGACAGCGGGACAAGGGCTGGGTGGACGGGCCGTGTGATTGGGCGCAAATGAAGACGCCGCAACAGACACCCACACTTCACACACATGTTCCGCCTCACACAAACTCAATCCATCCATTCGCAATTAGTTCTTCCCCTTTCAGCAGCGATCAATCATCGGCCGGAATGAATCACACTCACTCCAGATGGCCACCATGCGCGACTGCGCCGGCCGGACGAGCACAAAGTAATCAAACACGAACTTGATGCCCAGCGCCGCCGTCCACAGCACCGCGTTGCCAAGCAGGTAGAGCAGGCCGGTACGCAGGTGTGTGGAGGGGCGGTAGATGGGGTTGGAGGCGGAGGCGGCCCAGGCGACGCCGGGGCGGCCCGGCAGCAGCGACTGCAGCCGCTCGAAGAAGTGGCCGCGCGCCCAGCCGCCCAGGTTGCCTTGCCTGCGGAGGTGGGGGTTGAAGTAACGCGTGAGGAGGTTAGCAGGCAGTTAAGCATGCACGTAATTAACGCTGGGTCACAAAACACAGGCCGCTTGAGCTGGCTGGACTGGACTATCAATCATGCAACCGCACGGCCTCGGCTCCCTCGCCTCGCCTTCCTTCTCACACCCACATCGCTTCACCCCCCCCCCGGCCCGCCATGCCCCAGCCCTTACCTGCGCGCTCTGCCCCCCCCCCCCCCTTTCCCCCTTCCCTTCCTTTCCACCCACCCCCTCACCTCCACAGCACCTCGTACAGCACCACCAGTCCCGCGTAGGCACCTGCCGTGGCCTTGTGCAGACGGCGGTCGTCACGGGTGAACACCACCGCCGTCACCACTGCCCCCGCCGCCCAGGCCGCGGTCAGCGCCGCGCCCTGCCCCGCCCACCAGTACCTGTAAGGTAGCATGGTCGACTCGGGGGGTTTTGGCCTTTGATTTGGACCGGGGGGTTTTGGCCTTTGATTTGGACCTAAGTAACCCGGGAAAACACAGCACCCAGTACGCACCAGGCGCCCTCAAAGCTGGGGCCGCGGCGCGGGAAGCCGCGCGCCGCGTTGAGGTAAGGAACCGAATGGAAAAAGGGCAGCGTGATGAGGGGCCCGGAGGAGCCGGCGGCGGCGGCCGCCGCCAGCGCGGCGGCGGAGGCGGCGTGCGCCGCCGCCTCCACGTCGGCGGCGGCGGCCTTGGCGCGGGCGGCGGCCTTGTCCTGCCGCGACAGGCCGCCCTCGCGCTTGCGCACCGCCACGCTGACAGACATGAGGGACTGTGTGTTGGGCATAGAAAGAGAAGGAGGACGTTGGGGATGGGTGCCAAAGCAAAAAGGGGAGGTTACAACCGCGGCGACAAAACGGCAACAGCTGGTGGTGTCACGCACATTGTTTCACAGCAGTGCAGGGTCCCTATTCCCTAACCGCCCCATCCGTGCACACCCGATCACCCTCATCACCTCACCCGCTCGAATCCCTCTTACTGTGTACGGGAATAAAAACACACATACACCTTCCAGCCCTCCTCCCCCTCCTTTTTCCTCACCTGCATGGTCCACAGCAGGCAGGTGCCGAACCAGTGCAGCGCCGCGGTGGAGGCCGCCCAGCGGCCCGCCGCGCCGCCGCCCCAGGACTGCGGCACCACCGACCCAGGCGGCATAGGTGCGCTTTACAAACAAGAAGAGGAGAAGGTCATCCGAATTTCATTCACGCGCCTATGATTGGCGGGCACTGCGAAAATGGCGTAGGAGCGCAGGCGCCAACCCCGCCATCCTACCCTCCCACCACCGCCACCTGGCGCCCCGCGCCGCCCATTCCAGTCTGCCAAAGCGCCCGCTGCCACCACGGCCACACCCACGGCCACACCCACGGCCACACCCACGGTCACACGCACCCACTCACGCCTCAGAAGCAACCCACCCCACTCCACTTCTCTATCTCGCTCTGTCTTTATTCCTCACCCAGGCCGCCAGGGCATAGAACCAGGCCAGCTGCGCCAGGTACACGCGGCCGAACGCGATCAGCGGCATGGCCACGCTGCGGTGCTCCTGTCGTTGTTGTTGTTGTTGTTGTTGTTGTTGTTGTTGTTGTTGCCGCAGCAGCACAAACGGAGGGGAGGCGAAGAGAGGATTGGTGCGTACGGTGGGGCGGGTAACAGCAATGGTCGGGGCATGGGCTGGATTGGTAGGGAGAGAGCGGGTTCCGGGCTAATAGGCACGCCGTGCAGGAGAAGCGCTGCTACCCAGAATGAATTGCCCATCCCGCTGCGTACACACCCACACACCTGGAAGGTCTTGCGCAGCGCCACGGCCGCCCACCAGCCCGCGCCGCGGTCCGACTCGCGCAGCAGGGCCTTCAGCGCGTCCAGCTGAATGGGATGGGTTGGGGTGGTGGTGGGGCACATCGAGGAAGGGAAGCGGAAGCAGTCAGCAGGCAGAGACGACTGAGGCCCATGAAGCGGAAGAACGGTGGGAGTGACGTATGGCGTACGGAGAGCAGCAATACCACAGGGAGCAACGAGGGCTGGCGAAGGGTCACGCAACAGCGCACGAGGGCACACGATGGCACGCCCCCCAACCCCCACCCCGCGCACCCTGCTGGCAGTGGCGTTGGCCTCCCGCCGCCGCCGCTTGTCCCTTAGCACCTGCATGAAGGCGAGGCGGTGCCTTAAGGCGTGTGCTAATGGCAACGTCGGCATGGGGTGTGTTTTAGTTTAGCGCGAGGAACAGATACCGGATGGGAACGGGAAGCCAGCGCAAGACAATGATCATCATCATGTGCTGCTGGGCTCTTAAGAGCTAGGCGCCGCATGCGTCACCTACCCCAACCCCCCACCAGCCTACCCTATCGCGAGCCTGCGCCGCCACCTTCTCAGGGCTCGCCAGCACCACCCCAGCAGAGGCGCCACTGCTGACACCGTTGCCGCTGGCGCTCACGCGCGCCGCTGGTCCCAGCCTGCTCCCAGCAGGCTCCGCTACTGCTACCACCATCACCCCACTGCCGCCGCCATCACCACCATAAGCCGCCGCCTCATCCCCGCCGCCGCCGTCTTCCTCCTCCTCCCCAGCGCCGCGCGCCTGCTCCTCCAGCGGGCGGGTGAGATTGCGAACGTCGTCTCGGTAGTTGAGCGCGGAGCCGATGAGCGGCACACGCGGACCGGGCGAGTCCGTGACGCCTGCAACAAGAGAAAGACTTGATGAGTCGTGACCTGTGAGCTGATAATTACCCGTGCAACTTAGCACCGCACGCAGGCTTTTGCTCGGTCGCGCAGCAGCAGCCATAGCAGCACGCACCCGAGATGGCCAGGTACTGCAGCTGCAGCCATAGATCCGCCTCAGTGGCCACACCCTTGCGCGCCGCCTCCCCCAGCTCCACATCCAGATCGCCCAGCACCGAGGGGGCAGCCGTGGCGCCGCCGCCACTGGCGGCATTGGCGGCACTGGTGGCGACTGCCGCCGCCGCCGCGCTGTCGATGAGCTGCCTGATAGCGGCCACGCGCGACCCGGCGCCGCGGTGTAGCAGAGCCAACACCGCCGCAACCACCTGTGCGTTTATTGCAAAAGGATGCTGTTCTGATCAAAGCAGGGCTTTTGGAGCAGGTGCTGCTTCAAACGATAATCCTATAAGAATAAACGTGAACACGCCGGCATGTATAGGAAAATAAATACTCCACCCCGTTCACACCCGCAGCACGCGCGCCCATCCCGCAGCACGCGCGCCCGGCCCCCACGTTCGTATCTGCCGTACGTACCTCGGGGTGGGCCATGCTCTCCGTAGCGTCATCGTACGCGACACGCAGCGCCGCCTCCGCACCCTCCTTCTTGCCCAACACGTACACCTGCATGAAGCGGCAGTAGCAGCAGAGGCGGTCAAGTAACAGCGGCAGTAGCAGCTGCAGCATAAATGCAGTGGCGGCAGAAACGGAGCCGCAACAACTCAATCGGGCCAGTGGGCATGACCACAGCTGCTTCCAACCACCTCCCCCGCCCCCCCCCCCCCACAAACCACCATCAAACACACACACACACACACACACACACACACACACACACACACACACACACACACACACACACACACACACACACACACACACACACACACACACACACACAGCGTCTCAGATACACGATTACGTGATCCACCCAGATAGCTGTAAACCCGTTGTTACACACACACACACACACACACACACACACACACACACACACACACACACACACACACATCTGCATGCACACAGCGGCCTCTCACCTGCTCCACCAAGAACACAAACAGCGGCTGCACGGCCTGCATGTGCGGCGGAGAGCATGGAAATTAGGTTAGTCATGCGGTTATGAGTGATCATGCGCGGCTGCCAACTGTACATGAGCCCACAGATCGACTGCTCACAGCGCTCCATTCACACACCATAAGCGCCGTGAGTGATGAACCTTCTTAACCCCTAAGATCCCGACCCTCAGGAGCAACTGGATGCTGGGCGGGCTTCCAATCACCTTGGACACGAACGCGCAGCCGTAGCCGCGGCCGTCGGGGCCGTAGTCGCTCAGAGACTTGCGCACGCTGCTGCGGAACGCCGCCACCGCGCGCTGCCGGGCGGCATCGCCGCCGTCACCACCGCCATCGCCAGCCGCCGGCATCACCGCGGACGGCAGGAGCGAGACCAGGAAGGACTCGAAGGCGGTGTAGGCGTCGCCCAGACCCTGTATCAGGCCCGGCGGCACGCCGCCGCCGCCGCCGCCGCCGCCGCCGCCATCATCGTTGCGGTGACCGGGCGGCGGCTTGCCGCTCCAGCTCGGACGGCTGCTGCCGCCGCCGCCACCAGGGCCGTCGGCGCCGCTGACGCGCGCGGTGGCGCTGCTGGCGGTGGTGCTGCGTTCCACGTCCACTCCGGCGAGGTCGACGTCAGAGGCGGATATGATGATGGATCCGGGTGCGCTGGTGGTGGGCGTCGCCGCCGCGCCCGAGGCCGCCGCCGCCGCCGCTGCAGCGGCAGTGGCGGCTCGGATGACGCTGTACAGCCCGTCGCCGCGGCCGCGGGAGGCGCGGGAGGCGGCGGAGCCGGCGACGGCGCCGCCGTCCTTCGGCGCCGAAGCAGCTGTGTCCGTCGAATCGGAGGAAGAGATGGCGGGCTTGGCGCTGGCGGCCGCGTTGCCGTCGTAGGGCACGGTGGTGTCGCTGCCGGTGTCGTCGTCAGCTCCGGCGGCGGCGGCGGCGGCAGCGATGGCGCCCGACGCGGCGTCGCGGGCGTCCTCGTAGGTCTCGTCCCCCTCCACCACCTCGCCACCTGCAGAGACGCCGCTGCCGGCGGCTCCCTTGCCGCGCGGTAGCAATCGCCCCTGCTGCCGCACCTCCACACCGGCGTCGCCGGCAGCGCTGGGCCGGTATTCAGGCAGCGGCAGCGACGCAGGCACCGGCGGCGCGGACGACGCAGCAGACGCCGGCGGCGGCAGTGCTGGCAGCGGCGGAGCCGGCGCCGGCGGCAGCGGCGGCCTGGGCGGCAGCGGCATGGCGGCGCGGGCGGCGCCCGTCGCGACCATGGCCCGCTGCACGGCCGCCGCCGCCGCACGCTCCGCCGCCGCGTTGTCCTCCCGCTCCGCGGCTTGGGCGGCTTGGGCGGCGAAGGCGGCGGCGACGTCCCACTCGCGGGCGCGGTACGCTGCGTGAAGGCGCACCGCCTCGCGCAGCAGCGGCCCGCCATGCGTCAGTGGCTGCTGCTGCGCCGCGGCGGCTGTAGCAGGGCCGCCGTGGGAGCCTTTGACAGCGGAGGCGCCGCTGCCGCCCTTGGCCGCCGGCAGTCCGGACGCGCGGCGGGCGATGGAGGCCTGGAAGGCGGTGGGGTCGGGACAGCAGCCCAGGACCTGTCCAGGGCGGCGACGTGTTGGGGCGTACGGCTTATGACAAGGGGTGTCAGCTTTATAACTGGAAAATGGGCTGAGCCCCAATACAGTCACGGGGTGGGTGGCTGCTTCAAGGCAATGAGTTAAAGCCCCATGCCGACGATGCGCAAGCTTGGGTCTAAGGACTCGGCCAACACAAGGCACGCGTGCGTAAATCCCACACGCCATCCAAGCGAGTCAAGGGTCCCCTTGCTGCCAATCCCTTGTAAACTTGTAGCCCTCTACCGCGCTCCAAACCTCCCCGATGTCCGACACTCCTCGGGCTAGGCGCGGGGTGGGAGCGACCTCGGGGCTCCTCGGCAGTCGGCATTCAGGAGGGGCGACAGACATGGCTCCGCAAGTTGCTGCAAACTCGCGCTTTAGTTTTCCGCTTTAGTTCCGTCGCATGCCGTCAATAAAGTTTAATTCATAGGCCCTATAAACGCGGGCGTAGGTGACTATCCTCGCGACCTCGCGAAAGTCAACTGTCCATGGACGGGCGAAGGCACTTCTCGCTCCGCCCGAGTTTTCCCTGTCGCCTATTTACATGGAATAGACAATAGCAAATACTAATACGTGTCAGTCGCGGTTTGTGCCAGTATCACTTTTTGCCGACGCAGCCACGCACGAACGCACGCACGCACGGACAGGGGTGTTTTGGGGGGGCTTCGTCCCCCCCCCCCGGAACGCTTCGCTGGGGGGGGGGTTAGGGGGGCAGCCCAAAAATGCACACGCTGATGGTATGTCTATCTATGTTATCTCAATGATTGGCGTCCTACCTGCAATCACCCTGCCGCAAATGCGTCGCCATGCCGTATCATGCCGTATCATCATATGTTTGTTTGTCGGCCGTTCTCCTCTCAGTCGCCCCCCTGCCTCTCACCCGCCCACCCACCTGCGCCGCCTCCGCGCTCATCTGGGCGGTGTGGAACAGGAACCAAAGCACCTCGGGCGTGTGGCGCAGGTTTGCTCCGTCGGCGTTAATGAGCCAGTACAGAGCCAGGTCCTGTTTGTGGGTCGGTGATAGGGTGTGGGTATGGGTGTGGGTGTGGGTGTGGGTGTGGGTGTGGGTGTGGGTGTGGGTGTGGGTGGGGGTGCGGGTGCGGGTGCGGGTGCGGGTGCGGGTGCGGGTGCGGGTGCGGGTGCGGGTGTGGGTGTGGGTGTGGGTGTGGGTGTGGGTGTGGGTGTTGGGGAGTGTGATTCGGAAGGGTAGTTTATGGAAGGTGGGATGGTTGTGGTGAGGACGGAGTTGAAGGCCGTTTGGCAGGGCAAGTCACTGGCAGAGGCAGGCACATCAAAGTGCAAGTGATAAGCGCAACACGCTTGGATTGAAGGAATGATGGGTGGCACGGGCGACACTTGTAAAGGATGAGTAACTAGCATCCACTCACGACGTCACCAGACAAAACAACTCACGCCAAGGTCGCGGTGCAGGGACTCAGCGCCGAGAGGCAGATGCGCCTTCACCACAGCACCACCGCCGCCGCCGCCTGCCGCTGCTGCCGCCAGGGCCACCCAGCCGGGAGCGCCGCTGCTGTTGCCAACCGCAGCCCCCGCGCCCCCGTCATGTTGCTGCTGGTGGTGATTGGGGCTGCCTGCGGGGCCTGTGACCGTGCAGCTGGGCCCGGAGCGGGAGAGCCCCACGGCCTGGAGCCAGGTGTGGTAGGGCTGGAAGGTGAGGCCGTGCAGCTGCCTGGCGGCGGCGGCCAGGCGCAGCTGCTCGGCCAGCGCCTCGCCTCCTGTGGTGTGTGTTAGAGATCACAAGGGAGAGTACTATGAAAGACTTGTGCGCGCGAAGGGACAGGAACGCCAAGCAGGGTGTGGCCTGTGGTGTGCGTGCGTGCGTGCGTGCGTGCGTGCGTGCGTGCGTGCGTGCGTGCGTGCGTGCGTGCGTGCGTGTGTGTGTGTGTGTGTGTGTGTGTGTGTGCGTGTGTGTGTGTGTGTGTGTGTGTAGCAACGGGTTTACAGGCGGCCTGACGAGTCTCGTGATCGAGTACTCGGGACAGCCAGCGACAGCGAGGCATTTAGGCCACACGCTGCCGCTATCACGCGTCACCCCTGCCCAGAGCGCAACCAAGCTCTGGAGTCCACCGGGGGGACGCTCCAACCAACCTGGACCACGCCAGCAACCTCAGAAGGGTTACTGCTGTGTGTGTGTGTGTGTGTGTGTGTGTGTGTGTGTGTGTGTGTGTGTGTGTGTGTGTGTGTGTGTGTGTGTGTGTGTGTGTGTGTGTGTGTGTGTGTGTGTGTGTGTGTGTGTGTGTGTGTGTGTGTGTGTGTGTGTGTGTGTGTGTGTGTGTGTGTGTGTGTGTGTGTGTGTGTGTGTGTGTGTGTGTGTGTGTGTGTGTGTGTGTGTGTGTGTGTGTGGTGTGTGTGTGTGTGTGTGTGTGTGTGTGTGTGTGTGTGTGTGTGTGTGTGTGTGTGTGTGTGTGTGTGTGTGTGTGTGTGTGTGTGTGTGTGTGTGTGTGTGTGTGTGTGTGTGTGTGTGTGTGTGTTGTGTGTGTGTGTGTGTGTGTGTGTGTGTGTGTGTGTGTGTGTGTGTGTGTGTGTGTGTGTGTGTGTGTGTGTGTGTGTGTGTGTGTGTGTGTGTGTGTGGTGTGTGTGTGTGTGTGTGTGTGTGTGTGTGTGTGTGTGTGTGTGTGTGTGTGTGTGTGTGTGTGTGTGGTGTGTGTGTGTGTGTGTGTGTGTGTGTGTGTGTGTGTGTGTGTGTGTGTGTGTGTGTGTGTGTGTGTGTGTGTGTGTGTGTGTGTGTGTGTGTGTGTGTGTGTGTGTGTGTGTGTGTGTGTGTGTGTGTGTGTGTGTGTGTGTGTGTGTGTGTGTGTGTGTGTGTGTGTGTGTGTGTGTGTGTGTGTGTGTGTGTGTGTGTGTGTGTGTGTGTGTGTGTGTGTGTGTGTGTGTGTGTGTGTGTGTGTGTGTGTGTGTGTGTGTGTGTGTGTGTGTGTGTGTGTGTGTGTGTGTGTGTGTGTGTGTGTGTGTGTGTGTGTGTGTGTGTGTGTGTGTGTGTGTGTGTGTGTGTGTGTGTGTGTGTGTGTGTGTGTGTGTGTGTGTGTGTGTGTGTGTGTGTGTGTGTGTGTGTGTGTGTGTGTGTGTGTGTGTGTGTGTGTGTGTGTGTGTGTGTGTGTGTGTGTGTGTGTGTGTGTGTGTGTGTGTGTGTGTGTGTGTGTGTGTGTGTGTGTGTGTGTGTGGCGCATGGAACCGGAGCAATGAGGGCAGCGCATGATATGCTGAGAACGGCGGCGGAGGGTGCGGAGCGAGGCGGAGGGCGCGGCAGTGCCCGTATCTTGTAGATGCCCCTGGGCCCCCGGTGTCTACTACCGTGTAGATGCCCCCTTCTGATTTATCTACCCGAAAAATGTTTCTTGGGGGGCAAGCCCCCCAAACCCCCAAAAATTTCTACCCGCCCCCCTCTTTTCCGAAGAAACGTCTACTTCCCGTAGACGTGCGCCCCACCAACCCCTGAAACCTTATACGTTTTCGGCCGAAAAGGGGCAAATTTCTACCGCTAGAAGGAAGATACTGGCACTGGGGCGCGGAGCTCGGCGGGGGACGAGGCTAAGCGTGCGTCCTGGTCGGTTCCCACACGCGCCGCAGTCCAGGAGACCAGGAGACCAGGGTTTCCGGGGTGCGTGCTCGGCACGCCTCTTGGCGCTGCTTCCACAAGGACCTACGTGTCGTAGCCGCCGAACGTCACTCACCAGGAGAGCGACTCGCCACGTCCAACAGGCTGCAAGTCAGCGAGGATGCCGCAACAAAGGCTGTCGATGGGTGCCATGTCGCGGGGCCGCCGAGAGCAGCTTCACCGCCGGCTGGGCTTGGGCCGTTCGACGGGGCCTGCAAGTCATGATGCACGGTAACGAAATCTGTATCGCATTGCGCGCGACAGCGATTAAGGAAACCTGCTCGACCCAGCGCTACCAACCGCGCCCGATGACAAGATGTATGGGTCGTGACGAGCGACTTAACGCCAGCTTGCCACTCGCGCGGGCGCTCGCACCTTTTGAGGAACAAAGGTTCCGAACCCAAGCCTCACGCTCAGTGTCAGGCAATACTGCGAGGCGCAGGGCGAGGGAGCGCGTTAACCGCGAGCGACGGCCGAGCGACGGAGCTGCGCGCTCAGGTCTAGCCCCCATTGAGGTGCTCACCGCCGTCACCAGTGCCTCAACGCTCTGATCGTCATTGGATGATATAGGTGGTATGTTTCGGCTGTCATTTGCCGGTCCTCCGCGCCCAAAAGAAGTTGCTTGCGCCATTCTGATTGCCGCGGAGTGGCTTATTCGTGTTCGACTATATGTTATGAGGTTGGAAATGTAGCGATATATAATGTGCTGCACTGCGTGTAAATAACGTTTGAAGGTGGAGTTCGCGGCACCGATGAAACCGTAGCCCTGATCGCTTGGTCTAGGTCCATGCGCCCCTTCCAACAGCAGTGCAAAAACCAAAACTCCCTCACCTCAATAACTGGCGATGCATTTGGGACCAGCGTCTCGGGCCACACACGCCCCCGCGCGCGAAACTGCTCTTTCGCTTGAGAAGCCGCGAAGCTCGCTCGCTGCCGAGCGACGCGCCAGCCAGACCGCCCGCCCGTAACGGCGCAATGCTACTCTTCACAACTATGCTGCTTCGCCCGCTCCTGCCATGTTTTTAGATTGCGTGGTTACAAGAAAGGACACGCCGAGCTCGCAAGCGAGTTTGCAACGGTTACAGTGTAGTGTTCAAACGCGTCGGGGACGCCGGTAGTGTATATAACACCGTGGAAGTTTGTTTTTCTCCTCAGCGTGTCAGCACAGCCACACGGCAGTCGCCCAACTGCCAGGATCTAGCTTTCACTCGTGACCTCAGAGACAGACGCGGGCCCTTTCTGCTATGGTTCCACCACTGCCAATCACGGGTTCCAAGCACAGCTGGTTGCAACTTTGGTCCTGTCGTGAGCCCCATTGCGTCTCCAGCACACCAGCGTGGTCAGGGTGCCTGTGGGAACGGGGGAAAGTGTCAAGACGAAGTACACAGCTCAGCAACATCAAGAGTTGGACATCAGGAAGCGGGCCACGTCCTGGCGTGCCCTTTGTCCGGCGCCCCGTTGGCGCTCCGCTCACACCCTAGTGGTGTGGCGCTTCACACTCTCCACGTGTGGTCAGTACGGCGCGGTGGTCCCTCACGCAAGTAATCCCTACCCCTCCCGCGTCAGCGGGCAAGGGTTTCGAGATGCATCAAAAGTGCGGAAGCGTAATCGGGTCGGATACCCTACAGTCGGACGTGTGCTGAATGCACACGCTGGTGGTCAGCCCGGGCAGGCCTTGTATCTTAAATATCCATGGATATAAATTATATAAATAAATATATTTGCCTGCCTGCCCACCCGTGGGGACGTTAGCGCTTGCCCACCGGGCTCCTGAAGCAACTAACACACACACACCACAAATGGGAGTATTTGCGAGCGTGTGCGCCGGCCAGCCCGCAACCCCCTCGTCGCCGCCCCCCCCCCCCGGAGATGATGACGCCGGTATCCGGCCGATCCTGGGGCTGCATCACCTTGCCTGCATGCACGTAACCCCCACCCGGCCGGCGCTGCCTCCCTGTGCGGCCGCCGGTTCCTGACGGGTGTGGGGAACCGCAAGGCGGTCCGCACCCGTCGCTGTCCTGCAATTGCTTACTGTCCATCGTGCCCGTCCTTGCACGGCTCCGCATTCGCATGGCCCATGCCGCATGACGTACGACCGGGATTGCGCCGTGCAACGCGCGCGTTGCTCTTTTTCTGTTGGCCGCCCCGCGTCAGTACTTTCATCCTTCCTTGCATGGCTTCATTCTCAGTGCCTTTCCTTAGTTTGAGGTCAGCACCCGCCGCCCCGCAGCACAGCCTCAGCCCAGCACCGCACAGTCTCGCTGATTCCTCGCCTGTTTTTTGAGCGCTTTGTTGCCTTGCCTGCTGCTTCGTGACTTCCGTGGTTTTTCCTTTACGCTTCTTTCTCTCCTCGCATGTCGTGCTGGGCACCGGTGGCGCTGGCGATTTTCAGGTTGGTCACACCTCGAGCCAGGCTGCGCCAGCCCAGCGCGCCCTCAGCCCAGCAGTCCAAACCGTATTGCTTACAGCCTCCTGGCGGTATTCGGCCGGCTCATGTCAGCGGTTACCGTCTCTCGGAGGCAATGTGGCCGCGCACTACGCCCTACCGCTCACCCTCCTCTCATGCTGCTTGCGAGATACGACATCAACATCGGGTGGCGTGCTTCCGCTTTCGTTTGGCAATTTAGCGCATTACGGACATGCTCTAAATTCTTTAACACCACCCGGCCCTTCGTTCGCGCGGCTCAGAGCAGCCACTGCGCACCGTCGCGAGGACTCAAACCTTCGGGTGCTAACAGTAACCCGGCACTATGACGACGGGAAACTCGCGTCTCGGCACGTCTCGGCGCGTCTGACCGCGTTGGGGCGGGTCAGCACGCGTCTGCTCGCGTCATGTAACGCGGACTCTGAGACGCGATGCTCCGTTGCTGCTGCACCACCTCTGCACCTTTGCCACTTCTGCAAGTGCCCCATTCATGCCCCCCGCCCACCCTGCTGTCAAACAAAAAATTTTGAGCACTATAAGGAAGCAGCAGCTCATCGCTCCGCTTTCCTGTCCATGACACTGGGGCAAGCAGGCGCGTGCCTCGTGCCGGCGTGTGCGTTTCGGCGTGTGCGATGGGCTTATTGATGCTCGTGCTGCCGCCAGACATGCGCTTTGATATAGTGATATGTCTCTAACGCGCGTAGTTGAAATGCATTATGAATGCGATAAGCGATGCGATGGCTTCAAATATAGAGGCCAAGCCCAGAGGCGCTCCAGAGGTAACGCGGGGGGGGGGGGGACGCTAGCCAGTCAAAGATGTCACGAGAGTCTCGCTGACCGTGTGCACTGGGCAGCCAAGCCCGGAGGCTTCCACCTCTGCCGCAGTTCTATACTCAATCCGGACTCATGTAGCCCTGGATGCGTTGTCGCTTGGGCTCCATTTGCTTACGTTACGGAGATACGGACATGCTCTAAATTGCGAAACGAAAACGTAAGCACGCCACCAGATGTTGAAGTCGTGTCTCGCAAGCAGCAGGAGACGGGGTTGAGCGGTAAGCCGAAGTGCGCGGCCACATCACCTCCGAGAGACGGTAACCGCTGATATGAGCCGGCCCAAGACCGCCAGGAGGCTGTAAGCTATACTGTTTGAACTGCTGGGCTGACGGTGCGCTGGGCTGGCGCAGCCTGGCTCGAGGTGTGACCAACCTGAAAATCGCCAGCGCCACCCGTGTCCAGCACGACATGCGAGGGAGATGTCGGACGGCAACGTGCACATCACCTAGGAATAATAATAATAAGGAAACGCCGGCCCGTAGGGCCTGGCGTGGATTAACGGGGCAAGGTGACTAGGGCAAGGGGGCCCGCCCCCCTCGCGCTTTCACCTCGCCACGCACCCTGGGGCACAGAGAAAATGGGGTGGGGGCCTCAGCCCCCTCGTTTCTGTAGCTCCCGTTCCATAATCCGGCGCATTTTTATGATACCGCCGGCAGTACTGACCGCGTTGTCGTGGAGTTTCTCGCCGCATGTGCGTGCTGCTGCTTTGGTCACACCCAGGCGGTCTGTGAGGAGGGAGTACAAGTTTTGGGGGATTGCCCCTGTAAAGCCAAGTGCCAAACATTCGCCCACGGAGTAATGGACCGTCCAGCCAGCTTGTTCCAGCAGCTGTTTAAGCTCGCGGTGTTGTCGGGCTTTTTCTTCGCTTTTGTCTTCGTTCCCGATGTCTGAGCTGTACCCAACTTCGATGATGTAGACGGGCATTCCCCTTTTGTTGCGGGGTGGACGGAAGTCTTCTTGGTTAGCATCGTGGATGGAGAGGTTGGGTATGAAGAGTATGTCCGGGCGGAGTTTGTCTATGAGGGTCGCGGGGGTGTTGGGGGGGAACATCCAGGGGGGCGGGCGCTGGGCTGAGGCGTAGGCTGGGAGGTCTGCGAGCGGGCCTGCATCCATGACCATGTATCCGCCGCTAAATTTGCCTTTGGACAAGCCACATCACCAAGGCTGCTAGTGCTAGCCACCAAAGCTGGTGAGTGGCAGGACTGGTATATGCTAACTCTGACGAGTCAATAGGCACGTTACCATGTTTGCCAGCTACGGTGAGTCTGCAGCGTAACCTGTGAGTTGAGTTGAGTGTTACAGGTGGCCCCTTCTCGGGCTCGCGGGTCACTCCCCTGACCATCACATCTTGCCCTGCTTGACATTGGGCTTGCCCATGCCAGGCGCCGTACGACCGGGTATGAGCCATGCAGCGCATGCGCTGCTCTTTTTGATGGCCGCTCTGGATTCGGCACTTAATTCTTTACTTGTTTTTTTCGCTCGTGGCATGTCTTTACTTCATAGCTCAGCATGCCACAACCCCCCAGCGCAGCCCGCCCAGCCGCACAGCCAGCGCAGCCGCGACTAGTCCCTTTGCTCTTTGCCCGTTGTTTGCCTTGCCCGGCCTCCTTGTCTTCTTCTCCTCATTTTTTACGCTTCTCGCTTTTCCTCCCTTTCCTCCCTCCCGCACATGTCGCGCTGGACACCGGTGGCGCTGGCGCTTTCAGGTTGGTCGCACACCGGCCTCGCTACCGCAGCCCGCCGCGAACACCAGCCCAGCACCTCAGCTCAGCATAATCTTCTGTCAGATGTCAGCGAGATTAAGGACGCCGACTATCTCGACGGTTACCGTCACTTTCGAGGTAACACGTGCCCACTTGTTTTCGACGCTCACTAGCTCTCCTTGCTGCCTGCTAGATCCGACAACGTCATCTCGCCCACTTTGCATTCACATTTTAGCGCATGTCCGTATCACACCTGGCGATAAGAGCTAGCCGTGTTTGTGTCATGAGATGTTTACCTCAGTCAAGTCCAGTGTCGACTCAGCAGTGTTAGGACTAGCGAGTGCATCACTGAATCAGGAAAGTGGCACCCCATGCTGTTCAACAGGCAGAAGCGCAGGTAAATACAAGGGAACCCGTCAAAACCAGTGTCCCAACATCCCTGAATCCCCACCGGACTTGCAACCCCTTCCCATCTCAAAAGACACACACATGGCTATGACACTCGCGACTCATGTTTTTTCAGTTCATTTGGCCTGTCATGCTGAGCAGCAGCGCAGTATTGTAGTGTAGTAGGTATGACAGCACACTCATACAGTCATACGTCTTCAGGCGCACGCACATCCGGAACGGCCACTTCCAACCTGTCTCCGCGTACACGCAAAAAAGGGTGTGTGTCGGTCACCTTCTGCCACGCCTTATCCCGCCGGCGCCGTGGTATCCCAAGGGAAGCGAAGTCGGTCAACAAGCCTCTGAAGCTAGCCAGGGCCACCGCCTTTGCCCGTTCTAAAGCCCTCACTCCGAATGGTCGCCGCGCCCGCATGTACCGCCGTGCACACTCCATCGCGTTCAGAGCAGCCAGCGCCACCACCTCCCAAACGCATTGCTGTATCTGCGCCGGATCCGGGCTCTCCAGCAGCCACACATGATGCCGCCGTACAGGGCAGCCCATGTCGGTGCGCTCAGCGTTGATCGTGTCTTGCAGCAGCTCCACCACACTTTGCGCGATGGGTCACTCCCAGAAGTGATGCAGGCGGGGTGAGGGCGACGGTGCCGGTGCTGCCGCCGTAGACAAGGGCTGAGGGGGATATGTGCTGCAGACACATGTTTCGGGTGCGCTGCCATGGATGTGCGTGTTGCCCAGCATGCCGACGCCGTCTACGGCCAGCCGCCACAGAACCTCCTTGTGCTTCAGCTCCCACCGTACATACCATACCGACGTCATGTGCCGCCGGAACAGCACCAAGCGCTGGCGTCCGTTGACTTGAATCACCCCATACACGCGCTTGGACACCCATAAGTGGAGCTAGGACTGCCAGGCTGCGTTGGCGCATCAAGCTGGGGGAACCTAATGTGGGGTGGATGGTTCAACCGCGAGTGAATAGCGTCATGGGACGAGTTTGCTCGAGGTCGTGGGTTCGATTCCCATACACTCCCCCGATTTCGGTCGGGATGAAATGCCTAGGGATAAGTGGTCAGCCGGACGAGTTTAGGACTTAGTCGATGAGCCCGGATTCGGTCCACTAGGGCGGCCGCGAGCTCCTATAAAGTAAGAAGTATCGATCGATCGGGTGAACGGTTAGGCGGCAGAAGTCACGGTGGAGACGTTGGCGTGCAGGTGGCACGCCCCTGAAGTCCAGAGCAGTTCGCTCGCGACCCGGGTCACCAGGTCCTTCTTGTAACCATGCATTCTAATGTGTATCTGTTGCGTTGCAATCTCACAGGGACAGGCACGGCGGCAGTGGGAAGCGGCAAAAGCAAACGGCAGGTGGCGACAACAGGCGGCAGCAGAGCTGAGCGAACTGAACTGGTATGGTAAAGAGGTGGGTGCCTGCAGACTGTGTGAGGCATGCCGAATGCAGGCCTGGACCACCTCCATTGTAAGGAAGGGCGACTAATGCATGCGGAGATGGCACCGGTGTCTGTAGACGCCTTCTTTCAATGGTTAAATGGGCCAAACTGGAGCCCATGATTTGGCTGGGCATCGGGGTTCGCGTCTCGTAACGCGTCGCGACTCAACCCTCGCGTCGAGCCAGACGCGGCGCGTTTGGGGTTGGCTTGCCCCTTCCCCCGAAGGGGGAGGGGCGGAAGCCATTGCGGTCACCTCGATCGGTGCCAGGGCGGGTCCCTCGGTTATCGCAGTTTCAGTGCAGTAACGTTACGTTCCCGTCGTCTCCATGGCCCAAAGCATTTGTATAAAAGAGGAAGCAACGTGATGTTGCATGCACTGCGGAGTTACACGTGTAGATGTAGGACGAGGACGACGACGAAAATGGGATTGTTGTTAATGGGAACGACGCGGCCTCTGAGCACTGAAGGTTCAAGCGAAATAGCAATGGTTAAGCTTTCACATGTAGGGGACAAATCATTGGACTGGTGCAATAGGATGCAGCGATCCGTTCGCCATAGGGCGACAGGATCGTTTCCAGAGAGGACCTCCCCAACACTGTGGAGACCCGAACCGTCCTACAGGACCCATTGCTGTGGCCGCGAGGCTACTAGAAGCTTGGAAGTTCAGTAGTGGCTTGTGGCACTCACCACTTGCATTGCAACTTTCCAGTCCCCTGTTTCGCTTGTTTGCTGTATCGTCTTGTCATAACATCGCTGTAACGCTATATCGTTATATCGCCATATCGCTGTATCGCTTTCTCGCTGGGTTGTCGCTGCAATCACCACCGCGTTCCTTTGTTTATCGCTTGCATCCGCCGATCGTATTTAAACAGCGCGGCACAGGCACCATGATGTAACATGCTCAGCAAAGCCCTACCACTACCCCTATGAGTAGAGTCACTCGGTGCAACAGCCTCGCCCCCCTGGCCCCCCTCGCCCGTTCACCCCATGGCCCCGCAAGGGGCAAGCCCTGGTACTGCGTAGCGGTAGGTGTTTCAATTTCGCGTCTCACATGACGCGACACGTCTGGTGTAACGCAAACGCGAGCAGATTGCATGTAGAGGGGTTCGCGTCCCCAGTCGCTTCCCACCGCGTCTCGCCAGACGCGCGCGTAACGGTGCTTCACACTACTTGCACGCGTGCGGAGTTTGAGCGCTTCTCAATCGCGTCTGCACCCCAACGCGTCGCGTCTGGGCCCCTAACGCGCAGCGTCTTGGCGCGTCAGGACTAGCGTCTCGGGCCTGAGACGCGAGCCAGACGCGCCCAGACGCGGTTTCCCGTCGTCATAGCGCGCTGCCACACTTGCCCCACAACTCTAACCCCCTTTTAATTTGGGGGCACATGGCGTCTACCCCAATACTTGACCTGTACCCTCAGGCATTGTACGTAGTGCACCACGGTAGTTCACCGTGGCCGGATGCGGCCAGCCTCTTAGGGCTGTGGCCAATGCCACTCCGGGGACGGGCTCCGCACGCCCCACCAGTTGGGCCTCAGGTGTCTTTCCACACGCGGGTATTTGGCAATGTCGTGACCCGTCGTTACAGTGCGTGGGCGCCGTCACCGCCACGCACCTATGAGGGGCTATTCAAACGACTCAGGGGGGCTGGTGGCGCTCCCAAGCGCCACCTGGTAAAGCGTGACCAACACACGATACCACCGATACAACGCCCTGTTTGTTGCCTACGTCGGTCTTAGGGAGGCCCGCCTGGCAGGAGGTCTCGGTCTAATACCCTCGCGGCGTGCCTATGTGTTTCTACTTACGACCACGGACTTGCCGGTAGCCCCAGGTTGTCCTCAGACACCTGTTGGAGCGGGGGACGAAGGACGGGCCTACACTGCTGTCCAAGCGGCGTGGCTTTCGTCGCACTACCCAGCGAGACCTAACCCCTGACTCT
Source organism: Chlamydomonas schloesseri (assembly GCA_016834595.1). Classification (NCBI taxonomy): domain Eukaryota; kingdom Viridiplantae; phylum Chlorophyta; class Chlorophyceae; order Chlamydomonadales; family Chlamydomonadaceae; genus Chlamydomonas; species Chlamydomonas schloesseri. Next base: position 202,599 of record JAEHOD010000066.1, on the reverse strand, counting down.
CTACGAGTGGGGCAACTCGGGAGGGGCGAGTGACGGATGGAGAATAGTCAGCGCTTCCGTTACACTCTCAGTCTCAATTGGTCCGGTCGGAGTATTTGGTCGTAGCCACTCGCCCTAGTGGCGGATCCTACTTGTTTGTACTCTTCCCAAGATTATTTATTCCTAAAGTTGTTCTTCCTCCTTTTTGTGAAATACGCCGACGGGTCCTTAAATACCCGCTCTGCAGGCCGGCAGAGGCGTACGGCCGGGGGCTGGGATGAACATTCCGGCCGGCTAGCGTCCGGCCGGAAGGCCATCCCAAGCGGGGCCCAAACAACGCTCCCGTTACCGCCTTCTCTCGTTCTTGCCACTACCAAATAGCAATGTCAGCACCAAACAAGGACAGTGAGTGTACCCTTTTGTTGCTGCTGCACAAGCATGACTCCATGCCGCGACCTCCTGGCCCCCGCCTAGCCGCCGCTTATGTAACGGCTGCCGGCGTTTGCCCTTTGGCCACGGAAACCACAGAGCCGCTCTCGCACAGTAAGCTTAATCCCCTAGTAATAACCTGCACAAATACTATTTAACACACCGCTATGGCCTCCACTTTTGGCGACGGACCGACCTGTCGCGCTCGCGCGTCCAACCGCCCGCAACCACCATCCAGTCACGGTCTTTGGTCGCCCGCATGCCACAGCGCAGCAAACAAACACCAATAAAGAAGAACCACCCACGCCATCACGTCGCCAAGCACCCATGCCAGTTGCGTCCGTTGAGCTTGTATGTTACAGCTGTGGGCCTGCCTCCGACCCGGGCCCGACACACGGCCTCTGCAGCCTACCCAGGGCTATTACCTTAAAGATGTTGAGCTTTAATTTGTCATTTTGGCCGGTTTCTGAGCTTTCCGTTGGGCCCCTAAAGCTCAGCTGCAAGCTTTAATTTGGGGGGTCTGGGGGGCTTGCCCCCCAGAAAGAAAAATTTTATAGCTTGGCTCAGCTCTAAAATCCACGGGACGGGACATGAAAGCTCTTCCCAAGCTTTACCCCCAAAACAAGATAATAGCCCTGAGCCTACCAGTCTCTGGACTGGCGAGAGCGCTCACAAAATCAGCGCTAGAAACCCAAGCCCACGGCTGACCTGCCCTGCCCGCGCACAGCAAGCCTAGCCACGAAACGAGAAACGCCTCCCTGCGCTCTCCTGAGCCCACAGGACCAGGCGGTGTGGAGACAGCTCGCGCATCGAAAGCCTCAAACAAAACCCCCGACAAGAGACAAACCGAAGACGAGCGACCCACGCTCCCCTGGGGGCTACCTACGCCTGGGAGTGCACACGTCATCCTAAGCTACTCATCACTGCAGTAGGCCACACGTAGCAAGAGGGGCAGGGCCGGCGAGAACGCTCAAAGCCGCCGCACCTAGCCGCCAAAGCTACAGCCCAAGCCACCACCTCAAACGAGTCACCGCAGAGGAGACAAGTACGCAACCTAGCGCCTACCCGCCACCACGCATAAGGGACGTGATCGTATGCCACCGTCAACGGTACCACCCACCCACACATACACACAAAAACCGCGTCTCATGTACACTCTATCTAGTACCGCTGATAAGCAGCAGTTGCGAGCTGTCAAGGCTTGACTATACAGGTTGCTACGGGTTCGAATCCGGATGAAGCCCAATTATGCACGGGCGTAAGATTGGTGAGAGACCGATCGGTGATCCCACGAATGAAATAGCTCGTGGTGCAGGCAGAGTCCGAAGTTGGTGGTCGTAAAACAGGAGCGCCAGGCTCTGGCAAGTTGCGCTAACTGGCAGTGCTCCGCAGCTTTAATGCGGCGTTTCCCTAGCGGCATATGGTGATGGCTAGGATTGGGTGGCTCGGATGTGCTAGGATATGATGGTGGCTAGGATACGGTGGTGAAGAATCGTAGAGTTAGTCTGACAGTGCTAGGGTTGCGCTCGCAGACAATTCTCCGTTAATCCACGCTAGGACCTACGGTCCAGTGTAACCTTTCTTTCTTTCTTTCTACAGGTTGCTGAACCTTGATGCGCCCGCCCGTCCGTGACATCGCGCGCGTGTCCACGTTGTCCGCTACAACAGGAGGGAACTGCCGACGCAGTTCACGAGCCAGCACAGCACTTTGTGGGTGTGCGCCCTGCTCTAAACCTCAGGGGCGTGCCACCTGCAACGCCTACAACCTACCCTATCTCCTAGTAGGCCTTGCCCGCGTACGGGCTCCACCTCTACACAGTTTTCACTGTGTGCTGGTTTGTTAGATAGTCCACAGTGATCCATCCGCCCTTCTCTCAATCCAAGGGTGGCCTGGTGGGATGTTTGTGATTGCGTGGTTACAAGAAAGGACACGCCGAGCTCGCAAGCGAGCAAGGGGCATACTCGGGCCCTGGGCTGACATAAGCCAGAGGGATCCACCCTGCGACCGGAAACCACCGCCAAGTTTGGCTGCCCACTTTCAGGTCCCTAGTCCGGCAACTCCACGCACAGTTAAAGACATGCGCTAAATTGCGAAACGAAACTGAAAGCACGCCACCCGATGTTGATGTCAAAACAGCGTGTCAAAACCAAGTCAGACACCCGGATGCATGACCCGCCACAGCCACACCGTACAGCTTCCTCATTGCAAGTCCAAGAAGCAATGCTTTTAGGTCTTTTGGCGGTGGTGCCCCCGCAACACGGCGCGGACAGGCCAGTGGTCCGCCGTCATCCGCATCAAACAGAAACACCACTCATTTCGCACGATGCGAAGCAGGGTCGCCCCCGCCGCGTGGACGTGACTGGGCGTCTTTGCGTGCCTGCGGCACAGTCTGGTCCTGGCCCTAAGGCCCAACACGGGGCAGCGCCCTCACTTCATGCGTGCCAACGGCACTGTCTGGTCCTGGCCTACAGGCCCAACACAGCCCTGACAACCTACCAAGACAGACAACTCGCGGCCAACAAATCACATCCACCAACGCGGCAACCCGGCGTGCAGCAGTCTGGCGCTGCACCTCCTCGCCAGGCTTTCAACGGCAGTCTGGCACCGGCTGGAAAGAAGCCTGTCGGGTATCCCCAGTGGAGCGCCATGCCGCCAGCGAGTTGCCCAATGAATAAATTTCGTTTCTGCGTCCAGCCTCCTTTTCGTTGCTGGCATTTAGCTGCATGCATGGGAGTACGATAACATGTGTTGCATATTGATTCCTTGCATGTCCAGGGGGGGAGGGGTAGGATCAACCCGGGCTCACCCGTGGCCGGGGCGGTGTCCAAAACATGCACCAACTAGAGAGCCAAAATACACAGCGTAGGACATCTCGGACTAGAAATTAAACCGTACCTACCCCCCACAATGTGTATGCTGGCGTGTTCAATGTTAAGTCCGAGATGTCCTACGCTGCCGTACGGCCGTTCCCGTGCGGGGGGTCTAAACGATGCCTGGGCAGCACCCCCGACACAAAAATGGGCCCCGAACGTTGCCCCCGCTACGCAGTTGCACCCATACACCTTACAACATGAAAGTTACCAAGTTTGGGCTTGGCTCGACCTCGCTAGCGTGCAGAACTCGTGGCTTTCGTGGTGCTAGCCAGCTGGTCAGGAGGGTACGTGTCGGCACGGTCAAGCCAAATCGCACATTTGCCCACATAAACTAGTTTGGTATACTATATATCTAATATGACATTGCGCATGGTCTAGAGCTTCCCACCGAGGTTCTGTCGAACAGCATTTCGCGAGCTCGGACCCCAAGAAAGCGCCTGTTAAGTCCCAAAGACCGATGCCGTGTTATTCTCAAGTCACAGGGAGCGGATATAAATGCTGCGCGCTGGCCAAATATGCTCTTCCTGCTGCAAGGTCGGGAAATGTCGCGGCATTTGGCAGTCGCGAGGAGTCGAACTGCCGGGAAAGAGTGCAAAACGACTTGCAACAGCATACTTATAACATTCTTAGGCATTTGGGAGCGATTGGGCTTTGGACACCGCCGGGCGTATGGGCACGACACGGGTGAGCCCGGGTTGGGTAGGATCTTCTGAAATATACCCTATGGTCCAAAATTAAAGGGCTTAACGAGAGCGTTCAGGATCCGCTTTAACATCTGAAAATGGCTTTCTCGGTGCAAAGATATGGGGCCTCAAACTTGGGGGACGGACCCCCCCAGGTGTCCCCACGGTTTTGCAGGCGGATTTGCTAGATTTCGTCTTTGGGCCTCAAACGCTGCCGAATGCACACAGAAGATATCCACAAGTAATGAGAAAGGTATATTAGGCCCGGGGGCACGTGTCTGCGTCGCCAGGCATGGGTTTACGTGCCTCTTCAGCTGTGGGTCGTGACATGTCAGCGTGACATGTCTCCGGCATGCCACACCCAGCACCCTCCAGAACAGCGCAAAACGCATCCAAGGGCGCCGCAACCCCAGTTTGTGGTTGCATGAGGTTACACATGCATTTTGGTGGCCAGTTCTGGTGCGCCCGGTCACCCGTGGTCAGACGCATTGAAGCATTGGAATCCCGGCCTGACCCAAGCACGAGGCGGTGTCCCGGTAAACTACAAAGCGCAATAGAGCTCACTGAAAGCAGTGCATTGACACCAACCCGACCAAAAATGGACGATTTGTAAGGGCTGTACGACGGGGGGGGGGACGGACTACCCCCCCCGGGGGAGTCCCCGGAGATTTTGCGGCATGAAGTCTGGAGGTTTTGTTTCTACACACACACCCCTGGTATGTCACGTGTTCAGCGTGTTGCTGCGACACGCCTGCTGAGCTGCCCCGCCCTCCAGTCGGCTCCCGCCTGTACCCCTCCGTGGCCACAGCAACAACATATCGGTACTATTTCCCTACGTTTTTTGGGCTGAGCCCCCCCCCCCAGCGAAGCGTTCCAGGGGGGGGGCGAAGCCCCCCACAAAGTGTCATTTTAGTCGGAGGCACCTTGTGCAGTAGAGTAAAATAGGATTTGAAGCAGGCGAAGGACGGGTTAAAAGGGGGTGCCCAGGAGGGGGGACGAGGGCAGCCGGGCGCCCAGACGAATGATCACTGGCTCCCCGGAGATCAACGGGAAACTGGTGTCACTCCTAATGTATGCGGACGACGTGTCCCTGCTAGCCACTACTCCAGAGCGGATGCGGCATCTGCTGTCGCTAGTTGATACTTTTTGCCTAGCTTTTGGAATGAAAGCAAACGTTGCCAAATGTGAGAGGCTGGTGTTTGCAGCCAGTGAGGAGGTAGCGTAGCTAGCGCGGTAAGCACAGAATGCCAGGGCGGGGCTGAGGTTAGCAGGGCAGCCGATCCCCGCGGTGGACAAAGCACGATACTTGGGCCTGGTGTACGGGCCCGGTAGGGCATTTGTCAGCTGCAGGGAGACGCTGTGCGAGTCCGCGCGCAGGGGTATGTGTGCACTAAACACTAGACTAAACCGTCTGCGCATTTTCGCGCCAGACATCCGCATGCGCTGTTTATGAGTGCTGGTGACAAGAAGGGGACAGTGTGAACACTGCCTCGGGCACAGGTGGCCAACCGCCACCCTGCTTGGCTGCCCACCCGACTCACAGCTGCGTAGGCGTGTCGAAGCTAAGCTAAACGCCCGCCAGAGCCACACCAGACACAGCATCACAAGACACGCGGCTCATAAGGCACCGCTACGCGAAGACCAAGTCGTAAACGTCAAGGCAGCACACCGTCAAGCCAGCACAGCAGGCCCGAGGCCAGCTGCACGCCGCACGCCCCTCAAGGAGAAGGGGGCGGAGAAGCAGCGTCATACGGCAACACCACGTCAATGCGGTCGCCAGCCCCCCGCGACAGGAACACGTGCCCGGAGGGGACAGCATCCCAGCCACTAGGGCGCACGCCCAAGCTAGCAAACGCCTGCAACCGTCCCCAGAAATCAGCCACCACCTCCAGTCCAATAGCTAAAACACGGCGAGAAGGGAGTGGGGCCTCAGCAGGCAACCCTTGGCCGGCCATCACAACCCGCTGCCGCCCCATGTCCATAGCAGACAACGCAGCCAGACACACCACATCCCAGACCGGCGGCGCCAGACCCGGCGGCGGCCGCACCAGCCACAAGGCAGCCCGAGTAAACACGCCTAGCGAGTCTTCGGGAAGCGCCCCCATCGCCATACCCATGGACTCACGCAGGCCACGGGCGACCACACAGTCCCAGTAATAATGCCGCCGATCCCCAAACGTCATATCCGCACCACATGCCTGGCACACGTGGATGACACCGCCGGCATGTTCGCGGGCACGCATGGGGAACGCCCAACACGCATCGGCAGCGACACGCCACAAGGCCTCTTTGTGCCGATTCTCCCACTTAAGATTCCACAACCGTAACAGCACAGCAGCAAACGCACCCGCAGCCAGCACACAGTCAGACTCAGTCACATCGGGGTCGAAAGCAGCAGCCACATACGTACGATGTTTGGCACGCAGCTGCGCCAGGGGCGCCGCGAGTTGCATGAGTGTACCAGCTTTCACCGTATACTCCAGCACCAGGAGAGGCGGGCCGCCGGCCTGGGCCCACCCCAACCCCCTGGCCAGCTCCCGCACGGACGCAGCTTGGTCCGGCGCTGTAACCCGACCGCTGCGGGGCGCCCGCGCCGCCCGCGCCGCTGCCGCCCAGCCCTCCGGCAGGAGGGCCATGGCGGCGGCGACACGTGCGGCCGCGGCCTGGGCCGACGGCGGCCCCTTAAGCGGGACCGGTAGCGGCCGGCGGGGCCCCCACTGGAGCACCTTGCGCCACACACCTGTCAAGTAAAGTTTCTCGCACTCTGCATGTATACGGGTGCCGTAAGCACCACGCTCATAAGCATCTCGCACTTCTTGCAACGCGCCATCAATGGCCACCAGCTCCCCAACGCACCGCAAGTTGGGGAGTGCCAGCAAATCAGGGAATGCCGCATCAAGAGTCCTAGCCCCATCACGCAGCGCCGGGTTACCCCACAGAGGTACATTGTACACCCAGGGCCCCGGTGCCGGGGGCGCCACCAAGGTAACAGCAGGCAACTTGGAGATTGCCGTCAGCACACGCTTGAATGGCGGGGAGGCGGGAGTCACCGGAGTATCAAGCACACGCGTACCGTCACCCCCACAGAGCAAACAAAGCACAGTAGCACCCGCGTGCCGCTGGCGCAGCCACGCCGCCACGACAGCGGTCCACGGCGGCACAAACGGCAGCAGCTCACACGCCCCCAACACACACCGAACTGCCAAGCCCGCGTGCCGCGCCTGCACATGAGCCGCCAGGGGCAGGAGCCCCGCACCCCCACACGCCGGCGGCAGCTGCAGAACCTCCAAGGACATACCGGGCAGGCGCTTGGTGGCCCGGGCGTCATACTGCGCAGGCGACATGCGCCGGTCCACCACCGCCGCCACACGCTTCAGCAAGTCCTCAACCAAGCGTTTAGGCTGAGGAAACCCCGCAAACTCCAGATGATACAACACTTTGCCCAAGGCATACGCCGACACCGCGGCCGCACGCCCAAACATGGACACGGGCATGCGCGCTACGTTACCAAGCACACTCAAAACCCCATCAAAAGCCACAGGCGGCACGGGAGTGCTCCAGTCGCCAAACCGGACCCCAAGGGACTTGGCGGCCTGCACCACTTGCAGGCCGGGCGGCAGCGCCGGTCCCGCGACCGTGCCTCCCTGACCGTTCCCCGACCCAACCACCAACAGTTCAACTTTACTCATGTTCAACCGCTGTCCAGACGCACGACGAAACACGTCCATATCTGCCAGGAAGCCGGGCACCGCCTGCAGCCCAGCCAACAGCGGCGCGCAATCATCCGCATACTGCGACGCCAGCACCGACGCCAAATCAGCCAGCACACCATGCCCCCGGTGCCGCAGCCACGACAACAGGGCCTGCGCAACCGCCAGGTAGAGCAGTGGGGCCAGGGGGCACCCCTGCCGCACCCCTGCGGCCAGCGGCACCCACCCCGACACGCGCCCGTTGACCAGTGCCGCTCCGCGCGTGTCCGTCAACAAGCGCGACACCCACGTCAGGAAGCCAGCCCCCACACCAAGCCGCTGCAGGCAGGCGAGGAGGAATGACCGGTCGACCGTGTCATACGCTTTGTAAAAGTCCAAAAACGCCGCCACACCCGGGGCGCGCCCGGCGGCTTTCAACAACCCAGGAGTAAGTTGCAGCAGGAGAACATTGTCAGCAATGCGGCGGTCGGCCAGGAACGCAGTTTGTTCAGGGTCAATGATGCGGCCAAACACAGGTTGCAGCCGACTACACAGCACACGGGCAAGCGTGCGATAATCAGTGTCAGTTAAAGTAATGGGGCGGTAGTTGGAGGGCTCAGACGCATCACCCCCCTTATAGAAAAACGTCCACACACCATCTAACAGCCCATCAGGCACCCCAACCCCCTCTCCCACCGCCGTGAAGACCTCCGCCAACGCGGGCGCAAACTCAGCGGCATAATGCTGGTACAGCTCTACCGGGATGCCGTCCGGGCCAGGCGACCGGCCAGGCGGCGCCGCCATGAGGGCAGCACGGACCTCGGCCGCCGTAACAGCCGCGCACCCAAGCCGCTCTGCCTCCGCCTCCGTACACTGGCTCCCACGCTGCTGCAGCGCACCCAGCACTTGGTCCCGGGCAGCCGAGTCGGGCGGGGGTGCAGCGCTGACATCACGCCAGTAGTGCGCCATCACCTTGCCCATGGTCGCAGAGTCCGTGGTGACACGCCCGTCCGGCTGTTTCAAGCGCGCAATGGCGCACGGGCCGCCAGCTGGCCGCAGCATGCGTGTGAGGAGCGGGCACGGCCGCTCCCCCCCGCGCAGCCAGTCATGGCGCGTACGGCGGGCTGCGCCAGCGGCCGCTCCCACGGCGGCGGCGGCGGCGGCGCATCGCGCCGCCACAGCCACCGGTGCGGTCGCCTGGACGTCCCCACCCTCTTCCACTGCTGCCACGGCCGCTGCCTCCGCCGCCAGGGCGGCCGCTTCCTGCTGGCTAGCTTCCACGCGCCGCCGCACAGCTTCACGGCTAAAACGAGTGGCTGACGTAGCGGCCGCCTTCTTCAGAGCCGGCCACCACACCAGTAGGTCCACTGCGGTAGCAGGCCGCGCCGCGACGGCGGCACGCAGCCACCGGCCGTACGCCGCGTCCAGATCCTTGAAGTCCAAGAAGCCCAGTCGTGCTTTCGGCAGCCCCCGAGGGGCCGGGAGGGCCCCCGGGGACGCTGCCAACGACATTGTGACAAGCCGGTGGTCAGCCGGCGCGCCGGGGGCCACGCCACATTCCACGACTTGCGATGCAAGGCCGGCGCTGCACAACACCCGGTCGAGGCGCGCACCCCCCTTTGGGTGAAGGAAGGTGCACACACGACGCGCTGGGTGCCGCTGCCGCATGACATCAATCATGCCCGGGCACGCGACCGCCAAGGCAGCCGCGGACGCCCGATCCCCACTGCGGGGCACACCCGTCACTGTATCAAGCGCCACGTCGTCCACAAAGTTGAAGTCCGCCGCCAGCATATGAGTGCCGTCGCCACCAGACGCCGACGGCCCCACCCACTCACGAATGAACGCTTGCTGGTCGGGGCCGTCCAGCGGGAAGTACGCGGCCGTAAGGACGAAGGAGTGGCCGCCCCATCGCAGGGGCAGACTGACGCCACGGCCAGCCCACCGCTCCCCAGCGACAGCGACAGCTGCAGCGCCGCCAGGGATGGATACAGCGCCACTGTGGAGGAGGGCTGACCGCACCAGAATAGCAGTGCCGCCGGTGACCCGGCGACCATCAGGCTTAGAAGCAGGCGACCAGAAAGCAGTCCACTCACGTACACGCAGCCGCTGGGCGGCTGCACGCAAATCAGTCGTCACGAGATCAATGGCAGATGAAAGGACGTGCGTTTCTTGCAGGCACACGACGTCCAGTTGCTGCCGCTCCCAGCACCGGAGCAGGGCGTGCAGGCGCGGGCAGCCCAGGTCCCGGACCTGGCTGCGCAGGCCGCGCACGTTGTGGGTCCCTACCCGCAGCGGCCGCGGACCGACAGCCGGCAGCTTAGGCCGCCGCATTACCTCAGCGCCCCGGCCGGGGCACCTGGGCTGGCGGCGGCAGGCTGCACACCAGCGCCACCGTGCACGCTGCCGCCACTGCCAGCGTCGCCACTGCCGCCGCCACCGCCAGGGGTGCGGCCGCCACCGCCGCCACCGCCGGGGCTACCGCCACAACCGCCGCCGCTGTGGCCGCTACCCGCCGGCAGCTCGGCGCCCGGCACCACCACCGCCACAGCGGCACCGGCCGCAGCGGGCGCCGGCGCCCCACCTGCAGCCGCCGCGGCCGCACCGCCGGCAGCCGCCGTGGCCGCGCCGCCCGCAGCCACCACAGCCGCAGCCGCAGCGGTCGCAGCCGCCGCGGCCTTGGCCGCAGCCGCCTCTGCAGCCGCGGCCTCGGCCGCGGCCGCCGCAGCCGCCGCAGCGAGCTTGGCGGCCTCCTCCTTCTCACGAATAGCGGCGTCCAGCAGCTCGTTGTCGGCCGCCGCCTTGGCAGCCGCCGCTGCCGCCGTCGCCGCCTCCGCACGCTTCCGATTCGCCAGCATCTGGGCCTTGGTGGCAAGGCGCCGGGCGCCCTCCGCGGCCTCCGCTGCAGCCGCCGCAGACGGGTCCATCACCTCGTCCGGGTCGTCGCCACCACCGACACCGTCCTCGCGCCCCAGGGTAGCCAGCAGGGCGAACGCATTGTCACCCACACCCGCGCCCGCCCCCCGGCCCGAACCCTGCGGCAGGGCCGCCGCTGCCGCCGTCTTCTCGGCCGCCGCCTGCACAGCCGTCTCCTTTTCAGCCGCCGCCTTCGCAGCCGCGTCCTTCTCGGCCGCCGCCTTCGCAGCCGCCGCCTTCGCAGCCGCCGCCTTCGCAGCCGCCGCCTTCGCAGCCGCCGCCTTCTCAGCCGCCGCCTGCGCAGCCGCCTCCTTCGCAGCCGCCGCCGCCACAGCCGCCTCCTGCTCAGCCGCCGCTTGCGCAGCTGCCGCCGCTTCAGCCGCCACGGCCGCCGCCGCCGAGAGCGGCACGACCCGGCCGCCGACGAGCTGGCTCCACGAACCGCCAGCCCCCGCGCCGCCGGCTGCACCCGGCCCGCCAGGCCGAGGCGCATCTGGCTCGGCCGGCGGTGCCGGCATGCGGCTCTGCCGAGGACCACGCGTCAAAAACGCCTGGTACCGGTCATAGTCCGCCGGCTCAAAGAGCAGCTGCATCTCCCCAAGGCGCACACGGAAAGCATTCCCGGCACCAGGCAGCTGCGCCGACGCAGGCACTTTCACCAGCGCGCAGTCAAGCTGCTCCACCACCACCTCCGGGAAGCGGGTGTCCATGTACACCTCGACAACCTCGGCGGAGACCCCACCCAAGCAGCGCTGCATCTCCACCATCATCAGGCCGGGCTCCCGGGCCAGCCCAGCCTCCAGTCCCGACACCTTCAGCCAGCGGGACCCTCCCCGCACCCGCATGCGCTTCACCGGGTCCCACGCCACCCAGCGCAGCGCAGGCACCCCGCGTGCCGCGGGCACTTCCACAGCGCCGTTGTCGTCCAGCATCGCCAGCAGCGCGGGGAAGAGGGCCTGGTCCATGGTCAGGTCGACTTGCAGGCAGGTGCCCGCCGGGTCAATGTGCACCGGTAGCCCCTTCGTCCGGCCCGGCGGCCCGACCTGCGCCAGGGCCGCCGCGGCCTTGAGCTTGGGGAGCAGGTGCCCAAGGAGGCCACCAGCCAAATGCTCACGGTGCCTAGCCAAATGTTCGTGCGAGCCGGCGCCCGGCGGAATACTGGTGCGCATGGTGGTCGTCACCATGCGCGACTTCTTCCGCATCCATTGCTGCGTTTCGTCAGCTAGTTCTAAGGTAGCCACTTGCACGACGTCGCCGCGCTTAAAGCGCGACAAGGCCATGCTCGCTATAAGAAACTAAGTCAAACCAGGGCAAGAGTCAGAACCAGGGCAGAACCAATTCAGAACCGATATGTCTTTTTTTGTTTATGATTGCGGTGTTACAGAGGGGACAACCCGAGCGTGCAAGCACACAAGGGCCGTCTGAAGCTGCAGCAAACCCTCCCGCAGTCGGAGTCCGCGTGACTTCGCGCACAGCGAGTCCCAGCCAAGCCATGGCCCGCCAGATCCCCACCGTTTGCATCGTGGCCACAGTCCAGATACGACAGGGGTGAACCCCAAACAGCAACAGACCTAGTAGGGTGGCGCAAAGTACACACACCAGCCAAGGCGCAAGCGTCTAGGCACCCGTGCGAAATACCAAACAGCACCCCACCGCCCAACCCCACGCCCTGTTAAGGGGACGGAGGCGGGGATTCAAATTCGTAAGGCAACACCAGGAGCATACCATCATCATGGCCACGAGCGAGAAAAGGGTGGCCAGGCGAAACCGTGTCCCAGCCCTTCGGCCGAATACCCAGGCTCACATATGTTTGCAAACGGCCCCAAAAGTCCGCAACGACAGCCAAGCCAATGCTAAGAACCAGGGCGGACGGCAGAGTCTGTCGCGCTGCCAAACCAGCCATCACCACCCGTTGCCGCCCAAGATCCATGGCGGACATAGCGGCAAGACACACAACGTCCCACACCGGCTGGCGCAGGCCCGCAGGCGGCCGCACCAGCCACAGTTCCTCACGCGAGAAGGCAGACAGAGCCTCCTCCGGATGCCATCCCAGTGCCATGCCCATACTCTCCCGTAACGCTTGGGCGACCCGACACTCCCAAAACCAATGGCGCCGGTCCCCATCCTGCATACGCACACCGCAGGCATGGCACGGAGCTGCATTACCAGCCGCCAGTTCCCGCGCATGGAGGGGGAAAGCCCAGCACGCATTCGCAGCCACTCTCCACAACGCCTCTTTGTGCTGGTTTTCCCATTTAAGGCCCCACAACCGCGCCAGAGTTCCCGAAAACGCCCCGGCCGCTAAGGGCACGTCCGTATCTAACACACCAGCATCCAGAATGTACGCCCGGTGCTTAGCGTGCAGGGCCGCTAATTGCGGCGCCATCTGCAGCACTGTCCCCGCCTTGACCGTATACTCCGTCAGCAGCAGCGGTGGGCCGGCCTCTTGTGACCATCCCAGCCCTTGCACCACCTGCCGCACAGACTCCGCAGTAGCCTGTGCTAGCGCTGCGCCCTCCAACGGCAGGGCAGCGGCACGACCCCGCGCCAGCCGCGCGGCGCGCGCGGCCGCCGCCCAGCCAGGCGGCAGGAGGGCGACCGCCTCCGCAAACCGGTCCGCCGCATCTTGGACTGAGGCCGGGCCGCGTAGGGGCGACGGCAGAGTCCGCCACCGATACCTGAGCACCCGCCTCCACACATTATTCAAGTACATCTCGTCAAAAGCCTCAGCAAACCGTGTCCCGTGTTGTTTATGAGTGCTGGTTACAAGAAGGGGACAGTGTGAACACTGCCTCGGGCACAGGTGGCCAACCGCCACCCTGCTTGGCTGCCCACCCGACTCACAGCTGCGTAGGCGTGTCGAAGCTAAGCTAAACGCCCGCCAGAGCCACACCAGACACAGCATCACAAGACACGCGGCTCATAAGGCACCGCTACGCGAAGACCAAGTCGTAACCGTCAAGGCAGCACACCGTCAAGCCAGCACAGTAGGCCCGAAGCCAGCTGCACGCCGCACGCCCCTCAAGGAGAAGGGGGCGGAGAAGCAGCGTCATACGGCAACACCACGTCAATGCGGTCGCCAGCCCCCCGCGACAGGAACACGTGCCCGGAGGGGACAGCATCCCAGCCACTAGGGCGCACGCCCAAGCTAGCAAACGCCTGCAACCGTCCCCAGAAATCAGCCACCACCTCCAGTCCAATAGCTAAAACACGGCGAGAAGGGAGCGGGGCCTCAGCAGGCAACCCTTGGCCGGCCATCACAACCCGCTGCCGCCCCACGTCCATAGCAGACAACGCAGCCAGACACACCACATCCCAGACCGGCGGCGCCAGACCCGGCGGCGGCCGCACCAGCCACAAGGCAGCCCGAGTAAACACGCCTAGCGAGTCGTCGGGAAGCGCCCCCATCGCCATACCCATGGACTCACGCAGGCCACGGGCGACCACACAGTCCCAGTAATAATGCCGCCGATCCCCAAACGTCATATCCGCACCACACGCCTGGCACACGTGGACGACACCGCCAGCACGTTCGCGGGCACGCATGGGGAACGCCCAACACGCATCGGCAGCGACACGCCACAAGGCCTCTTTGTGCCGATTCTCCCACTTAAGGTTCCACAACCGTGACAGCACAGCAGCAAACGCACCCGCAGCCAGCACACAGTCAGACTCAGTCACATCGGGGTCGAAAGCAGCAGCCACATACGTACGATGTTTGGCACGCAGCTGCGCCAGGGGCGCCGCGAGTTGCATGAGTGTACCAGCTTTCACCGTATACTCCAGCACCAGGAGAGGCGGGCCGCCGGCCTGGGCCCACCCCAACCCCCTGGCCAGCTCCCGCACGGACGCAGCTTGGTCCGGCGCCGTAACCCGACCGCTGCGGGGCGCCCGCGCCGCCCGCGCCGCTGCCGCCCAGCCCGCCGGCAGGAGGGCCATGGCGGCGGCGACACGTGCGGCCGCGGCCTGGGCCGACGGCGGCCCCTTAAGCGGGACCGGTAGCGGCCGGCGGGGCCCCCACTGGAGCACCTTGCGCCACACACCTGTCAAGTAAAGTTTCTCGCACTCGGCATGTATACGGGTGCCGTAAGCACCACGCTCATAAGCATCTCGCACTTCTTGCAACGCGCCATCAATGGCCACCAGCTCCCCAACGCACCGCAAGTTGGGGAGTGCCAGCAAATCAGGGAATGCCGCATCAAGAGTCCTAGCCCCATCACGCAGCGCCGGGTTACCCCACAGAGGTACATTGTACACCCAGGGCCCCGGTGCCGGGGGCGCCACCAAGGTAACAGCAGGCAACTTGGAGATTGCCTTCAGCACACGCTTGAATGGCGGGGAGGCGGGAGTCACCGGAGTATCAAGCACACGCGTACCGTCACCCCCACAGAGCAAACAAAGCACAGTAGCACCCGCGTGCCGCTGGCGCAGCCACGCCGCCACGACAGCGGTCCACGGCGGCACAAACGGCAGCAGCTCACACGCCCCCAACACACACCGAACTGCCAAGCCCGCGTGCCGCGCCTGCACATGAGCCGCCAGGGGCAGGAGCCCCGCACCCCCACACGCCGGCGGCAGCTGCATAACCTCCAAGGACATACCGGGCAGGCGCTTGGTGGCCCGGGCGTCATACTGCGCAGGTGTTTATGCTGCCCTATGTATAGACAAGATGGACAACTTGACCGACCCTGGGTCAAAACCGCGCACGAATTCTGTATAGCGTGTTTCGCGAGCGCCGAGCAAGTGCAATCGAAAGGCCGCGTTGCACAGGCGCCAAAAGTCGCGCTGGTGTCGCGCATAATCGAGTCTGTGACAAATCCATTTACTGCAGCGATTACAATCGCAAGCAATTTCGCGTGGAGCGGCCTTTCGGCCAACCTGGGTTTTGCTATCAACTTTAATATGCAAGCGCTATCAAATAGCATTGTGGGTTTTTAAAGGACAGTAAAATTTTCACAGAGCGGTTACTGAAAATTGACCGCGACTTCACAGCCAACATCCCGAGCGAGCATGCGCATGCTAGGAACACCGGCCCACTTCCCACGAGGTCCACGACCTCTTCCCACCCTTTCTTTATACTTTATAGAGAGCGATTACTGAGAGTTGATCGCGACATCGCAACATCGCAACATCCAGTGCATGCCACGAATCCCGGCCCACTCCAATTCCCTCCCGGTCCATACATACCCTCCCTCTGCATAGACCTCGTCCCCAGCCTCGTCCCACCCTTTCCAGACCGAGAAGCAGCACACTCAATAGGCCAGATCATTTGAAGTGCAGATCCGCTCCATCCTTTCGTATGGCTGCGAGGTGTGGGGGCCAGACGTACTAGTGGAAATGCTAGACGGAGGGCCGCCGCCACGGCGCAATGATAGCAATAACCTGGCACAGGGGCCGTTTGAGGCATGCTTGAGAGACGAAGCAGTGAAGTGTAACAAGAGGAAAATCTCCTAGGATGACAAGGGAGCGAGTCTCCCGTTACAGTCCTCCCCCCCTGGAAGCGAACGTCCTCGTGAGACCACCAGTGCTGGTCAGGCTCACTGCAGGCGCGGGGTGGATTTACTGCCTTTGGCCCAGTTGCGATTTTGCCTCGCGCCCATCCGGATTTGAACCCGGGACCTTCAACAGTCAGGGGCGGTGTCCTGGCAATTCGCACCAATGTAACAAGAGGAAAATCTCCTAGGATGACAAGGGAGCGAGTCTCCCGTTACATGAAGCTACAAATTCAGTACATGCGCCAGACTGTGGGTGCCGCTAAACCGTCACACCGGCTTTTGTTTGCCGAGCTAGCCCAACTACCGCTACACTTTTTCATAGCGAAGCAATGTATGGGCTTCTACAATAGGATCTGTGCACAAACCAGGAGTCTGGCTTTCGACACGCTGGTAGATGAAATTCGTGACGCATGGAGGAATGATCTGGCCTATTGAGTGTGCTGCTTCTCGGTCTGGAAAGGGTGGGACGAGGCTGGGGACGAGGTCTATGCAGAGGGAGGGTATGTATGGACCGGGAGGGAGTTGGAGTGGGCCGGGATTCGTGGCATGCACTGGATGTTGCGATGTTGCGATGTCGCGATCAACTCTCAGTAATCGCTCTCTAAAAAGTATAAAGAAAGGGTGGGAAGAGGTCGTGGACCTCGTGGGAAGTGGGCCGGGGTTCCTAGCATGCGCATGCTCGCTCGGGATGTTGGCTGTGAAGTCGCGGTCAATTTTCAGTAACCGCTCTGTGAAAATTTTACTGTCCCTTGAAAACCCACAATGCTATTTGATAGCGCTTGCATATTAAAGTTGATAGCAAAACCCAGGTTGGCCGAAAGGCCGCTCCACGCGAAATTGCTTGCGATTGTAATCGCTGCAGCAAATGAATTTGTCACAGACTCGATTATGCGCGACACCAGCGCGACTTTTGGCGCCTGTGCAACGCGGCCTTTCGATTGCACTTGCTCGGCGCCCGCGAAACGCGCTATACAGAATTCGTGCGCGGTTTTGACCCAGGGTCGGTCAAGTTGTCCATCTTGTCTATACATAGGGCAGCAAAAGGCCCCTTGCTCGCTTGCGAGCTCGGCGTGTCCTTTCCTGTAAACACGCAATCATATAAGCCTCTAGGGCTACACCCCTAGCCTCGCGAGCTGTGGCTCGTGGGGGAGCACAACAATTATTGTTGGCGACTTTGGCTTTCGTTGCGCACTTTTTGTAGCCTGTTACGGGCTCCGTTGCTTTCGACTTGGTTCGAATTGGTTCCGACTGGCGCTCGCGCCGAGACTTTTGCCTCGAAGTTCCATGGCGGCTGGCCCGCGGCCTCCGCAGCTGGCCGGGCGGGTTCTTCCTTGTTGCTACCTTTGTGTTTGACGTGTGTGCAGGTTGTGGACGGCCCTGGTGGCCGCTCGCTTGGTGTGGTGCCGGCGCCAATGAGCCCTCGCCTCTTCTCGTGGCGCCTGGCCCGCTGTCGTCTCTGCCTGCGGCTATGCTGGCTCTGCAGATAGTTAGGTTCCCGGGTGTCGTCCGCAGCACGTCGGTCCGTGGATCGGTAGGCAGTGCGCAGCCAGTCGTGTAGTCCCGGGTATGGTTTGTGTTTGCACGGGCGCGGTTGCCCCGGGCGCCCAGGCTGCTGGTGAGCATGTCGCCTCCGGACGCAATCGGGGCCTGTTTGGAGGGTTGAGTTCGTTCGTTGGTAGGGCGTGTGGCGGGCGACGTGCCCGTGGTGGGGCTTTGTGGTGTGTTGGTGGTTTGGCTTGTTCCCCGCTCGGCTTGGTTTTGAGTTGGTACAGACTTTCCTGGACGATGGCCTCCTGGCCAAGACTTTGCAGACGAGAAAATGAGTGGTGCTTGCGTTTACTGGGGATGCCGGCAGGCCTCTGGCTTGTCGCGCCTTGTTTTGCGTGGGTACTGCCGCCAAAATGGTGCATTCATGAGCCGCGAGTACTGTGATGCTGTGTCTGGTGTGGCTCTGGCGGGCGTCTCGCTTAGCTTCGACACGCCTACGCAGCTGTGATTCGGGTGGGCAGCCCAGCAGGGTGGCGGTTGGCCACATGTGCCCGAGACAGTGTTCACACTGTCCCCTTCTTGTAAACCCGCATTCATAATGTGGGCCTGGAGGTTCGCGGCGGCCTCGGGCGGCGTGGTGAGGAGGACGCCGAGCCGGGCGTCCACGCCAAGCTGCAGTGCCAGGGCCGCCGGGGTGGCACGGGCGACTTCATGGACGTCAGCTCAGCCGCCCCGCCAGGGGGCATGCAGTAATGCGGCGGCCCAAGCAACGGGCCGCGGGACCCCGACCCCTGCGGGTGGGGTCCCACAACGTGCGGGGGCTGCGGAAGCGGACGCCCCATATGGGGTGTGCTCGCTTGCACGCCCTCTTGTGCTGCTGGGAACGGCAGCGCCTGGACGTAGTGTGTCTCCAGGAGACGCACGTGCTCGAATCCGATATTGATTTGGTGACTGCCGACCTTGCGGCGGCCGCGCAGCGGCTGCGCGTTCGGGAGTGGACTGCGTGGTGGGCGCCGGCACAGAAGCCCCCAGGGCGGCGCGTCACCGGCGGCACAGCCATCCTGGTTCGCTCGTGCCTCCTGCAGCAAGGTGTCGTGACTCTGCCCGGCGGTGATGCTGCAGTGGCCGTGGCCACGGGCGCCTGGGCGGGGCGTGGCGTCAGCGTGCCAATGCAGTGGGGTGGCCACACTTTCACGTTGACTTCAGCCTACTTCCCCTTGGCTTCTTCGCAGCAGCAGGCCTTTATACGCGACTGGGTGGGTCCGCAGGCTGCGGCCGCGGGCGAGCACATCCTTGCCGCTGACTTCAACTTTGTGGACGACCTGGCGCTGGACACTGTCACTGGTGTCGAGCGTGGCGACAGGCCCGCGTCGGCTGCCCTGGCAGCGGCGTGCCCTGGCCTTGCTGACGTTCTGCGCCAGCGCCACCCTGCACGACGTGTGTGTACGTTCTTCCACCCCACCGGGGCCAGTCGGCTGGACCGCATCCTCTGCAGCGGGGGCGTCGCGCCGCACGTGCAGGAGTGCGGCGTCGCTGCCGGCGTGCCCTCCGATCACATGCTGGTTACGGTGGCCGTGGCGGCGTCGGCCGAGGTTACCCGCCCTGCGCGGGGCCTGCCCAAGGCTCACCTTGGCTTCCGCGACATCAAGGACCTGGACGGCGCCTACCGCACCTGGCTGTGTGCTGAGCTGGCGGCGCGCCCCACCGACCCTGTGGAGCTACTGGCCTGGTGGCCCGCCCTCAAACGCGTCGCCGCCACGTCTGCCAATCGCCTGAGCCGGATCGCTGTCTCCCGCCGGGTGGCAGCCGGTCAGCGTGAAGCTGCGGCGCTTGCCGCCGCCGCCGCCGCTACCGCCGCGGTGGAGGCTGGCGGCGACGTGCAGGCGGCAGCGCCAGCGGCGGTGCGCGCGCGCTGCACGGCGGCTGCCGCGGCTGTGGCCGCTGCTGCTGGCGCTGCGCGCAGTACACGTCATGCCTGGTTGCGTGGCGGCGAGAAGCCGTGTCCTCTCCTTACCCGTATGCTGCGGCCAGCTGGCGGCCCTCGCACCATCGCCAGACTGAAACAACCCAACGGCTCGTACACGTCTGATCCCACGGTCATGGGCCAGGTCATGGCGCGGTATTGGCAGGATGTTTGTGCCGCGCCGCTGCCGGACCCAGCCGCCAGGGCACAGGTTTTAGCGGCGCTGCAACACCACGGCCGCCGCTGTACTGCCGAGGATGCCGAGCAGCTTGGCCGGCCGGCGGTGACGGCCGCGGAAGTGCGTGCCGCCCTGCTTGCTGCTCCCGCTGGGCGCGCGGCCGGCCCTGACGGTATCCCTGTCGAACTGTATCAACATTATGAAAGTGACTTCGCCCCGGTGCTGGCAGAGGTGTTTACGGCCGTGGGGGAGGGTCACGGTGTGTCAGGTGGATTCCTGGATGGTGTGTGGACGTTTTTCTATAAAGGGGGTGACGCGTCCGAGCCGTCCAACTACCGCCCCATCACTTTGACTGACACTGATTATCGCACTCTCGCACGGGTGTTGTGCCGGCGGTTGCAACCTGTGTTTGGGCGCGTTATCGACCCTGAGCAAACTGCGTTTCTGACTGAGCGTCGCATTGCGGATAATATACTGCTGTTGCAACTTACGCCGGGTTTGCTAAAGGCCGCGGGCAAGGCTCCGGGTGTGGCGGCCTTTCTCGATTTTTACAAAGCGTACGATACGGTAGACCGGTCGTTTCTGCTGGCGTGCCTAGAGCGTATGGGTGTAGGGGCCGGTTTCTTGTCTTGGGTTTCACGTCTGTTGACTGACACGCGTGGGGCGGCTCTGGTGAACGGGCGTGTGTCTCGGTGGGTGCCGTTGGAGGCGGGTGTGCGCCAGGGCTGCCCCCTGGCTCCGCTGCTGTACCTTGCTGTAGCGCAAGCCCTTCTGTCCTGGCTCCGCAGTCGGGGGCACGGCGTCCTGGCTGACCTTGCGTCTGTCCTGGCCTCTCAGTATGCGGACGACTGCACGCCTCTGCTTGCGGGGTTCCAAATGGTGCCGCAGTTTTTGGCGGATATGGATGTGTTTCGGCGTGCGTCTGGGCAACGTTTGAACATGACTAAAGTTGAGTTGCTACTGCTGGGGGCGGCAGGGGGGGGGCGGGGGTGGTTTGCCGGCAGGCGTGGCGGGCCCACCGCTGCCCCCAGGTTGGCGGGCTGTGCCTACGTCTAAGTCCCTGGGGGTCCACTTTGGGGACTGGGCCACCGCCACGCCGCCCGTTGCGTTTGAGGGCGTGATCAGTGTCCTCGGCAAAATTGTGCGTATGCCTGTGTCCATGTTCGGACGGGCGGCGGCGGTGTCGGCGTATGCACTTGGCAAAGTACTGTACCATTTAGAGTTTGCGGGGCTCCCCCGTACTCAGGCGCCTGTCCAGGGCCTCCTGAAGCGGGTTGCGGCGGTGGTGGACCGGCGGCTGTCTCCGGCCAAATATGAGGCTAATGCACGCGCTCGGCCGCCTGGTGTGTCCCTTGACATTATGCAGCTGCCTCCGGTGGTTGGGGGTGTGGGCCTGCTCCCGTTGGTGCAGCACGTGCAGGCGCGACAGGCGGGGTTGGCAGTGCGGTGTGTGCTGGGTGCGTGTGGCCTGCTGCCGTATGTCCCTCCTTGGACCCGGGTGGTGGTCGCGTGGCTTCGTCAGCTGTGTATGGATGTGACGCCGCTGCGGTTATTGGTGCATGGGGGTGGCTCGGCAGTGCTGGGGCATCCCCTGTCCCCGGCCTGCCCCCCGTTTGTGCGTTTGTTGGGCGCTATGTCGCACTTGCCGCCGTTGTCGTTGGTGGCGCCGCCCCCACCCGGGGCGTGGGTGGCGCATGTGCCCTTGTGGGCTAACCCAGCCCTGTGTGTGGGGAGCAGCACGTGGGATGTGGCGTTTGCGGATCTGTACGCTCTCCCAGGCCTGTTGCGTGTGGGCCAACTGGTGGATGCGCATGACGGCTTGGATGAGTATCGTGAGGCCAGTCAGCACCCTGGCCGCTGGGGGACACGGTTTGCTGAGGCTTTTGACGAGATGTACTTGAATAATGTGTGGAGGCGGGTGCTCAGGTATCGGTGGCGGACTCTGCCGTCGCCCCTACGCGGCCCGGCCTCAGTCCAAGATGCGGCGGACCGGTTTGCGGAGGCGGTCGCCCTCCTGCCGCCTGGCTGGGCGGCGGCCGCGCGCGCCGCGCGGCTGGCGCGGGGTCGTGCCGCTGCCCTGCCGTTGGAGGGCGCAGCGCTAGCACAGGCTACTGCGGAGTCTGTGCGGCAGGTGGTGCAAGGGCTGGGATGGTCACAAGAGGCCGGCCCACCGCTGCTGCTGACGGAGTATACGGTCAAGGCGGGGACAGTGCTGCAGATGGCGCCGCAATTAGCGGCCCTGCACGCTAAGCACCGGGCGTACATTCTGGATGCTGGTGTGTTAGATACGGACGTGCCCTTAGCGGCCGGGGCGTTTTCGGGAACTCTGGCGCGGTTGTGGGGCCTTAAATGGGAAAACCAGCACAAAGAGGCGTTGTGGAGAGTGGCTGCGAATGCGTGCTGGGCTTTCCCCCTCCATGCGCGGGAACTGGCTGCTGGTAATGCAGCTCCGTGCCATGCCTGCGGTGTGCGTATGCAGGATGGGGACCGGCGCCATTGGTTTTGGGAGTGTCGGGTCGCCCAAGCGTTACGGGAGAGTATGGGCATGGCACTGGGATGGCATCCGGAGGAGGCTCTGTCTGCCTTCTCGCGTGAGGAACTGTGGCTGGTGCGGCCGCCTGCGGGCCTGCACCAGCCGGTGTGGGACGTTGTGTGTCTTGCCGCTATGTCCGCCATGGATCTTGGGCGGCAACGGGTGGTGATGGCTGGTTTGGCAGCGCGACAGACTCTGCCGTCCGCCCTGGTTCTTAGCATTGGCTTGGCTGTCGTTGCGGACTTTTGGGGCCGTTTGCAAACATATGTGAGCCTGGGTATTCGGCCGAAGGGCTGGGACACGGTTTCGCCTGGCCACCCTTTTCTCGCTCGTGGCCATGATGATGGTATGCTCCTGGTGTTGCCTTACGACTTTGAATCCCCGCCTCCGTCCCCTTAAAAGGGCGTGGGGTTGGGCGGTGGGGTGCTGTTTAGTATTTCGCACGGGTGCCTAGACGCTTGCGCCTTGGCTGGTGTGTGTACTTTGCGCCACCCTACTAGGTCTGTTGCTGTTTGGGGTTCACCCCTGTCGTATCTGGACTGTGGCCACGATGCAAACGGTGGGGATCTGGCGGGCCATGGCTTGGCTGGGACTCGCTGTGCGCGAAGTCACGCGGACTCCGACTGCGGGAGGGTTTGCTGCAGCTTCAGACGGCCCTTGTGTGCTTGCGCGCTCGGGTTGTCCCCTCTGTAACACCGCAATCATAATGTCGGTGCCTTATGAGCCGCGTGTCTTGTGATGCTGTGTCTGGTGTGGCTCTGGCGGGCGTTTAGCTTAGCTTCGACACGCCTACGCAGCTGTGAGTCGGGTGGGCAGCCAAGCAGGGTGGCGGTTGGCCACCTGTGCCCGAGGCAGTGTTCACACTGTCCCCTTCTTGTAACCAGCACTCATAATGTCCGCAACCATAACGACTAGCCTCTGGTTTGGACTACGGGACGGCTTGTGACACTTTGGGTCAGGACTAGTGTACAAATGTACCCGGCGGGCGTAACTCCCCGCCGTGGCCCTTTAGTAGAACCCTTGCGGGTTGCTTGGCCAGCTCGCACACGCGAGTTCCTCAAGCAGCACGCCGACGCCTGGATTGTGGTCAAATTTCAGGCGCTGTACACCGGCGAGCTGCAGCTTGCCTTTTTTGAGCGCAATAAAACCACAGTAGTAAATGGTCTCGTTCGCGCTTTGTGGGACCCCATGACCGCGGCAGCGCGGGATGCCCGGGTGGATGGCCCGGCGCAACGGCTCGGCACCCTGCTGGCGACCCGGGGCGGCGGCATCACCATTCAGTTCGACATCACGTTCCCCAGCGTGCTGGCGCCCAAGCTGGTCGCGCTGCTGGATGCCGACAGGGCGGTGGTGACCCCAGCCGGCGACGGGGTCCCCAGCCTGCGCTGGGTGGCGGACGTGCCACGCACGGCCATGGGCCCGCCCAAGGGCAAACGGTGGCTCCGCGTCAGTGGCCTGCCCCCCGGCCTGCCCCCGCAGCTGCAGCAGGAGCTCCTGCAGCAGTGCCTGCCGGGGGTGACGGTCGAGGAGTGGGTCCGGCGCGTGTACGCTTTCCACTACGACCAGGCGGTGTTGCAGAGTGGGCAGGTTCTGGTCAAGGTGCCGGACACCGCGCACCTGCCGTCGTCGGACGTGGCGTTTGCGGTGGGCGTGGGCCCGCGACACCAGCTGGTTTTCCGGCTGGAAGACATTGATCGATACCGTGCACAGGAGGCACGTGGGCCCCAGGCCCGCCGGGCGCGCATGCCGCCGGCCACGCCTGCTGCGACCGCGGCGGCAGCGCGCGGCGGCACGGCGGCGGCTGCTGCTGCGGGCGTGGGTGTGGCGGCAGGTGCGGCGGCAGGCGCGGGCGCTGCGGCTGCTGCGGCGGCAGGCGCGGGCGCGGCGGCCGCGGCGGCTGGCCGTGCCGCCCAGGGCCCTGGCGACGGCAGCGGTGGCAGCAGCACCGGCACTCCCATGTGGCACCAGCGCGTCGGCGGCCGTGTGGTTCCCGAACTGGCCGCAGCAGATGCAGCGCTGGTGCGGGCGCTGGTGCAGACCATCTTTGGTGCCGTGGTGCAGCAGGCGGGCGCCGGCGGGGCAGGCGGGGTTGGCGGGCCACTGGTGCGGGACGCCAATCCTTTCGCCCTGTTGGCAGAGACGAGCTCTGACGTTCAGATGGGTGTCGTGGAGGGGGCGGACAGGACGCCGGTGGCGACGGACCTGGCAGCGGCGGCCACGCGTGCTGCCGCCGCCAAGCGGGGCCGGGCTGCGGCCGCCGCGGCGACCGCGGCGGATGCGGCCCTGCTGAGGCAGGCGGTGCGGACGGCCAACGCTGAGCGGCAAGCCGCGGCTGCGGCGGCGGCGACGGGGCCGGCGGTGGCGCCGGCCGCTGCCGCTGGCGCGACCGGCGGGGTGGCCGCCGCCAGCGGGGTCGGTGGGGCGGTGGGCGCTGCTGCTGACGGAGCTAGCTGGCCGCAGGGCGGCGCCCTGCCGCTGGCCTCGCTCGCCGGCGCCGCGGCGGCGGGTGGCGGGCCCGGCTTCGTCGGGCCGGCCGAGCTGCCGCCGGGCTGGGTTGCCGGTGGCGGCGGCGGTGAAGGCGGTTTGGCGGCGGAGGCGGGCGCAGCGGGCTGCACTGGGCCGGGCCGCCCGGGTGAGGAGGAGGCGGAGCCGGGTGTCCGCGCCAAGCTGCGGTGCCAGGGCCGCCGGGGCGGCGACGGTGACGACATGGACATCAGCTCGGCCGCCCCGCCCGGGGCCGTGCAGTAATGCGGCGGCCGTCGGCCGCCGCGGCTGGGCCCCGGCCCTTACGGGTGGGGTCCCATAACGTGCGGGGGCTGCGGACGCGGGTACCCCACCTGGGGTGCGCACGCCTGCACGCCCTGCTGTGCTGCTGGGAGCGGCAGCGCCTTGATGTTGTGTGCCTCCAAGAGACACATGTTCTTGACACTGACATTGACTTGGTCACCGCGGACCTGGCCGCCGCCGCGCAACGGCTGCGTGTTAGGGAGTGGACTGCGTGGTGGGCGCCGGCGCAGAAACCCCCAGGGCGTCGTGTCACAGGCGGCACCGCCATCCTCATCCGGACGTGTCTGCTACAGCAGGGTGCAGTTGTCCTCCCCGGCGGCGCTGCCGCCGTGGCGGTCGCCGCGGGTGCTTGGGCTGGCCGCGGCGTCAGCGTGCCGCTGCAGTGGGGTGGCCACGCCTTCACGCTGACGTCAGCCTACTTCCCCCTGTCCTCCACGGCGCAGCAAGCCTTCATTCGGGAGTGGGTGGGCCCGCAGGCGGCCGGCGCCGTCGAGCACGTTCTGGCCGCAGACTTTAATTTTGTAGATGACGTTGCGCTGGACACGGTCACCGGCGTGGAGCGTGGCGACCGGCCTGCCGCGGCGGCGCTTGCCGCCGCGTGCCCTGGCCTCTCCGATGTGCTGCGCCAGCGGCACCCTACACGCCGCGTCTGCACCTACTTCCACCCTCAGGGCGCTAGCCGACTGGACCGTATCCTCTGCAGTACGGGCATCTCGCCGCACGTACTGGAGTGTGGGGTTGCAGCCGGTGTGCCCTCCGATCACAAGCTCGTGACAGTTACCCTGGCTGCGTCCCCGGAGACCTACCCGCCGGCGCGGGGCCTGCCGAAAGCGCACTTGGGCTTCAGGGATTTCAAGGACTTGGACCGTGAGTATCGCGCCTGGCTGTGCGCCGCCTTGGCTGCGCGCCCCACGGATCCCGCTGCTCTGCTAGAGTGGTGGCCCGCCCTCAAGCGCGCCGCCGCTGTGTCTGCCAACCGCCTCAGCCGGGTGGCTGTGGCTCGTCGGGTGGAGGCGAGCCAGCAAGAGGCCGCGGCGCTTGCCGCGGCGGAGGCTGCTGCCGCAGCGGTCGTGGATGACGAAGGTGTGCACGCGACGGCCCCTGCGGCGGTGCGCGCCCGCTGCGCCGCGGCGGCGGCCGCCGTGGCTGCTGCTGCGGGTGTGGCGCGCCGCACCCGCCACACGTGGCTGCGCGGGGGTGAGCGCCCGTGCCCGGTGCTTACCCGCATGCTGCGGCCGCCTGGCGGGCCGCGTGTCATCGCCCGGCTGAAACGCCCAGATGGCTCACCAACTTCAGACCCCACGATCATGGGCACGGTGATGGCGCAGTACTGGCAGAATATCTGCGCCGCGCCGCCGCCCGCCCCTGACGCCGCTGCCTGCGTACTGGATGCGCTGCAGCGCCATGGGCGTCGGTGCACTGCCGACGAGGCCGAGCAGCTTGGCCAGCCTGCCGTCACCCCGGGTGAGGTGCGTGCGGCGCTTCGAGCGGCCCCTCCAGGGCGGGCGGCGGGCCCTGACGGCATCCCGGTGGAGCTGTATCAGCATTATGAAAGTGATTTTGCCCCCGTGCTGGCGGAGGTGTTCACTGCGGTAGGGGAGGGGCATGGTGTGTCTGCCGGGTTTCTGGATGGCGTGTGGACGTTTTTCTATAAGGGGGGTGACGCGTCTGAGCCCTCCAACTATCGCCCCATCACGTTGACGGATACTGATTACCGCACTCTAGCGCGTGTGCTTTGCCGCCGGTTACAGCCGGTGTTTGGCCGCATCATTGACCCTGAACAAACCGCATTCCTGTCTGATCGCCGCATTGCCGACAATGTGCTGCTGCTGCAACTTACTCCTGGGTTGCTCAAAGCTGCGGGGCAGTCGCCGGGTGTGGCGGCCTTCTTGGATTTTTACAAAGCGTATGACACCGTTGACCGGTCATTTCTGCTGGCATGCCTTGAGCGCATGGGCGTGGGGGCCGGCTTCTTGACGTGGGTATCCCGCCTCTTGACTGACACGCGTGGGGCGGCACTGGTTAATGGCCGGGTGTCGGGCTGGGTGCCTCTGGAGGCGGGTGTGCGGCAGGGGTGCCCCCTGGCCCCGCTGCTGTACCTGGCCGTAGCGCAAGCCCTCCTGTCGTGGCTGCGCAGTAGGGGGCACGGGGTCCTAGCGGATTTGGCCTCGGCCTTGGCCTCGCAGTACGCGGATGACTGCACGCCGCTACTGGCTGGGTTTCAAGCGGTGCCGGCCTTTCTGGCGGATATGGAGACGTTTCGTCGTGCCTCCGGGCAACGCCTGAATATGACTAAAGTGGAACTACTACTGATGGGTGCGCCGCGCGGCGCTGGGTCCCTGCCGGCGGGGGTGGCTGGGCCGCACCTGCCGCCTGGCTGGCGGGTGGTGCCGACGGCTAAATCACTGGGGATTCATTTCGGTGATTGGGCTGTCCCTTCCCCGGCTGTCGCGTTTGAGGGAGTGTTGAGTGTTCTAAACAAAATTGTTCGTATGCCAGTATCCATGTTTGGTCGGGCGGCTGCAGCGTCTGCGTATGCGCTCGGCAAGGTGTTGTACCATTTGGAATTTGTGGGCCTCCCCCGGAGGGGCGCGGATTTGGCGGGGTTGCTGGCACGGGTGGCCGCTGTGGTGGACCGCCGTCTCTCGCCGGCTGCATATGATGAGAACGCTCGTGCCCGCCCGCCCGGTGTGTCGCTTGAAATTATGCAATTGCCCCCGGCGGTGGGCGGCGTCGGCCTGCTTCCGCTGGTCGAGCATGTGAAGGCGCGGCAGGCTGGGTTGGCGGTGCGGTGTGTCCTTGGGGCGTGTGGCCTCTTACCGTATGTGCCTCCATGGACTCAGGTGGCAGTCGCCTGGTTGCGCCAAGTGCACAATGACGCGACGCCGCTGCGGCTACTGGTGCATGGGGCCGGTGCGAAGGTGCTGGGCAAACAGCTCTCCCCTATGTGCCCCCCGTTTGTGCGGTTGCTAGAAGCTATGAGTGAATTGCCGGCTGTGACCCTAGTTGCTCCGCCCGAGCCTGGGCCGTGGGTGGTCCATGTGCCATTGTGGGCCAACCCGGCACTGTGCGTTGGCGGTCAAACCTGGGACGTTGCATTTGCGGATCTGCGTGCTCTCCCACGTCTGTTGTATGTGGGTCAACTGGTTGATGCGCATGATGGGCTTGACGAATACCGGGACGCGTGTGAAATTCCTCATGTGTGGGGCGAGGGGTTTGCTGCCGCTTGCGACGAAATGTACTTGAATAATGTGTGGCGGGCTGTGCTGCGGTGGCATCCCCGGAAGCTGCCGTCACCGCTCCGGGGCCCTGCCTCGGTCCAAGATGCCGCCAACCGATTTGCCGCGGCAGTGGCCCTCCTGCCCCCTGGCTGGGCCGCTGCCGTGCGTGAGGACCGGTGGTACCGCCGTGTGTACGGGGTGGCGCCGCTGCGGAAGGAGGAAGTGGCGCGTGCGGCGGCCGCGGCTGTGCAACAGGTTGTGCGAGGCCTCGGCTGGGCGCAGGACGGGGGCCCTCCCCTACTAGTCACGGCGTACACAGTGAAGGCGGGCACTACCTTGCAACAGTCCCAGGCGTTGGTCGCTCTGAGGGCTAAACATCGTGCGTTCGTGCTTGATGCTGGTGTGCCGGAGTCTGAGGTGCCCATAGCGTGCGGTGCCTTTGCGGGTGCGTTGACTCGTCTATGGGCGCTCAAGTGGGAAAACCAACACAAGGAAGCTTTGTGGCGGGTGGCCGCCAATGCGTGCTGGGCATTCCCACAAAATGCTGCTAAACGTTTGCGTGGTCAGCGTGTGGACCCGTGTCGTGCGTGTGCTGCTGATATGCAGGATGGTGATCGGCGCCATTGGTTCTGGGATTGTCGGGTGGCACTGGCCTTGCGTGAGAGTATGGGCCTCGCTATGGGCGCAGAGCCTGAGAACGCGCTGCACACGTTCTCTCGTGCCGACTTGTGGCTGGCCCGGCCGCCTGCGGGTCTAGTTCAGCCTGTGTGGGATGTCGTGTGCCTTGCTGCGATGTCTGCTTTGGACTTGGGTCGCCAACGTGTGATCATGGCTGGCCTTGCTGCCAAGCGCACTTTGCCGTCTGCGCACGTGCTCCGCGTCGGCCTTGATGTTGTGACGGATTTCTGGGGTCGGCTGCAGACTTTTGTTAGTTTGGGTATTCCCCCCAAGGATTGGGACACGGTGTCGTCTTCTCACCCATTCATTGCTCCTGGCGGTGGTGGTCGGATGGAGTTGAGGCTGCCGTACGATTTCGAATCACCGCCTCCGTCGCCGTGAGTTCCTACGTCTTAAAGACATGCGCGTTCGTCTTGCAGTGCCTCTGCTTCGTGCGGCCGCCTGGTACCTGGACGCTTGCGCCCTGGTTAGGTTAGGTTGTGCTGGTAGGGTGTACTGTTCGCCTTTGACCTGTGCGGTAATCCCGCTTTTGGACTTGTGGCAGCGATGCAATCGGCGGGGCTCTGGCGGGTTACGGCTTGGCTAGGATTCGCTGTGCGCGGAGTCACTCGGACCATGGTGGCGGGAGGGTTTGCAGCAGCTTCCGACGGCCCTTGTGTCCTTGCACACTCGGGTTGTCCCCTCTGTAATTCCGCAACCATAACCAGGCGCGAGTGATGGGTGGTGTGCACGTTTGTTTCGTTTCATAGCAGCACAAGGCATTGACGTCTGGAACTGGCCAGGGACACATGAGACGAGGGAAGAATGGAGGGCCAGTACACCCCTACCCGACGGGCCTGCCCTCTCCACCTTCAGGGAGCACCTGATGCGGGCGTGGGGCCATGAGCGGCTGCAAGCAGACCCACACGCCTTCCCCTCAGACGGCAAGCAACCAGGCATTCATATGTGCAAATATAAGCATTGGATGGGGCTAAGTGCGACGGGCGCCGCGCCGCTGGTGTTACATGACCACTGCCGGGCTAGCCGGGCTTACATCACTGTTGCGCGACACAAACTCCTGATGCGATTTCGTCTATGCTGTTGGCCAATTACTGCTAATCGCGCATGGGATAGGCCTAGGGAGGAGAGGACGTGCCCGCTGTGCACAGCGAACGAAGTGGAGGACGAACACCACGTCCTGATGCATGACATGTACGGCTTATGACCAACTGAGGACGGACAGCGGCGTCGATTTTAGCAAGGGCATGCAGGAAGTGATGCGGAATGCGGACCCGGCTAGGCTTGCTGCGCTGCTCGACTCCATATGGGAATTTAGGAGCAGGAATGTGCCCCTTGCGAGGGCCGGTCAAGAGAGTTGAACAATCATACTTTACTAGGCGTTATAAGGGTCACCCCGGCCCGGGCCTTCGGTTTATTTTCAAGAGGTCGGAAGGCACGAGAAGTGTGCACCACCTTGTAACCACACACACAGGAATGTGACTAAGACGGCGTGTCAATCAAACCGTGTCCCCTGGAGTGATGGCCAGACGGGCAAAGGCGAAGCGCAACGGACCGAGCGCTATTTTCGCAGCGTGCTGCTAGTAGAGTTGTTTCACGTGCGAACCTGGGTAGAGAGAAGGCGGCACTAGCCGCCCGCGTTCGTTTTCCAATATGCGCGCCACTAATATTACCAGCCTCAAGGCGGACATTAAGAAACTAGCGCTGTCAAAAGCAGAACAGAAGCTAGTAGACGACACTCTGCTGGCCAAAGTCGCGGCCGGGCGCAAGTAAGGCGGCCGATGACGCGCAGCAGAAGCTAGGTCGCGTGCAAACACGGCGAAGCACGCCAAGTACGAGGCGGACCTCAGCGCCATTCAGAAGCAGCGCGACGCCGCGGACAAGCTGGAGAAGGCGGCCCCGTTTGCGGCGCTGCTGAAGCGCATCGCCGACTGCAAGAAGTTGCAGTCCCAGGTAGAGGCGCTTCAGCGGCAGCGGCAGACCAAGCAGACGCAAGAGCAGGAGCTCAGACAGCAAGCCGCGGACGAGCGGGACTTCCTGGCCAACCTGGACGAATCAGACACGGAAGACGAAGCAGCTGGCACGGCAGCTGCAGATGCAGTCGGAGGCGACCTGCCCCGACCACGCCTACCGCCCTCATGCCGCCCCGTCCTCCCCCCGAACCGCCAACAGTTCCCTGCGCCAAGCCCCAAGCGTGCACGCGGCGGCGGACCGTGAGCTTGCTATCGACGACAGCAGCACTGGCGGCTTTGAGAACCATGAACACAGCACCGACCGGGCGGAAGCCTGGGCCCAGATATGTTTAGGCAGGGCGGAATTGGACATCAAAGAGCACCCCGATGAAAGGGCTGCAAGGATCATCCTAGTAGGGCGCAGTGGGCGCCGCCGACCATTAGCTCATTGCTGGTACGAACTCAGGCCTGATCGTGGGGAAGTGTACTGCCTGCTCTACGACATGGTGACGGTGACGGTAGCAACGAGAGAGCATTTAATTTTCATGTTTGAACAGACCACGTGGGTAAAGCGAAGCGTAATCCGCTGGAAGGTAGGAAGGCTTTTGAGTGAGCACACGGGTAATCATGCCGCGCATCCGCGGGCAAAGTATAGCTGTGGTTGTGAAGCTGCAAATCAGCTGACGACGGATACGGGCGGACACACATTAGACAATGCCGTAGGGGAGAGTAACCTGCGCATCGCAGACGCAGGGAAGCAAACTTGCAGTACTAGCCCGCACATCACGAATCTGGTCTCCAAGGAAAGAGACCGTGCTGCCATGAGGAATATCAATGGTGATATTATGCGCCGAGACAAGCTGGGGCCCCCTAACTGCTGTAACGGATGCCTGAACACTAGACCGCACCGCCTCATGGGTATGCTTTGCATCACTATAGCCGCTCTCCTCTGGATACATATTAGCCAGCCTCATCCACCACAGCCACCCAACACCGATACCCCCCGAAGCGCCCACCGGCCGAAGCCGCCCGAGGGCGAGCGTCAGGCCAACAAAGGGCTAGCGAAGGGGCGCCGCCGCGCACACCTGTTCCGAGCCGGAAGCCCTGCAACCCCGGCCCCAACCGCAACTGCACCGCCCCCTCAACTGACCTACTTCGAAACGCAAGAGCAATCGTTCTGCTGGATCCACGCGATTAACAACCTGACAGGCCGCGCACTCATATCCCCATACCGGGTTCTGTCCTACATGGAACAGCTGCTCCACCAATCCCAGTGCACCGGACCCCCCGCACGCCCCTACGCGATATCACAGGCATTCACACCCGTCATAGGGCAGTTCTCCGTACACGCAATCAACCACTATCTCAAACACAACTGCCCCGACCCAACGGGACAGCACCTCGCCCTACACGAGCACGGCCATATAGAACCCCACGACTCACCCCGCACTATAGTGAAACGCTATCCACAAACAAAACGCGGCTTCCTCATTTTCCTACCCGGCTACTCAGGTGGCATCTACGGTCACGTGGTCGCCATAAAGAGACACGGACCCAACTGGCTCCTTCTCGACTCTGCGGACACCCACCCGCGCCCTATTACACATACCACTCCTCTCCCGACCCCAGGTTCGATCTTCACGTTATCCCCACGCAACCCGCATACACCTCCCATGCAACCCAGGTGCCTGAACGAGATAGACCCGCCGGCTAATTGGGCACCCGACTGTAACGGTCCTACCGACATGACCCCTAACCAACCCCCCTTCCACTCCCTGAGCCAGCTAGCCCACAAACTCACCGAACAAGGACACCGCCTACACGACTCCTGCGCCTGGGGCAACAACTGTGCCATCTTCGCCACCCTCGCGGCACTCCCTGGTAGCCAGGTGCCGCTGATCCCCACCAACCCTGCCGCCTGGGCCCCCATGACAGGAGCCATCCGAGAGTGCATAGCATCTCAGCTCGAATACCTTACAACAGTTAGCTCCCCAGGCAGCACCGAGATGCGAATGCACGTTCTAGGCCTATACGACGAATCGCCACACCCAGACCGCCTTATCCGTAGCCACTGCAACCGCATCCGTGACACCGCCATGCTCACACTCCCCGACTTAATCGCCTTCCAGTCTCTTCTCCCAGGAGTCCAATTACACGTCATCAGCCCCGGATACACCGACTGGGTCACCCTCCCCAAACCCCCCACACGCGACCCCCACAAACATAACATCTACCTAGCACACGTACCTCACTCCTGGGCCCTTGCCGGCTTTCCACCCACTACACCTCTTGCCACCTGCAACCACTACATCGCCGTCCTGCCCACCACATGGACCCATGGCCCCCGCGCTCAAGACCCCTCCCCCCTACGTTACGGCCCCATCTGGGATGGTGGGCCATGCACGCACGACATCATCACTACGCATGCCAAACCACCTGCCCGTGGATCGCCCGCCAATAAGACACACACTAACACCACCACCCATGCCCCCCCACAAGCCATGGGATCCCCCACCAACCCCCGCCAGGCCGCCAAGCGGGCGCTATCCCTCTCACCTCCTTCACCAAACAAGCCAGTGATTACTGCGTCCGATGGCCCCAGCGCGCAGGGCACCATCGACAAACACGCCCAGCCGCCAACCCCCACCACACCACCCAGAAAACGCCGAACCAACACGCTCACCTTCGCCCTGCTCAGGGCCATGGGCTCTCCCACCAACCCACGAAAAGCAGCTAATTGGGCCCCCCTCTTCCCGCCTACACAGACGAAACCCGCTCGCCCACACATGGAACCCCGCCACACCACAAGCCCCCCTACACTACCCCACACCATTACCTCCCCTACGAAGAGCCGACCGCAGAAACGCCAAACCACCGCCCAAACCTGCCCCACGCGCACTAAACCAACCACCGCTAAGCACAAGACCAGACAAGCCACACTGGAAGCATGCCTTAACGCCGCCCACACACCGAAAGTAGAACAGGCACTACCAATCGCGCCCTCCGGCTCACACACATGCCACCTTGTCACACTGAATGCCCGCGGCCTCCTCACTAACCTAGCCGCCATTCGTGGAGAAGCAGAAACATGGAATGCGGACATCCTGATCCTCACCGAGACCAAAACCCGCGCCCACCGCACCAGAACCGAAAGAGAAATCATCAAAAACTGCTTCCAACCCTACGCCACTTTCGTCCACAGCACACCTCGCCCCTCCCCGACCAAAAACCAGCCACGCGGCCCCCCACGACACCCACCCTCAGGCGGGGTCACCCTGGCCGTGCACGCCAAGTACGCACACAAAGAGCACATCACTTGCCTGCCCACGCCGGCCCCACTACAGGGCTACCTGATCCACATACGTATCGCGCCACCCTCGTCTGTGCCGCTACAAATCATCGGGGCATACTGCCCGCCCGACGACAGGCCAACCCGCACCGCCCTCTACACTTACATGGTGCGCGCCACCAAGAGCGCCGCACGCTTGAAAGAACCCCTGCTGGCTGGCGGAGATTGGAACGCGGTCGCACACCACACTGACAGAAGCACCAACACGAACACGCACCACGACACAGCGCACCAAACCTTCCTCGAACGATCATGCCTAAAACCTGCGGCAGGCTCTCATCCACGCCCGCACACATACACACAGATACAACATGAGGCCATCACGCACCAAAGCCGCATAGATGACTTTCTGGCAAACCCTCACGCCCTAACACGCAACCACCCAACGAAAGAGTGGACCTCGGACTGTGCGGGCACGACCGACCACCTTGCGCTACACCTGACAGCCACCCTCCCGCTCAAACCCGCCGGCACAGGCCCCCCGCCAGCTCCCCCCCCTACCCCGCCCACCACCGCCACCGGCCCCACACTCGCCAACATCGTCAAACCCATCACACAAGCCCAAAGCCGCACCATCACACAAAGATGGGAAGCCGAGGGCACCACCGCGCTAGAGACCCTGTACGCCACACTAGCCATGCCTGATCACACCGCGCAACAAATTGTTGAAGCCACGGTGACTGCTCTTTCTGCCAACACCCACCACACGCAGGCCACACGCACGGCGCACGAAACCATACTACGCGCCCGCGCACAGCTCACTAACATAGACCTAAACGCCGCCTCCACTGCGCTGTATGGGACCCTCGCGGTCGGAGCCAGAATCATGCTGGAAACATGCCCGCAGAAACCCCCCCGGACCTCCCGGGCAAAGCCATCTAGAACAGAAGCAAACAAACTGAAGCGGCTACTGGCCATCGAGAAACAGAAGAAACAGATGTACCTATCTCTACTGCAGGCTGCCCCACGACACGACAACTCCACCACACCCCCGCCCCAGCCACGACCTGACACCTCCGAACCCACGCCCCCGCCCCCTGTGACCGACGCCAAGCAAGACTGGCAAGAAGCGCTCAAAAAAAGACGCACCACTCAGAAAGAAGCCAGCGCCAAGGCCGCTAGCAAGTGGCTCACAAAAATCTCCAAACTATTTACTACCTCCCAACGTAAAGCGTCACAAATCATGCTGGGCAAATCCGGGCCAAGGCACAACCTCACAGCAGTCCGCCACCCCACCACTGAGCAAATTGCTACCAACAGCGCCGACATAAACGCCGCGCTCCAAGCCCACTTCCAGGCCGCAGCGGAACCTACAGGGGGCCCACGCACTGGCCGATACCGCCCAGAAGACACTAACCCCCGCTTCCCCTGGAACGAACCGGGAGCACCAGACGGCGGGATCCACCTGACGCGTGCACATCACCCCGACAACATCTCCCTCCTCCCAAACGTGGCCGACCCCAGCAACTTTCAACGCTGCATGCAAACCCTATCTCGGAATAAAAGCCCCGGCCCAGATGGGCTCCCGAATGAACTACTTAAATGCATGCCTGATGCCTTACAGAGCGCCATGCACACCCTCTTGTGCGTGGCGTGGATTAAAGCCGAGCTCCCCGCAGGGTGGAGCACCAGTGACACAATCCTTCTATACAAAAAGGCTGACCCGCTATCCATATCGAACTACCGCCCTATCGCCCTCTGCAACACGCTCTACAAGCTGTACACAAGCTTAGTCACACGTGCAGCAACCGAAGCGTGCACTGAACTACTCATCCACAGTGAGGCGCAAGAAGGCTTCCAAAAACACAAAGGCACGGAACGCCAGATCATGAACCTACTGCACGTGATTGAGGACGCAGCGCTAACCAGAAGGGATTTGTACGTTGCGTATATTGACTTCTCCAACGCCTTCGGCACCATTGACCACGACCGGCTACTTGTAGTGATGCACCACCTCGGCCTACCAACCGACTTTATAGAGGTTGTACGTAATCTGTACTCGACAGCGAACACTACCATCCGTACCGCTCACGGCCGCACGACCCCTGTGCACATACGACGAGGCACAATGCAAGGTGATACCCTCTCTCCGCTACTGTTCATAATCTTCCTCGAACCGTTAATACGGTGGCTCCACTGCGGCGGCCGAGGCTACCGCTACGGCTGCCTCACGAACACCGAGAATGACGAATACAACTGCTCATCCCTAGGATACGCGGACGACCTAGCAGTCGCCGCAAACTCCCGCGACAACCTCAGATGTCAAACCGACAAGATCGCACGGTACGCGGCATGGGGCGGCATGCGCATCAACCGAGACAAGAGCGCCTGTACGGGTATCCTACACCACTACGCACGCGCTAACAGCACCGATAAGAGCATCAAGGGCCCCGCGTGCGAGCGCACCCTCAAACGTCTTCTAGACGGCCACGTCCACATTGGCTCCAGTTACAAAAATGGCAAACCGACCGCCATAGCCCTACCCTATGTACCCCCACACAAGCCTTACCGATACTTGGGGGTGGAAATCACCATGACCCTAGACTGGCGACACCAGCTGAAAGCAGTTAAAGCCGAACTAACTAGCGCTGGGAACGAGCTCAGCAAATACCAGAAACCCCCGCGGCAATGCTACATGCTTATCAAACAATGTCTTAAGGCTAAAATTGCCTACTCCCTCCCCGCCATGGCCTACACTCAGCACGACATCCGATCCCTAGATGCCCAAATTGCAGGCATCACGCGTCGGTGCGTAGGCTTGCCGCGCGACTGCGCTACCCGCGCCATCCTGCTCCCGCAAGAGAGGGGAGGCCTAGGCGTCGGCTCCCCCCGTGAAGAGTATGTGCAGCGAGCCACACGGCTACTCATGATCTCACTCAACGACACGGGCCGCCTCGGAGTTGTCACGCGCCGCCTTCTGCACCTCCAAGCCGCGCACGCAGGTAGCGACCTCCCGCTGCATGACATGAGACGGGCAGGGCAATTCTTCGTCACCCTCAAGCAACTGACCCTCCTACAGGAACACGGTCTACTCGCTATGCTACAAGGCAAAGAGTTCTCCGCAGCCATGCCAGCCCTAGTAGCAAAACTCCGCGCTGCCGAAGCGGCCACCCCACCATACCTGCGCGCAGACTGGGTCAGCCCCTTAACCGTTGATCTAGGCGTATGCCTGGCAGACCTGGTGGATGCAAACACAGGGCGTCACCTCATCGACACCACGCAATTGGACAGGCGCTTCCCGAAAGGCAGGGTCAAGGACCGCCATAAGCGCGCCCTTAACCGCCTCACCCATGCCCTGTGCACCCCCACGGATCCAGCCCCCAGGCCGACCAGTCTCCAACCCCTGCCCGCGCACATGCGCGCCCTGCCCGCAGGTGTCACGAAGGCCGACCTCACCACAACCGGTGTCCTGCCAAAACCCGTACCGCAACGTACGCTCACCTCCCTACTAGCTAGCTGGCGCCCCACGACGTCGCGCAGAACCGATGCACCGGCGCGCCCATCCCTGGATGTCCTGCAGGCGGGGCCAAAGCGAACGGCGAAACAGCGTCACACCCAATTCATAAAACAGGAGACGCGCACAACCAACCCTGAGGTCCAAGCCAACGACGCCGCCCTACCCGGCCGCACCATGCAATACCCCACTGACCCCTCAAAGGACCTCTCTTTCTACATGCATGCAGCGCATGAATTCGGCCCATTAGCCCACAAATGCACAACCCTTGGAACCACACGATGGACCGGCAAATGGCGTGTCCCGGCCCGAACAATCCCGAGTCACGTCACGGTGCAAGGGCCCCCCACCCAAACCATACACGCCCTACTCACCTCCCGCCCCACCCAAGCGCCCACCGTCCCGACCCAACAGCGCTTCCAGCTACCGGAAGGACACCCCACTACTCCACCTCCAGCACCCACAAACACGTACCCCCTTAGCCGCCGCAAACGCCACTCCAACCCCGTCCGCTGCCCACACACTCACCACGCAGCACCACCGGGGCAGCTCGCCAGAGCCACCAGACCCCGCCGCCGATGTGCAGCCGTGCAGCCCGGCTACCGACCTGGATGGCGCAAAGCCCGAGACGTTGCACTCAGCGGCAGGCTCCCCCAATCGGACGCGGGGGTGACGGCAGCACAACACATGACCGCCCACCTGTCCAATCGAGACGACGTCATCGCCGCTATTGTTAGCGGCCCCATGACCCACAAAACCATTGCGCCCCCACCCAAGAGCAAACGAACACGCGACCCACCACCTGCGGAGCCGCCGTGGGCCGACCGATGCCGCTACCGGGTCCGCTGGCAACCAACACTAACCACTGCCGGCATACTTCACGCCTACAAGTTGCAAAATTACACGGCTGTCAGCACCTCCAAACCTTCGTGCATGTTATGGGGACAAGGCATCAGGCGCTACATGACACATGTGCAGTGGGCTGAGACAGAAGACCCATTATCCACGCTATCCCAGAACCCCGGCTGGGCTGCCGCGCTCGCACGTTACAAAATAGCGCAAGCCGCGGATACCCCTCCCGCCCCTCCCCCCGCCTCTGACGCCCACCTCACCGACAAGCAGCGCCAAGGCCGATGGCGCGACCCAGGACCCAGCGTAGCCGCACGTAAACGCGCCATCCTCCGGACGTGCGCCATCGACACGAAACCCTGCAACCCGGACACGGACATACACCCGACAGGCCAGTACCGTGTTCAAATGGGCATGCGTGAGCCGAGCCCTACCCAGGGCGCAACCCCCACCACTAAAACAGACCCAGATCTCACAGCCCGAGTGTACGGCCCAGACGGGCGGTGCGTCGGGGCCATAAGCGCAGACCGGCTTGCCCTCCTACATGCCCGATACCTAGAGTCCAACCCCGGAATGCCCCCAGCAGCGCTAGCGGCCGCACTCGCCTCTCTCCTCACTCGCTACCGCCCTAGTAAGCGGCGCAAGGACGGTTCGACCAACCCAGCACACGAAGTCACTCTATGCCCGGGCCTCCTGTCGGCGCTTATATCACACCTACGCTTTGGGTCCGAAGCGTTTGCCTCCCCCCTAAACGCACACCCTGACATCCCCATTTACTACACTTCGAAACCCGAAGACGCCGCCTTTGGAGCCCACCACGACTGCTTCAGCCGTCCCCTCCACGGCATAACTCTTGTCCACCCACCCCCACAACCAGAATACGCTAACCTGGCCGTTGCATGGGCGGTCATCAGCGCAGAAGCAGCAGACGCCGGCGCGCCACACTTGTCAGTGGTGGTAGTGCCCCACGGTGACACCAGCGGCTACACGTCCTGGCTCCAGCACCCCTTGGTGCACGAGCTGGGGCACATTAAACGGTCACACGCCTGGGCCAGCATGGCATCTGGCATGGGCCAACCACAGGAGCTCCCAGCACACCGACACGGCCTCCACATCCTGTGCGTGGCAAACGAACAGGGGCGCGCACGGTTGAACCAAGCCCTGGCAGACGGACTGGCAGTCGCCTTGTCAGACGCCCTGGGCCACACGCCACCTCCGGCCGCCCTCAAAGCCCAACCCTGCCGGGACACCCCGAAACCCTGGCCCAAAACCCCGCGAAAACTAGAGCGCCGCATACGCAGCAGCGCAACGCCGCCCCCACCGACTCCCCGTGATACGCTGGTGCTCCCGACACCAACTGAGCTCGCCACCCTCTACCGAGCTACCATACCTCCCGCGCAAGGTGCGGCCGTCTTTACCGACGGAAGTAAGGTGCCCCACACACGCGAATACACGGGTTTAGGAGCGGCGGTCTGGGACGCAACCGAGGACCGGGCCAC
Source organism: Chlamydomonas schloesseri (assembly GCA_016834595.1). Taxonomy (NCBI): domain Eukaryota; kingdom Viridiplantae; phylum Chlorophyta; class Chlorophyceae; order Chlamydomonadales; family Chlamydomonadaceae; genus Chlamydomonas; species Chlamydomonas schloesseri. The sequence goes on along the minus strand of JAEHOD010000066.1, from coordinate 162,586 downwards.
GCACATTGACGAGGATGTCGCCTTTGATACACCACTCAGCACCATTCTCCGGTGCGAATCCTCAGCCATACGAACAGCTCTCAGCCTCCATCGCGACACCTCCCACCTGAGGATTTACACCGACAGCCTTGTCAGTCTGTTCATCCTTCGCCGCGCCATAATGGAACCCGAGTCGCTCCACGTTAGCAAACACCGCGAAATGTTCGGGGCCATCGTTGACCTCCTCGCCGAGCGGGGCATAGCTGGGCATAAAACGCGCTTCTACCACGTACGCTCACACCAAGACGACACCTGCGTTGGTAATCAAAAGGCCGACGAAGCGGCACAGGCCGTGGCGACCAGAGAGGTTCAACCAGACGTTTCAGAAACAGTATACTCGCACCCATTTGAAAATCTGGAGTGTTGGGTGGCCAAGAAAGAAATAGTAGAACGCAACGGGAACATGGAGGAGCGGTTATTATACGCCAACGACCTCAATCGCGACCTGAAAAAGATGGCCCGCTCCTCTACAGCCAATGGATACACCAACTCAGGCGTATACGCACAACTATGGGAAGATGCTAGACAACACATCGATGAACGATATGGGCTGGACTTGTTCGATGCATGCTCCTTTGAAGAAGCTCGTTGTGCATTTAAGTATCGCTGGGGCCTCTCGTGGAACGCTAAACGGGCTGCTCGTGTAAAACATCCCATGCCTGGCTGCGCGGGAGGCGAATGCCCCCTGTGCCGTGGCGACGACGGTGGCTCCCACATTCTGGGTGGCTGCACTCACCGACGGTTGAAGGCCGCGTACATCGCACGCCACAACCATGCGGTCCAGAAGATCGCAAAAGCAGTGAGTCAGGGACTGCACGGAGGCTGTGCCCTGTACATGGACGCTGGCAAACATGCCCCTGCTTTCAGCGGGGGATCCCGCATACCCGATTGGGTGCTCCCCGGCACGCCCGAGAGCGTGCGACTCAAATTCCGCCCAGACCTCTTGGTTATCCCCACCATCCGCATGCACCGCTCTGGACAACACACCAACACGCCCCGCACGAGACACCAACGCAGTGCGCACAAAGTGTACGTGATCGAAGTGGGCTACTGCTCGGACCTGCGCCACCCCGAAAAACGGGCGGAAAAGCTGCAGCAACACACAAAACTGGTCACCGCTCTCCGCAACGCAGGCTGGGACGTTGCCCCAAGCGAGACAACCGTAATTACCTTGGGACACACCGGCACAATCACACCGCACCTCCATGCTCTCCTCAAAACCCTTGGATGCTCAACACAAATCGCGCACCGCACTTGCAGAAAACTCACCAAACACGCCGTCCATACAACGACCTCCATAACCGCTCTTCGCCGAGAACTCTGCAGCCACAAGTGGCCCGGTCGACCACCGTAATAACGCCTAACCGCACTGGGAGTGGGACCTGGCCCAGCGCGCCTTGGCACGCTGCCTGCCTCCCCACTCCCACCTGGGGGACAGGGGCCCAGCGGCGGGGACCACCTCCACGGTGGTCCCCTAAGCCCTCATGCCCCTACCTCCTTAGAACACGCCCTGTCATGCAGGGAGTAAGAAAGAAAAAAAAAGAAAGGTTATACTGGACCGTAGGTCCTAGCGTGGATTAACGGAGAATTGTCTGCGAGCGCAACCCTAGCACTGTCAGACTAACTCTACGATTCTTCACCACCGTATCCTAGCCACCATCATATCGTAGCACATCCGAGCCACCCTATCCTAGCCATCACCCTATGCCGCTAGGGAAACGCCGCATTAAAGCTGCGGAGCACTGCCAGTTAGCGCAACTTGCCAGAGCCTGGCGCTCCTGTTTTACGACCACCAACTTCGGACTCTGCCTGCACCACGACCTATTTCATTCGTGGGATCACCGATCGGTCTCTCACCAATCTTACGCCCGTGCATAATTGGGCTTCATCCGGATTCGAACCCGGGTCCCTTCAGCCATTAGGACGTATCAAATCGCTAATCGAATAAACGAATTAACAACTGGTGATTCATGCAGGGAGTACTCATTATTATTATTATTATTATCGGAGGCGAGCGGCGCCAAGCCGTGGCGTCAGCGCCTAGCCACGGCCCCGGGCATCCACATCTTCACTGTGCTGGCCATGGAGTGGGCGCAGCTAGTGCGGGAGCAACTGCAGCCATCTGGCGCCGTGGCCAGCGCCTTTACCGACCGGGTACAGGCCATCGCCGCCGTCAACTCCCTCCTGTCAGATGTCCATCCCACGTGGGCGGCGGCAGCGCGCCAGCACCTGCACGCTAGCACAGACACGCCACAGGCCGTCCCCACCCCCTCTGCAGCCCACCATCCCCCCGGCGGTATCCCAGCCCCAGCTGCCCCCGCAGCGGACCCTCCAGCGACCCCCCCAGCAGCCCCAGCAGCCCCAGCAGCCCCAGCTTTGGCCACGGAGGTGCCCACGGACGACCAGGTGGTGGCCATGATAGTAGGCCGCGTGGGATGGCACGTCCAGGGGCACCAGCGCCCCGTTCCCCTAGCTGCATTGACTGTACGGGATGGGACCGCCATGCAACTATCCGGCGTCAACGAGGAGCGATCGCGATTGCACAACGCATATGTGGCTGAAGCACTCGGCATCACGTTGCCCCCCGCCCCTGGACGCCAGCGCTTGGTGCTGTTCCGGCGGCACATGACGTCGGTATGGTATGTACGGTGGGAGCTGAAGCACAAGGAGGTTCTGTGGCGGCTGGCCGTAGACGGCGTCGGCATGCTGGGCACCACGCACATCCATGGCAGCGCACCCGAAACATGTGTCTGCAGCACATATCCCCCTCAGCCCTTGTCTACGGCGGCAGCACCGGCACCGTCGCCCTCACCCCGCCTGCATCACTTCTGGGAGTGCCCCATCGCGCAAAGTGTGGTGGAGCTGCTGCAAGACACGATCAACGCTGAGCGCACCGACATGGGCTGCCCTGTACGGCGGCATCATGTGTGGCTGCTGGAGAGCCCGGATGCGGCGCAGATACAGCAATGCGTTTGGGAGGTGGTGGCGCTGGCTGCTCTGAACGCGATGGAGTGTGCACGGCGGTACATGCGGGCGCGGCGACCATTCGGAGTGAGGGCTTTAGAACGGGCAAAGGCGGTGGCCCTGGCTAGCTTCAGAGGCTTGTTGACCGACTTCGCTTCCCTTGGGATACCACGGCGCCGGCGGGATAAGGCGTGGCAGAAGGTGACCGACACACACCCTTTTTTGCGTATACGCGGAGACAGGTTGGAAGTGGCCGTTCCGGATGTGCGTGCACCTGAAGACGTATGAGTGTGCTGTCGTACCTACTACACTAAAATACTGCACTGCTGCTCAGCATGACAGTAGGCCAAATGAACTGAAAAAACATGAGTCGCGAGTGTCATAGCCATGTGTGTGTCTTTTGAGATGGGAAGAAGTTGCAGGTCCGGTGGGGATTCAGGGATGTTGGGACACTGGTTTTGACGGGTTCCCTTGTATTTACCTGCGTTTCTGCCTGTTGAACAGCATGGGGTGCCACTTTCCTGATTCAGTGATGCACTCGCTAGTCCTAACACTGCTGAGTCGACACTGGACTTGACTGAGGCAAACATCTCATGACACAAACACGGCTAGCTCTTATCGCCAGGTGTGATGGTCAGGGGAGTGACCCGCGAGCCCGAGAAGGGACCACCTGTAACACTCAACTCAACTCACCGCCGCCCCCGCCGCCCCCGCCGCCCCCGCCACCCCCGCCGCCCTCGCCGCCCCAGCCGCCCCCGCTCCCGCCCCCGCCGGCCCCGCCGCCCCCGCCGCTGCCGCCGCCCCCGCCGCCCTCGCCGCCCCAGCCGCCCCCGCCGCTGCCGCCGCCCCCGCCGCCCCCGCCGCAGCCGCCCCCGCCGCTGCCCCCGCCGCCCCCACCGCCGCCGCCGCTCCCGCCCTCGCCGCCCCCGCCGCCCTCGCCGCCCCCGCCGCCCCCGCCCCCGCCGCAGCCGCCCCCGCCGCCCCAGCCGCCCCAGCCGCCCCAGCCGCCCCAGCCGCCCTCGCCGCTGCCGCCGCCCCCGCCGCCCCCACCGCAGCCGCCCCCGCCGCTGCCGCCGCCCTCACCGCCCCAGCCGCCCCCGCCGCTGCCGCCGCGCCCCTGCCCGCCGCGCCCCTGCCCACCGCCACTGGCGCGCCACACGACGCACCTTCCATTGCTGGTATCCGCGTCGTCACGTCTGCCACGGCGCTGGGCGTGCCGTTCGCCAACCCGCCCACAGTGCCCGACCTGGACTGGAAGCACCGAACGGAGGAGGCGGCTCGGCGCCTGGATAAGATTAGCCACATGCACCTGTCCATGTTCGGGCGTGCCTCCACTGCCGCCGCGTATGGTACCCACATGGCCACGTACCACATGGAGCATTCCGGCCTACCGCCGCCCGACACGTTGGCCACCTGGGAGGCGGCGGTAGCCAAGCTGGTCGACCGCAGCCAGGGCCCATCCCAGCACGACCGACGGCTCACCGGCGTTCCCGCCCGCCTCCTACCAGGACACCCTGTATCCGGCGGCTTTGGGAGTCTTCCCCTGCGGCAGCACATCTATGCGCGCTGGGCAAAACGCGCTGTCGCCTACGCGAGTGGTGACGGCTCTACCCGCCCCATTGCAACCCAGGCGCCGTGGCAGCGCGTATTTGGGCAGCTCCTCCGGTCCTACCATCCCTGCTTCCGCCCCATGGCGCTGCTGACGGCCCGCGCCGATGGCCCGTGGCTGGGCACCACTTCTCTGCCACCGGACGTCCACCGCATTGTCACGGCTCTGGCACACCTCCCTCCCGCGGTCGACATCGGCGCTACCCCACTCACTCCTGGCCCGTGGTGCGTCAATGTGCCGCTCTGGGGCAACCCGCTGCTGCCCAACGCGCCGCCCCTGGGTCGCCGCCCCGGGCTCGAAGCGTACCACCTGCAGCTCACGGAATGCCGCCACCTGCGCACATTGGGTGACGCTGTGCGTGTTTATGACGCGTTTGCCGCTTATGAAGCATCGTGGCGTCAGCGCCTAGCCACGGCCCCAGGCATCCACATCTTCACTGTACTGGCCATGGAGTGGGCGCAGCTAGTGCGGGAGCAACTGCAGCCCTCTGGCGCCGTGGCCAGCGCCTTTACCGACCGGGTACAGGCCATCGCCGCTGTCAACTCCCTCCTGTCAGATGTCCATCCCACGTGGGCGGCGGCAGCGCGCCAGCACCTGCGCGCTAGCACAGACACGCCACAGGCCGTCCCCACCCCCTCTGCAGCTCACCATCCCCCCGGCGGTATCCCAGCCCCAGCTGCCCCCGCAGCGGACCCTCCAGCGGCCCCCCCAGCAGCCCCAGCAGCCCCAGCAGCTCCAGCCTTGGCCACGGAGGTGCCCACGGAAGACCAGGTGGTGGCCATGATAGTAGGCCGCGTGGGATGGCACGTCCAGGGGCACCAGCGCCCCGTTCCCCTAGCTGCATTGACTGTACGGGATGGGACCGCCATGCAACTATCCGGCGTCAACGAGGAGCGATCGCGATTGCACAACGCATATGTGGCTGAAGCACTCGGCATCACGTTGCCCCCCGCCCCTGGACGCCAGCGCTTGGTGCTGTTCCGGCGGCACATGACGTCGGTATGGTATGTACGGTGGGAGCTGAAGCACAAGGAGGTTCTGTGGCGGCTGGCCGTAGACGGCGTCGGCATGCTGGGCACCACGCACATCCATGGCAGCGCACCCGAAACATGTGTCTGCAGCACATATCCCCCTCAGCCCTTGTCTACGGCGGCAGCACCGGCACCGTCGCCCTCACCCCGCCTGCATCACTTCTGGGAGTGCCCCATCGCGCAAAGTGTGGTGGAGCTGCTGCAAGACACGATCAACGCTGAGCGCACCGACATGGGCTGCCCTGTACGGCGGCATCATGTGTGGCTGCTGGAGAGCCCGGATCCGGCGCAGATACAGCAATGCGTTTGGGAGGTGGTGGCGCTGGCTGCTCTGAACGCGATGGAGTGTGCACGGCGGTACATGCGGGCGCGGCGACCATTCGGAGTGAGGGCTTTAGAACGGACAAAGGCGGTGGCCCTGGCTAGCTTCAGAGGCTTGTTGACCGACTTCGCTTCCCTTGGGATACCACGGCGCCGGCGGGATAAGGCGTGGCAGAAGGTGACCGGCACACACCCTTTTTTGCGTGTACGCGGAGACAGGTTGGAAGTGGCCATTCCGGATGTGTGTGCGCCTGAAGACGTATGAGTGTGCTGTCATACCTACTACACTACAATACTGCACTGCTGCTCAGCATGACAGGCCAAATGAACTGAAAAAACATGAGTCGCGAGTGTCATAGCCATGTGTGTGTCTTTTGAGATGGGAAGGGGTTGCAAGTCCGGTGGGGATTCAGGGATGTTGGGACACTGGTTTTGACGGGTTCCCTTGTATTTACCTGCGTTTCTGCCTGTTGAACAGCATGGGGTGCCACTTTCCTGATTCAGTGATGCACTCGCTAGTCCTAACACTGCTGAGTCGACACTGGACTTGACTGAGGCAAACATCTCATGACACAAACACGGCTAGCTCTTATCGCCAGGTGTGATGGTCAGGGGAGTGACCCGCGAGCCCGAGAAGGGACCACCTGTAACACTCAACTCAACTCAACTCACCGCCGCAGCAGCAGCAGCAGCACCAGCAGCAGCAGCAGCTGCTGGGCTTGTAGGCAGACGACGCGGGCGATGACTGGGGCCGGCCCGCCAAGCGGCTGCGCTACCGCGCGGCGGCTCCGGAAATGGCGGCGATGCTGCCGCCGCCGCCGCCGCCCCCAAAGCTCCCCCAAAACACCCCTGTCCGTGCGTGCGTGCGTGCGTGCGTGCGTGCGTGCGTGCGTGCCAGGGGAACCCCTGGTGCGTGCGTTCGTTCGTGGCTGCGTCGGCAAAAAGTATCATACTGGCACAAACCGCGACTGCCACGTATTAGGATTTGTTATTGTCTATTGCATGTAAATAGGCGGCAGGGAAAATTCGGGTGGAGCAAGAAGTGCCTTCGCGCGTTCATGGACAATTGACTTTAGCGAGGTCACGAGGATAGTCACCTACGCCCGCGTTTATAGGGTCTATGAAGTCAACAATATTGACGGCAAGCAACGCAGGGAACTAACGCGCCAGTTTGTGGCAACTTGCGGAGCCATGTCTGTCGCCCCTCCTGAAATGCTTGCCGAGGAGCCCCGAGGTCGCTCCCACCCCGCGCCTAGCCCAAGGAATGTCGGGCATCGGGGACGTCTACAGTGCGGTAGAGGGCTACAAAATGCTTGGACTTGGTGGTAAGGGGGCCCTTGACTCGCGTGGATGTGGGCGTGGGATTCAGGCACGCGTGCCTTGTGCTGACCGAGTCCTAAGCCCCGAGCTCGCGCATCGTCGGCGAAGGCCCAACGCTCATTCCCTTGAAGCAGCCACCCACCCCGTGACTGTATTGGGGCTCAGCCCATTTTCCAGCTGTACAAAGCTGACACCCTTGTTCCCAGTTGTCAGAGCTTATTAACAACTGGAACCTTTGCCGCCAACATCAAGCTCACGCAAATCGTGTCTGGTGCAACCCTTCTAGGTCTAGCGTAGTCTGCGTCGACAGACTCAGCAGGATACTCAGGAATGGCTGTCAGTCCTATCATACCCGTCCCCTGGCCTAGATGCGGCAACCTCCAGGTACCAATATCATTTTCGGTTATAGCGTATCGTTCTGTGTTGCGATCTGGGCGCGAGATGCGTTCTGTGCGGAGCGCGTTTTTGCGTTTTTGCGTTTACACCCCGCTCAGTGTCCAAATAGTCCAAAGTCAGTCAGTCCTCCGCTCGCGCTCCGCTTCGCTGCGTGGAGCTACGGCGACAGTCCTCCGCTCGTCCCTCCGCTTCGCTTCATTCGTGGAGCTACGGCGACAGTCCTCCGCTCGTCCCTCCGCTTCGCTTCATTCGTGGAGCTACGGCGGTTGATGGCGTAAAAGTTGCGACAATCCTCCGCTCGACCCTCCGCTTCGCTTCGTGGAGCTATGCCGACTGCATATATCGTGCGCAGCCTGAGCTGAGCGCTGATGAGCATTTCCGGCGGACATATCCCTGCTGGAAATTTGCACAATTCATTCCCGCGAAATCGGCGCTCCGTATGTACGTACGCTGGGCGGCCGTCTTTTTCGATACTATTTCTTCTGCAGTGGTCGCGACTACATCGGAATCTTTAGCCGCTGAACTCCAACCGCCGTGCGCAGTCGCTCGCTCGTCAGCAGTGACAGATAGGAAGAGGCCTTTCGCGCTTGAGCGACGCTCCAGCCGCGAGCGAGTCGCTGCAGCGCGCTGCAGCACATTTGAGTCTGCCTTGAGCCCCTAGCTGCGCTACCGGCTCAGCCATGTCATTCTGGCGCTCGGGCTTCAGCAGCGCGGCCGAGCATGGCGAGCGCGCGCTGTTCAGGCAAGTTTGGGGCCCTTCCATATAACGCGCATTCTTGCGTGGCTTTGATTGCCTGGGAGCCGCCGGGCTTGGGAAGGCTGCTGTTTCCGGGCACCTGCTGCTGCTGAGAGGGTATTTCCGACTTTCCCTATGTCAGCATTCAAGCCCCTAATGTTACCGACCCCCCCTAACCCCGGGGGTAAGTGCCCCCCTCAGGGCCCCTTTGGATCAGGGGCCCCCTCAACCCCCCCGAGCCTCCCAAGATATGTGTGCACTTAAAACATTGCAGAAATGCATTACAAGTCCACAGAAGTTGACGGGAGTCAATGGCGCGTGTCCGTGTGCCAGCCATACCACACAATGCCTCACCACCCCTACCCCCTCCCTAATGGTAAGGGACTCCCTAGCCCCCCCCTCACCCTGCTGCCCAGCGCCGCCCAGCCCCCGCCCAGCCCCCGCCCAGCGCCGCCCAGCCCCCGCCCAGCGCCGCCCAGCCCCCGCCCAGCGCCGTCCAGCCCCCGCCCAGCACCGCCCAGCCCCCCGCCCAGCCCCCATCCAGCCCCTGCCCAGCCCCCATCCAGCCCCTGCCCAGCCCCGCCTTGCATCAACTAAGGCATCAAGTTGCCCTATCCTCTGCGACCTTCTCTGTGGGCATTCTTCATCAAGAGAGCCACAACCAGAGCACCCACAGTGACAGCTGCTTGGTGTGCGTAATAGTTATGCCACCCTCAGCCTCTGGCTGCCAGAAAGCCTCTGCATTTGCGGCCCAGCCCCACACAGCCACCACCCAGCCCTTTATCACCTTTCCTTGCCAGTCACATGTGTTGGCGCCTCCCCTCCTGGTGTTCTTGTCCCCTTGGTCTGCTAAGGGTAGTCATCTGGTACAGCAACGCCAGCAGTGTGAGCGCTGCTCGCTGCGCCCCGTGTCGTTGCTTTGCTGGGGTGCTAGGGTCGCGCTTTGCTGGGCCCCGGCCGGCCGCCCTGACACTACAGCAGCGGGGGCTCATGAGACTTCCTTATGGTAGATTCGTGCGCGTGATGGCGAAGCCAGGAAGTGCACAGGCGTGCGTTCTGGGCGTGTGCACGCACACGCGTGTTCCGCCCCGCCGGTGCAAGACCGCAAGTGCCCCTGCCCCGGACAGCGCCCGCCCGGCCCACCCTCCTAGCCAGCGTGTGGTTTTCGCCTTGAGCATCTGTTAGCGCGGCGCTCTAGAAGCAAACGCGGAAGAACGGCTCTCACTTGCACTTCCCGCCAAATGCGCGCCAAGAGCCCTAGAGCAGCACTGGCCAGCCGAAGGATGTTATCCTTTGGCACCAGAATATGTTTTAACCCGCCAGCGAGCCGATAGCGCTCCTGAAGCCGTCCGCTTGCTCCTCGACAAGAGAGCGACCGAGACTCAGCCACGAGTACCATCTTGCTATCAGGGTGCATAGAAAAAGCTGTTTGGGGCAGCAGAACCTGAGCTTCGGTCGCGACTTGCGGATGTTGCGAGTTGCATGTGAAAGCGACAGCGCGCGGGTGATTGCTAGGCTTCCACAAAGCTTCAATATTGCAAACGAATAATAGCTAGCAAGTTTGGCGAGCTCGCTGCTTGCTTGCTGGTCAACGCGAAGGGGGCCGTACAAGATGGAGGCCGGGGCCGGGGCCGGCGAGTGAACCAGTTTTCCACCCACAGTAACTCGCCCACACATACATATATACTCGCATACATCATGCATGTGCACATACATAAGTTGCCTGCTACATGCCTCAACAAACAACAACTCGTCATGTGCTCTCTCGAGTTGCGCGCCGATGTTCCGGCTATTATAGCTGATGGTTGTTATAGCTTATGGCCTATATCAAGTCAAATGGAGTCACCGTCGGACCTGTGGAGCACTGTGGATTGGACTCGCGAGTGCGGTCAACGCGGTCAACCCGACTAGTCAGGAAGCATCATTCAGCCCTCGAGCTCGTATGCATGTAAGAATACGTGCTATCGATTTGATATTGACAATAGAGGGAGCTCGCTGCGCGTAACGGCGATTTTTTGTGCGACCTCATGCTACATTCTCGTTTCGCTGAACGCTCCCCGCGTACTCGACCCTTGTGTTGGTGCCATAGAACACAGTTGAGATTGCGTGAGTATCACGTATTGTAATAATGATTTGAGGCTGGGAGGAGGTCGCTGTCAACATTTCGGCAACGATCGCGACCTGGTTCCGCGAACAAGGAGGCTGGCAGCTCATGTGAGTCGAGGGGAGGGCAGGGGCACTGTCAGGAAAAGGCACTGTCCATGGGAGGCTGTCCCACAAAGCTAATCGTGGTGTGGCGGTGGCTCGCCAATGTCATCCGAGTGTGCTGTGGGTCTGCCTCCGGCACACTGCCGCTGCAGCCTATCAGCCTTTCAGCCTGGCGAGAGAAGAGAGACTGGCCAGAGCGCCCTTAAAACACGGCACTCAGGGCCAAGCCGACGGCTAAGAAGCCCCTCCCACTTGTACATCATGGCCAGTGTCAGTGGTGCGTGGTGCGTGGCAGACATGGAGAAAGGAGCGAGCATTGGTGGTGAGTTTGATATACCAAAGGACGGGGAGGCAATGGGGGCGGGGGCATGGCTCCGGTGTCTTTAGACACCTTTACAGAACAGACTAGGGATGTATGGGGAGGGCTCTGTCTGGTTGGGCATTTATCAAAGTGGCTGGGGGCGTGCCAGGCCGGGCTGGGCGGCACGGCACGCAGCTGGGCGGGGGCCGGGCGGCCCTGGGCCGCAGGGTGAGGGGGCGGGGTAACCCCGGGGGTTGGTTAGGGGGGGTGCCTAGTCCATGGGAGTCACTTGACTAAGGCTAGGGGGGTCGCCTCTTTAACTAAGAGACTCATGGGGCTAGGGAGGGGTTAAGGGGTCTAATACTGACATAGGGCATTCGGGCGTGACCTGCCTAGGGACCACTGCTAAGAGCCCGCTGTCGCGGGCTTCGGGTCACAAATAGCTTCACGATACGCGAACAGTCCAGCTAAAGTGATATGCGCGCCGCTCGTGGCTGCCTCGCTCTCGCCCAAACCCGTCGTCATCGCGCGCCCAGAGTTACGTTCGCTATTTGCGCCAAAAGAATATCGCGAATGGCGCAATCTGGTCTCTAAGATATTTTACTGGTTACCACGCCTTAACCCGATAAAATGAGCAGCAGCACACGCACGACGCTGCTGCTGCTGACCAAGGTCGCACCATCCAGACGGGGGGCATACATGTTTGGGCGGTTTCTAAAAGGGCCTCACCAGCCAAGCCAGGACCCCTAAGAGCGTGCCCGCCCGGTCAATCTGGCAATGTATCCTGACTGACCTTGAATTTCAAGGCCCACAGTCGCTCCAGGCCACGTACGGGAGATGGCCGCGCGACGAGCTTTCTTATCTACCTCATCCATTTCATTGATTTAAGGCATCGCGAATCACAATTGACCAGGAATGGCTCAGGGAATGGCTCTTGACTAGTGAATTGTTATAGCGGGCTCGCTGCCCCTACCCTAGCGATTGCTATGTCCCTGCATTAGTCTAACATACATAAATGAATGACCGGAGCTCAGGTCTAGGGGGTCCGAACACCTTTTGGCCGGTCCCCTTGCAGGCCGGCTGGCGGAGGGGGCAGGGGTAGCAGGGGTGCCGCCCCTGGGAGGTAGGGGGCGTGCCGCCCGAGTTGCATCCTCCTCCCCTGTGTAAAATGAGGGGGCTTTCACACGTGGGATGGGCGGGGTCAAGTCGGCTTTGGGGCCGAGCGAGTCCCTTTCACATGCACGAAGGCAGCGAAGCCGACTCGTTTCGCACGCACGGCCGATAGCTATACATGGCCAGATCATGTATGGTATCCTAATTGAGTGGATTTCAGGCGACCGCGTGCGCCTTTCCGCGTTACTAAACACCGTGGTGCGCAATAGAGCGAGCATACGCTGCTGCAAGCAATCGCACAGTTATAACTTCATATCATAAGTGTTACAAGGCAGAGACCGCCGAACACAAATTGACATGTATGTTACGTGCGAAGCCATGGCAGCAGACGCTTACAAGCTTGTACAGCAGACGGGCTTGCCCTTACCGCGCGCGTCGAATCGGCTCCTTTAATCCAAGGGAATGACCTACGGAAAGGCGTATACATTTATTTATTTATTTATTTATTTATTTATTTATTGCTGCTGTACATGACATTGCGAAGCCGACTTACTTGCGAAGCCGAGCGAGTCGCGCAACCGACTTCGAAGCTTAATCGGGGGTGGGGGGGGGTGGACCCCCCGGCTTCGCGGTCGGCGGCTTCGGGATCGGCTTCGGCCGGCTTCGGGGGCGGTTTCGACCTGGCTTCGGGATCGAAGCCGGCTTCGCATATCACGTACGTGTGAAAGCCCCCTAACGTGTGCTGCCGCAGCGAGCAAGCAAGCGGACTTGCACGCAAGCAAAGGCAGGGAACAGGACGTTTTCTGGGATGCATGAAACGGGTGTAAAGCGCCTGAAGAGGTCTCGCTCGGAAAACCTCGCACTCGGCGAAGGTTCGCTCGCTTTGATCGCAACCCGCGGCGGGTCGGATTGCAATCCCGTCCACGCATATATTTTGGGTTCTAGAGGCCATTTCTCGCCAACACACAATTACTTTTAAAATACTGTCTTTGAAAGTCTGGCGAGGTGTATTCCAGAGCGACACGCCCAGAGCAAGCAAACCACCTGCCGGGGCCGAAACCGAAGCGGACAGAACAATATGGCGCGCTCTCCACACCGCGCGTCGGCACTCCTTGTGGCGTCGTGTAAGTTTGGCGCACACGATTTATAGCGTTGATTTCCGCACTATCAAGTGTTGAGAGGGCGGGGCACGCTTTGGCGTTTGCGATTGTGCACACGAGCGAGGTTAGGCCCAGCTCAAAGGATTGACTCCAAGAGACTAGCGCACAAACTCTATACGCAATTGGACGTAAGGGATCTGCGGCGTATCACCGCTAGCCGGGTTACTCGCTGCGGCATGTAGGCTTGCGGGCGCTTGTGCGCGCCTGCTGCGTTTGCGGCCTTCACAGCGAATCCGGCTTGCTAGCCTGTAGCTTGCCCTAGATTTGACGTTACTATGACCTGGTGCGCTCGTCTTGACACAGGCCTGCTGCTGGCGGCGGTGGCCGGCATCAATGCCCAAGAGTTAGAAGACCCACAAGATATCGGAGAAGACCCACAAGATAACGTACAAGACCCACAAGTTAACGTACAAGAGCCACAAGATAACGTACAAGAGCCACAAGATAACGTACAAGAGTTACAAGGGTCCATCCTGCAGGTCCTCGAGGCCCAAAACCTCACCCTGCTTGCTTATGGCATTCGCATGTCCGGGCTCGAGGGTGTATTCAACAACACTGACGGCCAATACATCACGCTTTTTGCACCCACCGATGCTGTAAGTTCGTATTGAGGTCATAGAGACCCCTCTTGGTGCTGTCAGTAGCCCCCATGCCCCACGCTGAGAGCTTCCCAAAAGAAAGACGCTTGAGCTCCGGGCCTTTCCTCCACGCACCACACAGGCGCTTCGGGCCATGACCCAAAAGCTGGGCACTGACCCCAACACGCTGTTCGGCCTGGGTACCGCCGTCGCGCACATCTTGCGGTATCACGCCCTGAACACCTCTTACCTGGTGGCCGATATCCCCGTCGGCGACACGCCCGCCCCGACGCTGTACACCGGCCAGAACCTGACCGTCTCCAAGGCCGCCAACGGCAGCGTGGTGGTGCGCTCGGTGGGCAGCGACGCGCAGGTCACCCACGCCGACCTGACTGCGGGCGGCTCGGTGGTGCACGTGATCGACACCATGCTGCTGCCTGTTTACACCACCATCGCCTCGGTAAGTTGGCCAGCTAGCCCCTACGCCGTAACACAGTCAAGAAGGGTTTATTAAGCGTCTAGGCTGGGATCTGCTATGCGCTGCATGTTTATTCTTGCTCTACCAGACGTATAGCCAACTGGCAATATTGGGCTGTGGTGGCACTTTTCCCTAGCTAACGTACATGCGCCTGACCACCGTCAGTGCCCACTGATTCGCTCTTCCACGCACAGGTCGTCGACCGCAATCCCGAGCTGAGCTACCTGCGTGACGCCCTCAACAGCACCGGCCTGGCTACCAACCTGAACAACCCCAACCTTAATGCCACCGTGTTCGCCCCCGTCAACGTAAGCGAGCTGAGCCTGCATGGCTGGACTTGGGGGGAGGGGTTTCATGCCAGTGCGGCGTGGAAGCGATGAGGTTGTTGCACGGTTCATGGCTTCCGGTACCAGTTTTTGTGGGTGCTTAATAGAGCTGGGGGCGAATCGCTTCAGCATTCCAGGTGGTGCGTAGGCTTACCCCTGCCTCGCATGCGCCCTGTCACAGGCTGCCTTCAACGCCAGCCTGCCCTACACCACGGCGATCAATGCAAGCGTCCCCGATATCCTGACCTACCACGTCCTGCCGGCGCCTGTGTCTACCGCCGCCATCCCCAACGTCAGCACCGTTTACGCCACCCTCAAGTGAGTTGGGGTCTTGCATGAGTACCGGGCAGCAACATGTGCACGGGGTAAGCTTTTAGGGGTGAGACGGAATGATCAGGTTTCAATGATTGCCACACTGATGCAAGCCGTCCTGCGTGCAGCTCCAAGGCCAACCTGACCGTCCTGCGCAAAGGCAGCACCGTGACCGTCGCCCCCGTGGGCGCCACCCCTGCCACCGTGACTACCGCCAACATCTCCATCGGTCTGAACCTGCCCACCAGCGCCGAGCCCCGGTGAGACACGTACGGGTACTGGGCTCTAGTGGGGGTCGAAAGTCCAGGACAGCAGGGCCGAACGGTGGATGCAGTAGGCGCGTTGCGCGTGACGCGTCTGTCGTTTGTCACGCGACTGGTGCACGTCTTTGGGTCAACGGCAGCAGCCCCTGTGTGCTGCCTGTCTTGGCCGCGCCGTGGCCTCACTGAACCCCGCCCGACCCTGTGACTCCCGCGGTCACAGGTCGTACGTGCACCTGGTCAACGAGGTGCTGCTGCCCTTCTACACCACCGTAGCCAACGCCGCCGAGCGCCGCAGCCTAACCACGCTCATCGCCGCGATTACCGCGATCAATGCCTCGGACCCCGCGTTCCTGTCCACAGTGACAGACCGAAACTTCAGGGGCACCGTACTGGCGCCCTCGGTGAGAGCTTCTGTAGCTCCGCAGGCGCAGCTAGTTGAAGTTAGGCCGCAGGCGGGTTGCAGTGTCGTGGCTCACGTGGCTGTCCTTGCATGACGTCTCCAGTTCTTCATCCCTACAATCCTACATGTACTTCTTCTCTTGGTTCCTGCCTGCCCGCCTGCTTTGAGCGCAGAACGACGCCTTCACCAGGACTCTGGCCTCGCTCAACGTCACCGCCGACCAGCTGCTGGCGGACAAGGATAACCTGCGCCGCATTCTGAACGTAAGTGATTGTTTGGTCCGGGTCCCGCGGTCAGGTTTGATCCAGCCGCAACGGTCTCGCCGTGTGCGCGCGCAATGTGTCTCAACTAGCCACTATGCCCTCTTCCCCTCCTTGCAACCCGCCCCCCCAGGCCCACATTATTCCGAACGCCACCGTTTTTTCGAGCCAGCTGACCAACAACGCCACCTTGAACACTACCGGCGGGTGAGTTGGTGCGTGGCGAGCTACGGCTGACGGCTGATATGACACGGCTGCGGGCACCTGTGACCCAGCAGCAGCCCTGTGGTCTGCAAGGAAGATGTCAGGCGACACAACTGTTAATAGAAAGTGCCAGCATTGAACTGCAAGCAAGCGGTCAACCTCACTCTTTCCTGTCCTGTGTATGCGCTGTCTGCAGCGCTTTGCTGAATGTCTCCATCAACAATGGCGTTGTCCGCTTCAATGCCGCCAAGAGCTCTGCCAAGGTGCGTGCCTACGGTACTCGTGAGGCATCATGACGACACCTAGGGCAGGCTTGCCTGATTGCCCATGTTCATGCCGGTGGCACCACCGTCCCGTGCGTGTCGCCAGGCGGCAATGCCCACGCGCGCACACTCTCCGCCTTGCTCTTGCGCCTTTCCACGCACACATGCACGCACACATGCACGCAGGTGGTGGATGCTGACGTGTCCGTGGGCAACGGCCGCGCCGTGGTGCACGTGATCGACCGCGTGCTGCTGCCGGCCGAGCTCACCCTGCCCGCCCCCTACGTCACCGTCGCCGCGGCTGCCCAGGCCAACGGCCTGACCCTGCTGCTGGACGCCGTGACCGCCTCCAACCTGTCCACCATCCTCAGCGACCCCGACTTCAACGGCACCGTGCTGGCGCCCACGGTGAGCGAGCGGCGGCGCGTGTACCGTATGTGGAGCTCTTGCTTGCTGCTGCGCTGCTACGCTGACACGTTGTTTGCTTGCGGGCCGTGCCTTGACGGCCGCGCTGCGGCGGACTGCCCCTCCTCTTTGCCATGCTCGCTCGCTGTCATCTGTCCTCGCGCCCACCTGCCTCAATCGATCACGCCGCACACACACACACATATATACACACACACACACACACACACAAACACCGCAGAACGGCGCCTTCTCCGCGCTGCTGAATGCGTTCAAGCTGAGCGCCACGCAGCTGCTGGCGGACAAGGCCAACCTCCGCCGCATCCTCAACGTAAGCAGCTTATTAGCACGAGTTGCTCGCCAGCAGGGCCCCGCCTGAGCCCCGCCTTGCTCCACAATGCTTTCTCGGCTGCCAGCCTGGAGCTGCGAGCCTGATCACATGAGCTGGCGCAACTGCGGGCAGCTCATAGCACCAAGTTGCATATTTAGCACGCACAAAGCTCAGCGCCGTTCGCAAGTGCTCTGCTGAGCTATGGAAGGATGCTTGGGCGAGTGTTGAGGGACGCATGAAACCTGTGAAAGGCCTACTGCCCATGGGGCATGCAACAGGACGCTGCGTTCTGAGACACACGTTACAGACATGTGCTAAATTGCGAAAACGATCGCGAAAGCACGTGTGCCCCTGCACGTAAACTTATTCGCTCCTGTCCACATCGGGGCCCGCGCACAATGACTCACAGGCGCACATCATCACCCCGGGCGCCTACCTCTCCTCCGGGCTGACCAACGGCATGACCCTGGCCACCACCAACGGGTGAGGGCGCAGGCGTTGGCCGCCTTCTCCCTGAATGATCCATACATGCGCCTGGGAGCAGTGTTACGTACATGCGCTAAAATGCTGATGCAAAGTGGGCGCAGTGCGTGCTGTATTTCATTCATGGTATGGGCCTCACCTTCCTCCCGGCGCTGAATAATGCAGCGCCTGGCGTGCACCATCTATCTGCTGGTTGTCTGTATCGTCATCATACCCCCTTCCCACCCAAAACACCTTATGTACCAGGGTTCTTAATGTGAGCGTCAACGGGACTCGCGTGTCCTTCGCCGCGGCCAAGAGCTCCGCTAAGGTAGGTGACCACTCAACAATCCTTGGTCGCAAGAGAAGTGCATACCACTGTGCGCGTCATCCCAGTGCTGGCTC
The DNA here is from genome assembly GCA_016834595.1 of Chlamydomonas schloesseri. Classification (NCBI taxonomy): domain Eukaryota; kingdom Viridiplantae; phylum Chlorophyta; class Chlorophyceae; order Chlamydomonadales; family Chlamydomonadaceae; genus Chlamydomonas; species Chlamydomonas schloesseri. The sequence goes on along the minus strand of JAEHOD010000066.1, from coordinate 144,701 downwards.
TGAGGAGCTCAGTCTAAACCATTACTGAGGCGCGTATGACATGCCCTGGATGAACGCTTGCATGCCCTGCAGGTGCTTACGCCCAACGTCCTTGCCGCCAGCGCAGTGGTGCACACCATTGACTACGTCCTCATCCCCGCCAACGTCAACCTGACCACCGGTGACGGCGGCGCTGCCGGCATGGCGTCACCCTCGGTGCTCACACTTCTGTCATCGGCGCTGGCCTTCGTGGCGCTGTTCGCCTTCAGCCGCTTTTGACCATGGAGAGGATTAGGAATAGGTCGAACCCACTGCAGCGGCGCCTGGAATATCAGTAAAGCCGTCTGTCCAGGCAGGCCTTGTATCTTAGATATCCATGGATATAAATGGGCCATGTTGGCTGTTTTCCAGAATTTCCAAGAGGGGGTCTAGCCGCGCCGCTAGAGAAACCGGACTGTACGTGAGTGTGCGCTAAATCTACCTCGGTGTTATATAACACGGTGTGTTGAAATAACGTGGTGTATGGCGAATTCCCTATCGCATCCGGTATACTGAGTCACAGGCTCGCGGTCTTATAGCTTGTCCTTACGTGACGTACGTTCATCCGCTGTAAGTGCAGCCTGACTCCCGACAGGTAGGGCCGCACCACACGCCCCCGCCTCCCGGGTGGCGGGCACGTCCACGCAATTGATATCTTCTGCGATGTCCCGAAGCTGCCCTCTGCTCATGCCAGACCTACCGCCTGACTCAACTTGCATCCACCACACACGACACATTAATAACGAAGACGACGGGCCAGCTGACACACGCACACACACAAAATCTAACACACAAAAAGAATTTCCCTCTGCGCCCGGGAGGCCCCCCTGCAAAGCGCATTCGAACGGAATTCTTCAGGTGCTCCTCCTCTACTCGCTGCCGCCACGCGCAACCCGTGTCGTCGAGCCCCAGCCGGTGCCAGCCGCAGGGCATGTTGAGGAAATGCCCTCCCCTGCCGGTGCCAACACGCGCACGACACACTCGGAGGTCATGCATGCCCTGCGCCATAGCCTCGCCGCCCAAAAAGATAGAGATTGATCGTGCAGCAATGAACGCAGCCGCACACTTTATAGCCGGGATGCAGCACCCGCCGCCCTGCATGCAGCAGGAACCGGCGGCAGCGGAAGCAAGTTTGTGGCGGTGAACGGAATCAAAAGGCAAACCAGACGGTCAAACGCATATACCGTATTACTACTCTGCCTACGCTGCTAACGAATCATAAAGCTACCCAAATGCACACACACGCACGGGGGTGGGCACGCTGGCTTCCCCAAACCACCTCACACAACACAAGCGCCCGCATACAAAAGGCAAGAACGCACGAAGCACGCCCTTGAAGGCGGGAGGGTGCAATGCGCACACGGTGCACACTCTGACTCGCAAACTAAGCAAACCCGGCGTCCGTGTAAGCCTGCACATCAAGTCTTTTTGTTCCTAGCTAGTGCATGGGGGCGCTGCTGTATCGCGTTTCATTCTCATTACAGCCGACCTGCTGTGCAGCAGCCGCCGCAAAACGGTGCCGGTATCCTGTGCCATTTCCTGCTGAAACCCTGCTGCGTCACCGTGCCACATCACACCGCAGCCGCTGCCGCTGTCGCTTGGCCCACACCGCCCCCTTCCCCGCGCGTCTCGCCCGCTGCCGCAGCTCCCAACTGAACGCGCGCAGCTCCTGCCATTGCGCCAATGGCTAGCCGCCGCCTCGTGCAGGTTACAGAGCGGGCTGGCCATCTAGCCATCTATCCAGTGAGCCATCTAGCTAGCTAGCTAGCTAGCTCGCTGGCTGGCTGGGCAGAGTCGCTCGCTCTCACTTCTTGCCGCCGCGCTTCTTGGCAAAGGTGGCGGCGATGGCGTCCATGAAGGGCTCGGTGTTGAGGTACTGGTCGGGGGTCACCTGCAGGTGGTAGGGTGGGAGATTGGGTGGGGTGGGGTTCCATGCATGCTAAATTGTTGACGGGGGGATTGTAGGCAGTACATACACAAGCCCAGACGCTAAAGGAGGTGAGCGTGGGGACGGGGGGACGGGAGAGCGGGCGGTATGTGCTTTTACATGGAAGGGCGTGCGGGGTAGAGGCACGAAGTAAGTATGATTGGCGTGGTCCAGCCCACAGCTACGCTGTCATAGATAGGCTTTCACCTCGCATCCCGTACCTCTCCATTCCCGCTTCGCAAATGTGAAGGCCTCCCGCCCTCTTTCAACCCCTGATCCACCCCTTGACCCGCCCTGCGCAGCCCCTGCCCTATGTGAGACCCTCTCCCCTCGCAAGTTTGGTTCTTTGGTTTAGGCAGGGCTGGTATACACACACACACACACAGGGGAGACGCGTGATAGCGGCAGCGTGTGGCCTAAATGCCTCGCTGTCGCTGGCTGTCCCGAGTACTCGATCACGAGACTCGTCAGGCCGCCTGTAAACCCGTTGTTACACACACACACACACACACACACACACACACACACACACACACACACACACACACACACACACACACACACACGCGCGCGCGCGCGCGCGCACGCACGCACGCACGCACGCACGCACGCACGCTCGCACGCTCGCACGCACGCGCACGCACGCACGCACGCTCGCACGCTCGCACGCACGCGCACGCACGCACGCACGCGCACGCACGCACGCACGCGCACGCACGCACGCGCACGCACGCACCCTGACCCGCCCCAGCCCCCCCCCCCCCCGCCCCGCCCCCTTGTCATCCTACCTTGGTGGTGCCGTGCACGCAGATGGCCAGGTCCTTGGTCATGTGGCCCTGCTCGATGGTCTCAACCACCGCCGCCTCCAGGTCCTGTGAGCAGGAGGTGGTGAGTGGGGAGTTGGGAGTGGGGGTGAGAGTGGGTAAGCGTAAACCTGAGACAGGCTGGGACGTAGGGAGGTGGACAGGAGGGCGCGTTCCGCGTCCAAGTCGAGTTCCGTTGAGGAGGGCTGACTGACTGGTTGACTGAGAGACAGGGTGGGAGGCTGCTGCCGGCAGGGTCCAGTGGGAGGACTGGACCACACACGTACCCCTCCCATGTAAGGACCAGCAGGGTACGTGCCACACACCGCACAGTACTACCGCCTACTGCCCTCAGCCCGGCCATCACACCCCGATGGTGGTGGCACTACTCCCACATCATGCCACTCCACATCATCCCGTTCCCCCTACGATCCCCCCGCCCCCCCCCCCCCACATACACACATACGGTGCCCGCCCCTCCCCCCCCAAAAAGACTGCTCCCACACACACGCCACGCCACGCCACCGCCGCCACGCCACCGCCACCGCCACGCCACCCACGTGCGTCCACTGGATCAGCTCGGCGTTGTTGTCCAGCTTGCCGCGGTGCGCCAGGCCGCGCGTCCAGGCGAAGATGGACGCGACGGGGTTGGTGCTGGTGGGCTTGCCCTTCTGGTACTCGCGCCAGTGGCGCGTCACGGTGCCTGCAGCCGGGCGGGTGCAAGCAGGGGGCGGGTGTGAGGGCGGATGTGAGGACTGCTTGAGGGGCAAGTAGTGGGGCGATGGCGAATCGCGTATCGTGGCGGGAACAACGCGCTTTTCCAGAGTTCCCCCATGCCGCTGGCCGCCGGGTGCTTCCCGGGTGCTTCCCTTCCTCACCCTCACTCAGCGTCTGCCTGCCTCCCAAATCCTCTGCATCCCCACCCCCATGGCCTATGGATGGCTACCCCCCCGGGTTTCGGTTTTTTCGCTTGGGCTTGGAAGCAACTACCCCCCCTCCTGCTACTCCTCCTGCTTCCCCTCCCCCACCCCCCCCCCAGCCACACACACCCCAACCACACACACACACACACACACACACACACACACACACACACACACACACACACACACACACCCCAACCACACACACACACACACACACACACACACACACGCACACACACACACACACACACACACACACACACACACACACACACACACACACCACACACCGTGCGCGGCCTCCGCCTCCACGGTCTTGCCGTCGGGCGTCACCAGCACACTGGTCATCAGGCCCAGAGAGCCGTAGCCCTGGAGGGGTGCCGAGCAGGGGGCCAGAGAGAGAAGGTGAATGGGCGTAGAGGAGAGGAGATTCACCTGCGTGATAGCCGCGGGGTTGTAGCCCCACCATGCCGCCAGCTGCCCTGCCCTGTACCCCGCGCTATTGCCCTCCCGCCATCCCCCCACCCTCACCCCTCCACTCACTAACTATACCCCTCACACCGTCACTAACCTGCTTGCTTAACCTGTTTACTTTGGTTTGGCTTAGCTTAGGCTGGTGTTTACAACCTCGCTCCCTGCCTCATGGGTGTGTCATGCTTCGCCGCCCCCCCCCCCCGACCGCGAACTAACGCCCGCTACTGCCCCGCCCGCCGGCCCCCAAGTAACGCCGATGCGGCCCCCTTATAGGCCCGGCTGGCGCTCCGGCCAGCCCTCTTTCCACCCAGGCTCGCGCGCACTAGTTTAGGCTTTAGGCTTTAGGATTAGGTTCAGTCTCCTCCCGCTCTTGTGCTTTACTTACGCAACACTGCCCTGCAACCCTCCCGCATGTACGCCTCCGTGGCCGGCGCTCACATCACGGCGCCGGCATTGCTCTGGTATCAAGCAGGTGAGTATCGCGATTGTATCGCGAAATTTAGATAACGGGGTGGTTCTGTACGCGCGCGAGCCTGGGTGCCATCCATGACTACCGACAACACCGACGACAAGACTGAAGATTCAAGGCTCAAGGGCGCCCGAGACCTAAAGGTTAAGGCCATACCACCTCCGCGCTCTGGGTTGGGCTGGTTGGTTTGGGTTCTCTTGGTCGTTTCGCTTTTGGTTTCTGGAATGAACTACCCCCCCCCCCCCCGCCATCACGCCGCCGGCCGCCTGGCTTGAGACCCCACGAGCGTTTAGGGTAGTGCAAAGTCCTGAAACCTGAGGGCCGAGTTCGCTCCCCCCAGCCGCCCCACCGCGCTCCAGCCCCAGACCCCCAAAGCCCCCCCAACCATCACAACCTCCTCGCTCCGGGTTGGGTCGGTTGGGTCGGGCTCACCTGGCCATTCTTCCTTGGTTTCTGGAGTGAACTACAAACCCGCCCGCACCGGCACCCACCTGCGCCACGATGTCGGACTGCACGTCGCCGTCGTAGTTCTTGCACGCCCACACAAAGCCGCCGCTGGACTTGAGCGCCTGGGGGTTGTGAGTGGAGGAGGAGGTGCGTGGGGAGTGGGTGGGTGGTGAGTGGTGGTGGTGGTGCGCGGGGGAAGGATGGGTGCTGGAGCTTGGAGCTTCCCCGTTTCTACCTCGTCAGTGCTTCCCAGTGCCTGCCGCTGCGCCATCCACTCACCCCTTGCCCCCCAACCAACACACAAATACACACACACACACACACACACACACACACACGCTCCTTGTGCTTTTCTAACACACACGCACCTGCGCCACCATGTCGTCAATGAGGCGGTGCTCGTACCAGATGCCCGCCTCCTCGTACACCTTCTTGTACTGCGACTCGTACGTCTCGGCAAAGATCTGCAGGAAGCTGCGGTACAACAGCCACAGCCACAGTAGCAGCAGCCGCAGTGCGACACATTGCAGAGCGGGGGCGGGGGAGGGCGCAGGGGGGGTTTGGTTGATGCAGGGGGGGGGGGGGGGCAGGACCGAGCTTAGCAAGATCCGCGCGCTGTGCACGCCATTGTGCCATAAGGCTGCTCTTCTTCCTCACAGCGCTCACCACTGCTTCGCATGTCCCCTCCCCTCCCCCCTCCCCCTCCTGCCTCACCGGCCGTCGTAGGCCTTGAGGATGGTGTTCTTGGTGCTCAGGTACAGCGGCCAGCGCTTCTGCAGCGCGTACTCGAAGCAGCTGCTGGCAAAGCCGCGGATGGACTCCTCGGTGTTGTACATGCCCATGGCCACGCCCGGGCCCTGCGTGCGTGTTATTGTGATATGGTTGTGTCTGTTGTGGTGGTTTTCAGGGGTTTCCAGGGCTTCCAAGGCATGGCTAAATATGGAGGGGGAGGGGAGCTGATCAGCTAGCCACTAAAGTTATGTTGAGAGGGTGCGTTAACATAATCGGTCGCCATAATGTGGGGGAATGGGTGGCGGGCGTGCTGGTGGACCACAGCGGAGTGATGGTGGTGGTGGTGATGATAGTGGTGGTGGTGGTGGTGATAATGATGGGGGCGGCGCCCCACCACCGCGTGCCCCTGACACACCATGAACCAAAGGAGCTCTGATCTGCTGCCCAGACCACCACCCATCCACCCATCCAGCCACCCCCACCCCAATGCTACTTAGCCGGTTTTCGGATTAGAATGTGCTGGTATTTACAACTCCAACCCATACCCATCCATTCCCAGGCCCGCCCCCTCTTCCCAGCCCCCGCCCCTTTTACCAGCCCCCCCCCCCCACCCTCGCACCACCACCCCCGCACCATCACCCCCGCACCACCACCACCACCACCACCACCACCACCACCACCACCACCACCACCCCCACCCCCACCCCCACCCCCACCCCCACCCCCACCGCCACCCCCACCTCACCTCGAAGGAGTACACCTCGAACTTCCGCGGCGGGCCGCCGGACGCGGGCGTGAACGTCATCTCCAGCTTGCCGGGGCCGTCCACCTGCAGTTGGGTGGTGGGTGCAGTGGGGGTAGGTGCAGTGGTGGGTGGAGTGGTGGTGGTGGCGTGGCAGGTGGAGTGGTGGGTGCAGTGGTGGGTGCAGGGGTTGAGGTGATGAAGAGCGGTGGTTGGGGTGATGGCTTGCATGGGCGGGCCAAGAAGCGCGTGGCGTGTGTCACCCGAGCGCCACCTCACGCCACGCAACCTTCCCTTGCCGATGCCTCCCCTGGCGCCTGCGATTACCGCTCCCACCCACCCACCCACCCCGCCTTGCCACACAGGCCCCCCGCCGCCCCCCCCGCGCCGCCTTATCCACAACCCATGCCACCCACCCACCACGAAGTCAGTGGCCTTGTACTGGTCGCCGAATGCGTGCCTGTGTGCGGGTGCGGGCGCGGCCAGGTGGGGTCAAGGTGCGGGTTGCGGCGGGTGGATACACGGCGAAGCGGTGGACCAATACAGAGTACCCGGTGGGGTCAGGTGGGAGCGGCTGTACACACACACCAGCCCAAGCGACACGAAATAAAACAAAGCAAGCGGAGTCGGTTCGGGCAGGGGGCACGTATCACGGCACGCATCAGGGCAACATGATATCCACCCGCCCACCCCGCCTGACGTTCGTCGGCTTCCGCCGGGCCTTCCCCACCGCTCCCGGGCTCCCGCCGTGCTTTCGGCGCCCGCCGCGCTTTCGGACCCCCTCCACCTCTCTTCCCCTTCCTCGCTCCCGCTCCCGCTCCCGCCTCTCACCTGCCCACCACGATGGGCTTGGTCCAGCCGGGCACCAGGCGCGGGATGTTGGAGATGACGATGGGCTCGCGGAACACGGTGCCGTTGAGGATGTTGCGGATGGTGCCGTTGGGGCTCTTCCACATCTGTTGTGGTTCGTTGAAGCAGAGGCGGAGGAAGGGAAGAGCTGTGTGAGATTATAATTGATGGCTGGTTGCAGGGGTTCAGTCAGGCGTGGGTGCGTGCTGGGTAGCGTAAGCTGGCTGTGCCGGGATGGACTGCGATTCCCCGGGGGCGCACGCATGGCCTTGCCCCGCTGCGTCTTGCGCTACTACACAGATAACCTCATGAACCCCCCCCCCCCCAGCGCGCCCCCACCTTCTTGAGCCCGAACTCCTTGACGCGCGCCTCATCCGGAGTGATGGTCGCGCACTTGATGCCCACGTTGTACTCCTGAGGGGGTGGGGCGTGTGCGCGTGTGGTCTTGGAGAGGAGGCTGTTGAAGGACGCGACGAGCCTCCGGGTGAGCGCCCGTTTCCTCGTCCTCCCTACCCTCCCCTGCTCCTGTCCTGCTCCACCCCTGCTCCACCTCTGCTTCAACCTACCCCACTCCAACCCCGAGCCTTCCTACCTTGATGGCATACGCCGCCTCCTCCGTGACCTTGTCGTTGGTCTTGTCGCGGTTGGGCAGGCCCAGGTCGAAGTACACGATCTTCAGGTCCAGGTAGGGCAAAATCAGCTGCGAGCGAAGCCAGAGAGAGAGAGAGAGAGAGAGAGAGAGAGAGAGAGAGGCGCAGGGGAGAAAAAAGAAATGGGCAGGTCGCCGTGAAGTGTAGAAGGGGCAGAGTGCGGCGTTGTGGGGTGCGGCGCTCACGAACTGGCAGTGTGGCTGGCGGGCACCTGACGTCAACAGGCCTGGCCGGCTCAGCCCGTCCCGAACTAACTGGCTACGCCCGGGTGCTCAGCTGACGGCCATCACGCTCCTGGTCCCACCTTGTCCTTAATTTGCTGCCAAATAACACGCGTCATCTCGTCGCCGTCCAGGTCGACGACCGGGTTGGCCACATGAATTTTGCCGGCGGTAGCCATAGTCCTGACACCTGAAATCCAGCCAGCAGAGGTCCGGTTTGGTGCGCGAGCGCGAACTTGGGCGGACAGATGGCCCCATTTCGCTGCCCCGGGGCAGTGGCGCCGCGCAGGTCGCTGCCTAACGTGTAGGCATGCAGCTAATGAACGCATTACGGGCATCCCAGGGCCCAAAGCCGACCCGCGCGGTCCCAGCTCCGAGACCGGCGGCATGTGCGCAAACCTGTCGCGACAAAGGCGGGGCTACCTGTGCTTGGAGTTGCGTGCGATTGAGCAAAGCTTCCAATTAAAGCTCGAGAGGCCCGCAGGATCGAGTGCATTGTGTAAAGGGGCCCCGAAAAAAGTCACGGAGTTGACTCAACAAACTGCCGCGCTGTTCAATCAGCGACCTGGGGTGCGAAACCGAAGTTTACGCAAGCCGACTGCCTCTAACACGGACTGCTTGCGCGGCAGTGCCCGGACGCCTTTAAACGCGGTTCGCATGAAGTCTGGATCGGGGCGGCAATGGGCGGCCAAACTGCGAGAGCCCAAGCCTTATGCTGTCTCGGAAACCCCAGTCCCCGCACGCCTCCCCGCCAGGGTTTGCCAGCGCCCAGCACGTGATTTTTGCTTTGTTCGCTTGCGTCCACGGCTCCACCCCCCGCCCCCCCCCCCCCGCCCCTGAGCTTGCCTGCCCCTGCACAGCCAAGGCAGCGTTACCCCCGTCCGGCATTGCACGAACCCACGCCCGCCCGCCTTCCTTGTGGCAGCGAGCCTCCTCGCCAACACTCACCAGCCGGGCATCGACCTGCCTCTGAGCGGACGGGCTATCACGAAGCGCAACAGGAAAAAAGAGGTCAACCTCCTTACGACGGCCTCACAAGCCAGCAGGAGCCGGCGCGCGGCCGCGCACCTCCGCCACTGCTTGTGGTGACGGGCGAGCAGCCGACGCCTTTTTCTTACCAATACTTTCTGCGAGGCGACCGGCACGGCCTACTGCCAGCCTGCCTCCCGCAGTCCTTCACGAGTTGCGCTCTCACCAGCGTAATCAACCAAAATTCCAAACAGGCTTCCCGCCCGAACATGTCATCGCCCAAAACAGCTGGCAGCTCACAGCTGTCTCCACCCGCGCAGCAGTCCGCACGGGTCCGAACAAGGCACCGCATACACAAAAATGACCCATTCAACGCACACACGCACACGGAAGCTTCAGCGGCGCGCCGCACGCCCTTAGTAACAACCCTCTTCAATGGGGAGCTCCCCCCCCATCCCAGGCCGCCACCAATCTAGATTTACGGCCGGCGGATGCGGTCGCCGCCGCCGCCACGGCCGCCGCGGCCACCGCCGCCACCGCGGCCGCCGCCGCCGCGGCCGCCACCGCCGCCACGGCCGCCGCCACCATCTGACCCGGCCGCCCCGGCCTTCTTGAACTCCACCGCCTCGCCGCGGTCGTGGCGCTTGACCGCCTTGCGGCTCAGAGACAGCTGTGTTCGGCGGTTGGGAGGTTGCATGGTTACCGGTAGGTAGTTGGAAGGCGTGCGCTGTTGGTGATTGTTGTGTCACGTTGCGAGATGGGCCTACACGCACCGGGCTGCCCAGCACGTGTAGGTGGACATGCCCCCCAATTAATGCCTCCTAATAAAATCAGCTCCTGCTCCCACAACCCCGATTGCCCCCCAACACCCCCCAACACCCCTCAACACCCCCCAACACCCACCTTGCCGCCGTCCGCCACGCCCATGACCATGACGTCCATCACGTCGCCAACCTGCGGCGGCAGTTGGGGCAGTTGGTGCAACAGCATCGGTTTGGGTGGTTGGAAAGGCGGCATCCATGTTTGTTTTTGCGCAGGAGCCACGTGCCGGGCAGCATGGAGCAGCTAATGAGCTGGCGTCACGTCACGTCACATCACGTCACGGGCACGGCCACGCACCTTGACCAGTGCCGCCACGTCGGTGGGCGCGGGGTCGTCCAGCTCGCTGACGTGGACCAGGCCCTGAGGGGGTAGGGGGGCGCCATGCATTGAAGTTAATGACGAGGTAGACGTAGAACAGACGTTGCAACACACGTTGGCATACCGATGACCAGAAGGCGTGGAGGGGGGGAGGGTGGGGGGGGGAGTGGGGGTGGTGAGTGGGAGTAGTTCATTCCAGAAACCAAAAGCGAAACGACCAAGAGAACCCAAACCAGCCAGCCCGGAAAATGCGAGGTCCAGGAGTGAGTACATGAGGGGATGGTCAGCATCAGGATGGTTACGGTAGCACAGGGCGCAACTACAAAACAAACACCCCCAAAACCACACCACACCAGCAGAGGCACATTCCCACAAACCCACACAACACCATGGGTGTGCTTTGATTGGGCTGGTTTTACACCCGCCCCCCCCGAAACCAGCCACCACCACCAAAGCTACCCGATCAACCAAAAACCACCATCCCTCCCACGCCCCCCCAAGGGTCGCTTTGGTTTCTGGAATCAACTACCACGCCCACGCCCCACCCCGCCCACGCCCACGCTCCACTTTCCCCAGCCCATGCACCACCCAGCCCGCCCACGTCCCCCCAGCCCACGCCCGCCCGCACCCACCCACCTGGCGGCCCGGGCACAGCTCCACGAAGCAGCCGAACGCCGCCAGGCCCATGACCGGCCGGTCCCTGAGGTGGTGGCGGCGTCAGGTGGTGGTGGCGGTGGTAGCCAGCGGCAGGTGGCGGCGGCGGCGCGCGTGCGTGGGGAATCGGGGGTGGGTGCCATGCATGTTTGATTAATGACGAGGGAGAGGTAGACGGACGAAGATGTAGACAGACGTGGGTGGGTGATGGGTGATGGGTGACCGGTGATGTTGGGCGTTGGGCATTGGTGCGGAGAGGACGGGAGGCGCGCTGTGATTCTGACTGTGCGGGCCTCGCTCTCCCTGTCCTCCTTTCCTGCCTCCACGCGTGCCCAGGTCCCAGGCTCCCTTCCACCTTCCCATGCCCCTCTTATCCTGTCCCGCTCCTACACCCTTTCCTCCGGACCCCTTTCCTGCTGCCGCCCTCCCGCCCGAACCAGAAAACCCGGCCCTCCCTCACCACACACACACCACACCACACGAGCACGCACCTGAACACGGTGCCCGGCTCGGGGTCGCTGGCCAGCAGCTTGATGAACTCCACCGCCCTGGCCGCCGACTGCTCGCTGGGCGCCATCACGTCCACCTGGGGGCGGAATGGCGGATGCGGGGCGGGGCGGTGGGGGGGGATAGGGGGGTCGGGGGGGGGAGGGTTGTGGTTACCAGCCCAAACAAAACTAAACCCAATGCATAAGAGCGAGGAGGTGAGCGTGGCCTAATATGGGATAGGGGGCGGATGCAGGGGGGGCGGTGCGGGGGGATAGGGGGCGGATGCAGGGTGGGGGTGGGGGATGGGGAGCGGGGAGGGCGGAGGCAGGGTGGGAGCGGGTGAATGGGTAGAGAAGGGAAGGGAAGGGCGGCGGCAGAGGCCTTCTCCGAGTCGAGGCACCCGGCCAGCTGCTGCGAACCCAACCAACCAGCACGCCCCTGGCCCCACCTTACAAGCACATGACACAAGCCCACCACCACCGCCAGACCACCAGACCACCACTCACCATGCCGGACTCGTCAATGTCGATGGCGGTGGCGCCGCTGACCTCGCGGATCTGTGTGTGTGTGTATGTGTGTGTGTGTGTGTGTGTGTGTGTTTGCGCGCGTGTGTGTGTGTGTGTGTGTGTGTGTGTGTGTGTGTGTGTGTGTGTGTGTGTTTAGCGGCGGCATAACACACGACACAATGTGACATCACGCCCACCTGGCCGCCAGCTGACACAGGCACAGCAGTGCGACAGGCAGCCAGGCAAAGGACAGCCGCTTCACACGGCGTTGCTTGGGCCGGTGCATGAACTGCCGCCACACACGCACACCCACACAACACAACACACACACATCGCAGCGCACAAAACGCCTCTGTCTGCTGTTCTCTTCCTTGTGGTCTCGAACACACACACACACACACAGTCACATCACAGCGCACACGCACGCACGCACGCACGCACGCACGCACACACGCACGCACACCTGCTTGATGACGCGGCCGCCCGAGCCAATGACGGCGCCCTTCTTGTCGGGATCGATCTGCACTCGGCGTGACGTGGCGGCGGTGAGGCATTGAACAAGCGCCGGGGATGCGGAGTCCCAACCATGATGACCGGTCAGGGCCCTGCGGGGCCTGCGCCTTTCCATAGCGCAGCTGCGCCCACACCCACCCACCCACCCACCCACCCACCCACCCACCCACCACCCACCCACCCACCCACCCACCCACCACCCACCCACCACCACCCACCCACCCACCCACCCACCCACCCACCCACCCACCCACCCACCCACCCACCCACCCACCCACCCACCCACCCACCCACCCACCCACCCACCCACCCACCCACCCACCCACCTACCCACCCACCCACCCACCCCACGCACCCACCTGCATCCGCATCATGCGCGGCGCGTGCGCGGACAGCTGGCCCGCCGGCGGCGGCGCGCACAGCCCCATCTGGGTCAGGATGTGGCGGCGGCCGGCCTTGGCCTGCTGCAGCGCCGCCGCCATGATGTCCAGCGTGATGCCCTCCACCTGTTCCGTGTGTGTGTGTGGGGGGGGGGGGGTGCCATGCATGTTAGATTATGAGCGGGGGGGCGCAAGGATATGTAGCGAAGTGGAGCAGGGGGGGGTTACGTTTGATATGGTGCGTTCGTGTTGGTGCGTAGGTGTGTGATTGGTTGGTGCTTGTGCATTGCCTGTATGTTTTGTTGGTGTGTGTATGCGTGTGTGTGTGTGTGTGTGTGTGTGTGTGTGTTGCAAGGTTGAGGGAAACGTGGAGGGCAGGTGGAATCAGGCGGCAGGCGGAGATGGCACGTGGCACGCACCCTGCCGCAATTGAGCTGTACTGTTCACACAGCCACGACAGCCCCCAGCACCCAGCTCCCAGCACCCAGCACCCAACCGACCCCTCCTCCTGCTCCTGCCCCCGCCCTCACCCCCTCACCCTCACCCCTCAACCCCTCACCCCCATCCTCACCCCCACCCTCTCTCACCTTGATGTCCATCTGGAAGGCGGTGATGGCGTCGTGGTCACCAGCCACCTGGGTGGGGGTGTCATGCATGTTCAATTAATGACGAGGGAGATGTAGACAGGCGTTGCGACACAGAATGGGGGAGAGGGGAGACGGGGAAGGGAGGCGGGGAGGGATTCGATGCATGTCAGGTTACAATAAGCGGGCGTAGACAATCAACTTGGTTCGCAGGTACGGCACAGGCGGGCAGGGGGGCAGGGGGCGACACACACACACACACACACACACACACACACACACACACACACACACACACACGGACACATCCTTCCTCTCCTTGTGCTTTTCTAACACACGGACACACGCACGCAGGAGGAGGCAGGACGCGCGAGGCGTGCCTGCGTGCTCGCCGCCACCAGCCGCCCAAGATGAAAGCCGGCTTCGGTAATGGTTTGCGAAGCAACACGTCCTCTCTCACACACTGAACCCCCCCTCCCCTAAACCCCTGATCTCTGGGTTTGGGGTTTCGCAATGCGTGGCTTGCTTTGGGGGGTTCTGGCACAAACCAACCCCTCCCCCAAAAACATCAACCGCCACCCCCCCCCCTCCCACACACCCACCTTGAAGTCCATGTCTCCCAGGGCGTCCTCGCTGCCCAGGATGTCGGACAGCACCACGTTGCGCCCCGACGGCTCCAGGATGAGGCCCATGGCAATGCCCGCCACGGGGCGGGCGATGGGCACGCCTGTGTGCGTGCGTGCGTGCGTGGGAGGGTAGGGAAAGGGGAGGGTAAGGGAGGAGAGGGGAGGGGAGGGGAAGAAAGGGGAGGGGAAGCTGAAGTCATACGTACGAGAGCGGCACGGTAATGGTCACACTCGGGCGCCGCAATCCCCGTCCCGAGCCAGCTCCTCTGAGCGCCCCCTGGGGAAATCCCCACGCCGCACCACCCGCGTCTCTCACCTCCGGGCCCCTTCCCCTCTCCACCCCTTCCGTTTGTTTATTTATCTCCTATGCAATTTGCTTTTGTGCTTGCCAGCCTTCCCCCTCAACCCCTATCCTCTCCCACGCCTCCCTCCCCAATGAACTACCTCCCACAGCCCACTCCCTCCCCCTACCCCGTCTACCTCATCATTAGCTAAACATGCATGGCACCCCCCTTCCTCAGCCACCCCCCTACCCCCTTCTAGGCCTGCCTGCCCTCCTCCCCCCTCCAGCCCCCGCCCCCTCCAGCCCCCTCCAGCCCCCTGCCCCCCGCCCCCCCTCACCCCTCACCCGCGTCCATCATGGCCAGGCAGCCGCCGCACACGGACGCCATGGAGGAGGAGCCGTTGGACTCGGTGATGGTGGACTCCACACGGACTGGCGCGAGTGGCAGGGGCGGGCAGGGGCGGGCAGGTGGCGTAGGGGTGGGCGTAGGGGTGGTTTCAGTTTTGGATGGGCTGCGAGGCTGGAGTTTGGGGCAGGCGAGCCTGCGGCAGTCCGCCTACCTAGCTAGCTACCTAGCTAGCTGGCTGGCTAGCTGGCTAGCTCCGTGAGCTCACCGGTGTAGGGGAAGTCGGCCTGGGCTGGCAGGATGGGCGCCAGTGCGCGCTGGGCCAGCTCGCCGTGGCCCAGCTCGCGGCGGCCTGTGGGGGTTTGAGGTTGAGATTGAGGTTGAGGTTGAGGTTGCGTGGTGGGTGGTGAGATGGTGTTTATTGTGCAGATTGGGAGGGGGGTGGGTGAAGATGCTGAGGCGCATCAGCCCGCGGCGGCGGCAACATGAGCCCCGCCACCCCAACCCCCCACCCCATCCCCCACCTCACCAGGTGCGCCAGTGCGGCCGGTCTCGCCCACACTGGAGGGCGGGAAGTGGTACTGCGCGCACAGGGTGGGCGGGTGGGTGTGTGCGTGTGCGTGCGGCTGGGCGTTAGGTACGGCCGTTCGGGGCAGGCCAATGTGCACTCCGCAGCGCAGACCGCTCCTCCCTCAACGCCTTCAGCCTGCAGGCTGCAAGGTCGCTAACGAGTCATCAACCCTCGCCCCGCGCCTCGCATTTACATGTACGTACAACACGCCAATTGCCACACCTGAAGGTAGAAGCGGCCGGCCTCCGGGTCCTCGCCGTCGGGCTGCCAGGAATAGACAGAGAGACAGACAGACAGACAGACACGTGCGAGGGCGGGGTGCATGAGATAATAAAGGCAGAACTTCAGTTGCACCCCATCGCATCCAGGAATGCACCGGCCACCAGTCTATCACCCAGCCTCCCTCCTCCCCGCACAGCGCCCCGGGCTCTCCAATCCCTTGGTCGTTTACAGGAGGACCTCCCAGTGAGGACCTCCCCCCCCATTGGGTTGATACGTTCAACCCACCCGCACCGCCCCCCCCCGCACTACTGAACCCAACAACCCCCCCACACACACCGTCCTCATGGAGTTGCCCTTTGGTTCCTGGAATGAGCACCTCCCCCCCGGATCGCAATGGTCGCTTTGGTTTCTGGAATGAACTACCCCCCTCCCACCCCTCCCATCCCGCACACACCTTGCGCATGGTGTCGGAGCGCAGCGCATCGGTGGCGCTTCCCAGCGTGGCCACACAGATGGACTGCAGGGCGGGGTGGGGCGCCATGCATGTTTAATTAGTGACGAGGTAGACGGGGGGCGGGATAATGCGGGTAAGAGTGTGTTAGTGGTGAACACGCCGGGTCGGGGTTTGTGCTGTGTTGCAGGGGAGTCAGCACATCGCGCCACGCCGCTATCCTGCCTGGAAACCAAGACACCCCACACACGCCGCATCCGTGCACGCAGTGCCCCATGCGTCTCACGGCTCCCCTCGCCACTCCGGTCGAACTCCGAACTGGACCGACCCCGCCCGCCGCCCGCCGCCAGCCAAACACCCACCTGTGTCTCTCCGCGGGTGAACAGCGCGCTGCCGTGCGTGCGAGGAAGCAGGCCCGCCCTGCACATCATGCGAATGGGCAAGTTAGAAAAAACGTCCTGCACCACCGCCCACACGATTCAACAAACCCCTCACGCTGCCGCAACCGCTTCTCCCTCCTATAAACCTCCCATCCCTTACCCCTCCCCCGCCCCCCGTGTGCGTCGCTCGCTAGTTTGTTTTAGGATTGGCTGGCATTTACAACCCCTCCTCCTCATCCCCGCAACGACTGGCTTGCTTTTAGGTTCTGAAATAACTGCCCCCTCCTCCCCGTTTAATTGGGCTGGTATTTACACCCCCCACACACATACACACACAGACACCGACACGCACGTCCACCCCCCCCACACACACCTCCACGCTCTGGCTTGGGCTGGCTGGTTTGGGTTCTCTTGGTCGTTTCGCTTCTGGTTTCTACAATGAACCACCCCCCACCCCCACCCCCGCCCACCTGCAGGTGATGGGGCGGATGTCGGCCACGCCGCGGCCGTCCGCCCGCACCTTCTCGTCCAGAACCAGGTCGCGCATCACGCGGCTCTCCACCGCCTGGGCGAGTGGGTGGGTGCGGTGGGTGGGTGGGTGTTAGAGATCACAAGGGAGAGAACAGCAGACACGGGTGTGTGTGTGTGTGCGTGTGTGTGTATGTGTGTG
This sequence comes from Chlamydomonas schloesseri, assembly GCA_016834595.1. Classification (NCBI taxonomy): domain Eukaryota; kingdom Viridiplantae; phylum Chlorophyta; class Chlorophyceae; order Chlamydomonadales; family Chlamydomonadaceae; genus Chlamydomonas; species Chlamydomonas schloesseri. The sequence continues at coordinate 127,659 of JAEHOD010000066.1, read as the reverse complement.
TGAGTGTGTGAAACTACAACCCCGCTTTTGGTTTGTGGAATGAACTATCCCCCCCACACACACACCTTGAGCGCCATGCTGATCTGCAGCGGCGTGTAGGACGCCCCGCTGCTGCCGCCGCCACCGCCCACGGCCGTCTCGCTGCCGCTCACGGCGCCGCTCTCCGCCGCCAGCACCTCCACGGCACGGGCCTGCGCCTCCGCCACCGCCGCACCGCGGACGTCCTTGCTCAGCGAGGTCCTGCGTGGAGCGAGTGAGCGAGCGAAACAGCGCATGGGGCCGTTGTGTGTGTGTGTATGTGTGTGCGTGTGTGTTGGTTAGAAAAGCACAAGGAAAAGGGTCGACACTGTGCGTGTGTCATGCGACAAGCAAACAGTGCGCCGCGTGCGTGTGTGTGTGCGTGTGCGTGTGCGTGTGCGTGTGTGTGTGTGCGTGTGCGTTGTGTGCGCGTGCGCGTGCGCGTGCGCGTGTGCATGTGCGTGTGCGTGTGCGTGTGCGTGTGCGTGTGCGTGTGCGTCTGCGTGTGTGTGTGTGTGTGTGTGTGTGTGTGTGTGTGTGTGTGTGTGTGTGTGTGTGTGTGTGTGTGTGTGTGTGTATGTGATTGTGTGATTGTGTGACACACGGAGTGCGTGCAGGTGCTCGTGTGTGCAGGTGCGTTCCTCCATCGCTGCCCCCAGCCCCGCCCGCCCCCCTCCTGTCTCTTCGCAGTTTGTTTCTCACCGGGACTGTTTACCAGTAACCCCCCTCCTCTCCCCTCCTCTCCTCCGCCCCCTCCCCCTGCCACTCACTTGTAGGCGGCCTTGAGGCTGTCGCCCACCAGCTCCACCAGCCGCGCCTCCAACTCCTCCGGCACCGTCACCACCGAGTCGGTGCGCTTGGGCTTGCCCACCTGAGCCGGGTCGGGCCGGGGGGGGGGGTAGCCATCCATGGATGGTGTTTAATCAATAGTGAAGTGTCGGGGGGTTACATGCATTAGAGTGATAAGGAGAAGGCGTAGCCAGGCACACAAGGGGAGTGGGGGGCGGCCGGCAGCAGCGGCAGCAGGGCCGCGGCGGCCATGGAGCGCGGGCGCGAGTGAGCGAGTGGGGCGGAGACCGGGGGCAGAGCGGTCGCCGCGCGGCGTACCCACCATGCGCCATGCGCACCCAGCGGTTTCCAGCCCGCCTGGGACTGTGCGTGATCCCCCCCCCATCGCCTGCTCCCTCCCCCCCCATATCGCCACACACTTCCCGCCAGCCCCACCTTCTTTGCCCACGCCTCCATCTGGTCGCATAGCGAGGCGATGGCCTCACTGCCCTTGCCCAGCGCCTGTTTGGGTGCAGGCACAAACACCAAAACACCAAAGCCTCACAGTCAGAGGCCACATCAGGCCACAGGCCACAGGCCACAGGCCACAGGTGGTCAGGTGGCCGCTACCAGTGTGCGTGAGTCAGTCACGGCCATCATGGCCGCGCCAGGCTGGGCACGCGTGTCAGCCAGCCACCCACACCACGGCTCAATCGAACCCAAACCAAAACCCCAACACTACATCGTACATCGTAGCATGACCCCGCCATCCCGTCTCGCCCACCCACACCTCGATCATCATCCAAAGCCCTCAATCACCATCACCACAACCCCCCCCCCCGTTAATGACTCCCGCCCGCCCGCCTCCCCCGTTAATGACTCCCGCCCGCCCGCCTCCCCCGTTAATGACTCCCGCCCGCCCGCCTCCCCCGTTAATGACTCCCGCCCGCCCGCCTCCCCCGTTAATGACTCCCGCCCGCCCGCCTCCCCCCGTTAATGACTCCCGCCCGCCCGCCTCCCCCGTTAATGACTCCCGCCCGCCCGCCTCCCCCGTTAATGACTCCCGCCCGCCCGCCCGCCCGCACACCTCGATCATCTGCTCCTCCGTCAGGAAGTCGCAGAAGCCCTCGATCATGAGCACCGCGTCCCGAGTGCCCGCCACCATCAGGTCCAGGCGGCTGGTCTGTGTGTTCGAGGTCACAAGGGAGAGAACTATGAAAGAATTGTGTGTGTGCGTGTGTGGGGGTTCCATGCATGTTAAATTAATGAAGAAGGAGATGTAGATGGGGGGGGGGGTTCCATGCATGTGGGGGGGGGGGGTTGCAAGGATATGTAGCGGAATGGAGCAGGTAGGCAGCAGGCGGGGGGGGGGGTGCTGTGGTTGGGTGGTTCGGGTTGCGAGTTGCTGGGCGAGCTTATAAGAAGCGGGGGAGAGCACTGGGGGTAGGGAGGAGACCATCGCCACACTGCAGTAGCGAGGGAGCCAGCGGGGGGCCCTTGCACCCGCACCTTCGCTCTTCCTGCTCACGTCCCACAGCTCCTCCCCTTGTGTCTCCCCAACACCCGTCCACTCCAGCTGTGGGCGTAACAAGTGAACCACATACCCCGTTGCCATTGTAGGCCGCGCTCTCCTCCTCGTTCTTTAACATTGGTATGGTTTGTTGGGCTGGACACGGTACCCTCCCCCCAGCCTTGGCCTCGCCCCTCCCCGCCAATCGAACGGCAGTCCGCAGCACCCCCCCCCCTTCATACACACACACACACACACACACACGCCCCCCCCCCCCCACGCCCCCCCCCCTCGCGCACCTTCATCTCCTCCACGGTGGGGTTGATGATGAAGGAGCCGTCCACGGCCATGCCCACGCGCACACCCGCCACCGCCTTCTTCAGGGGGATGTCTGTGAGGCAGGGGCGCGGAGCGGAGCGGCACGAGTAAGACACGAAGGAGGTAAGAAGAATGGACGAGAAGAAGGTGAAAAGGTAAGAAGCGCGATGAAACGGTGATTGGCATGTGATGTCTGCGTCACGGTTCACGCGTGGATCGTGTGGAGGAGAATGCATAGGACGGAGGCGCAGCAGAAAGCGTGTCGAAAGTCGAACGGGTGCAGCGCACGGGGCAGCCGCGGACATCTTGGCCCTTCGTCACCCGACCAGGCCCCCACCAGCCCCAACTGGTCCCTACCCACCCACCTCGCCCGCCCACCTCGCCCACCCACGCACCCACCCGAGATGAGAAGCGCCGCCGCCGCCGCGGTGATGGCCAGGGGCTCGGGGTCGTTGACGCCGTCGTACGACATCACCCACTCCAGGATCTGAGAGGCCGGGGTGGGCAGGACAGGGAGGGGTTACATGCATTAAGATTAAAGAAGACGTGGGGGAGGGGCGTGTGAGCAGGATAGTGTGTCGTGGGCACACACGGCATCAAGCAGGGGAAGGGGGACAAGAACAACATGAAGCAGGGCAGGAAGGATGCCAACCTAAAGGCCGGCGGGCAAAGCTCTGTGCGCGGCCCGTGTGTTCTCTCGTCCCGAACGTCCATTGTGCCCCCGTCTCCCCCCGCTTTCTATCCGCACGTAGCGCCACCCGCCTCTTCGCCCCTCTTCTCGAAGCATCTCCCCACCTGCGTCTCATTGGCCCAGCCCTTTGCAAACATGGGCCGGATGGGTCGGTCCACAAGGCGACTGATCAGCACCTGCGCGCGTGCGTTGCCGGGGACGGGTTGGGCACAGCGTTGACACGGCGCCATGCACTAGTGTGGTGGGGGCTACCGTGGGTTACGGTGGGCTACTGTGGGCTACGTCTCCCCGCCCCCCTCGCCAAGCCTCCATCGCCAAGCCTACATCGCCGAGCCTGCATCGCCAAAGGCCGCATCCTCTCCCCGTGCACCGCATATATCTTCACAGCAGCACTTGGGCCTTTGTGCGAGTGGCGCCCCCCCCCCCCACCCGTTCGGGTTCTCTAGGTCGTTCGCTTCTGGTTTCTGGAATGGACTAACCCCCCCCCCCCCCACACACACACACACACGCGCACCTCGGCGTCGCGCGGGCGACCGTCGCGCTTCACGAACCCGCCGCTGTTTGGAGACAAGGACACGTGCAAAAGGGAGATAGGGATGTGAGCCAGGAGGCAAAGGCTACGTGTAAGTGCCCGCAGCGGACGTGAATGCGGGCGCCGGGCCACACGCGGCACAGGGCGATGGCAGCGGCGCCGGGACGCTTGGTGCTCCGAATGCCGATGGCCGCACCGAGTCGCGCCCCCTCTGCCGTGCTTGCAATTATCGTCCGCGTGCACCCATCTTCCCACTCCCGGCCAGTCCGCTGCAACCCAAGACACGCGGGCACGAACCCATGCCCCCGCACCACAAGCCCGGCCCCCGCCTCCACCCCGGCCCCCTGCCCCCACCACCACAAGTCGGCCCGCACACCTGGTGCGGCCGGCAGCGGAAAAGCGCTCCGCGTAGTTGACCGTGAGCGGCGTGAAGGAGCCGTCACCTGTGTACACACACGTGTGCGCGTGCCGCGAAGTGGTGAAGAAGCGGGCGAGGTAGGGTGCAAGTTTGGGAATGCTACTCCCTGCTGAAACTGCCGCTGCGTGCTGCCACTGTGCTGCATTGGAGCGCTGTGTACGTCGAACACCACCACGGCCAGCTGCGCGGGCCTAGAGCACTCCGCTCCAGCCGCCAAGCGGCGCCATCACGTTTCAGACCTTGCCCGTGCCCGTGCCCGTGGCCTGCGTCTTAGGCCGGCCACCAGCCAGGAAGTCCCGACCAGCCAGGCCCCAAACCATTTCCCCACCTTTCGGCCACCCTTGCGTTGCTACCACCCGCCGGCGCCCAACAACCCCAACCGCCGATCCAACCCACCAAGCAACCATCCGCCTAACCGCCAACTGAGTACTAACCGGTGGGCGCGGACGAGCAGCAGGCGGTTGCGTACAGCATGGTCTCGCCGGCAGTGGCCATGATGGCGCCGTTGGCCTGGCGGCCAATCTCGCCCGTCTCCAGCTTGATCTAATTTTAGTTGCGATGATGTTGTTTAGGGTTAGTTATGATAGGAAAGTTGATACGGAGTTGGGTAGTGCTGGGAAGAGGTGACGGGCTGAGCGCACTCGCGGAGCTCGGCGGGCTAAGGGTTGCACGCGGACGCCCAGACCACAACCGTGGGCCGCAGCATGTGCATGGGGCCGACGTGCACGGGCAGCACCCCCCGGGGCCACAACCAACAACAACAGCAACAACAACAACAACAAAAACAGCAACTCTTGCCATCACGCCCCGAGGCCACCGTAGCACGTGTTCGCACTGGAGCTTCAGCGTTCGTTCACGGGGCCGTCACAGGCCGCACTAAGCAGCCCGCCACTTCCGCGTGGTTCCCAAAACCCACGGAGGTCCCCGCTAACCCCCACCGACTTCGTAACCCCCACTCCCCGCCCGAGACTTGCAGGCCGATCACAGCCTGATGGTATCCTACCTCCTTGCCTCCCGGCAGAGTCAGGACTACGGCCTCCGCCTTTGGAGGCGCGTATGTGGCAGGCGCGAGCTGGGCGGCCATGCGAATGCCACGACGCCCCGGAAGAGCCCGCGCGCGATGCAGCGAGGTCCGGCTGCTAAGCCCAGAGCCGCTAGAAATGCCCGAAGCAGCATGCACAGCGGAGCGGCCGCCAGCAGCAAGGGAGCTAAAGAATGCAGGCATCCCGTGTAGCCGCCCGGCGCCACTTGGCGCATGACGCGCCAATTTATTTTGCATTCCGAGCTGCATGTCTATAGACTTAATCTTGGGCTGGCAGATAAACAAGGAGTGCGGCTGCGAAAGATTAGTGGTGCATTTGCACTCGCAGGAAGCTCTGCATAAAGGTAGCGCGGAGTCTTCTATCGTAAAAAAGATTTTGACACGTATCCTTATGCTATGGTTCAAAGTGCAAACCCGATTGGCAGCCGTCTCGCAGCCCGCCGGGTTTGACACGCGCGTGCCGGGCTTTGTGGAAGCTTAAGGCTGTCGCTTGCAGTCCAGTGCGATCTTACAGACGCGCCGTCACGCCGCGTCGCCACACCGCGTCCGAAGATTCGGTCTCACGTGTTCCAAACGAACAGGTCCGCATCACTCAAAACCCACACGCCATTCAAATACCTCCTGGCATACCGGTATCACGCCAAACACGTCGTTCGCCAGACACCGAGGGCCCCGTCAATCGTCATCATGCACAACGTTATTCGCATTCAACCTTGCTAGTGCGCAATCAGCACCAGGTCAATCTATGATATTCCGACGGTTATGCCCTCACGTCCGCGCTTCACACAAGCAACGCTGCAGGGCAAAGCGCCAGACCGTGGTGTCCCTAGCCAACCCGCCACGTTGCTCATGCTGCCGCCGCTTTAAAGGGGGGTGTCATAGCCCTGGGGGTACTTGGACGCCCAGGCCCACTGGTGCTTGCACATGTCATCAACGTCGTACCTGTGTGGGACATACGGGGTGTGGCATAGTGAGTTACGCAGCAGGCGCAGGAGCAACAAACCCTAACCATCCTCACCAGGGGTGGGATGACTGCGGTATGCACATCGTGACATCCGCTTGCAGATCTCGCCTCTTTGCCAGTATCCGCACAGCTCCGCCCAAAGTCCCTGCCCCTCCCCGATCCCGCCACATCCCCTGTTGCTACAAACCCATCCCCAAACCAATCCCCGACCCGGCCCGACCCACTTGGACTTCCAGCCCAGCTCCTTCTCCGCCGTCTCGGTGGCGGCCCACACCGCCACGCTGTCGCCGGGGCGGCGGTCCACCAGCTTGTACTCCACCTGGTGGGGGCGTGAGGAGGGCGCGGCGCGAGTGGAAGGAGGTAGGGAGGAGAGAGAGAGCGGGAACGCAGGATCAGATACCGTGGTTGGTTGAGGAGACTGTGAGGTCACGTCGGTATGAACTGTGGCGCTGCCACTCGCCTATTGTATTCGTCTTCGGCTCCCTCCCGTAATCCCCGCGAACCCTAAATCCGCCACTCCCCTCTGCCCCACCTTCTTGCCGCTGGCGCTCTCAAACGCCTTGACCATCTCCAGCACCGAGGAGCCTGTGTCAGTGTGTGTGTGAGGTGGGGAGAGGAGTAGTTGATTCCAGAAACCAAAGCGACCAGGAGGGGTTCATGTGGACCAGGGAAGGGGGTTGTATATACCAGCCCAAGCTAAACCAACCAAATGCATAAGAGCAAGGGGCAGAGTGGGGGGTGCATGCCTACGAAGAGGCCGCCGTAAGGCGTGGGCGTTCCCAGTACGTCGATCCCATAGCACTCAACCCGCCCCACCCACCCATCCCAACCCCCTTCGCACCACGCCAACCTACCCAACCACCCGCCGCAACGACTTCGCCCACCTCTCCAAATCCATCGTTCACCCCAGGTCCCTCCAGGTCCCTCCACGCCGGCCACCGCACCCCTTCACGCCTCCTCCCACACCTCGGATTCTGCAAGCAGCCGCCCCCTCCTCCCCTGCACCCGCACCCGCACCCCCATCCCCGCGCTCCGCACCCCGCACCCGCCGCAGCCCGCGGTCGACTTCGGTATCCGGGAGAAACTAACCCCCCTGTCCGCTCCCCATCCCTCCCCATCCCTCTCCAGCCTCGCCCTGCCCCCACCCCAACCCACCCTTGCCGGTGCCCAGGTTGATGGGCGTGCAGCCCAGGTCGGGCGTGGCCAGGGTCTTGACCACGGCGCTGACGTGGCCCTCCGCCAGGTCCATGACGTGGATGTAGTCGCGCACCGCGGTGCCGTCGGGCGTGGGGTAGTCGTTGCCGAACACGCGCAGGAACTCACGCTGGCCCAGCGCCACCTGCGGGCAGTCGGGTGCAGCAGCGACGGCAGGAGGATGAGGAACCCCTGGCGGCAACTAAGTTGCGGGGCCGAGGGCACGCGTGGAAAGCGCGCTGAAACTGCTCTCGAATCCCTCCTTGCATGTATCAGCCACCAGGGAGAGCCTCCTCCTCGTCCTCCTCCTCCACACCCCTCATGAACTACCCCCATCCCTGCGTGCACTTCCCGCCACAGTTCCGTTGGCAGGCCCCGCCCCCCACCTTCTGCCAGCCCACCCTACATCACTGCCCACAGCGCGCCCCACTCCCCCGCATCCCTACGCGCCCCTCTTCCCCCTCCCCTCACCCCTCTGATACATTTAGTTGCTTTACATTTGGCTGGTAACCACAACCTCACCCACACACGCACAAAAGTCTTTCATAGTTCTCTCCCTTGTGATCTCTAACACACACACACAACACACACACGCACACACACACACGCGCGCACACGCACACGCACACGCACACGCACACGCACACGCACACGCACACGCACACGCACACACACACACACACACCGTTTCCGATTACCAACACACACACACCACGCCTATCGGTAAGTAACTCTGGGCGGCTAACGGGCGATTTGTTTCGCTTTTCTAACACCACACGCCTCCCCCCCCCCCAAACACACACCTGCTGGATGTAGGGCATGAGGTTGTTGGGGATGCCCACGGGGTGCTCGCCCAGGTCGCCGCTGGGGTGCGCGCCGATGGGGTTGAAGTAGCTGCGCAGGCAGGCAGGCAGGCAGGCAGGCAGGCAGGCAGGCAGGAGCAAATGGCGGCAGGGAGGGCGGCGAGCTTGGTGAGCACAGTAAGCGGTGAGCTTGGTGGTGGTGTGATTGGTTGGGCAGGCCGGCGTGGCTTCCACGGCAACCCAGTCCAAACGGCTCCTTTGCAGTGCCCACAGCTGGTACTACCAGGTCGCTACAGCTGCGCACTGCGGCCCCGCTGCGCCATCACGCCCGCGGCCCCTTGCATCCGTGCCAGCCTTCCTCCTCTACAGGCACAGCCCCCCTCCTGCCCCCTGCTGCTGCCTCCTGCTGCTGCCCCACGCCTCACCGCAGCAGCAGGATGCGCCACTCCTTGTCGGACACGGCGATGTCGCGGAACATGTCCTCCTGGAACAGCTTGGTGCGGCCGTAGGGGGAGATGGCCTGTGTGGTTCGGTTGGTGGTGGTTAGGGTGGTTTGGGGTGTCAGCTTCAAGTGCCGCGTAAACGGGTGGGGCGGGCACGGCCGAGCCGACACCCCGTGCTAACGCGGCATGGTCAGGCGCGCCTGCCTCCTCCTCCTCGTCCTCCTCCTCGTTGACGCACGGCTTCGGTGCGCCCATAATTCGCGTCGTCTTCCTCCACCATCCCCCGGATCTCTTGGTCGTTGCGCTTCTGGTTTCTGGAATGAATTACCCCACTCCTCCACACCCGTGCCCAGCCCCGCCCACTCCCCACTTTAGTTTGGGCTGGTAACCACAATCCCCCCTTTTGGTTTCTGGAATGAACTACCCCCTCCATCCCCTGTCCCCTCTCTCTCCTGCGCCCCAGCCCACACACCTTGAGCGGCGCGGACTCGGTGATGGGCACCTCCTCGGGCAGGCCGTACACGGTGCAGCTGCTGCTGAACACCATCTGTGTGGTGAGGCGCGGTGGCGGTGGTGGGTCGGAGGCAACAGGGCAGTAGCGCACGGTGGCGATGGGATATGCGTTGTGGTGTAGTAGCCACAGCAGGAATTGGGCTGTGCCGGTGTTGTGTTAAAGATCACAAGGGAGAGAACTATGAAAGCGTGCGTGCGTGCGAAGTATGCGTGTCAAGATGCGTGTGGTGTGCCGGGGCAGGTGCACGCAACTGGGCGCCGCCCAGGTCCGACCTTGACAGCCCCCGACGCCACCTGGAATGATGTACCCCCCCCCCGCCCCCGCAAACCCCGCCGCACACACACTCCCATCCAGCCGCTAGCGACTCACGTTCTTGCACTTGAAGGCGCGCATGACCTCCAACAGGATCACGGTGCCCACAAAGTTGTTGTGGTAGTACTCGAGCGGCTTGTCCACCGACTCGCCCACCGCCTTGTAGCCGGCAAAGTGGATGACGCAGTCGAAGCTGCAGACATTACAGCAGCGGGAGAAAGGCGGAAGCACAGCGGCGGATGAAGGGCGAGGTGTTGTGACAGAAGTTGCAGTCCCACGGACCAGGCACCTGGCTGCGGCTTGGAACAGCACCACGACCACGACCACGGCCACGAAGAGTGGTTGCCCGCCAGGGAATCTTCACTCACGTCTCCTTCTCGAAGATCTTGGTCAGGGTCTCCTTGTCGTTGATGTCGCACTGAGCAGAGAATTCCAGGGATTGGGATGGGTCAGGAGGGCTGAGCTAGGCCCGGCAGCCCGCCGCGGACGAACAGGTGCCCTGGCGGTATCCCGCGATGGCAGTAGCACGTTGGCCCTGGACACGTCGTGTCAACCCCGCTGGCTGCCTTGCTCAGGCAGGAGAAGGCTCCCCAGCAGTTCACCTTGGTGAACTTCATCTTGTCCGCCTTGTCACCAGCCAGCTTCTTCATGTGCTCAAACACACGCGGGAAGCTGTTCGACAAGTTGTCAATGAGGTGCACAGTGGCGCCATGCTCCAGCAGCACCAGCACGGTGTGGCTGCCTGTGTTGCGGGTCCATGCGCATAATTGCGCATAAGTCTCTCCAACGTCTCATTTGTGGAAGCGTCTCGCAGTGTGCGGACAAACTGTAGCAACTTGGGGCCAATTTCGATCCTGAAAGATCGACACCTCGCCCCGTTCCCTCAGCTCCAACGACCCACCGATGAAGCCCAGGCCACCGGTGACGAAAATGTTCTTGCCGGCCAGCGACATCGTGGCTCGAGGTTCGGCAAAGGTCGGTTGAGAGTGTTGCAAACGCGAGCCGCTCGGCCGGTCAGCTTGAGCTACAAGGGCACCAAAAGCAAGTTCACTAATTGCTCTACAACTGCAATTTGTTGGGCTGGCTCAATTTGGGCACCGGCTGTCTTTCCGCCCATCTGGCTGCCCCATCGCGGAGCCGAGCTGCCTTCAGCGGGCGGGCGCTACGTTGGTTCTTCCTCTCTAGCTCTCAGGGGTATCGCTTACCCTTTTTTCTGGTGAGGCTTTCTCTTGGTGCTCTAGCGCTCAGGACAGCATACTGCGTGGTTTGTGCCGGCGGCTGACCTCGTTCGCGTGCCCCCGCGCTTGCATTCAGAACCTCTAGGACAGAAGACTTGGGAGGCTTTCCAAGCCGAGGACCATCATGTCTGACGGGTGAGTTTGGCGTCCAAGCGCTGCCGGCCGATGGTGCCGGCCGAGCTCGAAATGGTTACTGACACCAATCGAAAGTATCAAGTACATATGCAATTATAGTCAAGTATACATGGTCAGATAGCTCGGGGCTGGGCGACTGCGCCGACGTGCAGCCGGCATCAGCCTTCAGCAGTGAAGGGCAAACTGGGCAGCCAGCGGAGCTTAGCTCTGATGGGGATTTGCTTAGAATGACCACATGCGCTGCCTAGACCTGCGCAGTGCGGGGCCTCGACCTTTCCGCCTGGCTCACCATCCTTCTCCTCGGACTTTGCCCTGCCCACAGAGAGGCTGCCCCTGTTGTGGTGGAGGAGGCCGCCGCCCCCGGCGAGCCCATGGACATCAACACTGCGGTGCAGATGGTCCTGAAGAAGGCCCTGGCCCACGATGGCCTGTGCCGCGGCCTGCACGAGGCCTGCCGGTGCGTGGGGGGGGGAGCGGCACGCGCTGCTGCCCGCTATGAGTGGAGGCTAGAGGAGCAGGGAAGCAGCACAGTAGCAGAGTGCAGGGCATGGCATGAGCCGGGTGGTGCAGCAGCAATCGCGGCAACAGGTTCAACGGCAGCAAAAACAGCAGCAGCAGCAGCAGCAGATCAACGCAAGGTGGAAGAGGGACAAGCAGCGGAGCGGCTAGCGCCCGGCGCGGGCGCGGACGGCGGCGAGGGTCAGGCGAGGGCTGCCCGCGGTTCGGGTTGCACAGCGACGGTCAATGGCATCTGGTGGCATTTGCAGCTGGTGCAGCCTCCGGCTGATGCAGCCTGGGCTTGGGGCAGCGTGTCGCCAGCAGCAGCAGCAGCATTGCGGCGCCCTGTCGCAGCCCTCGGTGACCCAAACTCTTTGCCAGTGCCCCTCGAAGTCTGTCCGCTACAATGCCAGCCGCGGCCCTGGCTCCTTCCCCCTTCCCCTCTCACCACCTCCGCGCTCGCTCCTCCCCCGCTCTCTCTCGCCCCTCTCCTCCCGCAGCGCCATTGAGAAGGGCCAGGCCCAGCTGTGCATCCTGGCCGAGGACTGCAACCAGCCCGACTACAAGAAGCTGATTGAGGCCCTGTGCGCCGAGCACAACGTCAACCTGATCTCCGTGCCGGAGAACAAGCAGCTGGGCCAGTGGTGCGGCGTAAGTGGCCGGAGCGCGCTGTGTTTGGGGGGCGGGGGTGGGTGGGCGCCGACGGATGGGTGGGTTTTGGTGGTGAGGGCCCCGCGTGCCGCTTGTGGGGTTGCTGCTGGCCAGGTCTGGGACTTGCACTTGCTGTGCTAGACGCGGCTGTCAAGGCAATGCGGGGCGGGGGGGGGACTTGCCCATGCACACGCCGCCGCCGCCGCCATGCACCCACCAGGCGCAGTGCCTCCTCCTGCTGACTCGCGTCCCTCCCTCCCGCTACCTCTCCCTCGCCGTCCTCGCCGTCCTCCGCCTCGCTGCTTCCGCCCCGAAGCTGTGCAAGATCGACCCCCAGGGCGAGGCCCGCAAGGTGGTCGGCTGCTCGTGCGCCGTCATCACCGACTACGGTGAGGAGACCGCCGGCCTGTCCATGCTGCAGGAGTACCTGAAGAGCCGCTAAGCGGCTGCGGCCGGCCCACCGCGGCCCTTCGGGTGCTCCGGACTACGTCTTCGAGGAGGGCGGGAGATTTAGTGTCTTCAGTCACCATTTTGTAACGCCGTGACCTCAAAATCCGCACCCTGCGCCGCTCCCTCTGCGTGTCCGCGTTTTGGGGATTGCGGCAAAACAGCTGGTTGGGGGAGGGGGGGTGTGCGCTATGACAGCAGCTTCCGGCGAGGTTTTGGAGATATTGGGCGCCGAACCAGCGGGCCGAAAATACAACTACCGCGTAAAATGCAACACACGCTTTCAAGGATTGGGTTCGGATGTGCAAGGATTGACATTCCAGCTCGGTGAAACATTAAACCTACACGCGCGGCCAGAGCTCGTAATCAAGAAAGGGGGCCGAGGCGGACAGCTTACTTTGATCCATATTGGCCTAAAAACGTGTATGCTGGAAAGCATCTCCGGGGGGGGCTACCAGGCGTCGTGTCAGCGTAGATTGGCCGTGCCATAAAGGCATGCGCTAAATTGCGAAACGAAAGCGAAAGCACGCCACCCGATGTTGATGTCGTGTCTCGCAAGCAGCATGAGAAGAGGGTGAGCGGTAAGGCGTAGTGCGAGGCCACATTACCTCCGAGAGACGGTAACCGCTGACATGAGCAGGCCGAATACCGCCAGGAGGCTGTAAGCTAAACGGTTCGAACTGCTGGGCTGAGGGCGCGCTGGGCTGGCGCAGCCTGGCTCGAGGTGTGACCAACCTGAAAATCGCCAGCGCCACCGGTGCCCAGCACGACATGCGAGGGAAGAGAGAAAGAAGCGTAAAGGAAAAACCACGGAAGCCACGAAGCAGCAGGCAAGGCAACAAAGCACTCAAAGAACAGGCAAGGAATCAGCGAGACTGTGCGGTGCTGGGCTGAGGCTGCGCTGCGGGGCGGCGGGTGCTGACCTAGAACTAAGGCAAGTAAGGCACTGAGGAAGCATTTATGCAAGAAAGTAACATAGTACTGACGCGGGGCGGCCAACAGAAAAAGAGCAACGCGCGCGTTGCACGGCGCAATCCCGGTCGTACGTCATGCGGCATGGGCCATGCGAATGCGGAGCCGTGCAAGGACGGGCACGATGGACAGTAAGCAATAGCAGGACAGTGACGGGTGCGGACCGCCTTGCGGTTCCCCACACCCGTCAGGAACCGGCGGCCGCACCGGGAGGCAGCACCGGCCGGGTGGGGGTTACGTGCATGCAAGCAAGGTGATGCAGCCCCAGGATCGGCCGGATACCGGTGTCATCACCTCCCGGGGGGGGGGGCGGCGACGAGGGGGTTGGGGGCTGGCCGGCGCACACGCTCGCAAATACTTCCATTTGTGGGTGTGCGGCCGGCCAGCCTGCGGGCCGCCGCGGGGGCGACGGCGCGTAGACGCAAGGCGCCGCCGCGGGGCCGATACCCTGAAAACCTACCTACTCAGCTCAATGCCCTTCATGTTTCGATCATGTCCTGAGTCGATTCCACTGGAATGGCTGCACTCGGCCGCACACGGAAGGCCCGTTGTGCGGACGTGAGCCCACGCCAGTCGCACAGTCTCCCACCAGCATTGCGGCTTCCGGTAGACAAACGGCCCTTCAAAGCTGCAGTTCACGGGGCGCCTACACATAATTAGCTATCCATCATCCTTCACATCAATGGCCTCGCCATCCCTCCTAGCTCGCGTACCCGAACCCAATCCAGGGACCTTACCGATCAAGCACTATCTGCGCGTGTCAGGCCTTCGAGTCACCCTCACCCTCCCATGTTCAATATTCTTGGCAGTCGTGCGGCATTTACTGCGCTGATGGAGCTGTAGGGCAATACCGTACTCGAGCAATGTAACCGTCACCATGCACACACGCACGCACCACCACCCACCGCACGCATGCGTTACCCCGTGGCGTTACCCCCGGGCCGCCTGCGCCGTAGGGCTCACGTAGGGCTCCGCTCTCCGCCGCCTCCGCTGCTGCTGCTGCTGCTCCACCTCCACCTCCACCTCCACCTCCACCTCCACCTCCACCTCCACCTCCACCTCCACCTCCACCTCCACCTCCACCTCCACCTCCACCTCCACCTCCACCTCCACCTCCACCTCCACCTCCACCTCCACCTCCACCTCCACCTCCACCTCCACCTCCACCTCCACCTCCACCTCCACCTCCACCTCCACCTCCACCTCCACCTCCACCTCCACCTCCACCTCCACCTCCACCTCCACCTCCACCTCAGTGCCCGTATCTTGTAGATGCCCCTGGGCCCCCGGTGTCTACTACCTTGTTACGGACATGCTCTAGATGCCCCCTTCTGATCGAACTCAAACATTGCCCGCGCAGCGGGGCATGCTCGCACGCCAAAATCTAAGTAGTGCTGCCGCAGAGCAGCGGATTGCGCGCTCCAACCGCCCATGCTTTCAATGACTTCCATAGGCACACCAACAGCTCGAGCAACGAATACAAAGTGGACACCGCCAGCTGGGCCTGCAACCCCGCCGCGCGCAGCACCCGATCAAACCAATCCTCTGCGACCCGCACAGATGGGGCCGGCCGGGGCCAGAGTGACTGACGTTGCGCCAGCCAGCGCTGCAAGCGCAACCGAAACACCGGCATCCCACATAACGGAAACTGCAGAACGGGCCGTAGCGCGGTGCCATTTCGCACGGTCTTCCAACGCTGCGGCCGATACTGACAAGGGGTGTCAGCTTTGTACAGCTGGAAAATGTGCTGAGCCCCAATATGGTCACAGGCTGGTTGGCTGCTCCAAGGGAATGAGCGTTGGGCCCATGCCGGCGATACGCGAGCTCGGGGCTTAGGACTCGGTCAGCACAAGGCACGCGTGCCTGAATCCCACACGCCCACATCCACGCGAGTCAAGGGCCCCCCTGCCACCAAGTCCAAGCATTTAGTAGCCCTCTTACGCATTACAGACGTCATCGGTGCCCGACATTCCTCAGGGTAGGCGCGGGGTGGGAGCGACCTTGGGGCTCCTCGGCATTTCAGGAGGGGCAACAGACATGGCTCCGCAAGTTGCCACAAACTCGCGCTTTAGTTCCCCGAGTTGCCTGCCGCCAATTTAGTTTGCCTTGTAGGCCCTACAATCGCAGGCGCTTGCGACTATCTTCGCGACCTCGCTAAAGTCAATTGTCAATGGACGCGCAAAGGCACTTCTCGCTCCGCCCGAGTTTGCCATGCCGCCTATTTCTATGCAATATGCAATAACATATACTAATGCGTGGCAATCGTGGTTTGTGCCAGTATGATACTTTCTGCCGACGCACGCACGCACGCACGCACGCACGCACGCACGCACGCACGGACAGGGGTGTCTTGGGGGGGCTTCGCCCCCCCCCCTGGAACGCTTCGCTGGGGGGGCTCAGCCCAAAAATCCATATGCCTGCACTCTCTGTGACACATGCCCAATCAACTGACAGTACGGAGCCGGGACGCAAAAAGGTAAGAAAGGCTAATACCACGAACACACCGGGCACGAATAGAGGATCAGAGAATGGCACCGTGGCCAGCCAGCGCACGACTCGCGCAACACCCTCCGCGGCACGGCCTCACCCACACGAACCTGAAGCTGCGCCCAACCCTGCCTGAACTGCGCCAGGCGCCGATTATCCCCATCACATGGTTTAGCGTAACCGAGCAAGTCGTGAATGGTAGTGATGGCAACTCATGGTACACGACGGGAGACACGCCTATGCAATCCGAAAGGAGGACGGAGTTTGGCACTTAGTCGATTCCTTTGTTCACGTTGGACGTAAGCCTATGACGCCGGACCTCTGGCAAGCAGTGAAAGGTGACATCTTCTGCCTACACCCCTATAGCCCAGATACGCCTTGCGACCCAAGCACATACCCGACAATCCCAGAACTCCCGCCGCCACCACCACCACCACCACCGCCGGCTCCGCCGGCACAGCAAGCGACAAAACCCAAACAACGCCCCACCCAAAGGACCATCACCACCATGCTCACAAGGCGGGTCTGCCAACCTGCCACACAACCCGACAACCCCACTGCCACAGCACCCACACCCACACCGGACCGCACCGGCCCACAGACAATCCAGGACCCACTACAAACCGCCCCCACAACCACTGCCACACGCCAAGAAACAACCGCACCGGCGCGAACCCCAAACGACCGCCCACCCACCCCGGACAGCGCAACCCGCCCCACCCGTCGACCGCGCCATGACGATAAACCCGCCCCTGAACGAACCAGCCCCACCCGCAACAACACAATGCAGAGGAGGGAGGAAGCTGCCAATACGACTACACAACACCCAAGGCCCACCCCCATGCCACCACCACAAGCTCACCCCCCAAGCAACCAAACATGGGCCCAAGTTGTAGCCACACAGGCTGCTACCGCGGGGAACACAGCGCTACGAACTCTTGCGCACATAACCACGACTATCATCCGCCAGAGACCTGAAACACCACCAAGCGCCACCCGGCCAACACAACGCCCACGAGTAGACCACCCCGACAGCCCAACAGCTCACCGCATGGCCGAACCCACAAACCCCCCACCACCGGACCCCGCGACCGGACAACCCACCACCACACCTGGTCAAGACACCCCAGCCCCAGATGACACAACCTGGCTTAACATCGCTACCCATAATGTTAGGGGCCTAGGAGCGAACTTCCTTTCTACCCTGTGCCACCTACGTGAATGGAACGCGGATATTGTGATCCTGACTGAAACCAAACTGGGACCACGGACCCGCTGGCTTAAGGACACCCTCCGCCACGAAAAACTCGCCTATCGTACGTTCACCTCTACTAAACCAGGCACAGCGCACCACAAACGCCGAGCTGCGGGGGTGCTCATGGCCGTCTCACAACGGTATCACGCTGGAGGCACCATCCGCACACCCAATATCCCGCAAACCCTCCACGGGCACGTTATCCACTGCACCATTCTGACACCACATAGCACGCCCCTTCATATTATCGGTGTTTACGCCCCTGAAGACATGACCATCCGCCGCCGCATATATAAATACTGCGAAACAACGCTCGCCCAAGCTAACCATACCTGCGAGCATGTTATTATCGCCGGTGACTTCAATGCAGTGCTAAAACCTGACGACCGCACAGGACCCCTAGATGACGCCGACAGACTTCACGCACGCTTTGTCTTGAACAACAAACTACACAGACTCCTTGAAACAGGCGGTGGCACAAACATGTCCTACTACCAGACACGCCACGGTACACCCCAACCTACCAGCCGCATCGATGATATACTCATATGCCAACACATTAAATCGGCAGTCAGTGTACCGAACCAGCAGCCACAAGCACTGCTCCATGTTCTCCCATGTGGAGGGCTATTCGACCACTACTCCCTAAACGCGCGCATCCCCACCTATCCCATCCGCCTGTGGCCGTCACGCACTAGGACCAACATGGACAACCTACCACAGGATACCCCAGGACCGTGGCGAAATGTGGTTCTACCCATCCCCAAAACTACCATACAGGCTGCACAAACGAAGATTGAGCATACCCTTGCGTCCTCCATATCGAGCCTAGCTCAAGCCATACAACCCGCTACCGACACCATACAAAGGCACCTCTCCAACCATACATCTGGCCTTACCACTGCTGAGGAGCTTCAGTACGCCCTGAAAATGGAACCCACGGTACAAACACCTGACCTTGACACCCTAGCAAACCAACTGCAAACCATTCTCACAGACGGGCTGAGTATCCTGGTAGACATGTGCCCCAAGAAACCCCCAACTCGGGGCACATTTGCCCCACGCAAGATAAGCAGAAAAATTCGAAAGACCCACGCCGAAATACAACAGCTAAGGGCGCAATGCGACACGCTCAGAGCCAACACTACCGCACCACGAGGGACCAACCCGCCAACCAACCTGCAAACCGCCGCTACACAACCGCCAACTGTAACCCTGAACACAGCCCCAGAGCCGGCGCCAATGGAAGAAGACAACACGCCCGCGGGCACCCCACCAGCCCCACCACCCCTAACAAACCAAATCCCCCAAACAATGGCGACACTTACCGCGCAAATCAAGGCAGCAGGGAAACTACTACGAGATACACTCAAAAAGCAAACGCGTGCAGATGTGCAAAGAGCGAGGGCACGTTTCCAACACAAACTTGCGACACGGACCCGACAAGCCCACAAAGAAATATTCTCTACACACGAGCAAGCTCGTGGCATACCAGCACTGCTGCATCCCACGACGGAGGCCCACTGCACCGACAAAACCACTATCCTGGACGCCATCCACACATATTTTCAAAACCAGGGGGCCTCTATCACAGGCCCCCGCACGGGAAAATACAAACCAGATGAACGCACACACCACTACCCCTTTGACCCCAAATTCAAGGCAACTGCCCCGGACACCTTCACTCTTCACAGCCCCACCTCCCCACTCACCCACGCCCTACTCCCAAGCATTGCAGATAACGCCAACTTTGAAGCCTGCATTGACCACCTGAGCCGTAACAAATCCCCTGGCCCAGACGGCATACCAAACGAGCTGTTGCGTGCATTACCCCCCTCACTACGCAGCACGACGCACAACCTACTTGTCCTCTTTTGGGTACGAGCCCACACGCCAACGTCCTGGACTACCAGTGAAACCGTTCTCCTACCCAAACCCGGAGACTCACTGCTACTAAAAAACTACCGACCCATAGCACTGGCTAACACAACATATAAACTATGGACCAGCCTTATTACAGTGGCCATCTCCGACATCTCCCATGACCTGGACATATTTAGCGAAACACAAGAAGGCTTCCTTAGATACCGAAACACCGAGCGGCAAACACTGAACCTAGTGCACGCCCTCGAGGACGCCGGCCTGACACAACAAGACATATACGTCATGTACGCTGATTTCTCCAGCGCATTTAACACTATCTCCCATGACCGACTACTGGAAATCATGTGGGACCTTGGCATGCCCCACGACCTTATTCTCGTTGTACGCAATCTCTACTCCCACGCCCGCACATACGTGCGAACGGAACATGGCCTAACTGCCCCCATAAATATTGAACGTGGTACCGTACAAGGTGACACGCTATCACCCGTTCTCTTCCTGATGTTTATAGAACCGCTGATCAGATGGCTACACGTAGGCGGCCGTGGTTACGCCTACGGATGCCTCCCACCCCACCTGAACGACCGATACCATTGCTCCTCCGCAGCATACGCCGACGACCTGGCGGTGCTTACAAACACCTTGAGTGATCTAAAAATCCAATGCGACAAAATTCATCGCTATTCGGAATGGGCTGGCCTACAGGTCAACCACGCGAAGTGTAGGGTGACAGGCATCCTCCACCGCCGTGCCCACCAAGACAAAGGACTAAACGGTCCAACGTGCAACCGTACTCTCAAATCCATGCTTGATAACAAAATCCTAGTAGGCAACACGAGTGTGCCATATCTCCCACCCACAGAACCCTTTAAGTATCTAGGCGTGCAAATAACAATGAACCTTAACTGGGGCCCACAGTTTGCCTACCTGTGCAAAACCATATCCGAGAAAAGTACCAGCCTACAAACGTGCCAGGCCTCACCGGAACAGTGCCTGCGCATCATTAAATCGTGCATCCAATCGGTTGCCGCCTACAGCTTCGCTGTTATGCCCTACACCGAGAATGACATCAGAACTCTCGACAATATGATAGCGCGGCTAGCCAAAGCCTGCTACCGATTAAGCCGCGGTTTCCCCACGCGTGCCACACTCGCCCCGGCCGAACTATCTGGCTTAGGAGTCGGCTCGCTCCTCCCACTTTACATACAAAAAGCAACACGAGCGCTGACACTTGCCCTAAACGACCCTGGCCGCCTGGGCATGGTCACACATGCCCTGCTCGAACTGCAGACACGCCTAGCAGGCACAGCAGCCGTCCATAAGCTGAGAAACGAAAGCCATTACTACACCACACTCAAACAGATGAGCATCATGCGCGCCTATGATCTCTCCATATGGGACCATGGCGCCCAATACAAAGGCCCACCCAACACCCTCATGGCTGCAATCACTCGCAGCCCGCAGCCCATCCCGCACAATCTTGTCCTCTCCCTCACACAAGCCGGGCTTGACTTGCGCAAACTCGTCAGCCACGAACGCACAACGGATGGACGCCCATGCCTCATCGCCTCTGACTCCCTATTCCAACACCTACCCCGGAACCAATGCCTTCATAAACATCGGGTGGCCCTCAACAGGCTAAGCCTATGCCTCAGCGCGGAATGTGACCCTCAGGCCCGTGAGCCGCCATATGACCACGCAGAAAGCTATAAAAGCCACCTGCCTCTACCGCAACGGTACCGAGCCCTCCCCACTAACCCGGCGTTTGCCGCCCTCCTACCTCGCAACACCACCCCCAGCCGCCTAACGACGCCCGCCACGCTAGAGGCGCACCTGAAACACATGACCACCCTGCACCCTGACGCCCGCAGTGGCACCAATGGAACCCAAGCAAACCCACAACACAGATTTACGTCAGGCAACCCTGTCCCACCTAATAAACCATACAGCTGGCATGCCACCGCCGCCAACGTACCCCATCCACCCAGCAGCCCACACCCAAAACCCAAACCCGTCGCCTACACCATTAACGCCACAACTCGCACAGGCTGTCCCAGACACCCCACCCCCACATAACACACAGACAGATGCCCTCCCACCAACCAACACCCTCGACACACCGCCACCCACACTGGCTCCCCGCCCTGCTGGCGGCAAAAAGCCTCGGCCAAACGCCATCAAGAGACTTAAGCAGAAAATTGACGCAGAACCGAGACACGACCCACTCCTTCCCAGAGGGATGCGGGGGCACACACAAAAGAAGGGTTTTGTGCTGCAAAACGACCCCGACGCGGCTGACCGCGGCCCACCCAATTTCGTCATGTTAGCCCGTCAATTTTTCATGTGTGTACAGCAGGACATGCAAGGCGCTAACCGTATGCCCCGACTTGGTATCCCCCGCTACCATCAACAATTCCCGCACAACAGGACCCGCCAGCCCTATAACCGTAAAATACCAGCCCACCTCACTAACCCCTACTTCCTCACCGACCAAGAGGGCCCAACGCCCAACCCAGTCACGGCATACATAGCCGCCCACCCGCCGACACAACCCCCAGTCACCTCCTACGACCAGCCACCCCGCTGGACAGCCACAGGCGACTTTATGATCGCCCCCAGTCCACCACACTGGCCAACTATTACAGGGGCCGACGGCAACAACCCCAACGATCCACGTGAACTAGACGCAGACACACAAGGGCAAGCCCGCGCCCTCCACATGATCGCCTGCGCACAGCTCCGACAGCACAAGGAGGAACACGCCAACGATCCCAAGCCTCTGAGAAGGTGGCGGTGCATTCGAAACCAACTCCTAACTGGCCAACTGTCGTGGCCCAAACAAGCGCACCACATCCCCCAAGCGGCTAACCAACTTATCTTCTCGCTATACAACGAAGTTGAGGAAATGTCACACATCGTAGCGGGCCCGGTCACTAAGGCTGTCACGGCCCCCAAGCGAGGCGACAGCCTCCACACCGAAAAGTATTATGAAGTGGCCTGGATGGACTCCGTCATCGTTAAAGGGGCCAAAGAGGCGTACAAACGCATGAAATACACAGGCGAGGCAACCCCGCACCATGGCTACGGCACAGCCTGCAGCCGGCACTTCACACGCATGAAATGGGCCCACACTAATGAACCCATCGACAAATGCCCGACTATAGAAGGCTGGGACCGGGCCATCGCCGCCCACCTACAGAAACTCTCCAAACCTCAAACACCGAAACCCCCTCCCCTTGCCCGGGACAACCGCCTAACCCCAGCCCAACAGCAAGGACGCTGGACGGAACCCGACCTGACCGCAGCACACACCCGACGCACGGTCCGCCAGAACACACGCATTGACACTAACCCGTGCAACCCATACCTTGACATCCGCCCCACCGGCCAATACCATATTCAGGTCCCCGACACCTACACAGACACTAACACCCTCGCGCACGTTTACGGCCCAACCGGGCGACACATTGCTTCCATCACCCTAGGCACCCTCCTGACCCTTAAAGCCCGATACGACCACGCCCTCGCCACCTACCCCGAAGCCACCCAACCCCACAGGGCCAAGGGTGGCTTCCCAGAAGACCTGGCTAAACTCCTCATCCGCACCAGGGTAGACAACAACGGCAAAAGCTGTAAGGAGGCACCCCCTCGGGAACGCTCACTCCCAGAACCTTTGGTAAGAGCGCTGTATAACTGCCTCACCTCCACGCACCCCGACAACGGCCAGCCACCCCAAATCACTGAGCGCTTTGCTTCCCCCACTTAACTGCACTGGGAAAGCCACGAGCTACTACAGCCTCCACGCCGCCGACATCCTCTTCGGGGCTTCACACGACGCTTATACAGCCCCCTTTGACGGTCTCTCCCTCGCCCACCCAGACCCTGAACCCGCCTCCTGCACCAAAGCTCTCGCTTGGGCCACCGCGTCTATCGCACACCTGGAAAACCAAGCCACACCCGCAATTACGCTCATGATAATCCCGCAACACAATGGGCCCGCTATGCGAGGCCTTGTCAGTGCCCACGTCACCCCCCTGGCGCACATCCCCGCCGGGACACCCGCTGCGGCCCTGCTTGACGGGCTCGGGACCACGGCCACCACGGACAGCGGCAAACGGGGCCTGCTACTTCTCCTCATCGCTAACACCACCGGAGTACAGGCGTTAAACTCTAACGGCAACCTTGCGCGGCTTCAGAACGCCCTGACCGACCTTGGGGCCACACCCCCGACACCCCTCACAACACCGGCACAGCGCACACCCGCCGCCTGGCCGGCCCGGATCACTCTCCCCCGCGACCGAACCCCCAACGTAACCAGACCATACTCTCACCGCGCCAAAACCCGCGCTCAACAACTAACCAGCTGCAACGCGCCCCCACGGCGTAGCCTCCGCACCTGCCCTGCGCCTCCGCCCACCCTCTCAGCCCTCTACGCCGCGCGCGCCGACTACCCCGTCACCTCCCCATACCTGCACAACTCAGACGAAATCATATGGACGGATGGATCGTGTATCAAAGCGGCTGCGGGAGAAGATGGCCGCGAAATGAACCAACTGGGGGCATGCGCATGGTCCCAACCAACAGGACACGTTTACATCGAACCGGGCGGCCTCAACAGCACTAACACCATCCAGAGGGCCGAACTCTCCGCTATACTAGTAGCCCTCGAGCATTTTAGGCCCCGCCTACAACTCTTCGGGTACACCAACCTGACGATAGCCAGTGACTCCCTTGTCTCCCTCTATCTCATCCGCCGGGCCCTGCATGCGCCGGAACGACTCCTGCTCTCCAAACACAAAGGGATCTTAGACCGCATCCTACACGAACTACAGCAATACGCCGATGCAGGCGTCCCTGTCCAGCTACTGAAGGTACGCTCCCATACGGGGCTCCACGGAAACGAGGAGGCAGACAAGGGCGCCGCCGACGTAGCAGAACGCAACGCCAACGCCATGGCACAAGCCACCCACCTTGAACAGGACGAGCCGTGGACCAAAATATGGTGGCCCAAACGAAACCATGACGACTACTACCTGAGCGACCTCAACCGTGGCGTTCTGTCCTCCTTACCCATCCACGCACAAGTGGGCTTCACCAACAACACACCCGTGCAGGAACGATGGGAAGCCGCGGCTGCGAGTATGTGCCCTAGACTCAGCAACCGTACCCTCTCGAGCAAAACACGCCACCCCTGGCTCATCAAACAGATCCTCTATGCCAGATACGGATACCTCTTTAACGCCCAGCTCAAACGCCGGTACCGACTGGGAGGGAATGGCAACTGCCCGCTGTGCCAGACACCAGACTCGGGAAGCCACATACTGGGAGGGTGTACGCACCCCAAAATGAAAGGAGCTTACATCAATCGCCACAACTGGGCCGTTCAAAGAGTCGCTAAATGCTTGTCCAAAGGCAAATTTAGCGGCGGATACATGGTCATGGATGCAGGCCCGCTCGCAGACCTCCCAGCCTACGCCTCGGCCCAGCGCCCCGCCCCCCTGGATGTTCCCCCCCAACACCCCCGCGACCCTCATAGACAAACTCCGCCCGGACATACTCTTCATACCCAACCTCTCCATCCACGATGCTAACCAAGAAGACTTCCGTCCACCCCGCAACAAAAGGGGAATGCCCGTCTACATCATCGAAGTTGGGTACAGCTCAGACATTGGGAACGAAGACAAAAGCGAAGAAAAAGCCCGACAACACCGCGAGCTTAAACAGCTGCTGGAACAAGCTGGCTGGACGGTCCATTATTCCGTGGGTGAATGTTTGGCACTTGGCTTTACAGGGGCAATCCCTCAAAACTTGAACTCCCTCCTCACCGACCGCCTGGGTGTGACCAAAGCAGCAGCACGCACATGCGGCGAAAAACTCCACGACAACGCGGTCAGTACTGCCGGCGGTATCATAAAAATGCGCCGGATTATGGAACGGGAGCTACAGAAACGAGGGGGCTGAGGCCCCTCCCCATTTTCTCTGTGCCCCCGGGGTGCGTGGTGAGGTGAAAGCGCGAGGGGGGCGGGCCCCCTTGCCCTAGTCACCTTGCCCCGTTAATCCACGCCAGGCCCTACGGGCCGGCGTTTCCTTATTATTATTATTATTATTAGTGATGGCAGAGAAATACGGTTGTACCGTACTCGGTTGTACCGTATACGGTTGCACCGTGCCCCTCTCTGCAAGACATTCCGCCCACAGCACACCCGTGTCCTGTGATGCCGGCAAGAAGTCAACACCTTCCTCTATGCAGAAACGCACAAACTGCTTAAAGATACCGCCATATGAGCGCCAACTGGACGCTTTCACTTTGCTCGAAATGATGCCCACAATCCTATCTAGGCGCTCGCTTGGCAGGGCGTGCGGCGCCACATTCTGCCAACTCTCGACCATAAGTAAGCGCCCGAATCGGCGCTGGTGCCGCCGCGCGTTTCCAGTCCATGGTAACATGGCATAGCGCACAGGTGGCGGCGCGCCCGCCGCCCGGCTACCGCTCAATGCCCATTGCGCTACTCCACATTCTCGCTCGATTTAGCGCCGGGGAACTTGCCAGAGACCTAATACGTGTTCAAGTATGATGTTTGGATCGTGTAAGTCCATGGACTCACGCAGTCCCTAGGGACTTGCCCACACGGGGGGCACGGCGGTAGGGGAGGGGTCCCAAAACCACGAGGGGGTCAATCTGCCCACACAAAGCACCTTTCAGCTTCATTTTTAATGCTACTAGCTTTATACAACACACATATTGTGCACGCAATAACATCGCAACAAATTGTGCAAATGGATATCAAGCATGTCGAAATGCTTCCTCATAACTCGCAGATATGTCTGCACGCGATGTGCCGACAAGTCTTTGCAGTGCCAGTGGCAAATATCATGCTTGCGCAGTCTTGTAGAGCGAAGGCTGGTGATACCTGTCCTCATGACATCAAGACTCGCGGAACGCTCCATTCTTGATGCTGGAGCCATCCACTAGCCTTCATACATGTAGATATAGCTCTTCAGAACTTAAGGGGATGCAACCAAGCCGGGGCGAGCTCACAAGCCAGGATGCTCGACATTTGCGTCGCCGAGCGCTGCCAGGCCTTTTGCGCCGAGCCCAAGCATGAAAATAGCTACTATATACCATCAAAATAGCAAACTAGTGTCACAAGGGCCATTCCGGGGGCCTTGTGTTGGGGTCGATTTTGGGGGCACGCCAAGCAGGCGGTGATCGGCGCCGCACTGCCCATGGCACTGTCCACACTCCCGCGCTGTACCATTGCTTTCCCGACAACCCAACCTGTCCCTACATCCCATATGCATGTTATAGCACTGGTAGAGCTGCAAAAAGCAGGTATACAGGCCAACAGATACGCGGTAGTCGGCGGCAGGCAAGGACTTGGAGCTTGGATGTCGGATGACATGACTAAGGCATCACAAAACTCATAAGAATGGCCCCAAACTGGGCTGACGGTGTCAATACATTGTATTACATGCAATACAGTTATTTGCGGAGAAAAACAGAGTGAACACATGATAACATCCGCGCAGAACTGGGTGACCCCCCTAAAACCGCCCTAACCGCCGCAACGGTCTGAGAACAGGACATTGTCGCGCGCACCAGATTTCTGACCTAGCAGGCCCCTAGTGGTGTATGTCAGGAAGCCCTGTGCAAAATTTCAGTCTGGTGCGCGCGACAATACTATGCTTCCCAGCGCGTGCCGTTTGGCCCCCCTCCCTGAATGGCGTGCCCCCCGTGTGGGACTTGCCGGAGTGATACCCGCGTGTCCCCCCCTCCTGAACCCCTTTCCCCCTCTTCTCGGTGAGGCTCGGGGTCCCTCCCCCCCATCGGTAGGGCTCGTATACTCAAAATGGGCTCGTCAGAGGGCCCACCCCTGGTCACCTCGTGTACACGCGCAAATATTGACAGCCCCGTTCGCTGCGGCAGGGGCTGACAGGGGCTGATCACTGCCCAATGGCAGGTATGGACATGCGCTAAATTGCGAATGCGAAATGCGAAACCGACTAGAAGTTGACGTCGTTTCTAGCAAGCAGCACGAGATGAGGGTGAGCGGTAAGGAGGAGTGAGAGGCCACATGCATGCCAGGTATGCAGGAAGGCAGGAAGGCACGAGAAGTGCGCACCTCCTTGTAACCACCACACACAGGTATGCATCGGCTGGCATTGGAAGCGTTCTTAAGACGCCTGGCGTCTGGAGACCGCAGCCAAGCAACCCGCCCAGCAACCCGCCCAGCGAGCCACCTGACTCTTGACCTGACTGGGCCCGTGACTGGGCCAAAACTCGATGAACGTGCCTGCGCGTGCGCGCGGAAACCGCCAGCGCGTCCACAAAAACTGCCAGTGGAGAGCAACCGCTATGCTATGAGAGAGGTTTAGGGCTTGAAAATAGCGCATACAAGTCGGCCAGCGAGCTGTGACCGGCCCCAAAAAAACGCGGGGGTGGCACACGGCAGTGCGTGTGCGAACTGGCCAGGAGTTGCCATTAGGCAGCATGCAATGTTTTTTGTATGGCTATATCACTACAATAAAATAGCCAGTCGCACGATGGGAGCCGTTTCATTTTGCAAGCGTAATCCCGCCAAAATCGCCCGCCACGCAATGGCCCCTGGCGCGGGCGCTCCAGCCGCTGCGTGCATATAAAAGCATATTATATACAAAGTTGCTGCCAGGGCGCAGCCAGTTTGGACAGGGCGCGCATAGCGGGGGGCGCGACTCGTGGATACCCTGAACCACACTTCTTTCCACAGGTTTACGGGTTTTCAAAGTTGTTTCGCCCTTTTTGGAAAAAAAATCGTGCGTTTGCCCGCTGCACAACCACCTGCTTCAACAGTGCGTGAGTCGACGTCGCCGGGTTGTGAAGATGGTGAAGATGGCGCCGGTCGGGCACGCCGGCTTGCGCCTGGCCGCCGTACGCCTTCTCCTGCTACTATATTGTAATATGCTCACAGCAAATGCTGCTAGACTTGCTTCTGGGCGTCGACTGTACCAAACTGGTAAGTTCGGCGGGCAATCGGACCTAGTACTTGCGCTGGGCTGCACTCGGCCCACCGCCATGCTCGCTGAATGGCATAGGCCGAACGACTGAAATGCGGCCTGCATAGGGTTTAGGGCTCGCGCAGTGACTTGCACCTCGTGACACAGTTTTGTGCGCGCCTTTCCCGCGTTTTTCCCCTCCCTAATTTGCATGCAAACCTGTTCCGACTTCCCTCCGCCTCCCCTCGTTGCCTGCGCTGGTAGGCGCATGCCTCACCTTTTCTGGGCCGCACGGCGCCTACATGGCGCCGCAGACCTTCAATGACACGGATACGGCCCTTCACAGTGGGCCCATCTCCGAGCTGCGTGTCATTTACGGCTCAGGCATCGCCGGCCTGCAGCTCACGTAGGTGGAGGGAGGGACGGTTGATTAACTGCGCGCGTTCCATGCAGTGGATAAGAAGGGCTTCAGTTGCACGACGCGACAAGCAGGTTTGCACCCTCTGTAAGCAAGGCTCAGGCCGCGGCTGCTGGAGCAAGCAGGCACGACAGGATCCCTTACTTATCCCCTCCTCCGGCATGCATGCTCCGTGCACGTGTGCGCGCGCATGTGTCCTTCACTCCTGCCGCTGCAGGTACGGCAGCTCTCCCGGGCCCCAGCACGGTCACGAGGCGGACTCCTTCTCCTCCGTCGCCGCCCTGGACCTGGCGCCCGGAGAGTCCATTGTCGCCATCGGGTACCGCAACTCGCTCTTTAACGGGCTGCAGGCAAGTCGACATTTGCCTCGCATCATGTTCATCTCCTCCCTGAACTCATGCGCGCCTTTGCCCAGACTGTGGCTGATTGCATAAATTTTCTGTGCGTCCGTGACTTGTGCGTAAGTTGTTCTCATGACCTTTTCCCATTGTAGAGCATGCCCGGGACCTTGCCCGTGACCTCCCTCCCTGCAATGCCGCCTTCGCCCGGACCAGGGCAGGCCTCCCCTGGCCCGGACTGTGGTTTACTGTGTGTATGCCGGTCCCTTATTGCTTTCATGCCACCCGCGCCAATCACACGTACGGACACGCGCACACCCACGTGCAGGTGACCACCAGCTCCGGCGCCACCACCAAGCTGTACGACACAGACACGTACACCTGGATTACAACCTGGACATGGGTCAGCGCCGACACCGTCCCGCGCCCCGCCTGCGCGCCAGCCGGCGACGCCATGCCCCGCCTGGTCGCGGTGACCGGCGCCGAGGCCTTCGGGTACATCACCAACCTAGGGTTCGTGTGGGATTGGCTCGCGCCCGGCCCGCTGGCGCCCGCGGCGCCCCCGCCGCCGCCGTCCCCGCCGCCGCCCCCTCCACCTCCACCCCCGTCCCCGCCGCCGCCCTTCCCGCCGATGCCGTGTGAGTAGTGTGGACTGCGGCGCATGCCTAGCCTGGCCGCCTGGTGGTGCAATTGCGGCGGCGCCTGCCCGTCCTCTCACAACCGCTTGCCCCGCTTCCTGGCCGAGTGCGCTGCTTCTGTGCCAACCTTACTTTACTTTCCTGCCTCGTATGAATGTCATCACGCACAGCCGGCTGCTACTCGGTGTCCGGCCCCTATGACACCGGCATGAGTAAGCTAATTTCCTTCAACGAGACCGGCTTTGCGCTGGCCACCGGCGACGTGCGCAGCGTGCGCGTCAGCGCCGAGACCTACTCCACCCTCTTCAACATGCAGCTCGGGTGCGTCGTGGTGACTGCTGCTGCCCGTGAGCTGCTGATGTGCGCGCGCGTGTGTTTGCTTGCCCCTCTCGCAACCCTTCTTCAGCCCCATTACTAGCTTCAGTTGCACGCGCCCAGTCCAAACCCTGAGCCGCCATGGCAGCTGCGCCTGTGACGATGTGCGCTCGTGTGCTCGCTCATTGCCATTCCACCACTCCACCACCACACGTACGAATACAAATACACACATCCACGCATACATGCATGCATGCATGCATGTGCCGCAGGTACGGCGCCTCCAACACGCTGGGCAAGGTGTACGGCTACCGCACGACCGGCCGCACCCTGCGCGGCGTCACCCTGGCCAACGGCGAGGCCATTGTCGCGGTGGCGCTGCGCCGCATGGACACGGCCAGCAGCCTCAGCGGCATCATCGTGGCCACCAGCGCCGGCCGCAACGTCACGCTGCTCAGCCTGACCTCCAGCTCCGCCTACCTGGAGTCCCTGTACGCCTGGCGCTGGGACCCCGCGGCCCGGCCTGAGTGCGCGCCGCCCGGCGCCTCGCCGCAGCTGGTGTCGGTCAGCGGCGACCTGTCCAGCGGGAGCTATCTTGCATCGCTGGCGCTGGTGTGGCGCTGGAACGCGCCGCCAGGCGCGCCGGCTGCCGCCGCGGCTGTATCGCCGTCACCACCACTGCCGCCGCGGCCGCCGTCACCATCACCACCGCCGCCGCCCTTTACCGGTGAGGCTGGGCCTGAGGGTGCGTGCAGATTCCCTCAACATACACAGCATGGGGCGGGTTAAACTGCTGCTGACGGCGTGGTGCCCTGCCCCTGTATGGGAAGCGCCAAATCATGTCCGCGGCCAGAAGACCTTTGTGACATGTTCCTGTGTGTAACAACATCCACCTGATTGCCTTCGATCCGTGCTACATTTAACGTCGCAGGCTGCCCCCGCCCTGACGGCTGGTGCACCCATGAGGGCAGCACCTTCGTGGGGACTGCGGACTGTGATGGCGACTCATACCCCGACCCCGTGTGCTTTGACGTGGAGGGAAAGCGTGGCGTCTGGCTGCGCGGCGCGAGTGGCGTGTGCGCGGATTCGTGGCCCAACGCCCCGGTCTCGTCCTGCCCTGGCACCTTGATGAGGCCCTCCCCATCTCCACCTTCCCCAACTCCCGCCACCCCTCCCTCGCCTCCGCCCGCCACCCATCTCTCGCCTCCTCCGTCGCCTCCTCCCTCGCCTCCGCCCGCCACCCCTCCCTCGCCTCTCTCGCCTCCTCCCGCCACCCCTCCCTCGCCTCCTCCCGCCACCCCTCCCTCGCCTCCTCCCGCCAACCCTCCCTCGCCTCCTCCCGCCACCCCTCCCTCGCCTCCACCCGCCAACCCTCCCTCGCCTCCTCCCGCCACCCCCTCCCTCGCCTCCTCCCGCCACCCCTCCCTCGCCTCCTCCCGCCACCCCACCCTCGCCTCCGCCCGCCACCGCTCGCTCGCTTCCCTCGCCTCCTCCCGCCACCCCTCCCTCGTCTCCTCTTACCGACTCGCCCTCACCTCCGCTCGCTTCCTCGCCTCCTCCTATGGTGTCCTCATCTTCTTCACCTCCGCCCATGTGGCTCCCCGCTGACCAGCCGCCCGCCAGCCCTTCCC
The DNA here is from genome assembly GCA_016834595.1 of Chlamydomonas schloesseri. Taxonomy (NCBI): domain Eukaryota; kingdom Viridiplantae; phylum Chlorophyta; class Chlorophyceae; order Chlamydomonadales; family Chlamydomonadaceae; genus Chlamydomonas; species Chlamydomonas schloesseri. The sequence continues at coordinate 96,252 of JAEHOD010000066.1, read as the reverse complement.
AGACAGCCTCCCGTCCCGTGCCCATGTCGCCGCAGCCGACCGCGGAAACCCCCGCATCCGCTCCGCCCACTTACCCCTCCTTCTCCATGCCTCGCGCCCCGCCGCCTCCTGCACCCGCGTACGGCGGACCGCACGCGTCCGTACCTCCAAGCCCCCATCAAGCAGATCATCCGCCTTCCTACTTTCCTTCGTACCCGCCTTCGTACCCGCCTTCCTACCCGCCCACATATGTGCCCGCCCCATCACCACGGCCCCCACCCGCCAGTGATCCTAGCTACGGCGGCAGTGCCCCGCCATCGCAACAGGGAGATCAGCCCTTCGGGTTTGCTTCGCCACCCATGCTGACTGTGCCAAGCCCTACGCGCAGCCTAGAACCCACCCCATCGCCCACGCCCGAGCCTGAGGCCTCTCCGTCTCCCACGCCCGAGCCTGAGGCCTCTCCGTCTCCCACGCCCAAGCCTGAGGCCTCTCCGTCTCCCACGCCCGAGCCGGAGCCCTCTCCAACTCCCACGCCCGAGCCTGAGGCCTCTCCGTCTCCCGCGCCTGAGCCTGAGGCCTCTCCGTCTCCCACGCCTGAGCCTGACGTCTCTCCATCCCTGAGCCTCCAACCTCCCAGCCCCATGCCGCCTACCGACCCAGCGCCTCCGAGTTCGGAGCCACCCAGTCCGCAGCCACCTTTGCCAGAGCCGCCTTCACCACTGCCACCATCACCGCAGCCGCCCAGCCCTGACCCACCGAGCCCTGCGCCTCCCAGCCCTGCACCCCCCAGCCCCGGCCCACCCAGTCCCATCCCGCCCAGCCCCACTCCGCCCAGCCCTGCTCCTCCAAGCCCTACTCCGCCCAGCCCTGCTCCGCCCAGCCCTGCTCCACCCAGCCCTCCTCCACCCAGCCCCGCTCCGCCCAGCCCCGCTCCTCCAAGCCCTACTCCGCCCAGCCCTACTCCGCCCAGCCCTGCTCCACCCAGCCCTGCTCCGCCCAGCCCCGCTCCGCCCAGCCCCGCTCCGCCCAGCCCTGCTCCGCCCAGCCCCGCTCCGCCTAGCCCCACTCCGCCCAGTCCCACTCCGCCCAGCCCCGCTCCGCCCAGCCCTACTCCGCCCAGCCCTGCTCCACCCAGTCCCACTCCACCCAGCCCCGCTCCGCCCAGCCCCGCTCCGCCCAGCCCTGCTCCGCCCAGCCCTGCTCCGCCCAGCCCTGCTCCGCCCAGCCCTGCTCCACCCAGTCCCACTCCGCCCAGCCCTGCTCCGCCCAGCCCTGCTCCGCCCAGCCCCGCTCCTCCAAGCCCTGTACCGCCCAGTCCCACTCCACCCAGCCCCGCTCCGCCCAGCCCCGCTCCGCCCAGCCCTGCTCCGCCCAGCCCCGCTCCGCCCAGCCCTGCTCCGCCCAGCCCTGCTCCGCCCAGCCCTGCTCCGCCCAGCCCTACGCCGCCCAGCCCTGCTCCACCCAGCCCTACTCCGCCCAATCCCACTCCGCCCAGCCCCGCTCCGCCCAGTCCCACTCCGCCCAGTCCCACTCCGCCCAGCCCCGCTCCACCCAGTCCCACTCCGCCCAGTCCCACTCCACCCAGCCCCGCTCCGCCCAGCCCCGCTCCGCCCAGCCCCGCTCCGCCCAGCCCCGCTCCGCCCAGCCCTGCTCCGCCCAGCCCTGCTCCGCCCAGCCCTACGCCGCCCAGCCCTGCTCCACCCAGCCCTACTCCGCCCAATCCCACTCCGCCCAGCCCCGCTCCGCCCAGCCCCACGCCGCCCAGTCCCACTCCGCCCAGCCCCGCTCCACCAAGTCCCACTCCGCCCAGTCCCACTCCACCCAGCCCCGCTCCGCCCAGCCCCGCTCCGCCCAGCCCCGCTCCGCCCAGCCCCGCTCCGCCCAGCCCTGCTCCGCCCAGCCCTGCTCCGCCCAGCCCTACGCCGCCCAGCCCTGCTCCACCCAGCCCTACTCCGCCCAATCCCACTCCGCCCAGCCCCGCTCCGCCCAGCCCTACTCCGCCCAGCCCTGCTCCACCCAGCCCTGCTCCGCCCAGCCCCGCTCCGCCCAGCCCTGCTCCTCCAAGCCCTGCTCCGCCCAGTCCCACTCCGCCCAGCCCCGCTCCGCCCAGCCCTGCTCCGCCCAGTCCCACTCCGCCCAGTCCCACTCCGCCCAGTCCCGCTCCGCCCAGTCCCACTCCGCCCAGCCCTGCTCCACCCAGCCCTACTCCGCCCAATCCCACTCCGCCCAGCCCCGCTCCGCCCAGTCCCACTCCTCCCAGTCCCACTCCGCCCAGCCCCGCTCCGCCCAGCCCCGCTCCGCCTAGCCCCGCTCCGCCCAGCCCCACTCCGCCAAGCCCGCGGCCGCCGAGCCCTGCCCCGCCCAGCCCCATCCCTCCAAGCCCCGCCCCACCTAGTCCCCGGCCACCCAGCCCTGCTCCTCCCAGTCCGGTTCCCCCAAACCCAAGCCCCCCCAGCCCTGCGCCGCCGAGCCCCCGCCCCCCAAGCCCCCGGCCGCCCAGCCCTGCGCCGCCTAGCCCTGCACCACCCAGGCCTCCGCCACCGCCGGCAACGCGTAAGTCGATAGCATGTGTATGTGCCGCAGATTTACAGTCTCCCGTCACGCACGTGTGGGCATCCGCATATCGTAACATTCGCGCCGTAGACGTGACACTGAACTTAACCCAACCTGCTTTGCGCCGCCGGCCCCATACCCGGCTTGACGACGTACGTCAGCGTGCGCTCGCCCCACCGGCTGGTGCACTCACACCGGCGCCGTCTACATGCATGTCGACTGCAACGGAGACAACGTGTTGGACCAAGTCTGCTACGACACCGTCGGTTACCAGGGGGTCATCACGCAGGACGCGAACGGCGTCTGCAAGGACTCGTGGCCCTATGCCGCCTCGTCAGCATGCCCTCCCATCTTCCAGAGTAAGTGTATGTCGTGCTTGTGTGCGTGGCGATGGTTGTGAGCATGCAGCAGCGAGTTTGAAGTCTAGACCTTGTGGCCATGCATGTCACGGTGATCCTCCCCTAGCTCAGAACCCCAAACTCCTTCCTCACCGCCCGCCGCCGCCGCCCCTTTCCCCAACCCGTGCCCTGTGATGATCGATACGCCGCAGCGTGCCCGCCCGTCTCCGGCTCCTACTCCAGCACCTGCACACGCTGTTCCTTCAACACCGCCCTCTGCTACATGAACTGTGACTGCAAGGACACCAGTGGCAACTACCGCAACTCCTCCATTGACAATTACCACAAGTGCCCTTCATGGCCAGCGGCAGTCGCCAACAGCAACGGCGTGCTCACATGCTGATCGACCCAGGGGTTGCCCCGGATCGACCCAGGGATTCCCCCGGATCGACCGTCCTCCACACGCCATTGACAGAGGCCACCTTGAAGCATGGCACAATCCCTTATTATCATGCATCAGATGATGCCACATATTGAAGACAAACGAACCACATTCATATGCTTATTGCGCAGGCTCGTACAGTCCGTCACACAGCCACATTCATGTGAGAGGTTTTGTCACTACTCATCTGGTGCATTACGGTATTGCAACTTACTGAGCGTGTGTGAGAGAGACATTTATCATCAAGCGTTCGCGGCCATGACCTTCCTTGACAATTCTTCCGAGTGGTCGCGCGGTGACTAACGCTGTGCTCACACTTTTATTTTTTAAAGAGAGCTCATCACTACCTAGCAGCCCTATCCTTGGCTCAATCTATTACCCATACCTCCTCGTAATCGCAGACCAGACCACGCGACTTTGCCACGAATCGTACGATCATGCATATATGCCGCGGTATATACCGCGCCGTGTCATTGCGTGATCCAGCACAACCCACGACAGCACGACACACGCTATTACTACTTCGGAGCATGCACGCACGTGATACACAGCAGGTAGGCGGCCTCATGCCCAGGCGCCGGCGGCCATCACGTAAGGGCCTACCTGTGTTGCCTCGTCAGCCCTGATCAGAACCCAACCCCGCACACTGGCGGCCTAGCACTGCTCCCATCTACCCATCCAGCAACCACCGCCCAACTTATAATAACGCAGCAGCAGCTCAGGGGCGCCCTGCCCGCAGCACCACTGCTGTGCGAGCGAGCAATTCGCGTTGATTTTACTTTCATTCTGGTCCAACTATGGGACTAGTGGGACGCTCGAAGGTGCCGGGCCTGTGAAGACCCTGCGGCACTGCACACACTCCCGCTTCTGCCGGCTCCAGGGCTGGCACGGCGGCCGCCGCCGCCCGCCTGCACCATCGCCGTCGCCGCGGCTGCGGCTGCTGCTACCGCCCACGTCGCAGGAGTACAGGGAGCAGACGACTGGGGGGCGGGGGCGAGGAGGTGGGTGTGGCGGTAGGGGGGGGGTAGGGGTAGGGGTGGTGCTTCTGGCACCCGTATATCGAGCTAATCGAGCTGAGGGGTTATCGGCACCCGGACGAGTAAGAGGACCCGTATTGGTGCTTGGGCTTGCTCTCTGTCTGCTGGGCTGTTGCCTTGTGGGTTGCGGGTGGGCGTTGGTGCCTTGGACAGCCCTTCGCGCGCAGACGACATGGGTTTTTGCATAGCGGTGCATTCATGAGCCGCGCCCATCGTGATGCTGTGTTAGGAGTGGCTTTGGTGGGCATGTGCCTAGCTAACGTGTATGCGGGGGGTGGGACGAGTTTGGGTTGGGGGAACGTGCATTTTGTGGGGGGACGTGCAGACTTCACAATTTCTGCATTGGGCAGGCCCGGTTGCAGGGCGACATGTAAGTTGCAGCGGTCGCGCTGTGTGCATTACGTTCACGTTATTGAATAAGGGTAGTCTACGGGAAGTGGGGATGCGGGCGGGGAAGCGGAAAAGCAGGCCTGGGGAAGGGGATAAACGGGTCCGTCTCGTGGGAAGCGGGTGGCAAAGCGCCGAGCAGCGTTGGGGCATGGAAAGTCATGATAGGCATGAGGGGAGCGGCAGAGAAGGCAAGCCAGCCCCCGGCCCCCGGCTTCCATCTTGTACGGGGCCCCCCGCGTTGACCAGCAAGCAAGCAGCGAGGTCGCCAAACAGTCTAGCAATCCTTCTTGAGCGATGTTAGAGCCTTGTAGAAGCCTAGCAAGCACCCGCGCGCTCTCGCTTTCACATGCAACTCGCAACATCCGCAAAGTCGCGACCGAAGCTCAGGTTCTGCTGCCCCAAACAGCTTTTTCTATGCACCCTGATAGCAAGATGGTACTCATGGGTGAGTCTCGGTCGCTCTCTTGCCGATTCCAACCTGTCGAGAAGCAAGCGGACGGCTTCAGGAGCGCTACCGGCTCGCTGGCGAATTAGAACATATTCTGGTGCCCAAATACAACATCCTTCGGCTGGCCGGTGCTGCTCTAGGGCTCTTGGCGGCAGTACGCAGTACGCAGGGGTGGTGGGCGGCAGAGCAGCGGGGCGGGGGAGTGGCAGGGCAGTGGGGGGCGGAGCAGCGGAGTAGCAGGGCGGCAGCAGTGGCAGCGACAAAACGGTTGAGCGAGGAAGCGTGGAATGGTAGCTCCGAACCAGGACGAGGCGGAGTTAAGTCCCCTCCCCTCCCCTCCCCGCAAAATTGCCGTGAGTCTATACATGCACCATGCTTTGGAGCATAAGTGGGGCTGCGTGGCGTGTGTGTGGACGGTGGCCAGGACACACAGCCCGCGCGCCACCGCGCCGTGGCACCTACACCCCCACTGCCCTGCCACTCCCCCGCCCCGCTGCTCTGCCGCCCACCACCCCTGCGTACTGCCGCTCCCACTCCTGCTCTGTCGCTATTGCCTCTCTTACTCCTGCCGCCGCTCCTCGCTTCCGCCGTGCCACCTGCATCAAACGTACGGCTGCTCTGCCGCCACTGCCGTTCTGCCTCTACCACCGAGCCGCTGCCCTGCCGAGCGCCGCCCCCTCGGCCGCACCGCAGTTCCGCCACTCTTCCGCCGTGCCGCCGCCCCCGCCCCTGCCGCTCGGACGCTTGCCGTCTCTGTCGCCCCGCCCTGCCGCCCTGACACTACAGCAGCGGGGGATCATGAGATTTCCTAATGGTGGATTCGTGCGCGTGATGGCTAAGCCAGGAAGTGCACAGGCGTGCGTTCTGGGCGTGTGCACGCACACGCGTGTTCCGCCCCGCCGGTGCAAGACCGCAAGGGCCCCTGCCCGGGACAGCGCCCGCCCGGCCCACCCTCCTAGCCAGCGCGTGGGTTTCGCCTTGAGCATCTGTTAGCGCGGCGCTCTAGAAGCAAACGCGGAGGAACGGCTCTCGCTTGCATTTCCCGCCAAATGCGCGCCAAGAGCCCTAGAGCAGCACCGGCCAGCCGAAGGATGTTGTATTTGGGCACCAGAATATGTTCTAATTCGCCAGCGAGCCGGTAGCGCTCCTGAAGCCGTCCGCTTGCTTCTCGACAGGTTGGAATCGGCAAGAGAGCGACCGAGACTCACCCATGAGTACCATCTTGCTATCAGGGTGCATAGAAAAAGCTGTTTGGGGCAGCAGAACCTGAGCTTCGGTCGCGACTTGCGGATGTTGCGAGTTGCATGTGAAAGCGAGAGCGCGCGGGTGCTTGCTAGGCTTCTACAAGGCTCTAACATCGCTCAAGAAGGATTGCTAGACTGTTTGGCGACCTCGCTGCTTGCTTGCTGGTCAACGCGGGGGGCCCCGTACAAGATGGAAGCCGGGGGCCGGGGGCTGGCTTGCGCAGAGAAGCACGGCACAAGTGCGGGTGGAAATATGTTTGAGACAGGGATGTAATGTACGCAGGCCAGGTGCTGCGCGAACAGGGGGCCACTTCCAGAGGTTCAAATCCGTGCGGCGGTCGCGGTGCCGAAGTCCGGCGCTTTAGCAGCCGACAGGTTAAAGAAGACGTTATGCACTTACTTAAAATTGCGGTGTTACATTTAAGGTGAATAGACTACAAGGCACACGGGAATGGCAGCGCGTTTGAATTTCCGACCGGAGTTCCGACAGCCTTCGCTCACGTACCGAATCCTACTTGACGAGGCCATACTAGGTATACCCATTGTATAAATGAATAGGTTTGCCGGAAGAACAGCCGAGTTCAGGCCGATTCTGGCGACTCGGTGTTGGGCGAACAGTAACCGGCCATTGCTTGTATGGGCGTCCTGTCGCTCCCCCGACATGCTCAATCAATAGGTAACTAACAATAAGGCCTGAATCATTTGGTGCGCGCTTGAGAACAGGCGGCGCGGACGCAACTTTAGCGACAGTGCTTTCCCAAGCCGCTCGCAAGCGCGCACCATACGATTTATGCTCCATTATCTAGAATCTATTTATTGAGTTGCTATAATGTCGACTCTGCTGGCGCCCGGGCATGATGCACCATCGTTTGTCCAGCTGACTCACAAACGTCGTCCGTCGCGCAATGCAACCAATAGAGAACTAAAAATAAGGCCTGAATTTTATGGTGCACGCTTGCGAGATGCTTGGAAAAGCACTGTCGGTATAGCTACGTCATCGGTTCCTGTGCTCAAGCGTGCACCAAGTGATTTAGGCCTTATTGTTAGATATTTATTGATTGCGTTGCAAGATGGACGACATTTTTGAGTCAGCTGGACAAACGTTGGTGCATCATGTCCGGGCGCCAACGTTTTCGTTTCGCAATTTAGAGCATGTCCGTAGCAGAGTCGACAGTAAAGCAACTCAATAAATAGATTCTAGATAATGGAGCATAAATCGTTTGGTGCGCGCTTGCGAGCGGCTTGGGAAAGCACTGTCGCTAAAGTTGCGTCCGCGCCGCCTGTTCTCAAGCGCGCACCAAATGATTCAGGCCTTATTGTTAGTTACCTATTGATTGAGCATGTCGGGGGAACGACAGGACGCCCATACAAGCAATGGCCGGGTACTGTTCGCCCAACACCGGGTCGCCCAGGGGACCCCTGGGGTCGCCAGAGTCGGCCTGAATTAGGCTGTTCTTCCGGCAAATGTATTTAATTATGCAAAGGGTATACCTAGTATGGCCTCGCCAAGTAGGATTCGATACGTGAGCAAAGGCTGCCGGACGGGGCTCAGACCAGGTTCGCACTGCGTTTCGGACACATACTTCGGACCACGTTCGGGCCAGGTTCGGACCAGGTTCGGACAGTGGCCGTTCCCCGAGTGGAAGGCGATGATGGCCGTGCGCTGCTGCTGCTTCAGCAGGTGCTGCAGTAGCCGCAGTGATTGGATGTTAGCGCCAATGAGGCGTCCAGGCCCAGATAGAGCCAGAGGGCCTGCCAGCCCTTGCCCACGGCAGGTAGGGGGGCAGGGGGCGCTGCCTCCACCTGCTGCCCGGGTGCGCCGATGACTGGTGAGCAGAGGGCTGGCTTGCGGCCCGTCGCCCGTCGCTGCTTCATGTGTGTGGGTGCCGCCACTGCCGCGCATGGCCGACCCACACGCACATACATGTCAGTGCTTCACAATAAAAGCTTGCGCAAGAGCCGGTGGAGTGAAAGCCAAGCGGTATCCAGTGCCCGTATCTTGTAGATGCCCCTGGGCCCCCGGTGTCTACTACCGTGTAGATGCCCCCTTCTAATTTATCTACCCGAAAACATTTTCTTGGGGGGCAATCCCCCCAAACCCCCCAAAATTTCTACCCTCTCCCCTCTTTTCCGCACCAAAACGTGCCAAAACGTCTACCTCCCGTAGACGTGCGCCCCACCAACCCCTGAAAGCTTCTACGTTTTCGGCCGAAAAGGGGCAAATTTCTACCGGTAGAAGGAAGATACTGGCACTGGCGGTATCCAGCGAGGAAGGCAGTCAGTCCGATTGCTGGTAGGGCGCTGCATTGGCCTCCACGATCGCACGCTGCTGGAGTCGTCTGGGGGCGGCGAGCGTATTCGCGTTCATCCGCGTGGCGCATTCCGGATAGCGCACTACTCCGTCTAACCTTGCTGATGAGGCGAGGCTGCCTCCGTCCACGCCCGCATCCCGGCCGAGCAGTCACAAGGTGTGCACCGTGTCTGGTGCAACCCTTCTAGTTCTAGCGTAGTCAGCGTCGACAGACTCAGGAATGGCTGTCAGTTCTGTCATACCCGTTCCCTGGCCTAGATGCAGCAACCTCCAGGTACCAAGATCATTACAGTTGTGATGGAGAGGAAGTGACTTTCCTGGGTATGTCACAATGCCGTATGTCGCAATGTCACATGTCGCATGTCAACGTGTGGGTGTCAAGAAATCTGCAAACTGCTATTTATTGTAGGGTAATTATGGTTGCGGAATTACAGAGGGGACAACGCCGAGTGTGCAAGCTTTATGATTACGAATTACAAGAAGGGGACAGTGTAAACACCGTCGTGGCACAGGGGAACCACCGGTCCGAAGAGCGCAGCCAACCGCCACCCCTGCTCGGCTGCCGACCCAACTCACAGCTGCGCAGTCGTGTCGAAGCTAGGCACATGCCCGCCAAAGCCACTCCTAACACAGCATCACGATGCGCGCGGCTTATGAATGCACCGCTAAGCAAAAACCCATGTCATCTGCGCGCGAAGCGCTGTCCAAGGCACCAACGCCTACCCGCAACCCCCCCACCCCACCCCACCCCACCCCCCAACCCCGCACCTGCCCCTGCCCTCGGCTCCTGCCTGCCTGCCGTCCCGCTGGCTGGGCCCGCACCCAGGCCTCCGCGGTGGTGCGGCTGGAGATGGTGGACTCCAGCGGCCTGGCGTATGCGGACGAGTTCGCGCTGTCCTTCCACATGCACTTCCACCGCCTGCTCAAGTGGGCGGTGGCGCTGCCGCTGGGCCTCATGCTGGCGGTGCTGGTGGCGGTGGCGGCGGGGCCGGCGGGCGGGCGCACCCATTCAGCCTAGGCAGCCCAGGCAGCGGGGCTGGTGGTGCCATACACGGTGTGGTGGTGCGTGGTGTGTGGGGGAGAGGGGTGGCGGTGATGGCTGCTGGTAGCAGTCTCACATGCGCCCCATCCCAGGAATGTGAGTTCATCGCGATATGGATAGCGAGGCGCGGGGGTACTACCGTATGTGTGTATGTACCAAATGCTGGTGGATGGCGTGTGGTCGCGTGAGGCAGAGGGGGGCAGCAGGGGCTGAAGGCTGTGAGTCAGCCGTGCAAGCGGTGGTCAAGCCAGGACCCGGACTCAATCAGCAAGGCCCGCCATTAATGGAATGGTACGGTAGGGTAGGATAGGGGAGGCCGCGTGGCTTGCGGCAAAGGCACGCTAGCTGACGAGGGTGCTGCTGTATGTGCGTTACGTCCCCTAGCAGGCAACACATATGCGTGCACGTGCGTGCATGACACGCGCTTCCCTTGATTGTCCCCAGCGCCGCCATACATACATACAGATAGATTGCCGCTGAGCGAGCCCATCTAGTATCATCAGGCATGTAGGGTAGTGATGCGGTGGCACGTAGTCGGTGATGGGGGCGGGGTGGGGCGCCGGTCCCGGCTGCCCTGCACCGTTATGCGGCCCGGCGGTGGCCGTGCCGGTGTTCCGTTGCTGGACTCCTGCGGTAAAGACGTGCCTCTCTCGACCGTGCCGGCCGCGGTGGAGAGGGTGGAGAGGTTTGCGGGTGGGCTGGGTTCGACGAGGCTGCGTGTTAGCACGGGGTTATGGCCGCGCTCGCTGCCCGTGTGTTCGGCCAGGGATGCCGCAGGGCCGCGCGGCGATCGGTGGTGGTCGGCCTGTCGGCCGGGAGCCAGCAGGGCTTGCGCGTTGCTTTACTGCTGCGAGTGCCGCCAGGGGTAGGAGGGGTCTGTCGCGCCCGGGTTGAGGGCGGTGCCTGCTTTTAAGACCCACGCGCCTTGTGCCACCGGGGAGCTCTTCGTGAGCCCGGGTCCAGCTTCATCCAGTCCCCTCCACCACCAGCATCACACGCCTTTACCTCTCTACAGGGCTCATCCGGCTGGTGGACCGGAAAGAAGGCACGCTTCCCCCAATCTTTCCCAGGGCGCCTCAGAACCCCAAAAGTGCCACTTTCTGCCACCCCAACCCCCCGAAAAGGGGTATTGTGGAAGATTTAGGGCCGTGAATCTGTCTGGTGAAAGATGGGCTACCCAAAACGGCCGGCGACTCCTTTCCGGGGGGCATATTTCGGGCCAGTTTCTTTCCGGAAAGACGAAGATATGAGCCCTGTTTTATTATGAGACCAGAAGCATTACAGTCCCGCGAGGGATGCGGACACGCAAGGCTTGACCAGTGCGTGATTGTCAGCACGCTAGCAGCGTGCGATGGAGGCATGTCCTACACGGTGAAGCGGCCGGGACGCGGAAACTCCCGCTTGCCTCAGTAGGACAAGGGGACCCAGCATAACGACACCACCGAAGTAGGGTTAATGCAGGGAGGTATGACATTATGCAGTAGCATAGTCTAGTGCTCTTATATTGTCTCACCTTCGGCTAGCGCGGAGCCGCTATTTATAGGATCGACTAGCGGTTAGTACGACGAGCGTTATAGTTCCCAACTCAAAGGGCAAACCTCCGGCGGAGCAGGAAGTTAGATCAGCAGTCACAGTTGGCGCACCGTACAAACCTCCTTGGGTCACAGGCAACAGTTACATGCCTTCATGCGTTGGCTAAACATATACGGGTACATATGTTGAATTATGTGAAAGACGTTTCAGGCGCCGCCCGACTTCAAAGAATTGCAAACCGTCTTGTCTGACAACAGTGTCACGGGCGGTTGCCTGGTTCCTATTGACCGACTGCGTAAAACGTCTCAGACATATGGCCGTGTGCAACTTGTTCGGAACGCTCCGAACACGATGATGCGACGATGTGACAATGCGACAATGCAACAATGCGACAATGCGACAGTCAGCAAAAAGCGGCTCAAAGAAAGAGAGAATGAAAGTAGAAGGAGAATGGGCCCACCACTTGTATTTGCAGTATGTCAGTGCGTGGGGAGTTCACATGGTGAAGGGCAGGGTGCAGGTGGGGTGGGGCCAGGGGTGCGGTTTGTGGGCGCTCGACGCACACGTACGGCAGACCCGCCCGCAGATCAATTGTTGGTGCGTGTCAACAGCTATCCCCTGATTGCTGCGCATTTCCCGTGATAATTTGCATTGTCGCATTGTTGCATTGTTGCATTGTCGCATTGTAACATTGTCGCATCTGCACAAAAAAGTTGTTCCGAACAAGTTGCAAATTGCTATACTCCTTTCCATCATTCAACTTCTGCAGAAAGTAATGAGTCCATATTGTACGATCTGCACGTACAACAGGTCATGAATCAACTGAAACATGCGGCATACATGCTGTTGGCACGAACCCGACCGGATTGCTTGGACTCTCCTCAGCCCTGTGCAGAGTCGCAGGTTACGCCGGCACCTCCTGGTCCACTTCACGCCCATCTGCTGACCGCCTTACATCGGGTCCAGGATCGGGTGTCCAGGGATAACTTGGGGTGAAGGGGGTCCTGGTGTGTTCATGCACCATGCAAACATGAGCTACCTTATAACATGGGCAGCCGTGGTTACACGAACACCGCCTTTAGTTGCCACATGGCTAGTGGCTACGTACTCCCCGCCGCCGCTACCACACGAGCGACTAGCTAGACTAGCACATGTCACGCACTCACGCACTGTCCTGCTTGCCGGTACGGCTACAGCTTATGACGGCGGAATGCAAAGCTGGCATGATGACTAGACACGTCATTTGGTATGCGTAGAATCTAGAATCGTTTCGCAAGCAAGTCCGCCAAAATCGTAGACGTCTTTAAGGGCTTGACACGGCCCACGTACGCAGACACGGCGCCTGGCGCCCCCATCAGTTCTAAGCTTTTGGGGGGATTTTGGGTGACGACGTGTCCAGGCCAATCTGGGGGGTCAATCTACGCGCACCTTGGGCTTCAATTGACTAGGCGTCACTGTCTTACAACCCATACAAACTAAGCAATGTACCAGGGGGGGGTAGGAAACAAAGTGCCAGACCCCATGCCCCGAAACCCCCCGGGAGCCCCCTGGGGGGGACGACTGAGTCCCCCATGGACAAAACCGTCTCAAACAGGGGGTTATACCCCTCCAGTTAATACCAAAGCGGTGCCAGTCGACTCCTCTCAGCGTGCCCTATCACGCCATGCCATGTGCGGGCCTGTTCCACAACTTCGACACGAGTGGGATTTCATCCACAGAAATTCCCGGCCCAACCCCGGCCACGTAAACGGACCCGTATTCACTTCCAAACGCATTACTTGTTGTATTAATGCTACGGTGATACCTGATTGGGTGTCACCAGACCGTTCTGGGTCTCAAGTCCCCCGCCAGTGTCATGCGCATTTGTCAATGTGTGCGACATGTGCCGACATGTCCACGTCCAGGCGTCGAGTTAGGCCTTCCCAGTGTGTAATCGTGTGAGGCGTTGCACCAAAAGCATATGTGCATCATATCCGGCTGCTTCTGGGCCCCTTAGGACTGAGTTAGGGCATTGTTGGGTCTCCTCCCGAAATCCCTGAGGCCAGGCTCCCGAAACCCCACGGACCCCCGGGGGGGACGACCGACCGTCAACTTTGGGGGCCCAGAACTTCCTCACCAGACACCCACTGGAAAAAATAAAAGCACGTGCGCTATTATCTCGTTGAGCTCTATCGTTTTAGAGCATGGGGTAAGAAACTTTGTTTTCTACCCCCCCCCCCCCCCCGCAACGTACTCTTGTAAGTACTGCAACTGTTCTACTCCGCCTTCTTCGCCTTCTTCGCCCGGTACTCCTGTAGCCTGATTCGTGTTTTGCAGCTCTTGCAGTCGCCGAAGGAGCACTTGGTGCGCGTCTCGCCGCTCTTGGCCTTGCCCGCCTTCACCGCCTCCGCGTTGGCCGGGTCGAAGGTACCGCGCCCGCGCCCGAAGCAGAAGCAAGCAAGCCACTCAGTCTGTGGGTCGGCCACTCACGTCCAGGGCCGCGGGCCGTCCCTGACCTTGCCCAGGTGCGGCGCCAGCACGCCCAGCACATGACTGGCATAGGGATTGGGGACGCTGGTGACATATATGTCGGCACGCAGCGACTCGGGCAGCATGACCGTCGAGCTATGCACGGTTAGAGGCAGCCTGCCAAGTTCCAGGTCCGGGGCCCAGCTAGTGATTTGTCCAGGCATGTTGAATACTAATGGGATGTGAGAACTTCTACTGGTATCTTGATTACCGGTATACTGAAACCAGGCAGGAAGCATCAAACACTCGGCGCCAGTGCATGACCTCCGACCACGATGCAACCGCATCTCTCTGCGCATCTCTAGCAAAACCCCCGGACCCCGGCCCTCAATCCAGCTCAATCTACGCTGCCCGCCCCGGCCGCTGCATCACATGTACGTATGTATGCATTGCTAGGGCCTAGGGGATTGCATATCATACGTACACGGCCGCCAGTGCCAGACGACTACTACAGCAGCCGGCGGTGCGTGCATGCGATGCCGGGGCCGTGTATGTCCTGAGCGACAAGCAAGACGCACTCAGCAGCCTCAGCCGCTTACATCGCCGTGCATACCGTACCGTAGTTAGTTGTGGACACAGCGCAACTGCTGATGCATGCATGCTGGACAGACGGCGCCGGCAGGGCTTGCACCCACCCACCCACCACCCAGGCAGGCGGCCGGGTGCCGGCGGGCGCGACGGCAGGTGCAAAGGTTGGTGCCGCCGCGGTAGATTGAGGTGGAACTGAGCGAGTACGTTCACGGCACGTTGACAGACAGACAGACAAATAGACAGACGGACAGGCAGACTGGAGGTTGAGAGTTAGGTAGACCGGGCGGGGGCGGCTCCAGGGCTCACATACACGGGCAGCGGGGCCCCAAACATTCAACAGAGCACGAGGTGGCCTGGCTGAGTGCTCTGGCCTGCCTGCCGCTTGGTTGATACGAGGCAGACTGGACCAGCCCACAACCCTAGTCCCCGGGCCGCGTGCGTTAAAGACATGCGCTAAATTGTGGGCCCGTGCACCGGATGATACGGTAGGTTGGGCTGAGTGGCAGGGCCATCCTGTCACCCGAGTTGGATGGCGCCGTATTGAATGTAAGGAAACGTAGCTTGCGTGTTGTGCCTCTGGGCCTCTGAGATGCAGGCGCTGGAGTTCGTCCGCCCCAGAACCCATGCTGCTGGATGGCACTCGCACGTGGGAATGGATCCCACTTTGCTAGAATGGGCAGTATAAAATAAACAAACAACTTACAAGACACTGCGCAGGAATGAATGGGGCGGGGGCGCATACACGTTAGTGGCGGGGGGTGGCGGTCATTTCATGGCCGCATGGGGCTCGAGATGACACACCGCTGCGTGTCGGCTCGGCAAACCTCAACATACATACTTTGTGACGTCAAAGCATTTACAGGCTGATACGCGAATTCCCTTCTCGTCCTTAATCCAAGGAACGTCCTATTTTGAAGTCCAGTTGACGTCGCGTTGCAATCATCAATTCTTTCCGCGTTCTGGGCGCTGAGCGCGCAGCATGGTATCTATTGAGCTACGGACAGCATATGAAGTCCTTGGACTCGACACGGCGGCATCCCGAGCGCAGGTGCGAGGCGCGCTCCTGCTCGCTGGGCTCAGTGCACTGCGGAGACATGGGCGCGGGCGTGGTGGCCCCAGCGCTGGGTGAAACTTGCTCGAGGAGCCTGTTCATTGGTGGTGATGTGTGTGGGGGGAGTGTACTGGGAAGCATGGGTTCCGAAGGGGAGATACGGCGAATCCAGAGGGGGAGGGGGCTGAAGTGGAGAGTGGTTTCGGGACGCCACGCACCCTCACGCCCTCCCCTGTTACTTCACCTGCGGTGCCTGCGCTCAGGTCAAGGAGGCATTCCTAAAGCTGTGCCAGCAGCATCACCCCGACAAGGTGCCGGCGGCGCAGCGGCTGGGCGCAGAGGTGGGTGGGCGCAGGCGGCAGGGGCCGGGCCGGGCCGGGCTGCAAGCCTCAGTAGCCTCAGCAGCGGAGCCGGGAGTACCGGTATGGTGCGCTAGAGCCACTGTGGTGCGTGGCGCATGACCTGACGTACCAACTGTACGAACAAGTAGTGTAGTTAATGCTTGCACCGGGGCGGCCGCTTTGGGAATGGGGTAACACGGTGTATTCGCCTGCTGGCTTCCACTCTCAGGGCTTGAGGCGCGCATGTGAATTGCACGTGGTGTGTTTGAGGCTCGGCCCGGCATGCGGCTCATCCGGCTGCCAAGTGCACGCATGAGCATGACACAGCGAGGCCATGGATCACCCTTATAAGTAAACACCGCAAATGTTAAACAGGCGCGCTTCAAGGAGCTCAAAGCCGCATATGACACCATCCTCAGAGGTGGGGGACAGCGCGGCACTGGAGAGCGGCACGAGAGAGGGGCGGCCAGGGAGGCCTAGCAGAAACCCCATGCGCAAGCCTTTTGGGCTTGGCTAGGCGGCAACGTAAGGGAGGCCCATTAGCGAGATGCAAACCCCTTGTACACTACCTTTATCTTCCTGGTACCGCCAACCTCTCTCCTCACCCGACCTCAGGCCAAGCCGGCTACAACGTGCCTCCGCCCGGCTCCGCGCCCAATGCCAAGTGCGTGGCGTGTGTGGGTGGGAATGTGGGTGTGGGTGTGGGCTGACTGAGGGGTTGCTGGTGGTGATCGGAGGCGTTTGGGACACAGTCATCCACCTGGATGCACGTATTGGCACCTGCCAGCCTGTATATGGGTTGAATGGTCCTTGCTGCTGCGCCATGGCCTGCCTGCCTGCCTGCCTGCCTGCCTGCCTGCCTGCCTGCCTGCCTGCCTGCCTGCCTGCCTGCCTGCCTGCCTGCCTGCCTGCCTGCCTGCCTGCCTGCCTGCCTGCCTGCCTGCCTGCCTGCCTGCCTGCCTGCCTGCCTGCCTGCCTGCCTGCCTGCCTGCCTGCCTGCCTGCCTGCCTGCCTGCCTGCCTGCCTGCCTGCCTGCCTGCCTGCCTGCCTGCCTGCCTGCCTTGCCTGCCTGCCTGCCTGCCTGCCTGCCTGCCTGCCTGCCTGCCTGCCTGCCTGCCTGCCTGCCTGCCTGCCTGCCTGCCTGCCTGCCTGCTCCGTCGCGCTAACAACACCTGGCCCACCTGCCGCACCCACCGCCACAACCACCTGGCTGCCCGCAGGTACGCCCGCGCCTACTACCGGGCGCACGGCATGGGCATGGACTTCGGTATGTGCCGTACTTTGGGGGGGGGGCTGGGCGGCGCCGTACTGTGCATGGCATTATACGGCATACGGTACCGGTCTTGGCCATTGGCTGCGATGCATTCGAGGCAGTCACCCCCCTGGCTCGCAACCAGACTGCCACACCTGACCGTGTGACCCGGCCGGTGCATGCGGTCTGATGCCATGCCATGCGTTGCCTTGCCCTGATGGGCACCAGGCGAGGGCGGCCCCGTGCGCTGCGGCGGCCCCTTTGGCGGCTACGCCACTGAGACTGACTTCTACAGGGCCATGTTCAGGTGTGTGTGTGTGTGTGTGTGTGTGTGTGTGTGTGTGTGTGTGTGTGTGTGTGTGTGTGTGTAATGTGGTGGTGGGTGAGGTGCCTCTGCCCCCAGTCACGGGGGGCGGCGGGGGCGCAGGACGGCAGCAGCACCGACTGTGCAAGGGTTATGACTTTTGGGGATAGGTGGCTTTGTCTATGCTCACACGTTGTTGTCACATGGACGCGTGGTAGTATTGATGCATGAAATCACAACGAGGCAGATGCGACAGATGCATGCATGAAGAGTTGAGGGCACATCTCGCCGCCTCCTCATCGGGTTGCTGCTGCTGCTGCCGCCGCCGCCGCCGCCGCCGCCAGGACCACGCGCAACAATCCGTTTGTGCTTATCGTGACGGGGCTGCTGGCCATCCCCGCTATCAGCCTCATGGTGTCTGTCACCAGCGGGTGAGGGCACTGGCGGGTGGGGGGGGGCGGCACTTGCGGGACAAAGGGGCCACGGTAGCATCTCGGTTGGAAACAGGATGAGAAAATGCACTTTCGAACACTGTCACAACCGCCAACTGTCGCCAACTGCGAGCCCCCATTTCGCCGCCGCCCACCCACATACCCAACAGCGACACGGAATGGATCCGGCGCTTCCGCGACCAGGGCCTGCACGTGTTCGGGCACGACGCACTGCGGGCCAACGGCAGGTGGGTCGGGCATGCGGATATGGCAAGTGCAGTGTGTATGGTTGGGCCCGCGCCCGGGGTCGGTCAAGTTAGGGCTGGGCAGGGCGCCACATGCTACATTGCGATAACCCAGGGCAGCTCCAGGCAGCACCTCGCAAACCATCAGGCGCGGAGGGCCAAGCACCGCTGCCACTCTGCAAAGCACTGACTGCATTGGGTTACATTGTTAAGACATGCGCACTGGGTGGTGGTGCGGGGCGTGCACGTGGTGCTGCAGGGCCGCGGTGGGCATCAACCCCTTCGCCATCCGCCGCCTGGAGGTGAGCGCTGCGGAGTGGGCGCCGCGGAGTTGGGTAGCGGAAGTGTGTGGGGCACCTTTGGGGGCGACTCACTCACGTGCGGGACGGTACGATAGTCGTGGAGTGGGAGAGGGCGCATGGGCCGCGTCGTCGGCGCCAGCAGTCGGCGCTGTGGCCTTTTGAGGTGCTGGAGCCAGCGGACTAGCCCATAGACCAGCAAAGCGCTGGGCGCACCATTTGGTTGCCTACGTCCCAGGAGGAAAGCAGGGGGGGCATGGGCCCGGACAGCGTGTGGCGGCCGCATCTGCAGGCCCTGTATTGTCCCTTACGTGCAATCACCACCACCACCACTAGCTAGCCCGTGCGTCTCTCGTGTCTTGACCAGGACTGGGGCCTTCTCCCCTGCTGTGTCAAGCGTGCCTAGAGGGGTAGCGCGCAAAGCGCGCTTGCCCTATGTTAGGGCTTGGTAGCCCTAGCCACCAGTGGCGTCGCCACTAACGTGTGTAACTGTTAAGTGACCACCACCACCACCACCACCACCACCACCACCACCACCACCACCACCACCATTATATAGAGCTGCAGATGTGCGAAGCCGCTCCCAGGCTGTGGTTGCCCGGCACGTGCATCCCGGGCGCGGGATAAACGGTCCCAAACCGTACTTGCTCTTGCCGCTCCCTGCCACTCTCGCACAACCGCTCATAGGCAGCTCTGTGCAGCCTCACACCGCCTGCCTGCCTGCCTGCCGCACACAGGACATGCACGAATCGTACATTTTCAAGAACGAGAAGTACGCCCACCTGCGCAAGTGAGTGCCCCCCCCCCCGCTCCGGGCCTCCAGCCCTTCGCAGCTGCATGGGCGGCGCCGGGGGCCTGGCGCCGGGGGGTCATGGGGGTGCTTGCAAGCCACGGCCGCGCGTCCCGGGAAGTCCTTAAACCCAGCTGCCCACCGCTCATCACGCGCACTTGTCTGGCCCCTCCTATACGTTGCAGGGGCATGTCCGCGAGCGTGGGCGGCCAGGACGCCGGCCAGGACAGCAGCGACACCCCACCGGCCACCTCCTGAGCGGGGTAGGGGTTTAGGGTGGCAGGGCGTGTGTAGTGTCCTGCCTGTGGGCCGGCAGACAGCACTGCGCTGCACTGCTTCCCGCACACGGGATAAGGGGATGGGTGGTCCCCTGACTGACCAGTGACCGACCGCACGGCATGACTGAGTGGGTGGGTGCTGAAAGGGGTGCGCCTTATGACACGCGCGACGTCGGGCATGGCATGTCGGGGCCGGCGAGGCAGGAGTGAGGCAGGAGTGAGGAGGCTGGGGCATGCAGGCCGCCGCAGCTGGTACGGCGGACGGATGAGTCAAAGCATGGCACTGCTCGGCAAGCACGTACACGCAGTACGGGTCGTAGGCCGTGGTCAGGTCTGCGGGGGGTTGGTTGCAAAGCGCGCGCTTTTTGGACGGTAGACCTGGTTGTTGCAGACGCTTGTGGCTCTTGCATGCACTGTTCACACGATGCTTGCTGAGTAGCATCAGGTTTGCGTGCGCCGCAATCAGGGCTCCTATCTTGATATCCACGGGTTTGCAGGAAGGCGCAAGCCAGAGAAGGTATCAACAGGAGAAGACACTGCCGGTTGTAATCACATCAGATAGCTGCTGGCCATTGCAATGGCATTGAGTGCTGCACCCTTGCACCCACTGATCGCATCCGTGGAGGGCACAGTAAATTGTGTCACTATCACTCATCGCGCTTCCTGGCCCGTGCGGCGTGCCCGTGCGGCCTGGAACGCCGTGCGTGTATGCACTTTTAGCGGTCACCTAACCCGTGGCTCCACGCGTTGCGCTCCACCCAGCAGGGGTCAACAGCCGCACGGCTACTCACCAGCCCCCCCCCCACACACACACACACAATGAACTAAACCCCCCTACACACACGTTGGCGGGCATGCCGGCTGTGTCACTTCCAAAGCCAGGTCGTCATCACCATGCCCCATAGCGAATAAGACACTTGCATTGCCGGCCGCAACATCCCATATCACATCTTAGTTCAAACCAATCGAGCGACAGTCAGGGTCCTGTCCTGTATATTCACCTGAACCCAAGTACAATCGCAGACGTGATGCACTGCACAGCCGTGTCCCTGAACAGACCAGGCGGTGAACTCGCACAGTAAAAGCTGACCCTCAATTTTGGTGTCCTTCAGCCCACGCAAATTGATATTATACGCACACGCTGGCTGCAGGCAGGCGCACAATTCTCACGCAGTTGTGTACGCAGCATGCTGCTGCTGTCCTCTTTAGCAAGCGCACTTCCATGAGCCACCATGAGCTACCACAATACGCACTGGTAGATTCCACGGCAGTGCTTTCGAGATGCACTAATGCCTTGTGCAACCAGCACGGCGGCACATTCAGCATGGTACTTATTCCATACAATACAATGCACATACTAGCCCACGCCCAAGTTCAATCAGATGTATAAACTTTGTACGGCATCATGTGAATGCCTAACAATGCACTAACTCACGTGCGGGCGTGCCCGGCTATGAGACGGCAAGATGGAGAGGATGCAGTTGCGCGCGTGAGGGGGGAGGAAGCATGCTGTGGCTACTGGTCAACTCACCGACTGTGTACACAAACGTTCATGTCACCCGCCTATGGGCGGCCCTAGACGCCGTGCGCAGGGGCCGAGGCCTCATGCCACCACCGCCAACGCTGTCATAGCCACAGGTCGTACAACAAGCTCTGGCCGCCATCGCCATGGATGGCGCACTTTAGTGCTTTTCTCCTAAACGTCACATCACTGGTCCCACGAGGACTGCTCGCGCGCGCGCCGGCCGCCGCCCCCTAGCCCCGCCAGCCCCGCAGACAGCCCGGCCAGCCCCGCGCTGAGGCCCAGGTTGGCGCGGCCGGTGATGCCGCCGCCGCCGCCGCCGCCCAGGCCCGCGCCCGCGTAATTGCGGGAGTTGGGGCTGACGTCGCGGTCCCGGTGCCCGCCCATACCCATACCCGTACCCATGCCGCCGCCGGCTGCTACCGCTGCGCCGGTGTACCTCGAGGTAGCGGGCACAGGCGGAATGGAGTCGTCGTTGCCGGGCGAGGACTGGTAGCGCCGCGAGCGAGCGTGCATCAGGCCGCCGCCGCCGCCTTCGGGCCGCTCGCCAAAGCCGCCGCCCATTCCCGCACCCACACCCATACCGCCGCCTCCCGCCGCACCTCCGCCTCCCGCAATCATGCCCGGCCCCAGCCCCAGGTCGGGGCCGTAGCTGCCGCCCGCCACGGTGGCGCTGGGCGAGCCGCCGCCCGTCTGCCACAGCAGCGGGTTGAGCGCGGAGGAGGGCACGGAGGTGATGCCGCTCGCGTCCATGCCCATGCCCATGCCCAGACCCGCCCGGTGGCCGCCGCGGTGAGGGTCGCGGCGGCTGGTGCGCATCAGCGAGGCCTGAGTGGCCCAGTGTGAGGGGCAGTAAGGGGCATGCAGTCGCACAGAGCGGGAAGAGGAAGCCGTATGAGCATCAGCTTCAGCACCATGGGCCTTAAGGAAGACATGGGTTGTGTGTCAGCCTAAATAAGCCGCCTCGACCCCTGCAACTTGCTATCTGGTGTGAGCACAGCAACGCGCGGCTGCCGCGGCCGGACCACCCCGCCTCCACCTGCCTCCCCCTCCCACCGCACCCACGCACCTGCGCCGCCAGCGCCCTGCTGCTGGTGTCGTACTTGTCGTACAGGTCGGCGTCCGCGAGGCCGTCGCTGATGCGGCCACCGTCACCGGCGCCGCTCACGCCGCGGTTGCCGGCGGCGGTGCGCGGCGGCGAGGTGCGCGTGGTGGACTTGCCTGCAGCGGCAGCGGCGCACCACAGGGCGGCAGAAGCAGAGGGGGAGGCGGAGGCGGCGCACATACATCAGAGGGACAGGCGTAGGCATTGCAGTACACATGCTCTGCACATGACAACGCGGTGGGGTGGCAGCAGCTGCGGCACCAGCGGGGCAGCGACGAAGTGCAGCGGAGCTGTGGTCATCGGGCCGAGTCCGCTCAAGCAGCCCGCCCTCTGACGCCACTGCCACTGCCACTGCTGCAGCTGCAGCTGCTGCTGCTGCTGCTGCCGTACTACATGCGGCCCTTGGCCGCCTCACTCACCAGATGTGGCGATGAGCGCCTTGCCGGCGCTGGGCACACGGTTGTTGATGCCGCCGCTGCGGCCCCCGCCGCCGCCATAGCCCACCTCCACGCCGTCGTCCAGGTAGTCGCCCGAGAAGGCGCCGCCGCCACTCTGCCGCATGCCCCCGCCCATGCCTGCGCCCGGGCTGCCGGGGCCCGGCTGCTGCAGGTCGTCCTTGCGCCAGGCGGACGCGATGCGCACGCGGCGGCGCCGCCGGCGCGTGCGGTTGCCGGCGCCGTCCCACTGCTCCTCATCCTCGTCCTCTGCCTCCAGGCCGCCGTTGGCCGTCACGCCCTCCTCGTCGTCCGGCTCCTCCACCGTATAGCCGCCCGGCCCCGGCTCCGGGAAGGGCGCGCTGCCGCCGTAGAAGCAGGGGTCGCCACCGGCACCACGCCGGTCTCCGCGGTTTCCGGGGTGCGGCGCCGACCTGTTGGCCACGTGCAGCGCGGATGCGCCCGCAGCCCCCCCAGGGCCCCCAGGGCCCCCAGGGCCCGACAGCGCCAGCGGCTCGGCGCCCAGGCTGCGGTGCGTGGCGCCGCGGCCAGGCGAGGTCCGCCAGTCGGCGGCACTGACGCCGAAGCCGTCGCCACCCACGCTGGCGACCGGCCGCCGCATGCCGTCCAGCGTTGTCTGCTGCTGCTGCGTGCTGGTGGTGTGCGAGGTGTGCTCCTGCTGCGTGGTTGTTGTTGTGGTGTGGTGCGTGGTATGCTGTTGCTGCTGCTGCTGCTGCTGGCCGGGCGTCAGGATGGCGGCGTGGCTGAGGGCCGCCGCCAGCGCTGCTGCGGTGGCGGCCGCCTGCGCGTGCAGCTGCTGCGAGGTCGTGTGCATGGAGGAGGTGGTGGTGGTGGTGACCTGCTGCTGCTGCTGCGTGTGCTGGCTGCGCTGTTGCTGCTCCTGCAGCGCGCCGCCTGCGCCCCGGCCCCCCCCGGTGATGGTGCTAGAGCGCACCTCCACCACATGGTGGGTGGTGGTGGTGCTCTTCTGCTGCCGGTGGTGGCTGGTGCTGTGGTGGCTCTGGTGGTGGCTGCCGGTGCCGCCGCTGGCCATGCCAGGTCCCAGGCCCTGCGGCCCGATGCGGCTCAGCGGCCGGGCGCTGTAGCCGTCGCCGCCGCCGCTGTAGGTGTAGGCGGGGCCGAAGCCACTGTAGCCTCCGCCCGCCGCTGCCACGCGCTCCGCCGCTGCCTGCGCCTCCGCCGCCGCCATGAAGTGCTCGGCGGGCGCGGCGGTGGAGGCGGCGCTGCAGGCGCCGGGCGTCATGGGCGGCGGGCCCAGCTTGACGGGCAGGCCTTGGG
The DNA here is from genome assembly GCA_016834595.1 of Chlamydomonas schloesseri. Lineage (NCBI taxonomy): Eukaryota > Viridiplantae > Chlorophyta > Chlorophyceae > Chlamydomonadales > Chlamydomonadaceae > Chlamydomonas > Chlamydomonas schloesseri. The sequence goes on along the minus strand of JAEHOD010000066.1, from coordinate 72,545 downwards.
GCCCGGGGCGCACGGCGGCGGCGGCTCCGTCGCTGGCGTCCTCCAGGAAGCGCTCTAGGATGTCGGTGCGGCTGTCCACACCCAGGTAGGGCTGCGTGCCGCTGATGTGCGCCAGGTCGCGCTCCGTCAGGGTGCCCTGGCGACCGTACTCGCGCACGCGCACCGGCTCGCCGCCCGTGCCGCTCAGCCGCGCACCGGGCATGGGTGGCGGGCTGCTGGCGGCCGGGTTGCCCGACTGCCCGCCGCCGTAGCGCTGTGCGCGGCCGGGGCTGACCTGCTGCTGCAGGCGGTTGGCGGCGTTGGCGGCGTTGTAGGCCTGCTGCGCCGCCGACTCGGCCATCTCGGCGGCCTCATTGGCTGCGGCCGCTGCGGCGGCAGCGGCGCGCTCTCGGTCCCGGCCGGCCTTCAAGCCATAGCCGTAGCCACCCTGAGCAGCCGCTGCTGCCTCTTCCGCTGCGGCCGCGCGTTGCCGCCAGCCGCCGCCCCCTTCGCGCGGCGCACCCATGCTGGCAGCGACAGTGTTGGGCCCCATACCAAGGCCTGTGTTGGTGCTGCTGTAGCGATTCCCGCTGTGGTGATGCTGCGGCAGGCAGGGGGTGGGCAGCGGCGCGGAGGCGGCGGTGAAGGGCGGGCCTGAGCCCTGTGTGGCCGCAGTCGGTGGTGGTCCCGACCCCTGCGTGGCCGCGGTGGGTGGCGGGATGCTGGAGGCGGCGGTGGCGGGCGGCACGGAGCCCTGGGTAGCAGCAGTGGGCGGCGGGCGAGTGCTGGCAGTGGCGGGCGGCGCGGAGGAGGCGGCGGTGGTAGGCGGAGGGCCGGCGCGTGGGCCTGGGGCAGCGGCGGACCTGAAGCCGTAGGGCTCATCACCGGGATCATTGGCCCGCGCCCCCATGCCGCCGCCAACGCCCATGCTCGGTGCCGCGCCCCCAGGCGGCGGCACGGCCGCGCCGAAACCGTCAAAGCCGCTGTTGGCGGCGGCGCCAAAATGCGGCCCGCCGCGCAGCCCGCTGGGGCCCACCGGCGGCGCAGCAGCGCGCGGGTGGCGAGGCGAGCTGCCAACCGCGCTTCCCGGACCGCTGCTGCTGCTATTGTGGTGCTGCTGCACCAGCACGCTAGAGGACTGCTGCAGGCGCGTGCTGATGGTGGTGACGACGCGGCGCGTGGACTGCGTCTGCGAGTGGCTGTAGTGGGTGCTGGTGCGCGACTGGCGCGAGTGCGAGGCGCGCTCGCCGCCCGGGTGCTGCGAACTGCTCTCCTCCAGCTCCTCCTGCTCGCGCGTGGTGACGGTCTTGTTCTCCTCGTGGTGCTTCTCGGTGCGCGTGATGCGCTCCTCGCCCTCCTCCTCGCCGCCGTGCGCGCCGTAATGCTTGTGCAAGCGGGTCTCCTCCGTGGTCTCATGCCGCGACTGCGACTGCACTTCCTCGTGCCGCTCCGCCTCCCTGCAGGGACGCATTTAACAAAAACACACACGCTCAGAGGCAGGCATCACAAGCAGTATGTTATAGATGCAGGGGGGAAAAGGCGAGAGGCACAGCTATCCCCCCATCCATCCACTACCAGTACAATACCACCGGCCACCGCACCACACATGCGCCCTCCTGCCTCACCTCCGCCGGCGCCGTGTGCTCGCCTCACTGCCTTCACTGTGCAGCTTGGATGGGTGCTGCGGCGACCAGTGCGGGGAGCTGCCCTCGCCCTTTTGCCCCACCTCCTCCACGTCATCCACCTGCAAGCAACAGGCCGTGGCGCAGGAAGCCAACTGAGGGCGTGGGGACAGGATTGCTGACAACGCGCAAGACCTCGGGAGTTCCTTGCACACGGCACCGGCCGCCCCAGGCCACGCTCACCTCGTGGTGGTGGGTGCTGTGGTGGCTGCTCTGCTCGTGCACGTTGCGGCTCTGGCGCGTCTGCACGTCGTGCATGGCGATGGGGTTGGGCCCCGCGCCGCCGCCGGCGCCCTCCTCTGCGCCTAGGTCGCAGCAGTACTCGTCATCGAGTCCGTCGCCCACGTCGTCGTGCGGGTGGCGGGGGTGGTGGTGGCGGTGCTGCTGCTGCTGCTGCTGCTGCTGCTGGCCACCAGCTCCTCCTCCTCCTCCTCCTCCTCCTCCTCCTCCTCCTCCTCCTCCGCCGCCGCCGCCGCCGCCGTAGTAGTGCGGCTGCTCGCCGCTGCCGTTGGTGCGGCCGCCACCCAACGTGGCGGTGGGCAGGGCACCGCTGGAGGTGCCCAGGCGGCTGCGGCTGGTGGTGGCGCTGGGACCGGGGGGCGTACTACCGCCATTGGCGCTGGGGCCGCCCTTAAGTGCCGACTTGGCCGGCTGCATCAGGTCCGGCCGCCCCGAGCTGGCGGGTGCGGCCAGGACTGTGGTCCCGCCCAGGCTCACACGCGGGCGAGTGTCCAACCTGTAGCCTCCGCCCACCGCCTCTGCCGCGCTGTTGCCAGCCGAGCCAGCCGCCATGCTGACTGTATTGCGCAGCTGTCGTGCCCCTGGCGCCCCAGCGGCGGGGCCATCGGAGGGCCGCGCCGTCGCGCCGCCGCCCCGCTGCGCCGCCGCCGCGCGCGACGCCACGAACGAGTGCTCCAGGCGCCGTGGGTCCAGCTCCTCAATATCAGTGGTGCCGCCTGAGGGTTGTGGTGTGTGGGATGTTGCGTGTTTGTCTAGGGCGCGTGGTTGTAACCAGTCCGAGTTGGGTGCTGGGCATGTCAGACATGGCAGCAATGCTGCCCCGTGGTGCTGGCGGTCCCCGGCCCAGCCACAATAACACACGTTCAATCGCAACGCTGGCTTACCCGACGGCTTCTTTCCGACCCCGACACCGGCGGCAGCACCTGGCCCGCTGGCCCTGGCGCCACCCTGCCCCGCCGCCGCGCCCTCCACCCGGCTGCTGTGAATGCACTCCAGCGGCTCGCTCAGCATGGTGCCGGCCGCCGGCCGCCGCCGCAACTCACGCGCGGAGCCGGTGGGTGTGGGCGGCCCCGACAGGCTGCCCGCGCACTCCTCCACCAGGTCCCGGGGGATGCCCGCGCTGTGCGGTCCGCTGCTGTCGTCATGGCGCCCCGTCACCCAGGTCTGCTGCCTTAGAGCCGCAGGGCCGCCCTGTGGTCGCGTGTTTAATTGTGCCACAAGCCGGTGAGAAGGAAGGGCTGGCAACAGGAGGGGGTGCCATAATCGCCAAGTGGGGAAGGCCCGTGTATCAAGCCGAGTGAAAATAGCCCCGACAAAAAGTACGTCAATGCTCACCGGGCTGGACACTCGCGCCGTTGCTGGGCTTGCAGGCCTGGAAGCACCTGGCGAAGACGCCTGTGTGGGAACAGATGCCGCAAACCCACTTCACGGCCTGCTCGCCAAGCCCTCGTCAGGCATTTATGCAGCTTGCTAGGGCATTTACCAGTGCATCCTCTGCGACGACTCGCTTGCGGGACGATAGTCGCAGCGGTGAAGGCGACGCATGCCCCGCGCTGATGGCGCCAGGAGTCGGCGAGTTCACTGAGGTAGGCTGTTTCCTACCGACAAGGTGCTTGAGCCAGCCGAATAGTCCGCCACCACCACCGGTCGCAGGACCGTCTCCACCCTGACAACATGTCATGTTTCATGGCATTTTAGCCTCTCATATACTGACAGATGTGAGCAATGCATACATTATAATAGCTAAGCGCTGGGCGCACCATTTGGGGACTTGAACGGTCCTTAGCCTCTGCAAAGCGCCTGGGGTGCTAGCAGCCAAGCTTTCAATATTACAGGCATTGGAGCATTGCCATTCAGCACGGGGACCAGAGTAAGCGGCCCGCAAGTACCTCCTGATGGCTCCTTGAGAAACCTGACAGCGTCGGCCTGAGGCAACGAGCGCTTGAATAGGAAGACGAGTAAAGCAGAGAATAGTAGAATGAGCACGGCTTGAGTGCGGGAACTCTTGTCGAACTAGTCGTCCACGCTATCCCAGTCAGGTCAAAGGGTAACGGTAAATTGGTCAAGTAGCCGCGCAATGCGCAGGAATGAATTATGCGATAGTCGAGGGCTACTGCAGCCTAGGCGCGTCTGTGCGTGCCGCAATCCGGATTCCGGGCTACTAGTACCGACGCCCCTGCTGAAGCTGTCGAAATGCTGCCACGCCTGCTTACAAGCATGCCATGCCATGTATAACTCTTCTAGGCCACGTTGCATCTCAGGCGCGGACGAGCCGTTACTTAACCGTCTCCTCGATGCCGCAACATGCCGCCTCTTCTTCCCGCCGGTGATGCAAGCAAGGGAGCAGGTGTGCGGCGTCCCTCGAGTGTCAGAAGATTCCCCCCCCCCAATACCGTCAATACATTAGCAGTCGGGACAGAGGCAAAATTGCGCGCTGTGACTGTACCGACTGAGGTAGCCGGCCGATGTTGCTGGAGCGTTTTGCTGTTGCGCATTCCTCACGCTCCGGGCGCCCGGCCAGGCGATGCCACCACACACAATGCGACGCCACGCAGCGCGAGACAGATAGAAGCGTCGCACCTGCAGGCTGGAGTCCAGCGTCCACCGATGAGCGCTAGGCCGAGGGTCAAGTTACGGTAATGCGAGCGGCGTGCAGCAAGACAATGGCCGGGCGACAGTGTGCAAAGCAAGGGCAAAAACAGGGCGCGGCAAGGCAGAAGAAGGGGCCCGATGTGTACGGTATGGCGGGCGAACGAATGCAGTGCAACACGCCAACATCACAACCGCAGGTGAGGAAGCGTAGCTGATAAAGAGGAGTAAAGCTGCAACTTCGGAAGGGAGGCTGAGAGCGCGCCCTAAGCTGTCGGTCGTGTTTTCGGTCATGTTGGAGACGTTTGCTGGAAGAGGCTGTGCTGGTGTATGGGTGGTTGCTGCTGCCAAGGGCAGAGGAGCTGAATGAGGCACATGGGACGGAGGGAGCGGACCAGGGGACAGGGACATTGGGGGCGCTGCAGGTGGGAAAATGCTGGCGCTGCAGGGGCCGGGTAATGGCCGGACTGGGACCGTGGGTGGAAAGGTGGGGGCTGTACGAGCCCGGGCTCACGAGGAGCTCCCCGGTGACAAAGGCACGAGATTTTAAACCGCAGGCGCACCCGCGCCTGTCCCGCCCGCCCGCGCGCACACGCGGGCGCGCAACCCGAGGCACACACAAGGAACGCAGGCACATGCGCGGCGTGCACCCACCCACCCTCCCGCCCAGTCCGGCCGACAGGCCGACAACCGAAGACGCCGTTGCGCCCCGCTCGGCAGCCCGAACCTAGCAGCCCACTAGCGCGCAGAGCCCGCTAGTACCCCGTGCCGCCGCACCACACCAGCGCGTGCCAGTGGTCGGCCAGCACAGCCACCCCTCGAGTTACCAAGGAACTCCAGCATGTATGGAACACCGGCACGGCCGCATAAGCTGCCGCTGCCGGCCTCGGGTGTGACGCTGCTACTGCCGCCGCCGCCCGTGGACGCCCGCACGCCGCCGATGCGCGGGGGCGCTGCGGGGCCCAGCCCCAGCCGCGTGAGCCGCAGCTGCAGCAGCGCCGCCTGCGGCCCCTCGTCCTCCTTGCCGCCGGCTGGCTGCGCACTGGCAGCCACCGGAGCGACCTTGCGCTGGACCTTGCGCTAAACGGCGCTTCTCGCATGCCTCCCTATTAGCCCGGTCGCCAAGCGCAAACAAAAAGCGTTGTAATTTTAGCTCTCTCGTGTTCCCCGCCATCAGCGTTCATGCGGGTGCGCATACTCTTTAGCACTGTCCCCTTCTTGTAATCCGCAATCGTACTCTTTAGCACGCTGCCACTAAAAGAACCGCCGCTTTATTCCTGCTGCATAATTTGTGCAGCTGGCCAATTCTTCATAGTGTGTCTCAAGGCTCAGCAGCTTGCATTTCTGCCAGGGCCTGGAAAAGCCTGTCCATAAACATGCACCAAATCACATTATTGGGGGTAAGCCAGTATCCATATGGCTACTCAAAGCTCAGCTGCATGCAAGTCCTGCTTCTGGATGAATTGGCAACCCTTCCTGGCGGCTATCTGAGCCATGCAGTAGTTAATTTGCGTCCCAGCGCGCCGCCCCCTCCTGCCGATCAGCCACCACCACCCCAAGCCAACACACCTTGCCACGGTTTTGGGCACCCGCGACGCGCTGTATCTGGAGTCCAGGAACACAACAGTGGCCTCCGCACTGGCCGACAGCTGCACAGGACACAATGCAGCACGCCAAAAGCGGCAGGCCAAGGCAATGAGAATTAGGGGAGGCTGTATGCTGACTGTGTGCTTTGTTGCCATTGCTCTGCTAGCTGTCGTTCCGACTTATCTGCCAGGCCCGACACAGCTTCATCATCCGGCATAAGGTTGGATACTTAGCAGACTAGCGCACTGCATTTTAGGGCATTTCAGTGACTGCATGTCGCCAGCCCCATAATGCCATGGGCTTCATGCACATTGCCTGCTGAGGTTCCCCACTGCGGCACTTCACCCCCAGTTAAAGGCACCATGCAATTGCTGCTCACCTCCTCGCCACCTTCTGGCACCTGGCGCAAGATGCGCTGGTTCAGGACCAGTCGCGCGGCTGTCACCTGTACAGAGATAGACGGAATGCTCCACGTGTGACTGTAGCGCATTGTAAGATGACCATTGCTACTGCATGTCCCGAGGGCAGTTTGAAAGGCTATCAGGCGTCCGGCCAGCTCACGTACCATGCGCACATCCACCCTCCTACCCACATTCGCAAAACTAGCAGTACCCAACACGCACCTTGGAAACTGAAACGGTGACGCGGAACTTATCACGCGATCTGCAACCAGGCGGGGGGCAAGGGATGATGAAATGTACTGCTATAAGTTTATGATTGAAACAATATCGGACAGGGTGGTTATGGTCGTCAGAGCAAGTGCGGAAGTGTACACCTGCTGTGGCGTGAACAGCTCGAGCACACCATGGCAGGTGTAACCTGGCCGCCACTCAGCAGCAGCACACGTCTTCACGTGAGTGCCATAGAGCAATGAATCTTGGAGGCAGCGAACCTATGCCATCCATACTGCAGGTTGGCATAATGGGTCTTGACACAGCACAGTGGGATGTCCATTGAGTCTCAGCATGCACGCCGCCGGATGCCGCACTTCACACCTGAGAGGAGCCCGGAAGGCGATGTTCAGCTGTGACAGTGCCAGGGGTGTGCCATCCCTGTTGTACGTGTCCACGTCATGACCTAGAGCTGCCAGCGCCTCGTGTCGCCCTGCAGGGAGCCAGGGACGTGCGTGGCACAAACAAGTGTTGTGCAAGCTACGGTGGGTTTGGGTGCTGCCCACGCGCTTCCACCCAAGCAAGAAATCGGCAACCCCCAGATGGCCAGGAAACCTTTATCAGCATCCGCTTTCATGCCACACCCACATTCCTATCAATCAATGTTGGGAGGGGTGACTTGCTGTCTGCGATATCATATGAAGTCATCTCCTGCAACTGCCCGTGCCTTATAGCAAGTGCATACATATGTGGCACATGAGACACCGCTAAGAGCAGCAAGGCGGCCTACCAGCTATGTTCCTGCGCCCCAGCCGGCCTCCCAGCCCCTGGGCTCACCATGTTGGAAGTAGCTGCTGTACACGGCGTTGTTGACCACGTTGAACTGGTCCAGCTCGTAATCGCGCACCTGGTGGTAAGGGTGCGGGGACAAAATGGACAGGCAGCACCCCATGATACCGTCCACATGATAGCACGCAAGGCCGTCAGCGCGGTCTGTCGGCCCAAAGGCCCTTCCGTGACCTCAGCGGGCAACAACTTGTCCGCGATGGTCTGTAAAGGTTTCTTAGGGCTGCCCAAAATTTGCGCGGAAGTCCCAGCCGGACCAGCCCTCCCACACCACCGGGACTACAAATACGTTGTGTACCGTATGGTGCTGCTGCAGATGGTGTACAACAGCACAACACAGATCTCTGCGCCACACAGACCCAAGCCTACAGTACTGGCTTACCTGCATGTGCTCACTGAACTCGCCACCAGGAAACAGCGCTGCTATCTCGGGTGTTATTAGGTGGCCGGTGTCCGAGGCTGATCCCGGCGGTGGGGGCTGCACGGCCTTTCCACCATCCGCCCCCGGGGCCATGGCTGCGCGCACGAAGCGGTGCTCCTCCACACGGCTTGGTGGGGCAACCCGGCAGGCATGACTCCGAAGTAGTGGAGGAAGTCCTGTAGCAGTTTCAGCAGTGGAGAGATTCCAACAGACCCTACGTAAGCCCAAAAAATGGTCCCCGTAGGAACCCCCTTCTTTACCCCTTAGGATCCTCGGGTACGTGAACCGCATGAACATGCAAACATGCATTCCAGCACACGCCTTACCTCACCACCCCTGCTCACCACACGGGACGCCAGCCCTTCACCCCGAGCCCTAGCCTTGCCTATGCCACGCAGAGCCACTGCGCGCGGAACCTAACTTCTCGCTAGGAATGCAGCGAAGCGCAGACCGGCCCTGCTCCTTTCCCCGTGGCTCAGCCACGCCTAACCTTGCCCAGCCCTCTCGGGTCCCCATGCCCCAGCAAGAACCACTACCTGTGCCTCATACCATTTCGTATACTATGCAGCGATGATGCTGAGCTGCAGCGCCCGCCCTGAACATGGTGCATCATTCGCGACGTTTTTGGGGATTGCAATTACTAATCGAGTCTGTTAAACTGAAGACACTGACTGGATATGATCTCAATTGCAACGTCAACTTCAGCGCCGAGGAAAAGACATGTGTTCATACGCTGCGTCGTGGCTCCACTAGTATTTACTTCATTAGCAAACATAAGGTAAGATTTGATATGTCGGGTGGTAACAGCGGCGGTCAGTCCGGCACAACGCCGACCCGCCCCCCCCCCCTTGTTGTAGCGCATGCCATCACGGTCCTGACACGGTCCCCCCAGCCCAAAACTTGCGGCCCCCGCACCAGACGGACTACAAGAGGGTATACTCTGAAAATTGCTACACACATGGACGCATATTAGGTGGATGTGCACAGCGAATTTCAGAGTATACCCTCTTGTAGTCCGTCTGGTGCGGGGGCCGCAAGTTTTGGGCTGGGGGGACCGTGTCAGGACCGTGGCATGCCATCCAGCAACGCAGCCGGGCAGACGGTAGCCCAGGCATGCAAAGCAATACCGTCGGGTGTTTTGATGTGCGGAAATGTCTTGTCCCTTTCCCCCTGTATTTCGTTATCAATCCCATGGAGGCAACCTTCCCCCTGCCCCCGTGCCCTGCCCCCAAGCTCGCCCCTGCCCCCGCCATGTGCCCTCTGACCAACCACATGCCAGTTTCCTATTAAGTTACTATGACACGTATGCATGCATCTTAGTTTGTATATCTACACTCGCGCGATTTCCCCATTACGAAAGTAGCAGGTCGCGATTAAGGGTGTACACAGCGGGGCTTAACCATCCCTACCTGTCTGTGGGCGGTAAAACCTTCCACAGGACTCCTACCTACCAACGGAATGCCCTTAGCGAGCAAGTTAGACTTATATCGGCAATACTGCTACAGTGGTATCGAGAATGTGGCGAGAAGACCTTCACAACTCCACGATAACTCCGCAAGCTGTCTCTGGCTAGTCATCAAGTCGTTTTACCGGCACACCTGCTACACTTGCTGCTACACTGTCCCTACACGCCACACAGCCGGTCAACTAGATCCCAACTCGCTGTCGCTACTCGTAACAACACCAGCTGCCTACAGCCTGTGCCACCCGCTCCACTTACCCGAGCCCCAAACTGCCAAGCTGTTAACTGCGAGTCAGTTGTGTTAATGCTGCTTCAGTGGCCAGCAATGCTCCTCACAAACAATGTTTTGATGGCCAGAGCACCCACCTCAGTGGCCAGCGGTATGCTTAACGCCCAAAAGCAAGCACTCCGGATGGCGGCAACCTTAGTGGCCACTGTGGACGTGCCGCCATTACCAGGGTTTGGGCTGGGCAGGGCTGCGCAAGGTTGCCAGAGCTGCACGCGCAGGCACGCGTGCAAGAGCCTGGGTCTGAACCTGGCGCTGCTAGCTGCGGGGGCTCCTGAGGTGGCTGCACTGCAAAGACCACGGCCGCCACGGGTAGAGGGCGGCGCTCCACAAGCGTCCTTACGCCGGTGGGTGCGTAGCTGGAGCAGTGAGCAGCAGCGGCAGGCGGTGGCGCGGCCTGTGTGGGTGGGCGGGCGTTGGCAGTCCAATCGCGGTTAACCAACCGAGAGCATACTATTGTTGCGTGTCGCTATGCGCTTAGCCTGTTTCATTGTTGGCTGGGGTGGGTCAGGCCCGGGGACATTTCCATGTATAGAATTTTGCAAATGTAGTAGTCACGTGCACGACCGGCAAATCGCACAGCGTGATAGAGCACATCAAGAGCAGTCGATTGGCACCACTCCGGCATTAAATGGAGGGGTAAAACCCGCTGAAACATACGGTTTTGTCCATGGGAGTCGGTCGGTCGGTCAGACGGGGGGTCCGGGAGGTTTTGTGGCCTGGGGTCAAAAAAGTTTGTTTCTACCCCCCCCCCCCCCCCCTGGTAAGGGCTGAGGGGGCCAGCCAACCCTCAGCCACGGCGCGCCCTGGCCCCTACTCACTCTCACTCTCAGCCCACAGCCGGCCCAGTGCGCTCTTGGCGCTGTCGGGCATGCCCTGCCAGAAGGTGAAGACGTGTGTGATGCCGCAAGATGGCACGGTGGAGGAGAGTGTTGAGGACGAGAAGCATATTTTTTCCGAGTGTCGCGAGTACCTCGCAATTAGGGCAGAGTTCGAAGAGAGATTGCTCCTATCAACTCGCAGCATGGCGGAATGCATGCATCAAGCACCCCCGCACGAGTTAGCCGAGTACGTGTCTAGGCTGTTTGAGCACAGGGCAAACCGGCTGACCTCACAAGCGATGATTATGAGGTTGCGTCCGTAGCCCCCTGGCTGCGGCGTCCTGCACGTGCACATGCATGCTCGGCAGCTCGGCTCGCCACGCTCTTAGGCCCTCGCCCCGGCAATCCCCGTGGGCCCGCCCTCATCCCACTCATGGGCCTGGCCAAGCCGAGAAGCAGCACATTCAGATAGCAAGATCATTAGTGATGTTCGGTCAAAGTTGCGACAATCGCCAAAGCATAAAATGTCATGCCATGAAAGCTATTTGTCCCATATATCAAAAGCACATTTATTCCGGGGATCTAACTCGGAAAATTTGCTGGGGTCGCATACTCGCGTGTCTGCTGTGCCGGTTTTCCTATGGGAAACGCACCCCCCGGATGGAAAAGCCCAAAGCTGACAATTCGCCATCTGAGCCAGACTCCGCTTCCTTGACAATCTGATCTTGAGTGCGTCCGTGAGGTGTGTGCAAAGAACCAGCCCTAGGTTGTAGCATCAAAAGATGCGTGAGCCCTATATACAGGAACCCAAAAATTTTCGCGTACATGCGCAGGCTTCACTGAGACTCTAGAGCCTCGCAGCAGCTGTATGACGACAGACCCACTACGACTGGACCTTCCCTTGAGTTAGCACTATGCGTTTGCAGGTATGGAGTGGACCTGGCTGGCACGCACCACGTGCACACGGCTCGCTGTTTACACACGTTCACACGGCAATCAGGATGATAGACAATCAAAGGGAATCAGTTGTCACTTGGAGAGGAGTAGGAGGTGGTTGGTAGGTTGAGGGTAAGAGCGGAAGGAAGTGAGCAGGTGGTTGGGGTTAGGAGGTCTTGGTCGGGTCGGTGAAGACGCCGGGGAAACCTGTGGGAAGGGGAAAAGGAGAAATTACAGAGCACGGCACGATAGGCTTTCGCTGTTGTAAGGTGAAAGTTTCTGATATATTTAGCAAATTATCTTATGGTGTGTCTTCGACTAACTCGCAGCGTTCACTGCGTTCAACAACGGTAATAACTGATCGCTGGAACTTCCGATGGAACGCTGTTTGGCTGCATTCGATAGCTGAGGCTGGTTGTGATTGCGTGTTTACAGCAAAGGACACGCCGAGCTCGCAAGCGAGCAAGGGGCTGGTTGTGATTATTGCGTGTTTACAGCAGGCAGGAAATGACACGCCGAGCTCGCAAGCGAGCAAGGGGCATACTCGGGCCCTGGGCTGACATAAGCCAGAGGGATCCACCCTGCGACCAGAAACCACTGGTTAAGGTCACGAGTTCGCGAAGTCATGCCGCGAGGGTCATGCCGCGACGTCCTGCTGGTGGGCGTCGAGACCGTTCTCGGCGAGCTGACGATGGAAAGCACCTGACCAACTTTTCGCTCGCTCCTCCAGCGCCTGGAGGCGCACAAACACGTTTGACAAACGTCTGAGACACACATGTGATTAACGGTGCTGGTTTGAGTTTGCTTGACCGACGTTTGCCCAACCGGCCGTAGTTTTTCCGTCATTGTTTTTACGGTCGCGGAGGTACCTCTCTTCAAACTGTCCGTTGTTTACTTCACGCATCGATTTTGTAGACTCTTGCTAAACCACTGAGCGGCTCTGCTGCTGGGTTCGCTTGGGCGACGACCACCCTGCCCACACTACTGTCGCTATGGGGTTGATAAACCGGATAAGCATTGACAATAGCAACGCAGATTCCAATAGCGCGGCGCGCCGTCGGCGGAGCCTATCAAACTGGAGCTGGTCAGCTGCTGCTCAGCCAAACTCGTTAGTGGCGGGAGATGCAGCTGAGGTTTTGCAGTCTGTGGATGCTATTCGTGAAGCTCTGTCTGCGGACCTGCGAGCGGTAAGGCGATCAGCAGGCGAAGGAGCGCCCGAGTGGCCTGCTGCTAGGCAGCGTTCTAATGCAAGGCCGTGACTGAATAAACGGAGGCTCAGGAAAGCGCCGTTTTACCTCGACAGAACTTCAGTTGTTTCCGTATGCACCGCCGACGTGTGTCCAAAAGTGTGCGCTTCTTTCTAGCGCTAAGTCATAGTGCTTTGAAGCCCTGTTTTCCCTTTCCACAAAAAGGTCCAAACGCGCGCTGCCGACGTGCTGACCCTGGAACGAGCAATGAACTCTGCCGAGGATGCGCACACAGACAGCTTATGGATGCGTTTTAAGTTTGCATGGAAGGTACGCGGGAAAGCGGTGGGAAGCGAGGGTCGTCATTCCGGCAATGTCCAGGCTCAACTTCTGCCCCCGTTGCAACTTTTCCCTGCCCCAGGGCATGCTGATTGTTGCGCGTGGGGATGCCAGCGCGGTGCTTGTGCCCGTCATACTGTTTGCGCTAATGCTTGGCTTGGGCGTATGGGCGGTGTTGGAAGCATCGCGCACTCAGGAGACCCGGTACCGGAACGACGCGGTGGCCGCCGCGCACAGCTTTACGGAATCCATCCTATCGGGCGTGCGTGACTCATACATGCCCGCGGTCATGCTGGCAAATTTCATTTCGCTGGTGAGGGAAGATGGGAGCAGAGGGCTAGGGTGGTTGGCACGGATTGAGCAGGGTCAGACCAAACAGTGCAGAAAGTGTACGGGGCCCCACCGCCCGGTAGGCTCTTCCACGCCTTGCTCTCACCCGGGCGGGGCGTCACTCGTCTTTTTCTTCGTGCGCAGCGGGTGGGGAATGGCAAGCAGCAGCAAAACCTGCATGCTCCCCTCGTGTAGCCAGTTGAGTTTTGGCCCAGCTTGATCGCGCACCGCGGAGGACGGCCGCCGCCGCCCATGTCGCTGCCAGCAGTGTTGCGGCCACATGCCGACCACTGGGGTAGTGAGGGGCTGCTCAGTGCTCACCACACCGCCACACCGCCCCCCCTCCCCCTCCACAGTACCCGGACTGGTCGCAGCTGTCCGGCAAACTCCCTGGGCTGGCCACCAAGCTGCTGGCCACGAACGGCGCGCAGCACACGCAGGTGCGTGCGTGCGTGCGTACGTGTGTGCATTCCAGACCCGGCGCGCGCACGTGCTGGGGGCTGTGCGTGCGCACGAGGTGCGGGCAGCGCTGCGCTGAGGTGGGCTCCGGAGCGGCGCGCGGCGGGGTACTGCCCGCCCGCGAGGACCCGCCGAGTGGCCCGGGGGGGGGGGGGCTGAGCGAGGCTCCATGCTGGCGCCTGAGGTCGAGGCCCAAACGGGGGAGGGGGAGGGGGAGGCGCACGCAGTGGCCGTATCTTGTAGATGCCCCTGGGCCCCCGGTGTCTACTACCGTGTAGATGCCCCCTCCTGATTTATCTACCCGAAAACATTTTCTTGGGGGGCAAGCCCCCCAAACCCCCCAAAATTTCTACCCTCCCCCCTCTTTTCCGCACCAAAACGTGCCAAAACGTCTACCTCCCGTAGACGTGCACTCCACCAACCCCTGAAAGCTTCTACGTTTTCGGCCGAAAAGGGGCAAATTTCTACCGGTAGAAGGAAGATACTGGCACTGGCACGTACGGGGCGCACTCGGGGCGCCTCACCACCCGCGGCCGTAGGCTTTGCTGCCGGGCTGTGCGCGCGCGCACCGTCCGCGCCACGTGCCCCACGCATCCAGCGCCCGCACCCACGTGCTGCCGCAAGCGCCGCAAATCGCCACCCCGCGCCGCGCCGCGCAGACGCTGGAGGTGGCGCCGTTCGCGGTGTACGCTGGCGCCTACCCCACCCCGAACGTCGACACGAACCCGCCCGGCATTGGTGAGCGGGCGGCGGGGGAGGGTGCGTGTGTGCTCACGCTGACTCATTCAGGTCGTGGGCAAGCCGCCATCATGATAGATGCGTGCGGGGCTCATGCCAAAGGAGGATGTGTGATGCGTGAAAGGGTGTGGGGGGGGGGGGGGCCGGGGCAGTAGCCCACAGAGTGCGCCACCAAGGCGGTGCGGTGCGCGCTCTGCAGTGTGCGCGCGCCTGCGTGCGTGCGTGCGGGCTCACAAGCGTGGGAGGTCCTCCTCGCACGGCGGCGCCTGCCGCTGCTTGCCGCCCGGTTGTGGCGCCTGCCCCTGTCTGCGCCCCCCCCCCCGCCCACCCCAGCGCGCCGTGCTAAGGATGGAACGCCGGCCCCGCCACGCCCGCCCCGCACCTCCCTCACGCCGCACGCGTCGCATGGCTCGTGCTTGAAGCACCGCCACCCTGACTGGCTTATGGCGCTTGCCGCCGCCCTGCCTCGCTGCCGCCGCCGCCGCCTCACGCCCCACGCTCCGTGCCACACGCCGCATGCTGCACGCACAGACCTCCTAAGCGAGGCGATGCCGCCGCTGCGGAACGGCGTGCTCGGGCTCATCACGCTGAAGACGCCGTACGTGCAGCTGACGGGCCCGTACCTGGACAGATCGGTGCGTCACGGTGGCGGCTGGGTGGCGGCTGGGCTGGGCTGGGCTGGGCTGGGCTGGGCTGGGCTGGGCTGGGCTGGGCTGGGCTGGGCTGGGCTGGGCTGGGCTGGGCTGGGCTGGGCTGGGCTGGGCTGGGCTGGGCTGGGCTGGGCTGGGCTGGGCTGGGCTGGGCTGGGCTGGGCTGGGCTGGGCTGGGCTGGGCTGGGCTGGGCTGGGCTGGGCTGGCTGGGCTGGGCTGGGCTGGGCTGGGCTGGGCTGGGCTGGGCTGGGCTGGGCTGGGGCTGGCTGGGGCTGGGCTGGGCTGGGCTGGGCTGGGCTGGGCTGGGCTGGGCTGGGCTGGGCTGGGCTGGGCTGGGCTGGGCTGGGCTGGGCTGGGCTGGGCTGGGCTGGGCTGGGCTGGGGCTGGGCTGGGCTGGGCTGGGCTGGGCTGGGCTGGCTGGGCTGGGCTGGGCTGGGCTGGGCTGGGCTGGCTGGGCTGGGCTGGGCTGGGCTGGGCTGGGCTGGGCTGGCTGGCTGGGCTGGGCTGGGCTGGGCTGGGCTGGGCTGGGCTGGGCTGGGCTGGGCTGGGCTGGCTGGGCTGGGCTGGGCTGGGCACCCAGGAATGGCGTGGCATGACGAGGCCCATGCGCCAGACGAGGCAATGGGGGTGGGGTTATGATGGTGGGGTGCTGTGGGTGCGCGGTTGAAGAGGGGTTGTGGTGCTCGCGTGAGGCGCACACGAGACGCACTGCCTGTGGCAGCGAGACGCACCGTATGCGGCGCAAGGCGCGGAGTGCACAGCGTGCAACGGAGCGCAACCGAGTGACTCTCCGCGCGCCGCGCTGGCCCCTCCCGCACCCGCTGTGGCCCACGTATGTGCGGGTGATGCGAGCAAGCTGCGTTCCTTTTTTACGTCTGATGAATGGAGGCAGACGCACTGCGTTTCACGGAGGTCAAGCGTCGTGTGCGTTTCGACCGCCGTAGGCTTGGTTTGTGTGCGCCGTTCAGGTTGTCGGCGCTCTCGCCAGTCCAAAGAGGCTGGTAGGCTGCAGCGGCCGTGTTTCGGGCCCGGGTCAGAAGTCTCCCCACAGCTGTAATGAACATGTATGTTTGTATATATATATATGCCCGCACGCCGCAGGGCAACAACATCTTGCTGCCAGTCGGGCTGCACAGCATCGTCATGGTGTTCGTTGCTGACGTGGACGCCAACGCAACCTTCAACAACCCAGCCCCCGGCCCCACGAACTGCCCCGTGTGCTACGACCCCGTCCGCCGCCAGAAGTAAGTCCAGAAGTGGGCAGCGAGCGGGCGCGTGCCATTGGGGATGCGGGATGCAGGCAAAGTCCTTTGGACAGCCGTGGCATGAGTGCACTGGCAAACACAACAGTGACTGTTGTTTTGCGGTTGCTTTCGGGATGCAGATGTCTCCGCTGCAGATGCGGGGGTACCATTTCGGCTGATGCGCGCCTTCAGTGTGTCTGCCTGTGCCCCACACACTCTGTGCCGCTGCTGCGCAGGTTTTGGGGCGCAGTGGGCTGCACGGTTGACTGGCGGGTGAGGACTGGGGGCGGGGCGGGGGGGAGTAGTCGGCCGTGGGTGGCCTACGTGCCGTACAGCTGGTGCGTGCGGGGCGTGCGGCGGAGGAGGCCGGTAGGGTTTCAGGCGAGGGAACGCCGTCGGGCTGCCCCACAACCGCGCGGCCTGCCGCCCGCGCACCATGCCCCACCCGCCACCCGACCCCCAAATCCCTCCCCAACCCACCTCGCTCGGCCAGCGCTCATATCTTCGTCTTTACTGAAAGATTTTGGCCCCCGAGTTGGTCCCTGGAAAGACATTCTGGGGGTCCTTTCTTTCCAATCCCCGGGCCTTTTGGGCCCCTGATCTTTCCCCGCACCACTATTTGGGGGTGTTTGGGGGGCGAAGCCCCCCCAAACGCTAAAGAAATGGCACTTTTCGGGTCCTGAGGCGCCGTGGGACTTGGGTGCAATCTTTCACCTGCTCCCGGGCCTCTTTCCGGAAGATACGAGCCCTGCGCGCTCGGCCCACACGCAGGGCCTGCGTGACACCGCGCGCTGGGAGCGCTACGCGGACATGGGCTACCACTACCGCCTCACGCGCTTCAGCACCTTCATCAACGAGACCATCCTGCTGGCGGGCTCCGAGCAGGTGAGCGCCATGAGCCGGGGGGGGGGGGGGGCACAGGAAGCTGAAAGGGGGGTAATTGGTACCGGGACCCCAAAGCAGAGGTGTAGCAAATGTGGCAACTGGTTCGATACCGTGGATGTGTCCTGGATGCGGAAGAGGTGCGGAAGCGGTGTGTAACTAGATCGAGATGCGTCTTATACAGCGGAAGTCTTCGTGAACGGGTATAGAATGCGTGGCGAAGGCAGGGGGGGTAGGATCTTCCGAAACATACCCCATGGTCCAAAAGCAAAGAGCTTAACGAGAGCGTTCAGAATCCGCTTTCAAACCTGTAAATGGTTTTCTCGGTGCAAAGATATGGGGCCGCAAAGTTGGGGGACGGACCCACCCCCCCAGGGGTCCCCACGGTTTTGCGGGCGCCAAACGCTGCCAAATGCACACAGAGGATATCCACAAGTAATAAGAAAGGTATATTAGGCCCGGGGGCACGTGTCTGCGTCGCCAGGCATGGGTTTACGTGCGTCATCAGCTGTGGATCGTGACATGTCATCGTGACATGTCTCCGGCATGCCACACCCAGCACCCTCCAGAACAGCGCAAAACGCATCCAAGGACACCGCAACCCCAGTTTGTAGTTGCATGAGGTTATACATGCATTTTGGTGGCCAGTTCTGGGTGCGCCCGGTCACCCCTGGTCAGACGCATTTAATCATTGGAACCCCGGCCTGACCAAAACACGAGGCGGTGTCCCGGTAAATTGCACACGCAATAGAGCTCACTGAGAGGAGTGCATTGACACCAACCCGACCAAAAATGGACGATTTGTAAGGGCTGTACGACGGGGGGGGACGGACTACCCCCCCGGGGGGGTCCCCGGAAATTTTGCGGCATGGGGTCTGGAGGTGTTGTTTCTACCCCCCCCCCCGCCCTCCCCCCCCCATCAACAACAACAATAACTCGCTTTGAGCTTGCTGTGACGTGCCCGGCCGGCCGGCAGTGCGTCAGCGTGCCTGTCTCCCCGCAGCCTGTTCCCAACCGCCCACCAAAACCCCCCGCGCCCACCCACCCACCCCCCGCGCCCAAAACCAACCCCTTGCGCAGGTTCCGGGCGACTCACTGTATTTCTCCGTGCCGGTCGCGCCGGACATTTCCTGGACGCTGGCCATGGGCCGGGTGGGCGGCTGGGTGCCACCCTGGCGCAACCCGCTGCTGGGGGTGGTGGTGGCGGTCAGCCTGCTGGTGCCGGCGCTGTTGTTCCTGCTCATCATCAAGCAGCGTCAGCACACGTCGCTGCTGCACTCCATCGTGCCGAAGCAGGTGCGGGCGGCGGCGTGGGGGCCGGGTTGGGGTGTGTGTGAGAGAGGGCGCTCTGGGCCGCTCCGCGAGAAGCGAGGCATGGCTAGTGTAGCGCCCGTGGGGAGCGGCTGGGGCTGGGGTGAGCAGGGCGCGGGGGCAGGGCGGGTAATGATGGGTTCGGCGTAGCGGCGGCACGACTGTCGGCGACGGTGGGGTGCAGGGTTGAGTGAGGCTGGCCAGACCGGCGGCCCCCTGGCCCTCACACAACCGGTGCTGGTTTGCCCCACGAGTGGTCCGTCCGCGGCGACGCCCCTGCCCACTGGCACTGGCGCTTTCCAATTTGCCCCGCGTAGCGCGCATCATCCGCACCCCTGCTCTTAGGGTCTTCTGCCTGCCCGCCGGCTCGCCCCCTCCCCGGCGCTCCGACGGCCCCCCAGGCGGTGCGCTACCTCGCGTGCGGCCGCAAGTACGCCCGCTCATTCAACAACGTGACGGTGCTGTTCTCCGACATCGTGCGCTACACGGAGCTCAGCTCGGGGCTCACGGCGCTGCAGGTGGTGGAGCTGCTGGACGAGGTGCGTGGGAGGCTGCGGGAGCGGGATGCGGGAGCGGCTGTGGGGTCTGGAACAGGCTGCATGACGGCCAAAGAAGCAGGATGGGGGACCAGCCGGGGTGAGGGGAGGGGGGTTGAGGGTCGCCAGGTTGTGTGGTTCGTGCGCCATGCGTGGGGCCGAGCGGGCGATGCCGGTCAGGGAGTGGTGTGCGGAGGCCGTCAACGCCACGTGCCCGGCGCCCGCCGTGTGGCCCGGAGCAGCTGCAGCAGCCATGCCAGCTGTGCGCTCCCGCGCCTCACAAGCGGCGCGAATCACCCCTTGCATCACCCCGCACGTGCTCCCCCCATGCAGGTGTACGCGGCCTTCGACCTGCTGTGCGAGGCGCACGGCATCTACCGCTGCGACGTCATTGGCGACGCGTACATGGCGGTGCGTACATGGCGGTGCGTGGTTGCGGCGCAGGTTGGCGGGCTGCTGGGGGCGGCTGCATGGGGCCGCCCAGCAGTGGGCTGCAGCTCGGCCGCCCGTGCGGCAGCGCCCGCGCAGTGGCGGCGGCGCGGAGCTCGCGGCAGCCCTCCCCCCCCCCCCCGCCCCCGGGGCCCCCAGGGCGTTGTGGCGTGCAGTGGCCGGCCACCGCGCGCCGGCCACCACGGCATTACAGCACCACCGCGTGGCCGCTGTTCGCTCCGCGCCGGCCTCGACCTAATACCCATGTGTGTGGTGCTTTGCGTGCGTGGCTGCTGGTGGCGGTGGTGGTGCCTGGATGGGCGCAGGTGGCCGGCATCCCCGAGTCCGAGCCGCCGCACCAGGCTGCCGTGCGTGCGGCGCGCATGGCGCAGGCCATGATACAGGTCACGCGCCGCATGGTCACGAAGAGCGGCATCCAGATCCAGATCCGAGTCGGCTGCCACTCAGGTGCGCGCTGGCTGCCACACCGTGATGCGCGCGCGCGGCCTGCGGTGGGGCCGAGCGAGCGAGCGAGCGAGCGGTGGTGGGGCGCTGGCGATATGGTGGCCGCTGATCGGGGGGAGGGGAGAGGAGAGGAGAGGAGGTGGATCGGCCGGGGCTGGGGCCGCTCGCTTGGGGGACACGCCTCAGCGCGCGTCTCGGGGCCTGGCCGCTGCGTGGCGCCGCGTGGACACCGCGTGGCTCACTCGCGAACGAACGCACGAACACGCGCGTGCGCATGCAGGTTCTCATGTGCTCACCCGGCACGCCCATCCACTCACCCACTCACCCGGCTTGTCGCGCACCTGCCTGCCCGACAGGCCCGCTGGTGGCGGCAGTGCTGGGCAGCCACTCGTCGCCCAAGTACACCGTGCTCGGCGGTGAGCGCTGTGCTGTGCGGCCGCTGTGTTTCGGGGCCGGTCCTGGGTACCGGGGCCCGGCCCTCGCCCTGTGTTCATCATGCCAGGCCCCGCATCCCCCGCTTTCCGCCTGGCCCGCCGCCGCCTCACCCCGCTGCCGCCTCACCCCGCCCCGCCCCGCCCCGCTCCGCTGCTGCTCTTGGCCGGCCGGCCGTGGCGCAGACACGGTGAACACCGCCAGCCGGATGGAGTCCTCCTCGGAGCCCATGTGCATCCAGGTCTCCGCCGTCACGGCGCAGCTGCTGGGCGAGGCGGGCGTGCCGCTGGAGCTGCGCCCGCGTGGGGACATCAACATCAAGGGCAAAGGTGGGGCGGGCGATGGGGGAGGCTGGCAGAGTGCAGAGGGCGGCGCTGCGTGAGTGTGGTGCGTCGTCTCGAGGGCCGCCCGCGCCGCCAGCACTGTATGCCGCCACCGCGCACGCGCCCTGCACGCCCACGGCCGATCAGCGGTGCAGCGGCGTGTTTTGGTCCGTGTGTCTGACTCACGCTGGCGGCCGCGGCAGGGCGGTGCAGCGGGCGAGCGCGCAGCCGCGGGGGCGTGCGGTTGGGTGGGAGGCGTCGCCGGAGTGACGGAAGAGGCGGCTGAGTGGGGAGGAACGGCGGGCGGGTGGTCGGGCGGTGCGCGTGGGCAGCGGTCGGCGTGCTGCTGGCTGGGTCGGGTCGGGTCGGGTCGGGTCGGGTCGGGTCGGGTCGGGTCGGGTCGGGTCGGGTCGGGTCGGGTCGGGTCGGGTCGGGTCGGGTCGGGTCGGGTCGGGTCGGGTCGGGTCGGGTCGGGTCGGGTCGGGTCGGGTCGGGTCGGGTCGGGTCGGGTCGGGTCGGGTCGGGTCGGGTCGGGTCGGGTCGGGTCGGGGGAGGGCCAGGCGGTGCTCCACAGCACCACACGCCGTGTCGCACACCGGGTCGCCGCACGCCACCGCGCCTCACGAGCGGCACGCGCGCATGCACCCGCCCCGCCCGTGCCCCACGCCCCACGCCCCACGCCCTGCGCCCGCCGCCCCGCACTCCATGCTTCCCTCCAGGTGTGATGGCCACCTCCTGGCTGGACCCCGAGGTGGGCTCAAGCCTGCCCCGCCCCGCCGCCACCGCGCCCACCGCCGGCTCCAGCAGCGGCGGCGCGGCGACGGCGCCCGTGGCCCACCGCCGCAGCGGCAGCATGAAGCGCCTGTCCGTGCTGCTGTCGGGCGCCGCGCCGCAGCACCCCGCCATCAGCGCCCCCTGTCACACAGTGCTCGAGGTGGAATCGGCGCCCAACAATGTGGGGGGCTCGGCGGCGACGTTAGGCGTGCGGGGCGGCAGCGACAGTGACAGCGGCGGCGGCGGCGGCATGGTAGCGGGAGCCGACGACGACGATGACGCGGCGGCGGCCAAGTCGGGAGCGGTGGCGGGCGTGGAGCGGCTGATGTTTGTGGGCGATCTGGACCACAGCATTCCGAGCATTCGGCCCGTCAAACCGGAGGAATGGGCGTAGTAGCAACAGTGCACCGCCCAATCCCCGATGAGGACATTGATGAAGAGGATGACCGGCATTTGCGGTCCATGGCGCACGCCCTGAAACGCGTGATGTTGCTTAGACGCACAGCACTTGCATACTACATCAAGGCTATTTACTGAGAGTAGTAAATACTAAACACCGTCACTGCTCTGGAGGTGGACACCCCGTCGTGGGATTAGCTCATTCGTGGTTGGGCACGGCGGCATGCTGAGCAATGCTGTCGGCGGTTGCTGTCCATACGGCATGCAGTGGCATACCGTGGCCGCGCGCACAGGTGCCCGGCTCACTGTGTGGTCCAGTGGACCTTTAGACGTGGCCGCGAGAACGGCAGCCGGGGCATTGCTGGGGTATGGGTGGTCGGCGGCAGGTTGGAGCGAGGTTGTGGCATACACACAGGGGCACTGCTCATTACTGCTCTTCCAACGCTCGTGACTCAGATTTTTGTTCGAACTGTGTCTTCTCCTGCTGAGAGGTTGGTACCGCGTAAATTGGCGGCGCGATTGAGAGAAATCACGGCGGGGAGCGCCTCGGGAGCATAAGTGCATGCGGACGTGGCACCTCTGTGCCTGCGCGCTGTGCGAGGCTGTGTCCAGCCCAAAACATCGGCCGCCCACACGCCACACCGTTGTTAACCGCCGCCTGCACTGCAGTCGCCGAAATAATGCAGATTGATACGGAGTCCAGGGCTCGCTGGTACTTGAGCTGAGTTGGCTTGTAATTTTGCCTTGCGAGCTAGCTGGTTCAAACCCAAACAAGCGGCGCGGACTGCAGAAATCACGGCCGGCGGGAGTGCCTCGGGAGTGCAAGTGCACGAGGAGGGTGGCCACATGCATGCGTGGTGTGCGCGGCGGTAGGCCCTATATATCATCGGCCGTGCACCCGCCATGTGAGCCTGCTAGGTGAACGGCGGCAGTGAAGCTCTCTGGTCCAGAGGAGCGGGTGAACTTCAATGGTACGCGGTGAAGCGGTTGACTAATGCCGATTGATTGGGCCTTGCCTGGACAAGTGTTGCCCTGTGTCAGGGAAAAAGGGCTCAGCCCTCACTGTCTGAGGCCGAACGTCCTCATTGCCCGGACATAGCTGGGGTCGGTTTGAACAGGCACCGAGCCAAACCTAGGTGCCCAACAGTCGCGGCACCACAGCAGGAGCCAGCCAACACGCAGTGCAGGAGTCAACAGCAGCCGCACTACTTGTCGTACCACTGCTGGCTACAAGACCACAGGCCTTGCTCGCCCCACTGCGGACCGCTACCTAGACACCAGTCAGCTCCGCAGCCCGCGCGCTTGCGCCGCGTTTTGGGCGGCGCCGCGCTCTCAGGCAGGCAGGCAGGCAGGCAGGCAGGCAGGCAGGCAGGCAGGCAGGCAGGCAGGCAGGCAGGCAGGCAGGCAGGCAGGCAGGCAGGCAGGCAGGCAGGCAGGCAGGCAGGCAGGCAGGCAGGCAGGCAGGCAGGCAGGCAGGCAGGCAGGCAGGCAGGCAGGCAGGCAGGCAGGCAGGCAGGCAGGCAGGCAGGCAGGCAGGCAGGCAGGCAGGCAGGCAGGCAGGCAGGCAGGCAGGCAGGCAGGCAGGCAGGCAGGCAGGCAGGCAGGCAGGCAGGCAGGCAGGCAGGCAGGCAGGCAGGCAGGCAGGCAGGCAGGCAGGCAGGCAGGCAGGGACAGGGGTGTTCCTGGGGGGCTTCAACCCCCCGCCTGAATCGCTTCGCTCAGGGGGCTCAGCCCAAGAAGTCATCTGGGGTGGGGAAGCATGCTTGGTGGGCTGTGTCTGTCTTGTGAGCTAGCTGGTGCCGAACTCAAGCAAGGGCCTGTATTGCGTGCGGGACCGACGGGACAGAGGCTGCAGGGCGAGCGTGTCACGTGGGAGAGTGGGTCCATTGGCACATAACCCATTCTTGTGACGAGACTCCGGATGCGAGAGGCCGACGACGCTGCAGAAAGCAGCGGCTCGTGCAGAGCAGGAGCGGGGCAGGAGCGGCGGCTCCTGCAGCGGGGGGATGGGTGGCACCTCGCCGCCTCGCCCGCAGATTTGTTGGCGGAGTGCATCTGTCTTGTGCGCTGTGTGGTGTGTCCGTCTTGTGAGTTGTTTGGTGTGTTTGCCTTGCCAAGCCCGAACGCACGCGGCGCAGCGGTGTGGCGGCCGAGTCCTGAGTGGTACTGTTCGTCCCTTGCGGTGCGTTTTGAGAGGATCGGGGCTGATCACTTGGTGTGCTGAAGCCGCGCTGTTGCCACGCGGACCATGCCACCCGCGAACAAAATCCACGCTGAACATGTTGCAATGCATGCAGCGGGCTCGTACGTGTACACGTACGTGTCGCAATGCGTGTTTCCCACTGTGTGTGCTCCCGCACCTCCCCCCAGCCCCCGCCCCAGCGGCCTGCCGCGCAGCGACGGCAACACACCTGCCAGCGCATGCGCCACGCCGCCGTAGCCGCCGAGGCCGAGGCCGAGGCTGCACGCGGCGCCCCACTGATCGCCCTCCCCCCATCCCCAACTAACCCCCTCCCCCACATGTTCGAGGTCAGGCCATCACCACCACCGGTGGCTCGTCGCGGCCCCAGAGATCACCCGAAGAGTGGAGCCCACAGTGCGCATGCGACACACAGCTCCGCGGCGCAGCGCGGGGCCCCACAGCCCCGTGTGGCGCGGTGCTGCCCGTGGCGCTCCTGTCCACGCCCCAGCCCCCCCCCCCCCCGGCGCCAGTCCGCTGCAGGCCCACCCAGTCCCAGCCCCGTCGTGCGGCGCAACCCACGGCTCAAGGGCGTCCAATGCCTTGGTAAATTCCCTGTCCCTGCGGCACTGTCCCCCCCCCCCGCTGCTGCTGCTGCTGCTGCTGTGAACCGCCATCAGGTCCAGGAGCACCGCTCATGAAGTTGGCAAGGGGCAAGAAGGCGAGTTCCCGGTGTCCGAAGCCCCCCATATAGCCCGCCATCAGGTCCAGCACGTGAAGCACACGAACAAACAGGAGAGGTGGGTGGTGTGGGCCAGGCCAGTTCCAGGTAGGCTTGGGCACAACACATGGGGCATGTGGCTGGCCACCTGCGTCAAGGTGCTTCCTTGGACTTGCGGCCCCCACATGATGGTGCAGCTTGGTCCCTGCTGTGCGTACATTGCATCATCTCTGCATATGCCGTACTATTTACGCCATGGCGCACGTACCCACACCTTTGGACACTGGGACCAGCGTCTGTACGGCATCTGACTGGCAGCGCCGTGCGAGGCCCAAACGTTTGATGGCTCATGCGGCATGGGCGCATGTGCGAAGCAAAATCCACGCAGGCCAGAAGAAGGATGTTATGACCGCAGGGAGGCGTGCGAGTGCATGGCGCGCATTGCTGCGCACTGTCACGTGCAACACCTGCTGCATGTGGATCTTCCGAGCGGTGATTACCCTGCGCTACGACGGTGTTCACACTGACCCCTTCTTGTCCGCAATGTTATGGCAGTAGTATTGTGTCATGTCATGATGAGACACGGCAACGAGATGTGATGCGATCTGCATGTAGTGACATGTGTGTGCGCCTGTGCGGGACATCCTTGATGGCGAAAACGTGGCTCACAGCCTGCATGCATGGAACGCGCGTATCCATGACCATGTATCCGCTGCTTCTCCTGCCCGCCGCGCCGCACTTGTCCACCGCCCTCACTCACTCCGCTGTTTGTTGCTCTGTCAGCAGCATTCCACACCTCGTCAACACCCAATGCCCCAAATAACCGGCGTTTGTTCACACGCCCTAACACCTGCTTCAAGCTTTTGGTTTAGATCTGATGACACCTGTTATGTAGGTACTTTGTTTACGTGGCTCACAGGTTCAAACACACATCCAACAAGCCCAAGACACCGCGCCGGAAGAAGTCCCAGCCCCCAGCCAGCCAGCCAAGCAGTCACCAAGCAGCCGTTCAGTCCTCATAGTCCAGCGCCATGGCTCCCGCCGCCCCCCGCCCGCTGCTGCCGCTGCCGCTGCCGCCCGCCGCCGGGTCGGGGTCGGTGTCCCGCAGGTAGACGCGCAGCTCGCCGCGGTCGCCGCGCGTGATGCGCATCTGGCCGCCCGCGTCCAGGTAGGTCACCTCAAAGGTGGCGGACCTGCGCATGCACATACACACACATGGCGGCGGTGGTGGTGGTGGTGTTGAAGCAGGGAGGCGGGAGGGGGGCGCGGGGTGTGTGTTGGGGGTGCCGGGCCAGGGGGTGGCGCAGTGGGGCGCTGGAAGAAATGGTCACGGGAGCGGGGAAGACATGGCAAGGGAGGGGGGAGCCATGCGCCAGGGTCCGTGCGAGCCAGTTGTGTGGCCGTGTTGAAGCTCATGTGTGGCCCCCTTTGCGCGTGTCAAGCGTGAGGAGGGGGGCGAGCGAGGGCACGCACTGGGGCCCACCCTTGTACCACTCGCAATCATTCATCCAAATGTATTGCTGCTCTCGATGTGCTACTTACAGCGAGTCTTTAAATGGGTGTGCTCCGCTGCATACAGGTGTTCTGCATCCATGTCGCAGCTGGGACCCGCACGCCCAGCCCTTCACACCCCGCCCTGCACAACAACGCCCTGCGCACCGAAGCCCAACAAACTCCGCACCTGAGGAACTTGGGCGGCCGCAGCGGCTCCGGCAGCTGCGGCGCCTCCAGCCGCGGCAGCTGCGCGAACAGGTCCGCGCCCACCAGCTCCGCGTACGTCTCCTCGTAGCAGATGCGCACGCCGGAGGGCGGCGTCACCTGCGGCCCGGAGGGCGGGGGGGGGGGAGGGAGGGAGGGAGGGAGGGCCGAAGGGGTGCGGGGGCTGGGGGTGGGCGGGGTGGAACAAGGCATGGCTGGCACCTTGCGCCATATCGTACAGGTGTGGGGGGCCGGGTGTGTTCAGGTCAGGGAAGGCAAAGCCGGCGAGGATTTGAGATAGGTAAGCCAAGTGAACAAAGGCACCTGTGCAGGCCAGCCACCTCGGTGAGCACAGGCTCCATTTGCCGCGGCGGCGCCTCACCACACCGCAGCAGCAGCTTCACCAACTGCCAGCTACAACCCCATGTCCAGTCCAGTCCAGTCCAGTAGTACATGGGGGCCCCATCCACATTCGGTAGTCACTGCCACCACCCTCCTCTCGTGGGACCCATGCACACCTCCTTGGCTTCCTCCGCCTCCTGGGACTCGCTCCTTCCCTCCCTGCTCCCTGCCCCTCCCCGCCGCCTCCCCCCCCCCCCGCCGCCTCCTGCCCCCCCGCCGCCTCCTCTCCTCCGGCCCCATCTGCTGGCGGCTCCTCACCTCGTAGTCGTGCCGCAGCGTCAG
Organism: Chlamydomonas schloesseri; assembly: GCA_016834595.1. Lineage (NCBI taxonomy): Eukaryota > Viridiplantae > Chlorophyta > Chlorophyceae > Chlamydomonadales > Chlamydomonadaceae > Chlamydomonas > Chlamydomonas schloesseri. The sequence continues at coordinate 45,304 of JAEHOD010000066.1, read as the reverse complement.
CCGGGCCGCGGGCGACTCGCGGCTGGCGTCCGGCGCCGGCACCCGTGCGCCGCCCGCCAGCGCGCCCGCCAGCGGCGACACCGCGTCCCGCAGCGGCCCCGCCGGCAGGCCGCCCACCAGGCCGCCCAGCCCCTCACCCAGCAGGCCGCCCAGGCTGCCCAGCGCCGCCAGCGGGGGCGGAGGGCTGAGCAGCAGCTCCACAATGTTGTCCAGCTTGGCGGTGGCGGGGTCGATGCGCTGGTGCGGGTACGTGGTGTGTGTGTGTGTGTGTTGAAGGCGCGGGGTTAAGACGCATTAAGATTAGGGAGGGGAGGGGAGGGGAGGGTCCCAGTCCAGGGTGGTAGAGAAAAAGGGGTCACCATGCCCATGGACAGAACAAGCACTCCATGCTAACGGCCATCCTGATGGCCGTCCAACCCGCCCCCAGCGCCTAACAGCACAACTGGTCACCTCGGCCCCCCACAGGCCCCAACACAGGCCACGAGGCCCCACCACGAGGCCCCACAGGCCCCCAACCCACCTGGTACACCTGGCCCAGGGTGGCGGGGAAGCCCGCCGCGGGGGGGCCCGGCCGTCGCCCGCCTAGGCTACCTGCGGGGTGAGCGGCAGGCAGCATTCAAGGGAACCGCTTCACGTCACCCAACAAAGACGTCAGAAGCTGGCACTTGGGTTTGGCCTAAGGGAAGGGCATCGCCATAACCCGAGGTTGATTCGGGCAAACATGGTATTCCCCACCGGGGGCAGGCATCCCCTTCATCCCCTTCCCGGGGTCCCCTGCCCCTGTGTGTGCGCACTGCCATACAAGCGGCATGGCCTTTAGACAGGCGCGCGACGACTTGAATTTGTAGGGGTTCTATGAGCCCTTCATGGCTCGATCCTGGATTACTCAGCCCCGAGCAGTCCTCAGCAGCTCTGGGTTACGTTCAGTTACGTCCTGAGCTGCCCTCTCATCTTTGTCTCCGCCCTGCCTACCTGCCCACCGACGCCGCAGCCCTTCCCTCCTTCCCTCCCTCCCTCACACCCACCCGCCCACCCACCCGCCCACCCACCTGCCCCGCCATCCACCCCCCTCAGACCCACCGCTGTTGAAGCCGCTGCTGTACACAAGGCGCCAGGTGCCCGCCAGCAGGTCGGCGGCGGCAGCAGGCGAGGAGGGCCCGGAGGAGGAGGAGGAGGTGGTGGTGGAGAAGGGGGCTGCGCTGCCCCCGGCGCCTGCCGCCACCGCGGGCGCCGCCAGCGCCACGGGGCCGCCCAGCCCCTCCAGCTGGCTGCACAGCGCGTCCACCTCCGCCGCCTCACGAGCCTGGTGGTGGCGGCAACAGCGGCAATGGCGGCAACAGCGGCGGCGGCGGCATGATGCCCCTACGGGTTGAGTGCTTGAGCGGCGAGAAGCATTGCGTTTTAGAACTCACATTCGCGGCAAGGCCTCGGTCCAGAGACGATAGCGCTGCCAGCAGCGACACCTGCATTGAAGTGCGCATGATCGTTTGACTGGCAAACCATTGTAAGTGCCCCACTTCTATTTGCACATGCATGTACGACCTGTGCATGGCAATTCGAATACGGTAAGCGCAGTGAATTCCATTACGCCCCCGGCAAGATGTCAACACTCGCAGCAGCAAATTGGTGGCCCACCGTGTGTCTTGTGACCTGACTGTTGCACCCCTCAAACTGCCCTGCACCCCTGCAAACGCCACACCCTGCCGGTCGCTGCCCCACCTTGAGCCGCTCTACGCGCCGCGCGGTGCGCTCAGCAGATGGCTGCCACGTCGGCTGGCCGCCGCCGCCGCCGCTGTTGCCGCCGCTGCTGCTGCCGTTGCTGTGATGGCTGCCGGAGTTGGTGCTAGCTGTGGCGGCGGGGGCTGCAGAGCTTGCCGCTGCAGGGCCAGGTCCAGCAGCGGCTGCAGGTGCTTGCACCGCCGCGGCCGCCATCACAGGCTCAGGCGGCGGCGTAGAGGCAGGTGCCGGCTGCGAGGCGGATCCTGTGTTGCAGATGCGTTGCTGCAGCATCAGTACTGCAACCGAACAAGCAGCATCACGTGCTGAATCCATGCATGCTCATAACAGTATGGTCTCCAAGCAGCAACATACCTGCATGAACCCCAGCTTCCTATTCCAGAATCCCACCCCTCAGCAACCTCTGCCCTCACCACAACCGGGGCCTCTTTCGCCCCTGCTCAACCCACCCACCCACCCACCCCTCCCCACCCGCAATCTTTGTACATCTCACCAGCAGGCGTGTTCTCGTCATCCGGGACGGCAGCGCAAGCAACTTGCGGTCGCCTGGCCCAGCCCCGTGCTAGGTTCATTCCCACCCTGTTCGCCAGTGTCCGCATGAATTTATTGTCAGGTATTGTGATGGTTGCTGCCACGGCTTGATAAATTGCGCTCAAGAACACGCGCATTCTAATGATTCAAGTCATTCGGCATACAAGGGGCGCCGTTTACACCATCAAATTATAAACATGGTATATTCATTTCATAGCTGCCTTAAAGTAGTTTTTGCACCTTGGGATGTTGCGTGCGCGAGCTGGCGCGCGAGCTGCCCCGCGCGCGAGCCCTGCTCCATAATGCTGGCCACTAAGCCGCATTCCTCCGTCGCCTTCAGAGCAAAATGATCGCGGGACACGACGCCGACAGGGAGGGTGTTGCTGAGAAGTGCTTATTATCCCAGTGAACAAGTGGGCGGTTCCTATATATGCCTCAGAAGATGTTATGATAACATGGAAACGAATTACGACGACGACAGTGTGCGACGACAGTATGCCATGCCAGCAATGTGTTTTCGTGCCTTCCACGGATACACGGCGGCGAACCGTCGGCCCGTTTCGTGTGACGCGCCGCATCTGAGGTCCGGTGGTGCAGGGTGGTGCGTCTAGGCGCCCGCTGCACCACGCATGGCCTGGCCAGCCCTTTGGCGGCGGACCCGAAGTCGCTGCAGTCGCCGGGCGCACCGTCCCAGGCACCGTCCAGAGCCGCTCGTTCCCGTGTGCAGCGCTGCGCGCAGGATCGGCGTGGCAAAGGGCAAGCGACTGCACGAATATACCGGAACAGCATGGGTTGTTCCTTACAACTAAGGGGTGGCCGTTCCGGGTCGCATGTTGTGTCGATCAACCGAAGCATCTGCAGCATCGCCTCGCCTCGGCTTTTCAGCTACCGCTATCCACGTCGGTGGAAGCTGCAACGCACATGCAGACAGAACCTTAGCTTACAAAGGCTGCACTGTGTTTCTGGCATTGCAGGTTTGAATCGCTGAGTTCACAGCTCGCCAGTACTCGATGCCGTTAGCGACTTCCACCGAAAAGCGCGCATTGGCGATCTTGCGAAACAAACATTCAAAGGGTTATGTGTCGTGGCTCTGGGCTCTGGTGGCTCTGAAGACCAAGACGCTGCTGCACTCGTACAGTCCCTCAAACGCTGTCTGCACGCCTGCGACAGGTGCGACCCCACTGCCGCCGGCGGAGCTGCGGTTATGTGTGCGGCCCTTGGCCGGTCCAGCCGTCCGGCGCCTCTTTCCTGTGCCACGACGCCCGTCGACTGCAGCACCTGCGCCGCGCCGTGGAAGGGCATGCGTGCGCCGCAGGGGCCCGTATTCCGTGTGCGCTGTGTGTTCAAGCGCCAACGGCAGCACTGATGGGCACCCCGATGCGCTGCCGTGCAAAAGATTTTTTGCGCGTTCCGGGATTTGCACCCGAGTCTTACGCGTGGGAGGCGTAAATGCTACTACTACACCAAACGCGCGGCTTCCCCTCATGCCACTTAAGCGTAGCATAAAAATCCAGAGCACACACGCCTACATTTTCACCACTGGCGTCGGCATGCTGGGCAACACGCACATCCATGGCAGCGCACCCGAAACATGTGTGCGTGTAGCACATATCCCTTTCAACCCTTGTCTGCGGTGGCAGCACCGGCACCGTCGCCCTCACCTCGCCTGCATCACTTCTGGGAGTGCCCCATCGCGCAAAGTGTAGTGGAGCTGCTGCAAGACACGATCAACACTGAGCGCACCTACATGGGCTGCCCTGTGCGGCGGCATCATGTGTGGCTGCTGGAGAGCCCGGATCCGGCGCAGATACAGCAATGCGTTTGGGAGATGGTGGCGCTGGCAGCTCTGAACGCGATGGAAAGTGCATGGCGGTACATGCGGGCGCGGCGATCATTCGGAGTGAGGGCTTTAGAACGGGCAAAGGCGGTGGCCCTGGCTAGCTTCAGAGGCCTGTTAACCGACTTCGCTTCCCTTGGGATACCACGGCGCCGGCGGGATAAGCCATGGCAGAAGGTGACCGACGCACACCCTTTTTGCGTGTGTGCGGAGACAGGTTGGAAGTTGCCATTCCGGATGTGCATGCGCCTGAAGACGTATGAGTGTGCTGTCATACCTACTGTTCATATAATCCTGCAATGCTGCTCAGCATGACAGTCCAAATGAAATGACAAAACATGAGTCGCGAGTGTCATAGCCATGTGCGTGTGTTTGAGATCGGAAGGGGTTGCAGGTCCGGTGGGTTTTCAGGGATGTTGGGACACTGGTTTCAACGGGTCCCCTTGTAATTACCTGCGTTTCTGCCTGTTGAACAGGGGTGCCACTATCTTGGATAAGTGACGCACTCGCTAGTCCTAACACTGCTGAGTTGACACTGGACTTGACTGAGGCAAACATCTCATGACACGAACACGGCTAGCTTTTATCGCCAGGTGTGATGGTCAGGGGAGTGACCCGCGAGCCCGAGAAGGGACCACCTGTAACACTCAGGCACCGTGGCAACGTGTTTTCGGGCAACTGCTCCACACCTACCACCCCTGCTTCCGGCCCATGGCACTATTGACGTCTCGCGCAGACGGCGCGTGGCTTGGCACACCCTCTCTGCCTGCGGACATCCACCGCATCGTCACTGCCCTCTCGCACCTCCCCCCCCCCTGCTGTCGACGCCAGCACATCCCCCCCTCCCCCCTCGCCCCGGGCGCCTGGGGTTGTCGTCAACAGGCCGCTCTGGGGCATCCCGCTGCTGCCCAACGCGCCACCTGCTGCAGGACATCGCCCAGGCCTTGAAGCGCACCACTGGCAGCTTAAGGAATGTCGGCTTCTCCGCACGCCGGGCGATGCCGTCCGCGTAGTCGATGCCTTTGCTGCTTATGAGGCCTCATGGCGCCAGCGCCTCGCCTCCAACCCTGGCATTCACGTCTTCACCATCAGGGCGGCGGGGTGGTCACAGCTCATAGAGACGCAGCTGCAGCCGTCTGGCGCCGTGGCCGCTGCCTTTGCTGACCGCGCCCTGGCCATCGCCGCCATCAACGTCTTGACCCGTCCTGGATTTCCGCTGCTCCACAACACCAACTGCATCCCCCGCTGCCACCGGCGCCCCCTGTTCCCGCCCATGGCGCCATGCCTCCAGCCACAGCTCACCCGCCCCACGCCTCAGCCTCCGATAATACCACCAACGCCAGCCTGCCGACCGTGGATGATGTTGTGGCCATGATCATTGGGCGCTTGGGGTGCGTGGCACATTCATTCAGGGTCACCCGCAACCTGTGCCTCTGACTGCCCTGACTGTGCGGGATGGCGCGGCCTTACAACTGGCCAGTGTCAATGCGGTACGCACACGTCTACACACCGCCTACGTTGCAGGGGCTCATGCGCATCTACCAACTCAGCCTGCACCTGGACGCCCGCACTTTGTTCTCTTCCGGCGGCGCCTGGCGTCCGTGTGGCAAGTGCGGTGGGAGCTGCACCACAAGGAAGTCCTGTGGCGGCTGGCTGTCGACGGCGTGGGCATGCTAGGCAACACCCACACCCACGGCAGTAGCCCTGAAGCCTGCGTGTGCAGCGCGTATCCGCCGCCGGCCGCAGCCGCCCCTATGGCGCCCCCTGCCGCTGCCTCTTCACGGCAGCACCACTTCTGGGATTCTCCCATTGCACGGTGTGTGGTGGACCTCATGCAAGATACCATCAACGCGGCGCGCACGGACGCAGGATGCCCAATCCAGCGTCACCATGTCTGGCTGCTGGAAATCCCAGACCCACAACAGGTGCATCAGTGTGTTAGAGGTCACAAGGGAGAGTACTATGAAAGACTTGTGCGTGCGAAGGGACAGGAACGCCAAGCACCAGTGTGTGTGGGAGGTGGTGGCGCTGGCGGCACTCAATGCTATGGAAAGCGCAAGGCGGTACATGCGGGCACGGCGGCCTTATGTGGCAGGCGCCTTGGAGCGGGCGAAGGCAGTAGCGCTTGCGCAGTTTCGGGGCCTGCTCGCTGATTGCGCGGCACTGTGAGTACCACGACGGCGGAAGGATAAGGCCTGGCAGAAAGTCAGTGACACGCACCCTTTCCTTTGTGTGCGGGACGACCGTCTGGAGGTGGCGATTCCCACCGCTTCGGAGAGCCAACCGCCATCCGTGCTAGGCTGCCGACCCAACACACAGCTGTGCAGGCGTCTCGAAGCTAGGCGGCATACGCCCACCAAACCTCTGTGTCTGCTGGGCTAATGCTTGGTATCCGGAATGGCAACTTCCAACCTGTCTCCGCACACACGCAAACTGGGTGTGCGTCGGTCACCTTCTGCCACGCCTTATCCCGCCGGCGCCGTGGTACTCCGAGAGACGCGAAGTCGGCTAGTAAGCTCCTGAAGCTGACCAGCGCCACTGCCTTTGCCCGTTCCAGGGCCCCCACACTGAAGGGCTGCCGCGCCCGCATGTACCGCCATGCACTTTCCATCGCGTTCAGAGCTGCCAGCGCCACCATCTCCCAAACGCATTGCTGTATCTGCGCCGGATCCGGGCTCTCCAGCAGCCACACATGATGCCGCCGCACAGGGCAGCCCATGTAGGTGCGCTCAGTGTTGATCGTGTCTTGCAGCAGCTCCACTACACTTTGCGCGATGGGGCACTCCCAGAAGTGATGCAGGCGAGGTGAGGGCGACGGTGCCGGTGCTGCCACCGCAGACAAGGGTTGAAAGGGATATGTGCTACACGCACACATGTTTCGGGTGCGCTGCCATGGATGTGCGTGTTGCCCAGCATGCCGAGTTGAGTTGAGTGTTACAGGTGGTCCCTTCTCGGGCTCGCGGGTCACTCCCCTGACCATCACACCTGGCGATAAGAGCTAGCCGTGTTTGTGTCATGAGATGTTTGCCTCAGTCAAGTCCAGTGTCGACTCAGCAGTGTTAGGACTAGCGAGTGCATCACTGAATCAGGAAAGTGGCACCCCATGCTGTTCAACAGGCAGAAACGCAGGTAAATACAAGGGAACCCGTCAAAACCAGTGTCCCAACATCCCTGAATCCCCACCGGACCTGCAACCCCTTCCCATCTCAAAAGACACACACATGGCTATGACACTCGCAACTCATGTTTTTTCAGTTCATTTGGCCTGTCATGCTGAGCAGCAGTGCAGTATTGTATTGTAGTAGGTATGACAGCACACTCATACGTCTTCAGGCGCACGCACATCCGGAATGGCCACTTCCAACCTGTCTCCGCGTACACGCAAAAAAGGGTGTGTGTCGGTCACCTTCTGCCACGCCTTATCCCGCCGGCGCCGTGGTATCCCAAGGGAAGCGAAGTCGGTCAACAAGCCTCTGAAGCTAGCCAGGGCCACCGCCTTTGCCCGTTCTAAAGCCCTCACTCCGAATGGTCGCCGCGCCCGCATGTACCGCCGTGCGTGCACACTCCATCGCGTTCAGAGCAGCCAGCGCCACCACCTCCCAAACGCATTGCTGTATCTGTGCCGGATCCGGGCTCTCCAGCAGCCACACATGATGCCGCCGTACAGGGCAGCCCATGTCGGTGCGCTCAGCGTTGATCGTGTCTTGCAGCAGCTCCACCACACTTTGCGCGATGGGGCACTCCCAGAAGTGATGCAGGCGGGGTGAGGGCGACGGTGCCGGTGCTGCCGCCGTAGACAAGGGCTGAGGGGGATATGTGCTGCAGACACATGTTTCGGGTGCGCTGCCATGGATGTGCGTGTTGCCCAGCATGCCGACGCCGTCTACGGCCAGCCGCCACAGAACCTCCTTGTGCTTCAGCTCCCACCGTACATACCATACCGACGTCATGTGCCGCCGGAACAGCACCAAGCGCTGGCGTCCAGGGGCGGGGGGCCACGTGATGCCGAGTGCTTCAGCCACATATGCGTTGTGCAATCGCGATCGCTCCTCGTTGACGCCGGCTAGTTGCATGGCGGTCCCATCCCGTACAGTCAATGCAGCTAGGGGAACGGGGCGCTGGTGCCCCTGGACGTGCCATCCCACGCGGCCTACTATCATGGCCACCACCTGGTCCTCCGTGGGCACCTCCGTGGCCAAGGCTGGGGCTGCTGGGGCTGCTGGGGCTGCTGGGGGGGGTCGCTGGAGGGTCCGCTGCGGGGGCAGCTGGGGCTGGGATACCGCCGGGGGGATGGTGGGCTGCAGAGGGGGTGGGGACGGCCTGTGGCGTGTCTGTGCTAGCGCGCAGGTGCTGGCGCGCTGCCGCCGCCCACGTGGGATGGACATCTGACAGGAGGGAGTTGACAGCGGCGATGGCCTGTACCCGGTCGGTAAAGGCGCTGGCCACGGCGCCAGAGGGCTGCAGTTGCTCCCGCACTAGCTGCGCCCACTCCATGGCCAGTACAGTGAAGATGTGGATGCCCGGGGCCGTGGCTAGGCGCTGACGCCACGATGCTTCATAAGCGGCAAACGCGTCATAAACACGCACAGCGTCACCCAATGTGCGCAGGTGGCGGCATTCCGTGAGCTGCAGGTGGTACGCTTCGAGCCCGGGGCGGCGACCCAGGGGCGGCGCGTTGGGCAGCAGCGGGTTGCCCCAGAGCGGCACATTGACGCACCACGGGCCAGGAGTGAGTGGGGTAGCGCCGATGTCGACCGCGGGAGGTGTGCCAGAGCCGTGACAATGCGGTGGACGTCCGGTGGCAGAGAAGTGGTGCCCAGCCACGGGCCATCGGCGCGGGCCGTCAGCAGCGCCATGGGGCGGAAGCAGGGATGGTAGGACCGGAGGAGCTGCCCAAATACGCGCTGCCACGGCGCCTGGGTTGCAATGGGGCGGGTAGAGCCGTCACCACTCGCGTAGGCGGCAGCGCGTTTTGCCCAGCGCGCATAGATGTGCTGCCGCAGGGGAAGACTCCCAAAGCCGCCGGATACAGGGTGTCCTGGTAGGAGGCGGGCGGGAACGCCGGTGAGCCGTCGGTCGTGCTGGGATGGGCCCTGGCTGCGGTCGACCAGCTTGGCTACCGCCGCCTCCCAGGTGGCCAACGTGTCGGGCGGCGGTAGGCCGGAATGCTCCATGTGGTACGTGGCCATGTGGGTACCATACGCGGCGGCAGTGGAGGCACGCCCGAACATGGACAGGTGCATGTGGCTAATCTTATCCAGGCGCCGAGCCGCCTCCTCCGTTCGGTGCTTCCAGTCCAGGTCGGGCACTGTGGGCGGGTTGGCGAACGGCACGCCCAGCGCCGTGGCAGACGTGACGACGCGGATACCAGCAATGGAAGGTGCGTCGTGTGGCGCGCCAGTGGCGGTGGGCAGGGGCGCGGCGGGCAGGGGCGCGGCGGCAGCGGCGGGGGCGGCTGGGGCGGTGAGGGCGGCGGCAGCGGCGGGGGCGGCTGCGGTGGGGGCGGCGGGGGCGGCGGCAGCGGCGAGGGCGGCAGGGGCGGCTGGGGCGGCTGGGGCGGCCGCAGCGGCGGGGGGCGGGGGCGGGGGCGGCGGGGGCGGCGAGGGCGGCGGGAGCGGCGAGGGCGGGAGCGGCAGCGGCGGTGGGGGCGGCGGGGGCAGCGGCGGGGGCGGCTGCGGCGGGGGCGGCGGGGGCGGCGGCAGCGGCGGGGGCGGCTGGGGCGGCGAGGGCGGCGGGGGCGGGGTCGGTGAGGGCGGCGGCAGCGGCGGGGGCGGCTGCGGTGGGGGCGGCGGGGGCGGCGGCAGCGGCGAGGGCGGCAGGGGCGGCTGGGGCGGCTGGGGCGGCCGCAGCGGCGGGGGCGGGGGCGGGGGCGGCGGGGGCGGCGAGGGCGGCGGGAGCGGCGAGGGCGGGAGCGGCAGCGGCGGTGGGGGCGGCGGGGGCAGCGGCGGGGGCGGCTGCGGCGGGGGCGGCGGGGGCGGCGGCAGCGGCGGGGGCGGCTGGGGCGGCGAGGGCGGCGGGGCCGGCGGGGGCGGGAGCGGGGGCGGCTGGGGCGGCGAGGGCGGCGGGGGTGGCGGGGGCGGCGGGGGCGGCGGGGGCGGCGAGGGCGGCGGGGGCGGCGGGGGCGGGAGCGGCGGCAGCGGTGGGGGCGGCGGGGGAAGCGGCGGGGGCGGCTGCGGCGGGGGCGGCGGGGGCGGCGGCAGCGGCGGGGGCGGCTGGGGCGGCGAGGGCGGCGGGGGCGGCGGCAGCGGCGGGGGCGGCGGGGGCCGGCGGGGGCGGGAGCGGGGGCGGCTGGGGCGGCGAGGGCGGCGGGGGGGTGGCGGGGGCGGCGGGGGCGGCGGGGGCGGCGAGGGCGGCGGGGGCGGCGGGGGTGGGGGCGGTGACGGCGGCGGGGGCGGCTGCGGCGGGGGCGGCGGCAGCGGCGGGGGCGGCTGGGGCGGCGGGGGCGGCGGCGGGGGCGGCGGCGGCGGTGGGGGCGGCGGTGGCAGCGGCGGGGGCGGGGGCGGCGGCGGGGGCGGCGGCGGCAGGGCCGGCGGGGGCGGCTGCGGCGGTGGGGGCGGCGGGGGCAGCGGCAGGGGCTGGGGCGGGAGCGGGGGCGGGGGCGGCGGCGGCGGCGGGGCCAGCGGGGGCGGGAGCGGGGGCGGGGGCGGCGGCGCTGGGGCCGGCGGGCGCGGCGGCGGCGGGAGCGGGGGCGGCGGGGACGGCAGTGGCGGGGGCCGCGGGGGCGGGGGCGGCGGGGGCGGCGGGGGCGGCGGCGGCGGGGGGCGGCGGCGGCGGGGGCGGCGGCGGCGGGGCCGGCGGGGGCGGGGGTCGGTGGGGGCGGCGGCGGCGGCGGCGGTGGGGGCGGGGGCGGGGGCGGGAGCGGGGGCGGGGGTGGGAGCGGTGGCGGCGGCGGCAGCGGCGGCGGCGGGGGCTGTCGGAGCACGGGCAGGGGCACCGCTGGCGTGACCCACCAGCAGAAGTTCCACCTTGTCCAAGTTCAATTTCTGACCGGTCGCGCGCGCAAAACGGTCCATGTAGCCCAAGAACGCCGGCAGCTCCGCCGCTGAGGCCAGCGCTGCTTCTGTGTCATCAGCAAAAGCCGCCTCAATGGCAGTGGACTGCTGCGGGTCCGCGGGGTCGATGGGGATACCGACGCCACACTCCTTCAGCCAGCAGAAGAGGGCGTGGGCAATGAAGAGATACAACAGGGGGGCGAGGGGGCAGCCTTGGCGCACACCAGCGTAGATCTTGGCCGGGCGAGAGAGGAATCCGTTGACCCGAGCCACAGACACGGTATCGGTGAGCAGCAGCCGCACCCAGGAGATAAAGCTTGCGCCGGCGCCCATAGTGGCCATCACGTCATACAGGAAGTCGCGGTCAATGGTGTCGTACGCCTTGGCAAAGTCCAGGAAGGCGATGATGGCTGACCGGCGCTGCCTTGTCAAGAGCAGGGGGAGGGAGCGGAGGAAGAGGATGTTGCTGCCAATGTCGCGCCCAGGGAGGAACGCCGATTGCTCCAGTGGGATGGTGGCTGCCAGGGCAGGGCTGAGGCGGTTGGCCAGCGCCTTGGTAAGGAGCCGGTAGTCGGAGCACAAGAGGGTGATGGGCCGATAGCTGCCAGCGTTGGCCCGATCACCACGCCCCTTGTACAGCACGGTAATGATGCCCTTCGTGAAGCCCGGCGGTGTGTGCTGGGTGGTGCCGATGGAGGTGAACAGCCGCGCAAGAAGGGGTGCAAAGGCATCCGGGGCAGACTTGTAGATGTCGGTGGGAAGGCCATCCCAGCCCGGCGACTTGCCAGGCTTGCTCGCCGCAATGACCGCCAACACCTCCTCCTGCGACACTGCGCTGGCGCCCGCCTCCTCCATGCGATCGGCTGGTAGCTGAGCTGAGTGTGCTGTGACGGCAGCCAGCACCGCCGTCTTGTCCACCGGGTTGAGATCGGGCGGGGGCTGCCCGATGGCAGCCCAGAAGTCCGCCACAACTTGTGCCGTGCGCCCGGGATCCGTGACCAGATGGCCATGCGCGTCGCGCAGAGCCGCAATGACGGTCGCTTCTTGCGGGGGATGAAGGGCCTCGGTGATGCAGGGGTTGGGGCGCTCGCCAGTGCGGATCCAGTCAACCCGCATGCGGTGTGCGGTGGCTGCAGCCTCCGCCCGCAGAGCGGCAGCAAGCGCAGCCTGGGCTGCGGCCATGGCACTGGCGTGGGCCGTGGGCTGCTGCGAAGCATCGGCCGCGGCACGGGCTGCCTCCAGGTTTGCACGCGCTGTGCTCACTGCTTGCGATGCCCGAAGCACGCGCCGCTTGGCTGCGTTATTGAGGGTGGCGAGTATGGCGGAGAGGCGCCGCTTGTAGGCTGGATACCACAGCAGGAATTCCTCGCCAGCTGGCGGCATGGCCGCCTGCTGGCCCGCCAGCCAAATGCGAAGCTGATCCACCAAGTCGTCATGATCCACGAAGGCAATGCCGCTGCGGCGCGAGCCGGGGCCACGCGCGGGCGGGCGGCGGGGAAGGAGGAGCATGGTGGCCACACGGTGGTCAGAGGGCGAGCTGGTTTCCACCGTGGTGCTGGGCACGTACGGCAGGAGCGCGCTGGAGACGTACATTCGATCGAGGCGCGCGCCACTGGCGTCCCCGTGAGCCAGCTTTTGCAGGTGCGTATAGTCGCGGCTGGCGGGGTGGTGCCGACGCCAGTGGTGAAAATGTAGGCGTGTGTGCTCTGGATTTTTATGCTACGATTAAGTGGCATGACGGGAAGCCGCGCGTTTGGTGTAGTAGTAGCATTTACGCCTCCCACGCGTAAGACTCGGGTGCAAATCCCGGAACGCGCAAAAAATCTTTTGCACGGCAGCGCATCGGGGTGCCCATCAGTGCTGCCGTTGGCGCTTGAACACACAGCGCACACGGAATACGGGCCCCTGCGGCGCACGCATGCCCTTCCACGGCGCGGCGCAGGTGCTGCAGTCGACGGGCGTCGTGGCACAGGAAAGAGGCGCCGGACGGCTGGACCGGCCAAGGGCCGCACACATAACCGCAGCTCCGCCGGCGGCAGTGGGGTCGCACCTGTCGCAGGCGTGCAGACAGCGTTTGAGGGACTGTACGAGTGCAGCAGCGTCTTGGTCTTCAGAGCCACCAGAGCCCAGAGCCACGACACATAACCCTTTGAATGTTTGTTTCGCAAGATCGCCAATGCGCGCTTTTCGGTGGAAGTCGCTAACGGCATCGAGTACTGGCGAGCTGTGAACTCAGCGATTTAAACCTGCAATGCCAGAAACACAGTGCAGCCTTTGTAAGCTAAGGTTCTGTCTGCATGTGCGTTGCAGCTTCCACCGACGTGGATAGCGGTAGCTGAAAAGCCGAGGCGAGGCGATGCTGCAGATGCTTCGGTTGATCGACACAACATGCGACCCGGAACGGCCCCCCCTTAGTTGTAAGGAACAACCCATGCTGTTCCGGTATATTCGTGCAGTCGCTTGCCCTTTGCCACGCCGATCCTGCGCGCAGCGCTGCACACGGGAACGAGCGGCTCTGGACGGTGCCTGGGACGGTGCGCCCGGCGACTGCAGCGACTTCGGGTCCGCCGCCAAAGGGCTGGCCAGGCCATGCGTGGTGCAGCGGGCGCCTAGACGCACCACCCTGCACCACCGGACCTCAGATGCGGCGCGTCACACGAAACGGGCCGACGGTTCGCCGCCGTGTATCCGTGGAAGGCACGAAAACACATTGCTGGCATGGCATACTGTCGTCGCACACTGTCGTCGTCGTAATTCGTTTCCATGTTATCATAACATCTTCTGAGGCATATATAGGAACCGCCCACTTGTTCACTGGGATAACAAGCACTTCTCCGCAACACCCTCCGTCGGCGTCGTGTCCCACGATCATTTTGTTCTGAAGGCGACGGAGGAATGCGACTTGGTGGCGAGAGACGAGGAGCCCTCGCAGCTCGGTTAGTCTCGTTACGCTCACTTCCAATCCTATAACACACACTAAGTTGTGAAACGTATGGGTGCGTCGCGCCCCGTGCGGTGGCCGGGGCACGCCAACCCCAACAGTTCAGTAGTTGTATTTCTCCGAATCACGCGCAACGCGCATCGGCAGCCTCAAACTCAGCCCCGATTTGGTATCAGGCTGCTGCGCGCACCGTAATTGAAGTCAACCCCGACGCGCCGGTGACCAATACCGCGGCAGCGCTTGTCACGCGTCATCCGCCAGTCGCCAGTCCGCCGCCAGCCGAGTTCGCATGGGTCACAGCAGGGACCTGCCGGCGCAGTTTACGAGCCAGCACAGCCAAGCCAGCACAGCCAATGCACTTCCAGGTGGGACTCGCACCTGCCCCCAACACTGCCCCTGCCACCAGGCCAGCCACAGCCATCAGGCCTGCCACAGCTGCCAGCCCCCAGCCACTGCTACAGCCGGCCAGCCAGCCAGCTGCTACAGCCCACCAGCTGCTACAGGCTGAGGCGCATGCAGCGCATCAGGCCGCAGCGCCAGCCCACCAGCACCCACACCGGGTCGCCCACACCCTCGCTGCCGCCCACCACGCCCTCGTCCGGCCCCCCGAACTCGCCCGGCATGTACTCCTGCTGCTGCTGCTGCTGCTGCCCCTGGCTGCCGTACGGCCCCTGCTGCGCCCCCGGGGCACCCTCCTCAGCACCGCCGCCGCCGCCACCGCCACCGGTGGTGTCGCGGGGGCCGTACGCGCCGTGGCCTCCTCCGCGCCGCCGCCGCCGCTCCTCCCCCGCCTCGGCGGCGGCGGCGGCGCCCCGACCGCCGCGCCCCCGCCCCCGCCCAGGTGGCCTGCCCCTGCCCCTGCCTTGTCGGCCCTCCTCATCCTCCTCGTCGTCCTCCTCCTCCTCGCTCTTGGTCGCGCCCTCGCTTTCCTCCTCTTCCACCACCACCCCATCCTCTTCCTCCTCACTGCTGCTGCTGCTGCTGCTGCCGTCTGCCTTGAAGTCCGAATCCGCGCCGCTGCTGCTGCCGCTGCCGCTGTCCTCCTCATCGCCATCGCCATCGCTGTCGTCCGCATCGCTGCCCTTGTCGGCCTTGCCGGCCTTGGCTCCTGCTTTCCCCTTCTCGCCGCCGCCCTTGCGGCCTCCTGCGCCCCCTGCCCCCCGCCCCCCCTTGCTGCCCGCCTGCTCCTGCTCCTGCGCCGCCTGCGCCTGGCTGCGCGCCCGCGCCGCCACCTTGGCCGCCCGCTCCGTGCTGCGGCCGGCTGGGGCTACTGCCCCCGCTGCAGCTGCCGGCGTCTGCTCCAGCTTCTGCGCTGGCTGGCCTTTGGCGCCGGCCCTCTGCCGCTTCGCCGCGGGGGGCTGCTCCTCCCCCTCCTCCTCTTGCTCCTCCTCTTGCTCCTCCTCGTCATCCTCCTCCTCCGCCTCCGCCTGCTTCGCGGCGGCAGCGGCGCCCTGCGCCCTCCCCCTCCTTGCAGCAGCAGCAGCAGCCGCAGCCGCAGCCGGCTTGCGCTTCCGCCCGGTGGTGGTCTCCCCGGGCGGCCGCGCTTTGGGCGGGCGGCCGATCTTCTTGCCGTTCCTGGTGTAGCCGGGCCGCCGCTCGCCGTCGCCGCCATCCGGGTCAGGCTCGGCCCCACCCCTCGGATCCAGCCAGGCCCCGGCCGCGCCTCCAGACCTGCCCGCTGCTGCCGCCGGCCCCGCGGCCTTGCGCGCCAGCCACGCCACCCGCTGCTGCCGCCGCGCCTCCGCCGCCGCGGGGTTGGCGCAGGCGGCGGCGGCTGCGCCCTCAGCCTCCACGCCGGCGCCGGCTGCCGCCGCCGCACCGAAGCCGGCGCGCACGGTGTAGATGGCTGCGGCGGCGTCTGGGATGATGTCGGGCGGGCGCTGCTGGGCGGAGTGCTGGCCGGCGCCCTTGTCCGCCCTTGGTGGGGTGGAGGGGGCGGTGGAGGGCGGTGGGGCGGTGAGGCGGTGGGGCGGTGAGGCGGTGGGCATGCGGGGGAGGAGCGGGCGGCAGGCAGGTGCGGGGGCGAGGCACGGGGAGGGGGTGCCATCAGGGGTGCCATGCATTGAGGGGACGGGAGGGAAGCGCCGAAGCAGCACACACACGCAGGGTGCAGGACGAGGCCGTGGGTGCAGCCGCCTCTGCTGTCCCCTCGCCCCCAAACCCAAGGTTGGCTTGCTTTTGGTTACCGTTACCGGTATGCAATGACTAACCAAGACCTAAAAGGTTGAGGCCACACCACCACCGCGCTCTGGGTTGGGCTGGCTGGTTCGGGTTCTCTTGGTCGTTTCGCTTCTGGTTTCTGGAAAAAACTACCCCACTCCTTCCCTCTCTCTCTCTCTCTCTCTCTCTCACACACACACACACACAAACACACACACACACACACACACACACACACACACACACACACACACACACACACACACACACACACACACACACACACACACACAACGAACCCCCACGCGACTCCCCACCCCGCGCGACTTCCTCTGCTCCCCTTGCACCCGCAGCCCCACGCCCACTCCCACCCACCCCCACCGCCCAACCCCACGCCCACTCCCACCCACAGCCACCGCCTCCCTCGCCTCCCCTCCCCCACGCCAACCCGCCACCCCCCCCCACTACCCTACCTCTTCCAGTTGAGCCCGCCCGCGTAGAACAGCTGCAGCGCCTCCACCTCGGCCGGCCCCAGCAGCCGCAGCAGCGGGCCGTCCCTGGCGCGTGTGTGTGTGTGTGGGGGGGGGGGCAGCGTGTGGCCGCGCGTGTGAGATCGCGTGTGTGTGGGTGGGTGGGTGTGAGGGCGGTGTTTCAAAGGTGGTGTGGGGTGGGGTTTGTGTGGGGTGGGGGGCGGGTGGGAGGGAAGGGGCCCGGGGGTTTACGGAGGGCAGCGAGTGCGCCTCGAGGGAGGGAGGGATGGAGGGAGGGGGGGCAGCTCCTGCCCGACCCCAACCCATAGCTAGCTCCCTGGGGTCGCATCCTTGGGGCCCCACCCCCTGAAGACCCCACCCCCCGCCCCCCATTGGCCATGGGGCAGCTCACCCATGCCGACCCGCGCCTCCTTCAAACCCACACCACCATCACCTGCGTCCCCGGCCCGCCCAGCTCCCCCCCCCCGACCCCCATCCCCATCGCAACACCCCCCCCCCGACCCCCATAAACACACACCACAACCCCACAACCCCCACAACCCCCCCCCCCTCCCCACCTGACCAGCCCCGCCAGCGGCACATGCGGCCGGCGGTAGCGGCTGTCCGCGGGGAACTCCCAGGCCGCCGCCGCCGCCAGCCCGTCCGCGCCGCCGTACAGAACCGCGTGCAGGGCGGGGCAGTAGGCCACCGCCCACAGCGCGGCGGCGGAGCTGGGCTCTGTGTGTTAGAAAAGCACAAGGGAAAGAAATCAATGACGAGGGAGATGTAGACAGACGTTGGGGTAGGTAGGGGTAGTTCATTCCAGAAACCAGGGGGTGCTGGCAGGTAGGTAGGTAGGTAGGTAGGTAGGTAGGTAGGTAGGTAGGTAGGTAGGTAGGTAGGTAGGTAGGTAGGTAGGTAGGTAGGTAGGTAGGTAGGTAGGTAGGGGGGTGCGGCAGGCGGCAGGTGGTGGTGGGCAGTGCTGGGGGTGGTTCAGCCGGGGGTGTAGGGGTGCGGCAGGGGGCTAGGTAGGCAGGCGGGTAGTTAGGTGGGCATGCGGGTATGTGGTAGGGTGCACAGCAGTAGAGGTTCACCGCAATCAACTGCCCAAGGCAACCACTCAGAAGTCCCTTCCCCTCCACCCCACCCACACCCGCACGCCACCCACGGCCCTGCCCGCCCGCCCTGCTGGCCAGCCCCAGCCCCAGCCCCAGCCCCAGCCCCAGCCCCAGCCCCAGCCCCAGCCCCGGCCCCGGCCCCGGCCCCGGCCCCGGCCCCAGCCCCAGCCCCAGTCCCAGCCCCAGCCCCGCACCCCCAACCCTCCCCATCCTGTCTCGCTTATACTCGCACACACCCTTCCACACACTCTTCCACACACATGCACACACACACACACACATTCTCTCACACACACATTCTCTCTCACACACAAACACGCACACTTCCTCACACGCGCAAGCGCGCACCTGCCGCCGCCGCGGCGGCCGCGGCCGCCCTGCCCCCCCTGCCGGCGCCCGCGCGGCGGGTGCTGCTGTTGCTGAAGGCCGCCAGCCCCAGCCCGCCGCCGCCGTCGTCGCTGCCCAGCACCGGCCCCGCCTCCAGCAGCAGCAGCCGCAGGCAGCCGTCCTCGTACGCCACCGCCAGGCCGGCGGGCCGCCGAGTCCAGGCCGCGCCCTGGGCGGGTGGGGGGTGGGTGGGTAAGGGTGGGTAAGGGTGGGTAAGGGTGGGTAAGGGTGGGTGGGTAAGGGTGGGTAAGGGTGGGTTACTGGTAAACGATCCCGGTGAGAAACAACGTTGCGAAGAACATGACTGCGCTGCAGCTGGGATACGCAGCCGCCTATGTGGGTGGGTGGGTGGGTGGGTTAGTGGGTGGGTGGGAGGGGTAGTCCATTCCAGAACCCAAACCAAAAGGGGGGTTGGAGGGGGATGGTTCATAGCCAATCATAGGAGAAGCCTGGCAAGCCCACCAGCCGAATCCGAACGGGGCTGCGGGTTGGGGCGGGGGCAGCTGTGAGATGTGGGATCATGAGGTGCGCTGCTGCCTGACCTGACCTAACCTGACCTGGCCCCCCGCCCGCCCGCCCCCCTCCCAGCGCCCCACCACCCGGCCTCAACCCGGCCTCCCTCCCGCGGCCTCCCACCCTCCCGGCCCCCCCCCCCCAAGAAAGCCCCCCCACCCTCCCCCACGCCTCCAAGCCCCCCCCCCTCCCGCACGCACGTGCGCGTAGCTGCGGTGCATCACGCGGTCGACCAGCGGCCCACTGCTCGTGTCCCTGTGGGTGGTGGGGTGAGTTGGGGTGGGTGGGGGGGTATTGGGGGGTGGGGGTATTGGGGGTCCCCAGAGGGCCGGAGCGGGGGGAGCCCGGGGGCAACGAAGGGGCTACACAGGGCACTGGCTGCCACTGGCTGCGTCAACCCAGCCAGTCAGCCAGTCAGTCAACCCAGTCAGTCAGTCAGCCCACGCAGTCCTCATTGTCGCCTCACCCACCTCCCAAACCCTAAACCCCCAAGTCCACCACCTCCACCCCCCCCCACCCTTTCCACACACATACACACGCACAGGCACGCAGGCACGCAGGCACACAGGCACGCACGCACCGGTCGTCCCAGATCTTGACGCGCCCCGAGTAGCCGGTGGTGGCGAACAGGTGACCCCCCGGGCCGCAGCCGCTGCCGCCGCGCCCGCCCAGCCCGCAGCCCAGGCCTGCCAGCACGTCGCCGCCGCCGTTCCCGTTCCCCTGCTGCTGCCCCTCCTCCTCCTCCCCATCTGCCGCCG
Source organism: Chlamydomonas schloesseri (assembly GCA_016834595.1). Taxonomy (NCBI): domain Eukaryota; kingdom Viridiplantae; phylum Chlorophyta; class Chlorophyceae; order Chlamydomonadales; family Chlamydomonadaceae; genus Chlamydomonas; species Chlamydomonas schloesseri. Next base: position 25,860 of record JAEHOD010000066.1, on the reverse strand, counting down.
CCGCCACCGCCGCGGGGTCCTCCCCATCCCCCGTCTCCATCTCCTCGGCCCCCGCGCCTGCTGCTGCTGCTCCTCCTCCTCCCGCCTTCGCCCGTGCCGCCCGCTGCTGCTGCTGCTGCTGCTGCTGCTGCTGCTGCTGCTGCTGCTGCCTGGCCCCGCTGCCCCTGAGCCAGTCGGTGTCCCACACCGGGTTGCTGACGACCGCGCGCAGCGACAGCGGGTGGTCGGCCTGCACGTGGAAGAGCAGCTGCAGGGGTGGGGGGTAGGGTGGGGTTACCAGCCCAAACTGAACCAATCTAAAGGAAGCGGAGTTAAGCAATGCAGTTAAGGCGATACAACAAAATATTGCGAGGTTGAAGTGGGGGGCAAGGGGGGGGGGGTTAGGGATCATGGAGTAGGGGGGGGGAGGGGAGGGAGGCCGGCGGCGGAGCAGCGCGGGATCGGGTGTGCGGGTCGGGAGGCGCAAATGCGCACTTGTTGTGGGGGCGCCGAGGTAGCAGGTAGCTGCCGCAGCCGGGAGAGGATCTTGAAGCTCTGGGTCGCCAAGGCGCCAGTCTGTCAGTCAGGGGGGGAGAGAGGGCGCCTCCCGCGCCCCCCCCCCCACCCGGCACTTCACAAACTACTGGCTACCCCCCCCCCTGGCTACCCCCCATGGGAACACCAACTCAACACTCCAGCTTCCACCTTGCTGGGGCAGGCAGGCAGCCAGGCAGGCAGGCAGGCCGCCCTCATCGCACTCACTGGTGCCCGACCCGACCCGACCCCACCCCACCCGCCCCCCACCCCACCCGACCCGACCCGCCGCAACCAGCTACACCAGCAGCCCCAGCAGCCGCGCATTTGCACTCACGCACCCAAGCACCCGGCCTCCCCCACCCGTCCCCAGCCCCGCCCGCCAAAACCGCCCGCCCAAACCGCCCGCCCAACCGCCGGCCCAACCGCCCTAACCACCTGCTGCCGCTCCAGGCGGTCGGAGCGCGGCAGCCGCCACAGCGCCACGCTGCCGTCCCAGCAGCCCAGCAGCAGCGCGGGCGGCGAGGGCGCGCCGCCTGCCCCTGCTGCCCCTGCTGCGGGCTGCGGCAGGTGCCAGTCGGCGCAGGAGGGCATGGCGCCGCCCAGGTGCTCGCGACCCCGCAGCACCACCGCCGGCCGCAGCAGCCGCAGCAGCACGGGCGGCGGCGGCGGCGGCGGCGGCGACAGCTCCTGGGGCAGCTCCCGAGGCAGCTCCTGCGCCTGCTCCTCGCCGTCGCCACCACCGGCAGCACCACCGGCAGCACCGCCACCGCCGGGTGTCGCGCCGGCTGATGCTGACACCACCACCGGCACAATAGCACCCGGCCCCACCTCCGCCTCCTCCGCCTCCTCCTTCGCACCCTCCTTCCCCGCCCGGGACCGCGTGCTCTCTGCTGCTTGCCTGCCCCCAGCCGGCGTGCGCCTGTCGGCGCCGGCACCGCCACTCGGCTGCGGCTGCTGCCGCTGCGCCGGCGCCTGCTGGGGCTGCTGGGGCTGCTGCTGCTGCTGGGGCTGCAGGCCGCCCAGCAGGCTGCAGGGGTCGGGCACCGCCGCCACCACCACAGTGCCGTCGCCCAGCACCAGCGCCAGCAGCCCCAGCACCGGCAGGCTGTGGCTGTGGCTGTGGCTGTGGCTGTGGCTGTGGCTGCTGGGGGCGGGGGCGGAGGGGGTGGGGGCTGGGTCGTGCGGCCAGATGCAGCCGGGGGCGGGGCACCACTTGAGGTCCCAGCACACAGCGCCGTCGTGCGCCAGCTGCGCCACACAGCGCGGCAGGCCCTGGCGGGCGGGCGGGCGGGGGGGGGGATGGGGCGGGGGGGGGGGGGAGATGGGGTGAGGTGGGGAGAGCGGCCACAGGGGGCACGGGCAGGACTGGCGGCAGGACGTGTGAGGAGACAGGACGTGGCAGGTAGTATGGGTGCAGAGGGGGGTGTGTAGGGGGGGGGTGCCGCACCGCGCTGCTTGCCTGGCTGTGCGCCCGTGTGTCTCTCATGGTCCGCAGCCCATGCCCATGCCATTCATACGGTAATCCCACCACCAGCAGCAGCAGCAGCAAGCAATCAGCTCTGTGCTGCCAACACCTAACGACCGCCGCCGCACCCCCGTCATCGCAAACAACCCCGAGGAGGCCACAGCAGGCTCACTCGCACGCAGCCAGCCAGGCAAACGCAAGAAGTTGGTATGGCATAGCCTTAGAACACACGGCATACAAACAACATACAGCAACACGCGCACACGTCACACGGCAGCAGGCGTGCGCGCCACCAGGTGTGTGCGTGTGTGCGTGTGTGTGTGTGTGTGTGTGTGTGTGTGTGTGTGTGTGTGTGTGTGTGTGTGTGTGTGTGTGTGTGTGTGTGTGTGTGTGTGTGTGTGTGTGTGTGTGTGTGCGCGCACCTGCACCTGCCACCCCACCCCTACCCGCACCTGCACCTGCACCTGCCACCCCACCCCTACCTGCGGGCACAGCTCCGAGGTGGCGGCGTGCGGCAGCGCCCACAGCTGCACCGCGCCCGGCCCCGACACCGGACTGTTCACCACGTTGGCGGAGCGGCCCACGGGGTGCACCGACACAGCAGCCCACTCGTGCTGCGCGGCCGCCGGCAGGGCGGCCGCCGCGGCCGCCACCCCCCGCCCGCCGCCACCACCCCCACCGCCTCCCCCACGCGCACTGGAGGCGGAGGAGGAGGGGCCGGCCCCGGGGCCCGCTGCTGCTGCCCCTGCTGCTGCTGCTGCTGCCGCTGCCGGCTCAAGGCACAGCGCGGCCGCGGGCACGCCGCGCGGGGGCGGCCGGAAGTCGGCGTTCCACACCGGGCCGCCCGCGAACGAGGCGGCGTCCACCACGAACGGCGCTGCTGCGGAGGAGGAGGAGCCCGGAGCCGAGGCTGCTGCACCCCCTGCTGCACCCCCTGCTGCACCACCCGCGGCAGCTTCATCACTACTGGCCGTCACCAACGGGTAGGAGGAGAACAGCGGCAGCGACAGCTTGCCGACGGCATCGGAGAAAATGCCGCCCGGCCGCGGCAGAGTTTCTGGATCTAGCTGGCATTTCGGAGCCAGCAAGAGAGGTGATTCCGGGGCAAAGATGCGGCCGTAGGGCGTGGCCTCCGCTTCGGCCGCGCTCAGCACCGCGACAGCCTCGCGCGGGACCGCCCAGGTGCCGACAGGAGGCACCCAGGCGGACATTTATGATTACGTGCTATGCAATTGGAATGAAGTGGCGACACAAACGCATCTAGAAAGTCCTGCTGAGCCAAGAACGCGGGAAAGTCAACAATCACATTGCCAGGGAGCCAAACTGTTTGAGTTAAGCAGGAGCCAAAAACATTCGTTTGGCAAAAGTGAAGTAAAAAGCTGCGATGTCAGCAGGGCGTGCGGCGGATGACAGATTCATCGGCACGAACCGTGCGACGCCCGGCAACCCCGTCTTGCCCCCTGCCTTGCTCGCGAGTCGTGGCCCGGCCCGTACCCCAGGCGAGCAATCTTGCTGACCGGCAAGAAGGCTTTCGTGCTTTGGTTCTTACGGGCGAAAATCTTGGGCTTCGTCTTCGAGTCAGCCTGGGGAGCCGATGCCGCACGCATCTAGGCTGCAGGCCTGCGAGCATTAATAGCTGCACCTCCGTTGCGTTGCGACATGCAAGTGCTCACAAGTGCACATGTGCTGCGATCTGATCGCGACTCGCGCAAGTGGTCTTACACATATGCTGCGATTTCCCTTGCCAAATGCTCCAAAACGGCAAGGAAACAGCCAGGGTTTGGGGCTCGGGGCAGTGGCATCGGGGCTGGGGGCGGCGAACGAGCCTTGCCCCTCCGTCCCGGCCTGTCCCGGCCACCCCACCCCACCCCACCCCCACCGCCGCACCGCGCCCCCTTCCGGCAACTTTGCTACTCATAAGCGTAGGAGACTAAGTCGCATGCAAGCTCGCATTACCAAAACTGCAACACGACAGCTTTCAAGGCATCGTACGTGTCAGTCACGTACGAAGCCCTGAGGACCTCACACCTACCGGGGTTCACCTTGCAGTCCACAGCCGCAGCGGCCCGGAGGGAGCGGCCCCGTCGATGTAGCAAGCAAGGGAACAGCTTTCCGCAATTTTCCCGTAAGCAGGCCAGCCCTCCCGTCCCCCACGCACAAACAGCAAAACATATACAAGAGGGGCAGAGGCTGATAAGTGCGCGCTGTAACTGACCCGACAGAGGTTGCTGGCCGTGGATGTTGGCGAGCGTTTTGCTGCCGCGCTTTCCTCACACTCCAGGCAATGCCACCACAGACAATGCGACGCCACGCAGTGCGCGATAGCGGGAGACATCGCAACTGCAGGCAGGCGTCCAGCGTCCACGGATGAGCGCTAGTTCGAGGGTGGAGTTAATGCGAGCAGCGTGCAGCAAGACAATGGCCGGGCGACAGCGTGCAAAGCAAGGGCGACAAGGGGTGTCAGCTTTGTACAGCTGGAAAATGGGCTGAGCCCCAATACAGTCACGGGGTGGGTGGCTGCTTCAAGGGAATGAGCGTTGGGCCCATGCCGACGATGCGCGAGCTCGGGGCTTAGGACTCGGTCAGCACAAGGCACGCGTGCCTGAATCCCACACGCCATCCACGCGAGTCAAGGGCCCCCTTGCCACCAAGTCCAAGCAATTTTGTAGCCCTCTACCGCACTGCAGACGTCCCCGATGCCCGACACTCCTCGGGCTGGGCGCGGGGTGGGAGCGACCTCGGGGCTCCTCGGCATCTTAGGACGGGCGACAGACAAGTTGCCACAAACTCGCGTTTTAGTTCCCCGAGTTGCTTGAAACAAACATAGATTGCTTTATAGACCCTATAAACGCGGGCGTAGGTGACTATCCTCGCGACCTCGCGAAAGTCAATCGTCCATGGACGCGCAAAGGCACTTCTCGCTCCGCCCGAATGTTCCCTGCCGCCTATTTACGTGCAATAGACAATAACAAATCCTAATACGTGGCAGTCGCGGTTTGTGCCAGTATGATACTTTTTGCCGACGCAGCCACGAACGAACGCACGCACCAGGGGTTCCCCTGGCACGCACGCACGCACGCACGCACGCACGCACGCACGCACGCACGGACAGGGGTGTTTTGGGGGAGCTTTGCCCACCCCCCCTCCGGGACGCTTCGCTGGGGGGGCTCAGCCCAACAAGGGGTGTCAGCTTTGTACAGCTGGACAGGGGGTGTCAGCCTCCCCTGGTGTCAGCTTTGTACAGCTGGACAAGGGGGTGGTGCGCTTCGCAAAGCGCTAAAAGGGCGAGGCCCGTTGAGAGGAAGGGTACTCCACTAGTTAAGATTGCGGTGTTACAGAGGGGACAACCCGAGCGCGCAAGCACACAAGGGCCGTCTGAAGCTGCAGCAAACCCTCCCGCAGTCGGAGTCCGCGTGACTGAGTTAAGATTGCGTGTTTACAGGAAAGGACACGCCGAGCTCGCAAGCGAGCAAGGGGCATACTCGGGCCCTGGGCTGACATAAGCCAGAGGGATCCACCCTGCGACCGGAAACCACCGCCAGGTTTTGCTGCCCACTTTCAAGTCCTCAGTCCGGCAACTCCACGCACAGTGTGTCGAAACCAAGTCAGACACCCGGATGCATGACCCGTCACAGCCACACCGCACAGCTTCCTCATTGCCAAGTCCAAAGAAGCAATGCTTCAGTTAAGATTGCGTGTTTACAGGAAAGGACACGCCGAGCTCGCAAGCGAGCAAGGGGCATACTCGGGCCCTGGGCTGACATAAGCCAGAGGGATCCACCCTGCGACCGGAAACCACCGCCAGGTTTTGCTGCCCACTTTCAAGTCCTCAGTCCGGCAACACCAGTTAAGATTGCGGTGTTACAGAGGGGACAACCCGAGCGTGCAAGCACACAAGGGCCGTCTGAAGCTGCAGCAAACCCTCCCGCAGTCGGAGTCCGCGTGACTTCGCGCACAGCGAGTCCCAGCCAAGCCATGGCCCGCCAGATCCCCACCGTTTGCATCGTGGCCACAGTCCAGATACGACAGGGGTGAACCCCAAACAGCAACAGACCTAGTAGGGTGGCGCAAAGTACACACACCAGCCAAGGCGCAAGCGTCTAGGCACCCGTGCGAAATACCAAACAGCACCCCACCGCCCAACCCCACGCCCTGTTAAGGGGACGGAGGCGGGGATTCAAAGTCGTAAGGCAACACCAGGAGCATACCATCATCATGGCCACGAGCGAGAAAAGGGTGGCCAGGCGAAACCGTGTCCCAGCCCTTCGGCCGAATACCCAGGCTCACATATGTTTGCAAACGGCCCCAAAAGTCCGCAACGACAGCCAAGCCAATGCTAAGAACAAGGGCGGACGGCAGAGTCTGTCGCGCTGCCAAACCAGCCATCACCACCCGTTGCCGCCCAAGATCCATGGCGGACATAGCGGCAAGACACACAACGTCCCACACCGGCTGGCGCAGGCCCGCAGGCGGCCGCACCAGCCACAGGTCCTCACGCGAGAAGGCAGACAGAGCCTCCTCCGGATGCCATCCCAGTGCCATGCCCATACTCTCCCGTAACGCTTGGGCGACCCGACACTCCCAAAACCAATGGCGCCGGTCCCCATCCTGCATACGCACACCGCAGGCATGGCACGGAGCTGCATTACCAGCCGCCAGTTCCCGCGCATGGAGGGGGAAAGCCCAGCACGCATTCGCAGCCACTCTCCACAACGCCTCTTTGTGCTGGTTTTCCCATTTAAGGCCCCACAACCGCGCCAGAGTTCCCGAAAACGCCCCGGCCGCTAAGGGCACGTCCGTATCTAACACACCAGCATCCAGAATGTACGCCCGGTGCTTAGCGTGCAGGGCCGCTAATTGCGGCGCCATCTGCAGCACTGTCCCCGCCTTGACCGTATACTCCGTCAGCAGCAGCGGTGGGCCGGCCTCTTGTGACCATCCCAGCCCTTGCACCACCTGCCGCACAGACTCCGCAGTAGCCTGTGCTAGCGCTGCGCCCTCCAACGGCAGGGCAGCGGCACGACCCCGCGCCAGCCGCGCGGCGCGCGCGGCCGCCGCCCAGCCAGGCGGCAGGAGGGCGACCGCCTCCGCAAACCGGTCCGCCGCATCTTGGACTGAGGCCGGGCCGCGTAGGGGCGACGGCAGAGTCCGCCACCGATACCTGAGCACCCGCCTCCACACATTATTCAAGTACATCTCGTCAAAAGCCTCAGCAAACCGTGTCCCCCAGCGGCCAGGGTGCTGACTGGCCTCACGATACTCATCCAAGCCGTCATGCGCATCCACCAGTTGGCCCACACGCAACAGGCCTGGGAGAGCGTACAGATCCGCAAACGCCACATCCCACGTGCTGCTCCCCACACACAGGGCTGGGTTAGCCCACAAGGGCACATGCGCCACCCACGCCCCGGGTGGGGGCGGCGCCACCAACGACAACGGCGGCAAGTGCGACAAAGCGCCCAACAAACGCACAAACGGGGGGCAGGCCGGGGACAGGGGACGCCCCAGCACTGCCGAGCCACCCCCATGCACCAATAACCGCAGCGGCGTCACATCCAAACACAGCTGACGAAGCCACGCGACCACCACCCGGGTCCAAGGAGGGACATACGGCAGCAGGCCACACGCACCCAGCACACACCGCACTGCCAACCCCGCCTGTCGCGCCTGCACGTGCTGCACCAACGGGAGCAGGCCCACACCCCCAACCACCGGAGGCAGCTGCATAATGTCAAGGGACACACCAGGCGGCCGAGCGCGTGCATTAGCCTCATATTTGGCCGGAGACAGCCGCCGGTCCACCACCGCCGCAACCCGCTTCAGGAGGCCCTGGACAGGCGCCTGAGTACGGGGGAGCCCCGCAAACTCTAAATGGTACAGTACTTTGCCAAGTGCATACGCCGACACCGCCGCCGCCCGTCCGAACATGGACACAGGCATACGCACAATTTTGCCGAGGACACTGATCACGCCCTCAAACGCAACGGGCGGCGTGGCGGTGGCCCAGTCCCCAAAGTGGACCCCCAGGGACTTAGACGTAGGCACAGCCCGCCAACCTGGGGGCAGCGGTGGGCCCGCCACGCCTGCCGGCAAACCACCCCCGCCCCCCCCTGCCGCCCCCAGCAGGAGCTCCTCAGTCACCAAGTGCGCCTAAACGCCGACCCCGGGTCGCGCATCGGTAATATCGAATTCCGAAAAAACGTTCTTATTGTCGTTGTAACAAAGAACCAAATGCAATTAATTTTCAGAGCGACCAAAACCAAAAAACTGGTACTTTGCGGTCAAACTATTTTCTTTACAAATACCTTGTATAGGAGTATATAAAACATAAAACAACTGGAGGAATGCGGCTCCCGGCGACAAGTTCATACTTCTCAGTGACTCAGTGACTTCTCAGTGACGATTGACAAGGGCACCCCGAAATATGGCCGCAATCCTCCCGTTATAAGTTTCGTACGGTATCTTGTAATATGAAATTAGAAATACCTATACAAATTAAATGGCAGCAGCGTACAACAGGCTCGGCGACGAGTTCGGCACGAACCTGGATCCAAACCCCATACGCACAACACAGACTCCTTTACAGCGGCGCCGCCAGGCCCGCCTTTATGCTGCCCTATGTATAGACATGATGGACAACTTGACCGACCCTGGGTCAATCAAGCGTACTTTCTGAATAGCGCGTTTCGCGAGCGCCGAGCAAGTGCAATCGAAAGGCCGCGTTGCACAGGCGCCAAAAGTCGCTCTGGTTTCGCGCATAATCGAGTCTGCGACAAATTAATTTGCTGCAGCAATTGTAATCGCGAGCAAGTTCGCGTGGAGCGGCCTTTCGGCCGACCTGGGTTTTGCTATCAGCTTCTACATGCAAGCGCTATCGAATAGCCTTGTGGGTTTTCAAGGACAGTGAAATTTTCACAGGGCGGTTACTGAGAATTGACCGCGACTTCCCAGCCAACATCCCGAGCATGCGAATGCCAGGAACCCCGGCCGACTCCCCACGAGGTCCACGACCTCTTCCCACTTTCTTCCCTCTTTCGCCCTCTTTATGCTGCCAAGGTTTATAGATGATTTCGGGCGAAAAACGACCCCGGGTCATTTCATCGATGTTTTTTTCCTGCGCGAGACGGGACGTTCAGGAACTACCGTCGAGATGACAGAGCGACACAGCGGTTCCTGACAGCCGTAACTTCTCAAAAACTGCTGCCCAGAAAAATTAGTGAATGTTCTGTATTGTAGCAATATTCGAGAGGGAGACACAAGACCTCCGAAGTCTTGCAAGACCATTTCCCGGCCGAAAAGCGGTGAAGACAATAAATGGTCGGCCGACATGAAATGTGCTAAAGAAATTATACCACGTTGCTTTTTTGGCGTGCTCTGCGGGGTCCCTCCTACGCGTTCTTGATCGCGCCATCGCTTCAGAGTTTTGCATGCACCAAAATTTACATGAGTGCCTGCCACTATGATCGTGCTATGTGTGGCATGGCAACGGGTACGCAGGCTGCGGCGTCCTGCACGTGCACATGCATGCTCGGCAGCTCGGCTCGCCACGCTCGCGGGCCCTCGCCCCGGCATTCCCCTGGGCCAGCCCTCATCCCATTCATGTGCCTGGCCAAGCCGAGAAGCAGCACATTCAGATAGCAAGATCATTCTTTAATAACATTTTCACAGAGCGGTTACTAAGAGTTGATCGCGACTTCCCAGCCAACATCCCGAGCATGCGCATGCCAGGCAGGAACCCCGGCCCACTCCCCACGAGGTCCACGACCGCTTCCCACCCTTTCTTTAACATTTTCACAGAGCAATTACTAAGAGTTGACCGCGATATCCTAATATCCAGTGCATGCCACGAATCCCGGCCCACTGCAACCCCCTCCCGGTCCATACCTTCCCTCCGCATGGACCTCGGTTTACCGTCACGTGTGAGGTAAATGCCACTGGCCTCTGCTTGCTGCTCACCTCTTTCGCTGCTGCCTACCAGATGCGACATCCTCGTCCCGGCTGCCTCGCTCTCGCATTTCGCATTTGCATTCTAGCGCATGTCGGTAACCTCATCCCCAGCCTCGTCCCACCCTTTCCAGACCGAGAAGCAGCACACACAATAGGCCAGATCATTAGGGTAAAGTCAATGCACTCCTGAATTCGGCCCACATCCTCCTGTACCACCACACGCACCGGTCCGCCCTTCGACCTTCGTTATATGGCGTACCCCAACCCCATCGCCTGGCGCGCCAGCCAGCAACACAGCGCGTGCGCGTTTCTCTGCATCGCCTGCACTGAATGTGCATGATTGCCTGCAGGGGAGCGTGCGCGTTTCTCTGCATCGCCTCCCCTGATTGCCTGGGTTGGGCCGACTCCGCACGACGCGACCTGCGTGACCCCCTCGTGACCTCCATCCCAACATTGCCAACGCCAGGTTGGCACACGACACCCCTCTATCGACAAAGATTGCATATCGCAACCTTTTGGCCGAGACGTCACTGACATTCAGTCCGCATGACTTAACACGGTCCCCATATTGACATTTCGGTGCTTCCTGGCAGCATCAGGGTGTTTAAGACTGTAATGTGTATGTGCCAGCACTATAGCACGCTCGATACGCGCCCGGTCGGGGCCTATTGCCATCAGGACATTGCAATAGCCCCTCATTTGCGTGCAAGAACAATTAGATCGTATTACGCTAAGCTAATAGGTACCTGAAAAAAAAATTAAAAGAGAGCAAGAACCTGTATTGACGAAGATTATATTTCTCCGCGACCGCGACATGATTTCTTTTTCCTTATTTGCATCTGTATAAACAGTAGTCTCACGTATACGAGTAATTTTAGTATGGGTCAAACGGTGGGGGTCGACAGGCGACGAACGAACGAACGAACTGACAGGGGCGACCGTGGGGGGCTCGGCCCCCCGATTGCCGCTCCGCGGCCGGGGCCTCGCCCAAAAATGGGCTGAGCCCTAATACAGTCACGGGGTGGGTGGCTGCTTCAATGGAACGATGCGAAGGCTTCGGTCTATGGACTCGGCCAGCACAAGGCACGCGTGTGTAAGTCCCACACGCTGTCCACGCGAGTTAAGGGTCCCCTTGCTGCCAATCCTAAACACTTGAAGCCCTCTACCGCACTGCAGACGTCCCCGATGCCCGACATTCCTCGGGCTAGGCGCGGGGTGGGAGCGACCTCGGGGCTCCTCGGCAAGCATTTCAGGAGGGGCGACAGACATGGCTCCGCAAGTTGCCACAAACCGGCGCGTTAGTTCCCTGCGTTGCGTGCCGTCAATATCGTTTGTTTCATAGACCATATAAACGCGGGCGTAGGTGACTATCCTCGCGACCTCGCTAAAGTCAATCGTCCATGGACGCGCAAAGGCACTTCTCGCTCCGCCCGAATGTTCCCTGCCGCCTATTTACGTGCAATAGACAATAACAAATCCTAATACGTGGCAGTCGCGGTTTGTGCCAGTATGATACTTTTTGCCGACGCAGCCACGAACGAACGCACGCACGCACGCACGCACGGACAGGGGTGTTTTGGGGGGGCTTCGCCCCCCCCCCTCCGGGACGCTTCGCTGGGGGGGCTCAGCCCAAAAACAGGGCGCGACAAGGCAGAAGAAGGGGCCCGATGGTGTACCGAGGTGGCGGGCGAGCCGAATGCAGTGCAACACGCGAACAACACAACCGGAGGTGAGGAAGCGTAACTGTGTGAAGGGTATGTGGCTGTGACTTCGGGAAGGGGGCTGTGTGACCCCCCCCCACACACCCCGCCATGCTCCTCACCGCGCCGGGTGGCCACACGGGGCAACACTACCACGTGTCCCCGGTTCTCTTGGTCGTTTCGCTTTTGGTTTCTGGAATGAACTACCCCCCCACCCACGTGCATCGTCACCCGTCACCACCCATCCCAACCCCCCCTCCCAACCCCCGGAAGCAGCGGCTGCGCACGTGCCGTCCACTTGCTGCTGCTGCTCGCCCTCCTGCTGGCTTGGGGGTCGGCCGCAGCGAGTCTAGGGCAAATGAACGAAGCCGTTTTCCGGGTTTGGGCCACTGGTGTCGCCCCTCGGTGATGCAAGCAAGGGAACAGGTGTGCGGCGTCCCTGGAGTGTCAGAAGATCCCACCCCCTCAAATACCGTCAAAACATGAGCAGTCGGGACAGAGGCAAAATTGCGCGCTGTGACTGTACCGACTGAGGTAGCTGGTCGATGTTGCTGGAGCCACTGGTGTCGCCCCTGGTGCAAAGCCATTGGAGGACGCTGCTGTTACACACTGTGTTACGGACATGCTCTAAATTGCGATACTGTGTGTATAAGACAAGAGCATGCCCCTGACAAGGAGCAAAAGAGAATATTGGAGCGCGGCAACCGACTGACAGGTTGCCTGTCTGAGAGCGGTTGCGAGGAAGAGTGATTGTGGTGCATTACGGCAACCACAGGGCCCCCCCCCCGTGAAACCGTACCAGCATGTGGTAGCATGAGGAAGGGGAACACACACAGTGCAAGCAAATCCACCAGCCCGTGGCACGTGCGTCACACATGACGTGCAAACGACGGGGGCATACATGGGTACTGAACATAAGATGATGAAGACGATGAGAGCAGCCACACACATGGGCATGCCCGCATCATGCCCGCAGAGGTTCCATCAACGACGCGGCAGCGGCAGCACACGGCACACGGCCTCGCTCGCTTGATCGCAGACGCCCTTCCAGCTGCAGCACCGACGGACTGGCTGGCTTGCCCCTAGGCGCCCTAGGCCCCAGGTAGTAGGGCAGCCGCCGCATTAGTTTTGGTAGGGCAGCCGCCGCATTTGTTCTGGTCCCCGCCTGACGCACCCTACGCACATGACTACATACCACACCAGCCAAGCCAGCCAAGCCCTCCCGGCCAGCCAGCCAGCCAGCCCGACGATCGACCCATCCCCCGCCCCCGCCCCCCAAACACGAAATAACAGCACTACTACTCGCTCGCTCCTTCCGAGACTGCACCCGGCGGGGGCAATTATCCTCATCAACAGCCGCCGCATGGGGGGGGGGCACGTGGCTCTCGCTCTCTTTATCTCCGGCAGGCAGGCAGGCACGCAGCTTGTCCCGCCTTGTTAGGGGCCAGTCCAGTCCAATGCCCCAAGTAGTAGGTGGTTGGCATTCCCATCCGCCGCGCCAATTCAATACCCAGATAGGTGGGTAGGTAGGTAGCGGTAGGTAGGTGGGCGCACATGCATGCATCAGAGGGAGGGGCCCTGCCGCGGCTGGAACATGGACGTCGTCACCGGCGCCCCGCCGCCGCCGCCGCCGCCGCCGCCATCACCACCACTGTGCGCCGCTTCCCCAGCAGGGAGAAAAGCTGCTCCGCTACCGCGGCCGCCGCCGCCGCCGCCACCGCTCACGCTCCCGGGCTTGGCGCCCCCCGCCGCCGCCGCCGGCACCAGCGGCAGCGCCACCGGCCCCGCCCCCGCCCCCGGCTGCTGCTGTGCCTGCTGGGCCGCCGAAACCTTCTTGAGCTTCTCCAGCACGGCCTTGACGGTGGCGTTGGCGGCGTCCACGTGGCGGCGCAGCTTGCCGCGCGTGTACACCGCCATCTGGAGGGGTTGAGGGGTTGAGGGGGTGAGTGGGTGCGTGAGTAGGCAGGTGGTGGTGGTGCGGGATGCGGGATGTGGGGTCTGTGGATGGGCGGGAGCAGTGGGGGTGCGGTTTGCGCGAACCCAGGGTAGGGTAGGGAGGAGGGTAGGGAGGAGCCGGTAACCACGTCCCCTCTGTTGTAAACCTACGGAATGACCCCAAAAGCGCCGGCACAACAGAGCCTATTCCACTTGCGAGTCAATCCATCCCCTGATATAGCAAGAATGGGGTAGAGGTTGATTTACAACACCCTCAACCGCCATGCCCCCTCTCACCACCACCACCAGTGCCATGCCACTCGCCCCTCCCCGTTTAGTTTGGGCTGGTAACCCCCCCCCCCCCCCAAACCCCGGCCCCTGCACTCACGTCCGTCGACACCAGCGCTGTCACCACGGTCACCACCACGCACACCACCGAGGTGGCGATGGCGGTGCCGGTGCTGTAGAAGTAGAAGGCGGCCACGGCGATGGACGACATGAGCGTGAAGCACGTGAAGCCGAACACCGCCGTCAGCCAGATGAAGTAGCCCTGGGAGGGGGGGTAGGGGGGGAAGGTAGGTAGGTGTGTGTGTGGGGGGTAGATAGGTAGGTGGGGGATTTGGTAGGTGTGGGGGTGGGTGGGTGTGGGAGAGCGGGAGTGTGTGTGTTGGTGTACGGATGTGTGTACGAGTTGGAGTACGGTTTGGAAGGAGGGGAGGAGCGGCTGCTTCATTCATTGTTAGCCACCATACGAGGTGGTTGGTTGATTCGGCGTCGGCATGTCCCCCAGCCCACGACACCCGGCGCTGGGGCCCTCGATGCCCAGGTCGACAGGACGAACGAACTGAACGCCACTAGCAACCAACCCCCACAGCCGCAGAGCTCCCTGGCAGGAACCCACACCCACACCCACCCACCTGGAACTTGTCTATGAAGCCGTCCAGGTCCTCATCCTGCGGGTGTGGGGGCCGCATGTGTGTGTGTGTGTGTGTGTGTGTGTGTGTGTGTGTGTGTGTGTGTGTGTGTGTGTGTTGGTAAAAGGAAACGGAGAGGAATCCCCGCAATCGCTGTGTGTGTGTGTGTGGGGGGGGGGCGTATGGTGTGTGATGTGTGTGGGGGGGGGCATGATGCTCTGATGCTCGTGATGAGGGCCGCGAGTGCGGGTGCGAGTGTGGGTGCGGGTGCGAGTGGGAGTTGGGCTCCGGGCAGCGTGTGCAACCAGTCCGGTGGCGGTGGGTGATGATGATGTGGTGCGCACGTGATTGCATTGCTACTACTGCAGGTGAAGGTGTAGGTAGCCAGGGGCGGTGGGTGGTGGACGGACGGACGGACGGACGGACGGGAGGGAGGCGCGCACGCGCACCCCCCCCCGTTTGGGTTCTATCGGTTGGTTTGCTTTGGGTTCTGGAATGAACTACCCCACCTCCCCCCCCCCCACCCACCCAACCCACCCCCACCCCCCTTCACCCCACCCCCCTTCACCCCCCGGTTCGGGTTTGGTCTCTGGTGTTTTGCTTGGGTTTGGAATAAACTACCCCCCCCTCCTGCCCCCCCCCGTACTCGTACCGTGCACACCAGGTCCACCTCCGCCAGCAGCACCACCGACATGACCAGGATGCCGATGGACACCACCAGGCTGGTGGCGCTGTGTTGGGGTGTGGGTATGTGTGTGGGGGGTTGGGGGGTTGGGGGGGGGGAGGGTTGGGGTTGGGAGGGTTGGGGGGGGTGGGGGGCTGGGGTGGTCGGGGGCTGGGGTTAGGGTTGGGGTTGGGGGTCGGGTGGGTTGGGTGGAGGGTGTTAGGGTATGGGGGGCTGGGTAAGGTGGCGGAATGAGGGGGGCTGAGGTGGAATGGGGTGGGTGGGTGGGTTGGATGAGCGGTCGGGAGAGGGGGGAGGGGGGTTGTTGGTGTGTTGTTGTTGCCCAAACGTGGGGAGACATGAGGGGTGGGAGGCAACGATAGGGCTTTTGGAAGTGCGTTCAGTAAGGAGTGGACCCGAGGGTGGGGGTGACCGAGAGGACGTTGAGGAGGCCCTGAACACTGCCCACCCACCCACCTCGCCCCTCCTCGCCCCTCCCCTCCCCTCCATACAAGCCAGGCTCCCACCGGGCCGCCCTTCCTCGCCTTCGTGCCCTCGCTGCTCCTCTCCGCCGCCGTCCCTCACCCCTCTCCCCTTCGCCCTCTTGCTGCCCTCACCCCATGCCCCCCCCCCGCCTTCCCCCAATCCCTACCTGCTCCACTGCGTTACATATCCTTGCACCCCCCCCCCCTCAACACCCCCACAACCCCCACCCAACCACCCACCCACCCAGCGCCCCCCTTCCCACGCACCCCCAAGCCCTCGTTTCGCCCTGGTTTCTGAAATAAGCTACCCCCCAGCCCCCCCCCAGCCCCACCCACCCACCCCCAGCCCCCCCCCCTTATCACACACCGCACCTCAGCACGACGTACGCGATCACCAGCGGCTCCTCCGTCTCGATGGCGTCCGCGCCGCCCATGCCCGCGGCGTTGTGGCGCGTGGTGACGGTGGGGTTGGTGACGGAGCTGTAGGTCATGGTCATGGCTGGGGGGGGCGGGGGGGGGGGGCGGATCAGGGGGGTGGGGAGGAGCGGCGGGGCGCAGGGGCGGGAAGGGGCGAGGGGGCGGGGGATGCAGGAGCTTGATGTTGCCAAAACGTGTGTGAAGCGTGGGACACGGGCGCACCCTTCCCCCTTTCTGGAATGAACGACCCCCTCCCACACACACCCCTCCCCCCCTTCCCCCCCCCCCCCGCACACACAAACTTGTCAGCCCCGCACTCGTCAGCCCCGGCCCCGGCCCCGTCAGCACAGCACTCACTGAGCGCGGAGAAGATGCCCACCGTGGTCCAGTACGACTTGAGCCGCTCCTTGGTGGCCTGCACGCCCGTCTTCTCCGCAATCACCTTCCACTGCGTCTTCTTGCGCGTGTCCCGCGCCGACGGCTCCCGGCTCGTGGGCGTGCCTGTGCGGCAGCGGCGGCAGCAACGTCTACAGACTGCGGGCCGGTCACGCATGCATGCGAGTTGGAAGCCGGCAGCCCGGCGGCCGGGTGGGCCCGCTCCGTATAGCTCAACAGCGCTCCAAGGAGTTCGGGGCGCGAGACGGCAAAAATGCGGCACGACGTGTCGTCTTTCGTCATGTCTCTTGATTCATGTAACGCGCTGGACGTTAATCAACGACGCCCGCCCCACGTCTGACTTCATGCGAGACATGCGCGACTGAAAGAGGCAAAACGCGACCAGCTTCTGTCACTGCCGCTCATAGCTCATATAATGATGGCTACGTACCAAGTGCGGAGCCATTGGGCGGGGTGAGCAGAGGAGCGCTGGGGCTTACTCGATTTTCTTTGTTTGTCTTTGGTATCAGCTGGCTCATTTTGATACTCCTAAGGCAGTTACAGCTCAATTATGAGAGGGGATTTCGATGAAAGCTGGCCCTAGGGCCATACGAAGTCGCGAGCCCCGATAAAGGCTTGTTCTGCGCGTATTCACCCTCGCAGACAGGATCTCTAGACACTTCACAGCATAAGTTGATGTTTATGCCCCAGTCACGTCACATAGCGCCTGAGAAAAGAAGTGTGCCACGACACCGCGTGCCTGTTGCACTCTTTCCCCTGTTTCCCCGGTCCCCTCCCTTTTCCCCGCGCCCCTTTCCTTTTCGAGGCCGCTCGCGGCTTCGACTCCCCATCTGCAGCTGCCAATGCAACAATGCTTGTGTATTTTGGCATGTACCCGTGTGTAGGCAGTGCAACCACACAGACATGGGCCGCAGCAACCGGACCCTGGTGTAAGCACCCGCAGTCCGCAGTTCTGCAATGCTCTGGATCCAGAACGCTGTGCTCAGAAGCGCGGTGCTCGGCGGTGTCTTGCCAAAGTGCCTGGTGCATGGCAGCTCGGAAAGCGTACCGGGGAAGCAACCGACGGATATAACCTCCGGCCTCCAATCGGGTCACTTGGCGTGCTTCTTTGATAGCTGACTTGGTTGCTTGCACTTTAGCTTTGTGACTGTGCTACACAGAAAAATGGTTGAATCTCCAGCGAAGCCTGCCGCAAAGGCCAATTCTGACGATTTCGTGCCACCCAGCTATCCGGAGGCGCACCTGCTGTGGCACATCGCGAAGAAGGGGTTTCAGGTGCGAAGCTCCTCTAAAAAAACTGATGTTGACAACGGAGGAGGGCGCCTCCGACACCGGGACCAGAGGATCGCTTCACCGAAGCAGTTCCCTGGTGCTATTTATCACTTTTAGGGTTGAGTATGTAATATTCGGACACCGTGCCGTAAGCCCACCGTTCCCGGCCCTCTCGGGGGCGGGCTCCGCTCGCGGCACAACCGCACCACACCGCACTGCCACGCAGGCCGGCAGCTTGGGCGGCGTGGCGGTGTCGGCGGCCTACGCGCTGGCCACCCGCAACCGCGACCCGGGCGCCTTCCTGCGGCGGGTGGGCTACGGCGCCATGGCCGGCACCGCACTGTCCAGTTGGGTGTTGTGGCGCGGGGGGGTGGGGGTAGGGGGGTGGTGACTGGTGACTGGGGGTAGTTCATTCCAGAACCCAAAGCCAAAGCGACCAGGAGTGGTGACTGGGGGGCTGTTGTTGTGGGGGGTGACTGGGGGGTGACTGGCCTGCTAGTGGCCAGATGGAGGGGGCGGAGTGGTGGGGAGAGAGGGGAGGGGGTGGGGGGGGGTGAGGGTTACGCCAGCCAAGGTCCAAGGAGGGCTAGGGGCACATGGCTGTGGTGGCGGGTGGCCGGTGCGTGGCGATGGGAACCCGTGGGAACCGCGTGGGGCCGTGCCGTGGGGGCCACCTCCTCATTAAAGGCGCTGCACCAGGGCTCATGGAGGGGAGGGCGGGGGGCTGGGGGCGGGGGGCGGGGATGTGAAGGACTCACTCACACAGGCCAGTCGGTCGGTCGGTCGGTTGGTTGGTCGGGTGGCTCGTCAGACCACCTGACGCAGCCTTGACCTTGAAGGGCAGCATTCAAGTGCTACAACCCCCCTCCGATGGGCAGCACTGCTACAGCCCCCCCTGACCGCCCTTCCGTCCGCTGACCACGCACGGGATGCCACGTCCACCCCCCTTCTTACCTCATTATGTGTGTGAACCCCACCCCACTCAAGCGCACACGTTTTAACCCCCGGTACACGCAGGCTCCCTGGCCGCCGTGAAGTTCACCCAGATTGACAAGGTGGGTTCGGGTGGGTGGGTATGGGTGGCCGGGCGGGCGGGCGGGTGGGTGGGTGGGTGGGTTCGGGTGGATGAGTGGGTGGGCGGGTGGGTGGGTGGGTGGTTGCGTATGGGTGGCCGGGCGGGTGTTTGGGTGGGTGTGTGGGTAGGGGGGATGGGCCCGTGCAGGCCTTGGCCAATGGGGGGGGGCCACCTGTGCAGTGCAGCGAAGCGCTACTGGGCTCCTGCTGCAGGGCAGGCGGCGGGGCGGCGCGCCACCTGCGACCCACCCAGCAAGCGGTGTGGCGTGCGGTGGCGGCATTAGATGTGTGGACTGTGCGCATGTGTGCACCTGCCTGCAGGTGTGGATGAAACAAAACAACAAAGACCGTGTGTGCGATGCAATATGGCTTGTGTGTGTGTGTGTGTGTGTGTGTGTGTGTGTGTGTGTGTGCGTGTGTGTGTGTGTGTGCGCGTGTGTATATGTGTGTGTTTTAGAACCTCAACGCGCCTCAGCTGCAGCCCACCCCACCCGGCCCCTCTGCTGCCCCTTTGCCATACACACAAGCGGCGCACCACTCACCACCTCACTACCTCACTACCTCACTACCTCACTACCTCACCGCCGCTCACCGCCGCTCACCGCCACTCACCGCCGCACACCACACACCCCACCCCACACCCCACACCCCGCAGGACGGCTTCCACGACCGCGTGTACCGCCTGCACTACAACACCAGCCAGCAGGTAGGTGCGTGTGTGTGTGTGTGGGGGGGGGTTGACTGGGGCCGGGTGGGTGACTGGGTGGGGGTGACTGTGTGGGGGGGATCAGAAGGGGTTGGGGTCAGAAGGGGTTGGGGTCAGAAGGGGTTCGGGTCAGAAGGGGTTGGGGTCAGAAGGGTTGGGTGGGGTAGGGGGTCAGGAGGGGGGTTGCAAGGATACGTGGCGAAGAGGGTGCGCAGGTGATTGGGTGGGAAGGAAGGTGCAGCACTGGGGGAGATGGGGGAGACGGGGGAAGGGCATTTCATATGGTGATTTGGTGGGATGGGGTCATATGGTGGTGCTCGTGCATCACCGGGCGCGTCCCCTTGATTGCCAGTGCTGCTCCTCTTGACAGTACCAGTATTAACCACTTCCATAGCCCTGAGCGAACACCGCAGCACACCCACATGCACACTCACACCACCGCCACCACACACCATCACACACCATCACGCACCCCGCACCACCACGCACCACCCTCACAAACACACCACACACCGCCACAGCGCACCGACTCGTTCGCCTGGGCGGGCGGCCTGCTGGGCCTGGTGGCGGCGGTGGTGCTGCTGCCCGAGGGTGGACCCGGCTGGGCGGTGGCCATGGTGGGCGGCAGCGGCGTGGGCAGCGCGCTGGGGGTGCTGGCGCACGGTGAGGAAAAGGGGAGGGACGGGGCGGGCGGGGGCATCGAGAGGAAGGGAGGGAGGGAGAGGTGTGCCCTGGGGGTGCCTGGGTGGTGTGCGGGGTGTGGCCTGTTGTGCGTGTGTGCGTGCGGGTGGAATGCTTTGGGGTGCTTTGGGGTGTGGGGGCGCGACCGCGAATGCGGGACGAGGGTGGTCTGGATTCAGGCGCTGGGCGGTGTGTGGGTGTGGGTGTGGGGGGTAAGGTGTGGGGGTGGGGGGGTGGGGGGGGGGTGGCGAGGTCTCCTGGGGCATGTGGCAAGGGGTCTTCTGGTAGGTGGGGGAGGAAGGGGAGGGGAGGAGGGGGCTACGCCGCCTTGCGTGGTGGACTGCCGCCCCACTGCCACACCACTGCCGCCCCACTGCCGCAGTGGCCACGCGGCCGCCTGAGCAGGTCTACCCCAACAAGGCGCTGCACGAGCTCGTGCGCGACGACTGATGAGGCGGCAGATGGGGCTGGTGGGGCTAGTATGGGGCTGGTATGGGCTGGTATGTCCGTATGTGGTGTGGGGATGTGCAGGAGGCTGGCTGGATGGATGGCTGGCTGGCTGGATGGATGGATGGATGGATGGATGGATGGCTGGATGGATGGATGGATGGATGGATGGATGGATGGATGGATGGATGGATGGATGGATGGATGGATGGATGGATGGATGGATGGATATGGATGGATGGATGGATGGATGGATGGATGGATGGATGGATGGATGGATGGATGGATGGATGGATGGATGGATGGATGGATGGATGGATGGATGGATGGATGGATGGATGGATGGATGGATGGATGGATGGATGGATGGATGGATGGATGGATGGATGGATGGATGGATGGATGGATGGATGGATGGATGGATGGATGGATGGATGGATGGATGGATGGATGGATGGATGGATGGATGGATGGATGGATGATGGATGGATGGATGGATGGATGGATGGATGGATGGATGGATGGATGGACATGCGCTAAAATGCGAATGCGAAATGGATGGTGATGGACGGAAGACGGACGGACGGACGCGGGTGTGTGTTAGAGATCACAAGGGAGAGAACTACGGTATGAGAGACTTGTGCGTGCGAAGGGACAGGAACGCCAAGCAGGGAACGCGACGCAACGTGTGCGGTCGTTATTACCTGGAATTACCTTGGTTACCTGAAACGCCGCGGGCTTACCGTCCGGAAATCGCGCAACCCCCTCTACATAACCTTGAGGGGGATTCGTGTCCGCACGCTCAAGGATGCAGCCCTATGCATGTGCTCTCACGGCACCGTGAGACCAAGGGCACTCCTAATTCCTCACTCCTCGTCCAAGCTCCCGCCCGATCCTGCGTGTGTTAGAGATCACCAGGGAGAGAACTATGATCCTGCTTGTGTTAGAAAAGCACAGCACATGAGTCCCGCAAGCTCCCTCACCGGCAACCCTGAGTTTCAGGTACCGCCTTGGCCACAAGCAGTGACAAGGGGTGTGCACCCATTGGCGACCAGCAATGAAGCGTTCGTGCCAGCCCGACAGGTTGCGGGGGGCGGAGCAGGGGACTTGCGCTGTCACAGGCACGGGACGGGGAGCGTGGACGGGGACTCGGGGAGGTGCCGTCGTCCTGCGTTGCTCCCCCGGATGTTGAGTAGGACAACCCCCGCCCGAGAGAACCCCGGAGTGACAAAGCTCACATGAAGACAAACTGTTAGATGCATAAATTTAGGCACAGAGGAAATATTCCAACGCGCATGGAGTGGCTTGATGTTTTTGAACAGTTCCGGTTTTTGACGCCGCGCATGTAGCTTCCATACTTCAGGCCCAAAAGAGAACGGGCTGCTGCAGCAGCGTTGTTGTGCTACAGCTCGCTGCACTTGACTTCGACTGGTGGCGAAAGAGATGGATGCTCTGGGCGAGAAGTTTCGGTCCTTCTTCAAACGTGATGACGCAAAATGGTCGGAGAAGGGCACAGGGAGAAAGCTAGGTAGCGCAGAGGTAAGGTTGCGGTCAGGGTTGTGGGTTGCAAATGAGCGCACTTGAATTCTTTCAAAGCAAACCCCCGCTGTGCTGGCTTCGATATGCCTTTCGATGGGGAATTAATAAAGTGCGATATATGCGAGCTGTTTACTGCTTAGTGCCTGCTAGCCCCCTGCAACGCCCCAAGCCGCTTGGTAAAACCCCTGTTGGCCCGTTCACGCTTTGTGCTGTCACAGCCCGGCGCCAAGCCCCCTGGCGCGGCCTCTGTCGTCGCCCAGCGCGGCGCCGGCCCCGGCCACGCCGCAGCGGGGACGGGGGGCTCGGGACCTGCGAGGCAACCGCAGCAGCACCACGTTGCCGGTGGCGGTGCCAGTAGCGCGCGGCCGCCGCCCATCGACATTGATGTGACACGGCCCTCGCCGCCCTCCGCGGTGCCGGTGCAGCAGCTGCTGCTCGCCACCGCCACCGCCGCCGGCGGGGCAGGCGGCGCACCCACGGGGCTGCAGGTGCTGCCCGCAGGAACAGCAGGTGGGTGTGGGGGTGGGTGGGTGGGTCGGCACGCTATTGTGCTACGGACATGCGCTAATGCGAATGCGAAGTGCGCGGGATGATGTTGTCGGAGCTAGCAGGCAGCAAGAAAAGCTACTGTGCTACTGTGGGAGAGCGCATCACTGCATGGGGGCCTGGGCCGGGGGGGGCAGCTGTGTGTGGTGTGAAGGGCCCCACGCAGTGCAATGCGCGATGGCGCTGGTGTGGGAGGGAGTAGCAGCACCACCAGGGACGTGGGGACCATGGGCGTCGCACGAAGGGAGCAGCTTGGGAGGAGGGGGTTTGGAAACAGTTCATTTCGATGCCGAAATCCACCAAAGCGAACCCGGGAGGGGAGGGAAGGGGCCATGGGCATGGGCATAGGCAGGCTCACACGAGGAGCAATAGGTCCCAGCATGAGCGTTTCTCCACAACCTCTGAGAAGTCAGCCCAGTCCAGCCCAGCCCCATTGGCTCAGGTAGGGGGCGGCCTGGCCTGGCCTTGAGTGGCCCAACTTGAGGTCAATGGCCACCACAGGGCCTCCCTGGCTCATTCCTAGAAGCCACTTCCTCATGGGCGGCACCCTCACCACACGCCGAGGGCGGCCATCTACCCCCCCCCCCCCCCGCCACCATCACCCGCTCCACCCAGTCCATGCTTATTTACTGTTCATCGGTGATCATCGAATTATCATCGGGTCAAACACGCCGTCTCATCCGCTAAACACCATTCAACTCAACCTGTGCGCCGGCGTCACTTGCTGGGCGAGTGCCACGCTTCCCACCTCCTCAGCTCCGCACATGCGTGCCGCCATTGCTGGGTTCCTGGCAGCAGCTGGCGGTGGAGCTGTGGCCATGACCACTACCACCACCACCACCACCACCACCACCACCACCACCACCACCACCCGCCGGCATGCCCAGTGATACCATTGACCAGCTAGAACGCCTTGCGGCGCGAGCAGCGGATAGGCGACTCGGGCCTAGCGATACGGAGCGACGGCTGACAGGTATCCCCACCTCCCTGCTGGTGGGGCCACCGTCGGTAGGCGGCTTTGGTATGCTTCCACTTCGGGCGCACCTGCGGGGCCGCGAGGCCATGTGGGCGGCCCGGCTCATCCAGGCAGATGCCGCGCCGCCAGGGGAACGGCATCACCCTTCCACCGTGTGGTGGCCCTGAGCCTACAGCAGCACCACCCATCGCTGCGCCCGTGGACCTTGCTCACAGCCCGCCCGGAGGTCCGGCCCATGGGGTGTCAGCTACCGAGTGACTTACAGCGCATCTTTGAAGCGCTGGGTCACCTCCCGCCTATCCGGGCGCTTGCGGCACCACCGCCGGCACCAGGTGACTGGTGTTGGGCTGCACCACTATGGGGCAACCCTCTCCTGCCGGCGGAGGACACCACTCGGAGACCGGGCCTCGAAGCGCATCATACACGCATGGCGGCCTGCCGCCGGTTGCGCAACGTGGGCGACCTGGTGCACAGCCTGGCCGCAGCGGCGACGTGGCGCGCAACACGGCCTGCCGGCAGTAACGGGGGTGCAGCTTGGGAAGATTGGGTGAGACAGCACCTAGACCCAGAACTGCAATTGCGGGAGCAGCCGGCGCTGGAGGGGCTTGACAGCCTGGCGGCCGATGTCCCCGAACCCTGGCTCGCTGCGGCACGTGCAGTGCATGCGAGACTCCTTGCGGGGCTGGACACTGCACCGCCGTCAGAGTCGGCGGTGATCCAGCTTCTTACACCTTGTCTGGGGTGGCAGATCCCGGGGATACAGCAGCCGCTGACGCTGGACAAGCTGTCAGTGCGAGCTGCTACAGCCCTGCAGCTAACCGAGGTGGCGGTGGCGCGCGGCCAGCTGCACGCGGCCTATGCGGCAGAGGCGCGTGAGACCCCACCGGAAACGCCCCAGCCACGTTGGGCCCCTCCGTTCGACCGGCTCTGGCGGATACGCTGGGAGAACGTGAACAAAGAAACTGCTTGGCGGGTGTCAATCGACGGGATTGGCATCGCGGGAAACACGCATCTCACACACGCGCCCGGCCCGGTGCCGTGTGGGTGCGGGGTAACGCCAAGCCACAGCCCCCGGCTACATGCGTTCTGGCAATGCGCAGTAGCTCAGGCGGTTGGCAGCAGCTCGCAGCACAGCTTGAGGCCCCGCCCACCAGGGAGCAGGTGTGGTTGTTTGAGGGCCCCAGCTGGAGTGCAGCAAGCAGTGTGGGATGTGGTAGCCATGGCAGCGCTAGCGGCCATGGAGAGGGGCCGGTGTGTGCTGTACGCCGCACAGCGTCGCAACCTAGCCGCTGCCACGGCGCCACCGCCACAACAGCAATGCAGGGGCCTTGCCCGCAGCTGCTTCAGCAGCCGCAGCAGCAGCCGCAGCAACGGCCCAGACTCAGGCAGATACCCAACAAGCGATGAATACGGCAGTGAATTGACTTGTGGAGCCGTATCAAGGCGTTTGGCGGCATTGGGAGTGCCGCGAAAGGGTTGGGACCAAGTTGGCGCGCAGCATCCGTTCCTGAGAGTGGTTAACGGTCAACTGCGGCTGTCACATAGATACTAGTGCGGGTCAGCCCGCTCAGACTATCACGAATGAAGACGATGACTAAGCACGTGCAGACAGGTGCAGGGCACGGTGCGATTGAGGGTTGAGGTGTTCGTTTTTGTGGGTTTTGGGTGTGCTTCTGGTGCGGGGGGTTTCGCCAGGACCAGCGATGCAGGGTGTGTTTTCCGCCAGAAGAGCGGCCCCTGCTGGTCCTGAATAGAGGGACTAGGTTAGCCTGCTTTATGCGTCCTAGGCGCCTTGTCTTGTCTTTGGGTCCAGTAGGGGTAGTGCTGTGGCGGTGTGCGGCTCTGTTGCGGGTGGTTTGGTCTGGTGTTTCTCTTTGTGTAGACGTGTGTGTGGTGTGCGTGTTGCTCGCCCTCGTGAGGTGCTGGCTGCCCTGTGGTCTGTGGTGGATGCGTACGTCTCGTGGTTGGTTCGTGGTAGTGGGCTAGCCCGTGTGTCTCGCGTGTCTTGACCAGGACTGGGGCCTTCTCCCCTGCTGTGTCCGAGCGTGCCTATAGGGGGAACGCGCAAAGCGCTTGGTAGCCCTAGCCACCAGTGGCATCGCCACTAAACGTGTGTAACGTTTAGTGACCAACCACCACCACCACCACCACCACCACCACACCGACCACCACCACCACCA